>OZ010793.1:507595437-508250761 GCA_963932465.1 Maratus speciosus | reverse complement strand
GTGTTTTTTTTTCTTTTCTTGATCTTTTAACGAAATTCACTTTTTTTTTGCAATCTTTTGAAGAAATTTGCACTTTTTCGTGTTCCTTTGACAAAATTGCCAATTTTTTTCCGTGATCAATTAACGAAATTTAATGGTATTTTTTGGAACATATTTGTGAAAAGCACGATGCCAAACATCAGTAAAATTTAAAATAAGTCTGTTAAAAATGTCAAAAAATAGACTTTACAGACCTAATAATGTAAAAACTGGACCAATACAGACTTGAAGCAAAAAAATGGAGCAGTTCACCAAAAACGGACCTAGTGGGAGCCCTGATTTTTTCACAGATTTTCATTATTATTAGTTTTTTTAATCTTGGTAATATATATATATATACTAGGGGGTTCTGCCCCCTGCAAGCTACGCTCGCCAACCCCCGTTCAGACACCGCAGAATCTAAAAACACGCTAATCTGATCGGTTTTAAAAATATTATAGAAGATTGAATTATACTGAAAAAAGCTGTGCAGATCTCCCTGTAAACGGGTTTCTATTCAATTTCCTTTGATTTAAAAAATTTAAGGCTGAATCAGTTGCTGTTAAGACATCCAATGGTTGTTTTCGTGTTTGATTAAAGAGGGTCAGTTAAACATTTGAAAAGAAGCTAAAATAAAATGAATTAAGTGTACAGAGTCTTTGTCTCCCGGTATTTTAAAACAATTTCTATAACAATAGCCTAAATCATGTATCTATCATCAACAGTTCCGTGCGAACCACTTCACTTTTTATATTCCTGGTGCCATTTTGGTACTTTAATGTTAGCCAGGTACAGGTGATAAGTCGCCTAATATTATTCTATCGCCATCATTTCATCTATATTATAATATTCCAAGTCATGTAACTGGCATAAATAAATACGCTCTGATCCCTTCGCTTTTCATATGAAAGTTTGGCCCAGATATCATATATACGGCCCCATATTGGTGCGATTTTTTTCCGACATTAATTTGAGGAAAACATCTCAACAGCATAAACAACAACATCCGGCTTATCAAATCAAGAAAAATAACGATACTATGGCGCCAGTTAAGTACCCGTTGCATATATGACATTGGCATCAGAAAAAAACGTGTCAATAAGGGTCCGTATATGACATCTGTGCCAAAAGTTTTCCCTTTTGATTAAAAAATTAAATTTCTTTTTCAAATAAAACTACATAAAAGTTTCCATGGTCACAAAAAATTCTAGGTACATGGTTGGCACCCCAACACTATTACGCTAGCCGGGTGCAAATCTCGCCAATAGCTATTTTTCAAGTTGCCAGTTAGCATTTTTTTATTTTTCGAGTGGTAAATTAAAACATTGCTTTGAAGTTGAAATCAAATGTCATCGTTTGTTACATCATTTAATATTTGGCCAGATGCCATATACGCACCAGGTTTGACGTGATTTTTTTTACGAAAATTTGGCAAGAACCTCGTTTTCGAATACCAGTTACATATGTATTTTTGGTACTACTTAGTTATCACGTCGACCAAAAATCTATCACCAAACTATATGATTAAATGCCAATAATGGTTGATCGCAAATGTCAAATTCACTTGACTTTAAGCAAGTTACACATCTTTAAGCAGACCTGCCAACCTTTGAAAATGAGAAATCGTAGCACTTAAATTAATCTGAAGGTTGGTTGGTTGGTTTTTTGTGTTTCGCAGCCATCATTTGACATTTGTAAAAGGAATAAAGTTTCATTCTTTTAACTCAATATAGTATTTTTTTCCCCTGAAAATTTTTATACGATTTTTAGAGTTTCTTCTCGTTTCGCAGCAATTTTTTTTTTTTTTTTTTTTTTTTTAAACATTTGTAAAAGGAGCTTGGTTCCAATTTTTTAGCCCAGTTCAATAAATTTTGACGAAATTCGCGATTTTTTTCCCGTGATCATTTCAGGATATTCACAATTTTTTCCCTACAATCGCAATTCACATTTTTCTATCACGATTCTTTGTTGAAATCCGCACTTTTTACCATGAATTTTTGAAGAAATGTGCATTTTTTTACCGCGATCCTTTGACGAATTTTGCGTTTTTTACCACGATCCTTTGACGAAATTAGTGTTTTCTTTCTGCGATCTTTCGATAAATTTTGCATTTTCTTACTGATCTTTTGACGAAATTCTGTTTTCTTTCTGCGACATTTTGACAAAATTCACGTTTTTACAACGATCCTTTGACGAAATTTATTTTCGTCTGCGACCAATTGACGATATTGACTTTTTTCACATGGTCATTTGTCGAAATTCGCCCAGTTTATGGCAAACAGTTTATGGCAACCCATCTGCAAAATTTTCGATATCTTTTCACGACCAATTAACAAAACTCACTACTCATTTACACGACCTTTTGATGAAATTTGCAATATTTTTCTCTCGATAGTTTATCGAAATTCGTAATTTTTTGCGCAATCTCGTGCAAAATAGGCACAATTCAGCAACCTATTGAATATAATCACTATTTGTTTCTGAGATCTTTGACGAAATACCCGATATTTTTACACGATCGTTTGAAGAAATACTCAATTTTTTCTGCGTCGATTCACGAATTAATTTGGGAAAATTCCATAAAAGAAAAGAAATTCGCGGACTTCCAAGAAATTTCAAAATATATTCGCAGAAGAATCATAGGTCTGTGGAAGAATTTGCAGGGGTAAATACTGCACAGCAGTTTTCATTATGCAGGACTTACCTTTTCCGCATGCAAATCGTGCTATTTTGCACACTATTTCAAACCTTGTCCCTCCCCCCCACTCCAGCAATTCTTAAAATGGCACCCCTGTTTCTAAGGAAGGGAATTCCTATATAAATATTTACAGAAACACAATTCACTCGTGGTTAATATACATAAGGAGGGTTTTATATTAAGAAGTTTGTTTTGCAGCCTAGATTTTTTTCCCCGTGAGCGTTTTTTAAATAATGTCCGACTATTCGGACTAAAGACCAATTTTTTAAAACTTTCGGAAATGAATACTTTGAAATTTTGGAAATTTCAGAACAGAATCACTCCTGAAAAATATGGTGCACGGTATAAAAATCGCAACTATAAACAAAAAATGCGTTTGTGTTTTTTGAAAAAAATCGTAGTTTAAGACCGATTTTCGTAGCATCGTAGTTTATAGGTCCAAATCGTAGCAACTACGATTTTTTCGTAGCAGTTGGCAGGTCTGCTTTACGTCATCAAGTGATTTTTATTTCGACGTTTTATTTGTATATTTATTAATGTTATACTATTTTTTTGTTCTTTCATTATTTAAAATAAAATTATGTCAATTTGTATAATTTGGCGAGTGGTTTGGTGATTTATATAATTTGGCAAAATGGATCGATGGAATAACTAAGTAGTATCGTATCTTTTAATTATTTTCTATTATTTTTTATTTTTAAAGGAAAATAACCAAAAAAATAATTAACTATGGGACAAAACAATTTATGTAATTTAAAAAAAGAAAATAAAGTAAATAAACATTTATTATTAAATAAACAACAATAGCCGAGTTACCATGTCAACCAAAATAATGCCATTTTGGCACCAATTAGGTACCCCGGTGCGTATATGATATCTGTGCCTAATATTTTTCTTTTCATTTCGTTAAAAAAAAAATAAAGAAGTGAAAGCCATTTATTTTAAATGTTTCAGTTTGTATTAAATAAAATGATAATGAAATACAAATTGAATTATGAATAAAAGTAACATGATACATTTCTTAGCATACATTTAAGGGAGGCCAAACTTCTCGCCAAATTAGTTTAAAATAGTAACCTTTTCTAAAATCTGAAAAAAAAAGTATCTGTTTGATTAAAATTTGAGTTGCCATCATTAGAAAAATGTATATAAAATTAGAAAAAAATTAATATTTCGAAAACTAATTCGAATTTAAAAATTCTAATACCAGTTTTGAAATCTGCGGATCAATATTGATTTTTGGTGTTAATTTCATCGCAAAGTATTCCATATTTTAGGAAAAATCGCCGTGAAACATAATCAGTTGTTTAATCAGTCGATTCATACTTCCGTTTCATTAGGATTTTATATATATAGGGTAGATAACCATTAAATAAACATTACTGACCACCAACAAAAACAGTGAATATATATATAATTAGAGATAAGAAACTAATGCTATGGCTCTCAACATGGAGGTGCATATCCCACAAGGGACAGTTTGATTTTTAAAGGAAGCAATTTCAGAATTATTAATAATGTATTTCTAATAGTTAAGGTGGGAGTCTCATACACAATATATAAGCATATATTATGACATATTAAAAATAAATAAATAAATAAAAACCGGAGTGTACAAGGTGATTAGCTAGTGACAATGGAGAAGGGAAAGTCTATAAATAGAGAAATGCGAATTACAATAAAAATGGCTGATTAAAATTCCTAAAAAATGGTAATCCAGAAATGTTTCTTGTGTACTTATAGAATTTTATATTAAGATATTAAAAAAAAAAAAAAAAAAAAAAAAAAAAAAAAAAACATTCATTTCAATTAAGTACTATACTTAATTATGAAATATATCAGTACTATCAAAGCTAATGTCAAATTTGACAATACCTTTCATCAATTTTATAAAGATAAAAATGGAAACCATATACGACTATAATTTCAAACTGAGATAAGTTGGTGAGGAACAAGGGATACTTGTATTCATACAATGACAAATATATGCCTTTAATATATTTATAGAATTTTCAATTTTCACAGCGGTTTTCTTTTTTTTTTTTTGTGGTGGTGGTGGTGGGGGAGGGGGGGGGGGGGCGGGGGGTGTAATATTCAAAGTTGACTGGTGTTGTACTTGTAATTGCTAATGTCATTTAAAGTGACATTCCTCAGAATAAATGTTGATTTTTTACATAATAAAATTTTATGTTGCAGGTTTTAAGTGAACATAACTTTACAGGATCCCCAAAGCAGAATACTTTGTGACCTTCTGCAACACAAATTTATTTGATTAAAATTGTTCTGCAAGATAAATTCATACATTATAAATGTATCTTCAGAATGTTTTTAAAAAACTATTTTCTTAATTATGTATATAATGTAGACCTGTCAACTACTATGAAAATATCGTAGTTGCTACAACTTTGAACTGAAAACCATGATGCTATGGAAATCTGCCTAAAGCTACTATTTTCTATGAAAAACACTAATTTCATCAGAAGATTGCTGAAAAAAAATATGAAATTCATCAAAAGACCACAGAGAACACACAAAATTCACCAAAGGATTGCGAAAAAAAAACAAAACTTGGCAAAGAATCATGGAAAAAATCTCAAATTTCGTAAAAGGATCACTGAAAAAACAAATTTTGTCATAGCATTACTGATAAAATGCAACTTTTATATATTTTTGGCTCAAAGTATGCAAATCTCGTCAAAATATTGTGGGAGAAAATACATAATTCTCCCAAAAATCACAAAAGATATATGAAATTTGTGAAAAATTGCAAAATTTGTTGGATAGAAAAAAAACTAATTTCATCAAAGGATCGCTGAGAAAACGCATATTTTAACAAAGATTCATGTAAAAAATGCGAAATTCTTCCAAGGCTTGCGGAGAAAATGCGAAATTCTTCAAAAATATTTCAGAAAAATGCAAAATCTGCCGAAAGATTGCAGTGAAAAACGCGAAATCTGCCAAAGGATCATGGGAAAAAAAAAAACACAAATTTCGCCAAAAGATCGCTGATAAAACATGCATTTTGCCAAAGAATCGCTGAAAAAATGCAAATTTCTTCAAAGGATCAATGAAAAAAAAAAAAAAAAAAAAAACATGAATTTCGTCAGAAAAAAAATGTGCTGCATTGTGTTAAAAGAGTGAAAGTTCAAAGCATCTTGCAGTAGAAGAGGCATGGCTATAATAACTCAGAATAACAGGACATGGTTAAACTTTTGTTCTCAGTAAAGCACTGTAGATTTGGCGATTTTGTTTGGATTTTTTTTTTCCACATTTGAACAGAATTGTTCTGCAGCTCAGGCATCTGTTCTGCAACGTATGTTGCAAATTTCGTAGTATTCTGCTTTCGGGTACAGGATATGGCCAAAAATAATAATAAAAAAAATTGGAAACCACTGACCTAATCGGTTACTTATAAAAAAGATAATATGAGAAAAAAAAATTTCAAAGAAATATTTAATAAAGTCAAAAACATGTTTTAATGAAATTGAAAGAAAAAAATAATTATTTATTCGGTAAATTTTTAAAAAGTTTAGATATTGCATAAAAAGTAAATATGAATGAAACTGACATTAGAATATAAGAATGTGCAATTTAAATCTAATTGTTATCTATTATTTTTAAAACAATAAATCAATGATTACTAAAAGAAGATTATATCTGTAAGACAAAATAATTTTTAAATTTAGGTGACGTCATGTACACACACTTAGGATATTTGAATTTAGCTTGAAGCAAGAAGCAAATAAATTTACATAAAAGTACACAAACATGCAAGAATAAGCATTATGTTTCACAGAAGAAATGAGTATATAAACCACAAACAATGACATAATAATCCATGATTTTATATAATAGTTAGGACAATTCCCACAATTAATTTGCATATTTTACTGTTTGAATCTTACATCCTCGTAGGCAAAAAATGCGGAAAAAAAAAGGAAAAAGTTATTAGATGCTAATTTTTCATATGCAACATTAAGAAAAATGCAATTACAAAGATAACTTTCAAAAGGGTGGTTAAAAAAAAAAAAAAAAAACTTTATTTAGTTAACAGTTTTAGATGACATTTCTTTTATTTAGGTAAATATTGCATTGAATTTTATTATCAAATATGTTTTTATTTAATAAATAATGCTATTTATGTTCATAATCATCTTATATAAAAACATCACTATCATGGTTTTATGAGATTTCACTGTATACTAGATGAAACTCGTCAAAGCTTCACACAAAAAAAATTACTATACACAATATCAGTAAAATAAGCTTCTTTGTTTATTGTTTAAGGGGGGAGGGGGGAAGAGTACGAAACAGTGTTTCAAAAATTATTAAATTTTTTTTTACCCTTGTAAAATTATTTTTTTATGTAGATTCCAAAGTAACAATCTGCAAACGACTGTGTAATGCAAATCTCAACATTACTGTCACATTCACCACTGCAAGAAAGAAAATTTCATGGGCCTATGAAATATCATACAAATAGGAAGTATATTCCTATGTCCATATCATGTCCAGTAAATAAAGAACATACTAAATAAAGCACATCTCTCCACCTGTAATAATGCAACTGAGCGAGCTTCTATGCTCATGTGCATTGAAGCTGCACAAAGGCACAAATTTGTACATATATGTTGCACATGCTCAGAAGTAAAATTTTAATTGAAAATTTCTGCTATTTAATAAAAGTTTTGAGCAAACAAATGCACAATAACAAACCTGTGGCCAAATATCTTTCATTTAAAATAAAAATAACGCAATTTGATGAAGTAGTTTTTTCTCACGAACTGTCGAAAGAAAACGCTTAAGAGTTTAAAATACCGTACAAAGTCTACTTCGGAGACCTAAAGTTCCGACTTTCCAGTAGAAATATTCAAAGAGAGAGGCGAAAAAAAAAAAATTATTGTAAAAAGAAAAAAAAATGGAACATAACATAGGATATTGCTTTCTGTTTTTTTCTGCAGCTATTGAAAGCAGATTAAAAAGATATTAAAGCATTCCAGAAACACTTATATCAAGCATTCAGTTTCCTCTTTTCTTTCTCCTCCTTCCCTGCTTAAGTTGAGGGGAGAAGCTGGGGAGTAAAGGACTGTGCTCGCTACGCTAATTTTTCCATCAATCTGCAGTCTAAAAACAGAAATGTGGGAAATCTGGAAGGAAACGCAAAGTCATAATTTCATTTTAGAGGTATTATCAGCTAAGATACTGAGAAATGTATTTGTTTTTTTTCTCTGTCTCTTATTATTAGGGAATTTGTTGACAGATTTCAGATTTAACCTCTTCGGTCCCTGGGTCGCCATATGGGGACCTCTGTTCTTTTCCTTATAAAAACTAAAATGTCTGATTTTTTTACATTTTCACATAACTTCTTATTTACTTGTTTAAAGCTCTTAAATTTGTGATTGCGTTAATTTAGGTTAATGGTTATTAAATTGATGTTTTTAGGGGCTTATAGTTTTAGATCCATATTTTTTAACCTAAATTACTACGCACCTAAAGGATCAATTTCAGAAAGATATTTTTTCTGTCATTTATTTACGATGTCATTTTGTTTGGAAAAAACCAATGAATATGCATCTGTATTATTATTTTAGCTTCGGAACTGAAGAGGTTAATAATGAAGAGAAATAAACCTAACGGTGCAAAAGATAATTGTAGTTCCAAAAGAAAAACTAATTACCTTACAATCACTAAAACGGTTGAATTACTTAGAAAATTGGAGAAAGAAACTACAGTGAAACATTTATATGGGTAATACAATGCTGGCAAATCAACAATGTATGACATACAAAAAAAAAAAAAAAAAAAAAAAAAATTGCAGAAAGTGGCGTACCCTTAGCAACACAAGAACGGAAAACTACTTATTCGGTCGACAATGAAGACATAGATAAAGTAATGATCGAATGTGTTTGGCAACGAAGGTCTGAATAGATACCAGTAACAGGACCGGTGATTATGGAACAAGCCAGAAATGTTTCACAAGGATATCAATTTATCCTCCCGTTGAAAATATTCCACTGGCTGGCTCACCAAATTCAAGAGACGCCACGGAATATGTCAACTGAGAATATGCAGTAATAGAACTTCAGCATATCATGAAGCAGAGCACTATGTGGATGAATTTAACAAACTAATACACTGGCCTCCAAAAGTTAAGGTACAGGGACTGGATGCTTTCGATTGTACACGGTTTGTCGAATATCTACTAACACTATTGGCGAATTTGTTCTTGAACTTCTGGGATGTAAAGAGCATGTTTGATTTCACATTTCTTGGTGAAGATTTAGTCGGGGGGACAATTAGGGGGCTAATAATAAATTTAATAATAAAATAACAATTGCAATCACCTATGTAACAGAAAATGCTAGAAATGGTTTGTCACTGTAAAATGACTAGTTCAGGGTTTGTATACATTTCTTTAAATAAAAATCGAGGATTTTTAGGACTTTCAAGGACCAAAACCAAATTAATAAAGGGTTTCATTTTTGTAAATACAAGTTTTACAGATTCAAATGGTCAGGAAAGGGGGGGGGGGGATTTCAGTGAATTGCAGTAGAAATTAAAAAAATTTTAAAATAACAAATGCAGCAGAAGAAAAAAAATTAGTCGAATGTGCCAATCCCAAAACTTTCTTCTATCTCATACATGTTTATACCTCAAGATTCGCTATCAGAGTGCCAAAATTAAATGGCAATCTATTGCAGAAATCATAAAAAATGCAGCATAGCAAAGCCACCTGTTGGGCAATTTATACATAAAAACATAATCAGTGTCAATATTTATCAAGGTATACCTGAATCTGAAGTTTGATGAAAATTCATACATTAGTTCTTGAGATAGATATTGCAGAAATAGTAAAAAATGCAGCATAGCAGCTACACCTGTCAGGTGATTTACACCAAAACATAATCAACACCAATTCATATCAAGAATTAACATAATCTGAAGTTTGATGAAGATTTGTGCATTACTTCTTGATAGAGCTATTACAGAAATCATGAAAAATGCAGCACAGCAAGCAGTGCCAACTGTTGGGCGATTTACATCAAAACGTAATCAGCTCCAATATTTATCAAGGTATACCTGAATCTGAAGTTTGATGAAAATCTGTGCATAAGTTCTTGAGATAGAACTATTGTAGAAATCGTAAAAAATGCAGCATAGCAGCGCCACCTGTTGAGCAATTTATACCAATTTTTAATCAGATGTATCAACTTATGTCAACATCTAACTGAATCTGAAGTTTGATGATTGTGAAAAATGCAGCAAATTCAGAAAACTTGTTGGGGCGATTTGCATCAAAAACTAATCAGAACCAATTTGTATCAGGGACTAACTGAATATAAATTTTTATAAAATTCGGTGCATTAGTTCTTGAGATAGAGCATCCACAGACAGAGAGACATTTTGCAAAAGTATGTTTTTCAGGATATCTGACCCTTAAACGTGTAAATCCGTTGAAAACCGAAATTCGAAAATTTTCACAAATCCAATACTTTCTTCTTGTAAAAAGTAAAATTAAAGATAGTAATCTTAGTGTGAAGGAGGGAAAAGAAAGCTGAGGGGAGAAATCCAAAATTTTGGAAGGGAGAATTAAGATGATTGTTTAAATATATCACCACTTCAAAAGGTAGTGCAGAAGCAAAGTATTTATTTATTTTGGAGAGGGGGTTTGATTAGATGATTATTTATCATTACTATAGAGTTACAAATTGGCAGAAAAAAAAAAAAAAAATTGGGAAGAGGAAGGATTTAGATGAGCGATTATTTATTGTTGCAATAAAGGAACAAAACAGAATATTTTTCAAAAACTAAAAAGTTAAAAATTTTTTTAACTTTGTAAGCTGGTGAGGTAGGAATGCAAAATGAACGATGAAGATTTTTTTTTGGGGGGGTGGGTGGGTGGGTGGGGGGGGAGTTAAAAAAAGGTTGATGAGATGATTGCTTAGTTATTTAATATTACTTAAGATTTACAACTGGTACAGAAAAAAAAAAAAAAACAGACGAAGTTTTAAAGACATGTGATAGGAAAGAGGCAGAGGTGAGGTAATTTCGAATGTGTGAAAGTCAAAAGATTAATTATTACTACTGTTACAATAAAATAAAAAATAGAGGTAAGAAAGTTAAAAAAAAAAATTAGAGGTTTCATAACTTTTAACTTTGTGTGCTGGGATACAAATTAGGGAAAGTGCAAATTTTATAGGCGGACGGAGAGGAAGTTTATTAGATGATTAATTATTTATCATTACTAAAGATTTATAATTAAACCAGAAAAAAATATAAATTAAACAGTTTTAAAAACTAAATTTTGTGTGCAAGGAAAATAGGAACGGGCACGGCAATTTCAGATTGAGGGAAGACTTCAGGTGGTTAACTACTGTTGTATTAAAGTAACAAATAGAGCAGAAAAACAAAAAACTGTAAGGCTTTTAATTTTATGAGCTGGGAGGGACAAATGGGAGAAGCATATTTTTTTTAATGGGGTAAGGGAGTTTAACAGATGACTGATTATTTACCTTACTAAAGATTTACAAATAGCGTGAAAAAATGAAAATTAAACAGTTTAAAAGATTTTAAATTTTGTATGCTTGGTAAGGGGAAGGGGGGGGGGAGAGGGGAAATGTCAATTTTGGTAGGAGAAAGAGTAAAACTGTACAATTGATTATTTATTGCTACAATAAAGTAACAGATAGAGTAGAAAAAGGTTTTTTTTTTTTTAAAGCAATTATTTTTAAAGTTTTAAACTTTATGAACTGAATGGGGAAAAGGGGAAGCAGATTTTTTTAAAAAAATTACGGGGTTGGGAGGAGTTTATATTAGATGACTCATTATTTATTTACCTTACTAAAAATTTAGAAATAAGTAAAAAAAAAAAAAAAAAAAATTAAGGAGTTTTAAAGACTTTAAATTCTATGTTCTTTTTAAGTGGGGTTGGGGAGGAGAGGGAAAATGCCAATTTCGGGAGGGAAGAGAAAATCTTCAAGATTGATTATTTTGACAATAAAATGACATATAATCACTATAAAGTAACAGATAGAGCAGAAAAAGTTTAAAACAATTATGTTTTAAAGATTTTACACTTTGGTATTGTGGAGGGGGGGGGGGGCAAAAGGGGGAAGTGAAATTTCAGAAGAAGGGGGGGGGGGGCAAGGTGGGATTATGATTTTTTTTTTAATCAGAAATTCAAAGAAATGCAGAAGAGGTTCAACCCTCATTAAGAAATAATACAAGAGTAAAATTAAGCACTTTTAAGGACTTTTTGCAGATTTTGCATGGAAATAAGTACTTTTAAGCACCAAAAATTCCTTTTGAAAAATGTAAGCCCTTTTAAGGACGTTCAAGGGCCATACGAACTCTGTATTTGGGTTCTGTTCAATGTTTGCATGCATTTGTACAAGCATAGCACTCATATTCGTGAAGATGTTATTGTGTCTGTGAAAAACTCAAAAGCTTTTTGTTTACAAAGCATACGAAGCACAACTTTCTGAAAATCTGACAAAGAACAGTAGCAACAGTACACTTCAATTAAAACATGAATATATTGAATATATGATGAGATATGTGCAATTGTATGAAATATTTTTAACTGTGCATATGTGGAAGATTACAAAATTTTTAACTGTGCATACGTGGAAGATTACAAAATTTTTATTTCATAATTTGGTAGTCAGCTATTTAGGGCAACTTATCTAAAAAGTCCAGTCAAATACTGCGAAAATTCACAAAGATAGGGGCGATATAGTGAGTTACTTTCTAAAAATAGATTTATTATAAGGCATTTTCCTCAACGTTTAAATCAGCTCACTATATCTTTCTGAGTTTTCACAATATTTGACAGGATTTTTTAAAGAAGTTGCCCAAAATAGCTGACTACCAAATTAGTAAATAAAAATTTTGAAATCTTTCGTGCACATGCACAGTTAAAAATTATTTCATACAAGTGTCCATATCTCATCAAATATTCAATATATTCATGTTTTAATTGCAGTATACTGTTGCTACTGTTCTTTGTCAGGTTTTCGGAAAGTTGAGTTAAATTTGGTTGAAAACTCTGTATGCTATAAACAAAAAACTTTTGAATTTTTTACAGACACAATAACATCTTCATGAATATGAGTGCTATGCTTACACAAATGGACACAAATGTTGAACGGACCCAAATAATCATTTAACACAGTGACAAACCATTTCCAGGATTTTCTGTTACATAGGTGACTGCAATTATTATTTTATTATTAAATTTATTATTAGTCCCGTAATTGTCCCCCTGACTAAATCTTCAGCGAGAAATATGAAATCAAACATGTTCTTTACATCCCAGAAGTTCAAGAACAATTCGCCAGCAATGTTGGTAGATATTCGACAAACCGTGTACAATTGAAAGCATCCAGTCCCTGTACCTTAACTTTTGGAGATCAGTGTATTTGATGTATCATTAACATGAAACCAGATACATAATGCTGATGAAAACGCTTTGTGTTGGCACTACCTTCCACTGAAAACACTAGCAACGGTCATCATTTTAGCATGTGCAAAAGCCGCAGGCACTCATAAGTGTAAATTTCTAGTTATTGACAGAAGTGCTACCTCTAGCCTTTCAAGGAGTCAAAACAGTAAAAGGGTGTTGATAACATGGAAAATAACAGAATGATTCCATAAGCATTTTGTACTCAAAGCTAAAGCTCACTACAAAAACGGTCTTCCAAATGATGGTAGTATTATTTTAATTTAAGATAATTGCTCAGCTCATCCAAAGGCAGAAGTCCTTGTTGAAGAAAATTTGGAAGTTTAATTTACCTTCCAAATTGCACATCTCTAATACAGCCTATGGATATGAGTATCTTGCAGGATTAAAAATTCCATTAAAAAAATTATTTCTTGGGGTGTACGTTAAGCTTCGTGAACAGAGGAAAAAATATACATGACGTTGTGAAAAAAATTAATATCAAGGACAAATTTTGGAATATCGTTCATACATGGGACAATATTTCAGAAGACACTTTGAAAAATGCTTGGCATAACTTATGGTCTTCATCAGTGTTTTTTGGCACTGACGATCGGGAACCAGACTAGGATGGTTTTTATTTGCAGAAAGAGAAACGTTACATTACAGAACTTTTAATGTATGGTAAATCCTCAGCAACGACTTTAGAGGAAAGTGATATCCTTGAAGTTATGGATGTTGATAAGGACGAGCCTGTTATTAAGACATTAAATGATGGTGAAATTTGCGAGATAGTTTTAAATTAACAAGAAACGTGATTGTAACAATGTGGAAAAAGAAGAAAAGGTTACAATAGATGAAATCTTAAACTCCCTGGATAGTGCCAGTAAAGGTCAAGAGCAAAGAAGCTTTATTACTGAATTGGAACTCATGTCTATGAACAGAATTTAAAAAAAAATTTTTGATGGGAAACCTAAATTAATAAAGCAGTGCACATTAACTGAAATGTTTAATAGTTAAGTAAGTTCCAATCTGATCTTAAATTGTATGTTTGCTTAAATAAATGTTTTTGTTTTACTTTTTAATTTGTTATGATTTATTTAAGAGAAGAAATTATTGAAAAAAGTTTGTTTAATTTAGTATTAATAGTTGTTATATATAATTTTTAATTTATAAACGTCATATTTTGCATTTTTAAATACTGAAATTTATTTTTCTTTTTATTTGAAAAACAATATTTTTGATGACCTAAAATTTAGAAAAATCTGAAGTTTGAACTTGGTAAAGTCCTGAGGATTCCGAACTTTAAACTTTGTATAGATATCACCAGCAATATCTAGCAAATATTTGATCCCATAATAAGTGTATAATTCAAACTAACGCAAAACAAATGTATTCATCTGAACTATTAAATGAATGTCTATGGTAAATATACTAACATAGTAGAAAAAAAAATCACATTAAGCTAACACAAAATGCAGACAGCTGAATGAAAACAATTGCCAAACACTTTTAAATGCATTTAAGTAAATCCACATAAACACACCTTCTTCCTCAGTCAGCTCTCTTCCACAAACCCTTTTACACATTGCATAAAAGCATTTGTAATATTCAGCAAGAGTTTCATCATATTTTCTTTCTAAGCGAGCAATACCTCGGAACCTGGACCAATTATATTCTTTTTTCTCTTGATTGTATTCCACCCCAAAGGCTGATATAGTTCGATAGAAGTCGGCCTCTTCTCGTCTGGACCATTTCCTAAATTTAAAAAAGAAAAGTAAGTTAAAGTTGTTTTTTTATTTGAAAAATTTAAAAAAATCAAACTTATTCAATATATTTAATAACCTTTGTTGTAATTCTCGTTTCTTCATTTCTCTTTCTCTTATAGCCGCTTCAAACTTCTCTCTTCGTTCAATTTTCTGAAAACAGATTTATTTTACAAAATAAAAAATAATCATAATCAACTTATTAAATTCGGGTACTTCTCCATTATACCATTGAGCACTTCACCATAAAAAACTATCGCTAAACTATAATGCCCAGTAAACAAATAGAAGAATGATGCTATTGGAATAAAAAAGATTATAAGAAATTTGGCCCCACTCACTAAAGTGTCAACTACCAAAAACTTTAAAGAATAAAATTTATACACATTATAAAAACAGTGAAACAAAAAATCTTGGATATTAATTTATTTACATTTTTCTTAATTATAGGCTGAAGAATATTTGTGAGATCAGTTGAAACTGATTTGTATGCTATTATTTTTAACTCAATCATACTGATCGGTAAAGTTATCATATGAAATCAATTTTTTTAACCGAGAAAAAAAAGTTTAAATGGAATAAAAAGTTGTGTAAATGGAGTTCCATTATTGGCAGTTTACTCTGTTGAAATGTCTTAATGTAGATCAGATGTTATTGCAAATAAGGTTATCTCGTTTCAAAATATCTCAACTGGTTGTCAGCCCAGGTAGCTCAAACGGTAAAGCATTGACAATGTAAGATAAAGGTTCAGGGTTCGAGTCTTGGCTTGGTCATTTTTTCGCACAGTTCGAAAAACTGAATTTGTATTATCTCTATGGATTGCAACATGTTTTTAATGCCTTTTCCCTTTTACTATTATATCATCTCCATTTAGAAAACTAATTGATATTTTAATTAACAAAAAAACTAATTAATTAGTAAAACATCATTAAAAATACAGATAAACGCCAAATTAGAAATATATGAAATAATAAACATGGGTAATGCATGTGGCGGCAAATGAATGCGATGCCAAGACCATACATTTTTAGCATTAAATGTTTATTTATTTTTTTTTTTTTTAAGGAAAAGTGTCGACGAGATAATGGAAAAGTAACAACTCTTAATAATAAAAAACATTAAAAGAAAAAAAATCTATACTAATAAAATAAAGTTTCACTCTGTGTGTGTGTGTGTGTGTGTGTCTGTGTATGATGGCTAGCAAAATCTACTGCACATAGAAGTCTGAAAATTTAGGTGAGGTTAGTGCAAGACAGGTCCTGATGCACCTGAGGCTCAGATTTTTAATTTTTTAAGGGCCAGGGCCCCGAGTTTTTATGCACTAAATTGTTAATAACTTGCCTCCTTTTCATCCTTCGTTTTGGGGGACTTTTCTCCATTTAGTAATTATCTACTTTCTACTTTTCAGTTAAGACCCTGGCTGCTTGGGGCCCGATAGAGGGCCCCTTGAAGTTTTTGTGCAAATAGATTGTTAATAAATTGCTTCCTTTTAGTCCAATCTTCATTTTTGGTATCCCTTTTACATTTAGTTATTCTCACGTTTCTACATCCCAGTTAAGATCCTGGGCCCCCTGGAGTGCATAGGGCTGGTCTAAGGCCCCATAGACTTTTTATATGCCAAACATTTTTAACTCCCTATTTTTCTCATCTTCTCAGTGCATAATTTTAAAGTTGAGCCATAAACTCTTCTTCCCAGACCAATACCCTCATATTTTTATTGGGCCCCCAGGGCCCTTTTTTAAACATTTACCCCCTTTTTTGTGCATTTCTTTAAAATATTATTTTAATGAATAATTCATACTATTCCCTATGCTTAATTTTGACTAATTGAAGATCTAAAGCGATAAGTACCAAGACATTTTAACATGTTTTCATGTTAGGGCCCTGTTTTTAATTATCAATTGGCCCCTTTTGGGCCCCCTAATATAGCTCCATTAAAAATGGTCCGATTCAGAGGCTCTTTTTTCTAACAAATTCTTGGGTCCTGCAGCTAGTATATAAGTGACAAAAAAAATTTCTCAGGCTTCAGCTACCACCAATTTTGAATATTAATCGCCTTCTTGGGGGCCCTTGGTGCAGCTTCTTTAAAAATTATCCAAATTGCTTGCAATTTTCTTTACATAGTTGTAGTGTATTCTGATTACTTTAAAAACTACTAAAAATATCTTTATGACCAACTACATGCCAGTTATGTCCCACCTTGGGGCCCGATACAGGGCCCCTTGAAATTTTTGCATAATAAATTGTTAATAAATTGTCCCTTTTTAATCCGATCTTCCTTTTTAGAACCCTTTTTCCACTCAGTTATTCTCACGTTTCTACATTCCAATTAAGACCCTGGAGCCCCGTATGGTCCCGGTCCAGGTCCCTTGAAATTTTTGTGCACCATGCCTTTTTCATTCCCTAATTTTCTCACCTCTTCAGTGCATAATTTTAAAGTTGAGTATTGGACTTTTCTTCCAGGACCAACACCCTCATATTTTTATTGGGGCTCAAGGGCTTTTTTTTTTGAAGCATTTACCCAATTTTTTGTGCATTTCTTTCAAATATTATTCTAACGAAAAATTCATATCCTATGCTTAGTTTTGACTAATTATAGATCTAAATCGTTAAGTGCTAAGACATTGTAACATGTTTCCATGTTAGGGTCCTGTTTTTAATTATCAGTTGTCTTCCATACTATAGCTCCCTTAAAAATGGTCCGATTCAGTTTTTTCTAAAAACTTCTTAGGTCCATCAGCTACCATCTACTTTAAATATTAATCGCCTTCTTGGGGCCCTTGGTGCAGCTTCTCTAAAAAGGATCAGAATTGCTTGCAATTTTCTTTAACACATTTCTAGCATCCTCTGACTACTTTAAAAACTACTAAAAAATATCTTTATACGCAACTACATGCCACTTAAGTCCCTGGGCCCGGTACAGGGCCCCTTAAAGTTTTTGCACCATAAATTGTTAACAAATTACCTCCTCTTAATCCAATTTTCATTTTTGGAACCCTTTTTCCATTTAGTTATTCTCCTTCCGTTATTTCTTTATTCCAGTTAAAATCCTGGAGCATCCTAGGGTTCCATAGGGCCCAATCCGGAGCCCCTTGAACTTTTTGTGTGGCATGCATTTTTCACCACCTAATTTTCTCTCATTATCAATGCAAAATTTTAAAATTGAGTCTTGCACTCTTCTCCCTGGACCAGCACCCTCTTATTTTTACTGGACGGGCCCTGTTTTAAGCATTTCCCCCCACTTTTTGTGCATTTCTTTAAAATTTTATTCTATTGATAAATTCATACCCTATGCTTAATTTTGACTTACTGAAGATCTAAAGTGCTAGAACTTGGACCTTTTAGCAAGTTTTCATGTTAGGGCCCTGCTCTTTACTATCAGTCGGCCCTCTTGGGGCCCTTTGTTATAAGTCCCTTAAAAACGGCCCGATTCACAAGCTTTTTTTTTTTTTTTTTTTTTTTTTTTTTTACAACTTCTTAAGTCCTCCTGCTACTATATGAATGACAAATAAATTTCTCAGACTTCAGCTACCACCAATTTTAAATATTAATCTCCTTCTTGGGCCCTTTGTTGCAGCTTCTTTAAAAACTATCTGATTCTATTACATTTTTCTCGAACATAGTTTCAGCGTCCTCGAGCTAATTTAAAACTACTAAAAATTTTTCTTATACCCAATTACATTCCAGTTAAGACTCTGGCTCCCAGGGCCCGGTCTTTCTTTATACCTCAGCTACCACTTTTTTCGAACATTAATCTCCTTTTTCAGCATCAACTTATGTTTACTCACTACAGCTGTATATTAAAAATCGCGTTAATTTAAAGGTAACTTTAGATAATGGATTTCATCAGTTTATTAAATATCATGTTAATGTTAAAAGTAATTCATTAAATTTACAAGGAGAGAGGTCATCTTTCACCGCTTGGGAGCACATTATTTTCTCCGATTCTAAGGACCTAATTTCTAGGGGATTTGGTTCATTCAACGTAGATTACAACTACAGTTACTTTCTGTATTATGAAATTTTATCTTAGACTTCAATTACCAACATTTTCTAACATTAATGATGCATTCTTTTTTTGGATTCTGTGGGCTTGATTACTACGAGGTTTGGCTCACTCAAATTGGTTTTTGATTGTCTCTGGCACGTGTGGAGCACTTCCGGTACATGCTGCCTTAGGTATTGTGGGCCCAGGTTACAGGTTCATTTGGAAAGAAGTTTGTTGATAACACACTAGACGCTGCGGAAGGCAATGGGTTAGATGGTAGAAGCAAGCCCTCTCTTTTATTTTTTTATTATTATTTTCATCTGTCTGACAAAAGTTCAACTTTACAGAATGCGGCATTCGAAAGGAAAATAAAGGTAGATTTGATATGGTATTTTCCGTATTTTGATTTCTGAAACTGATGCTGATTTTATAACACTGCATAAAAACTAACATGTTACAGCATTAAAAAAGAAAAGGAACATAGATATCGTCCGGTACCATTTTTTTTTTGTATTCTGATTTACAAAGGCAATGCCAAATGTTAAACATTGCCAAGAAAACGGACTTTGTTACAATAAGTTCTGCAAACGAATTCTTTAAAGGGTTAATATTTGTGTGTTTTTTTAAACAGATTACAACATCCTAATGGAAAATGTACCTAAATATTGCCTGGTATTTTTATTTATTTTATTTTATTTTATTTTTTTGCATTTTGATCAAAAGTGCAGATGCAAAATTTTTAAAGATTGCAGAAATACAAAAACACCTTTTCAGATTTTTATTTTTTTTTGAAAAGGTTAACATTTTTTCGGATGTATTGCTTCATTTTAAACATTAAGGTACAATATTTAATTTGGTGTAGTTGGTTTTTCCATATTTCGGTTAGTTAAGTGAATGTGGGTTTAAAAAAGAAGAAACATGTATTCGAAATCTCAAATTTTCTTTAAAGGGCAAACTTTTGTATTTTTCGAAATGGGTTTCTTCGTTAGAAAGCTTAAAGGATGTAGATATGGTTTGGTGTGGTACTGCTTGCTGTCGCACTGGGAGTTTATTCATTTAATAATCTATTTTTTTCCCTCTGAAAATTCCTTAATACATAAATTAAATTTTATTTTGAAGGGAAAAAAAAATTCGCCAAAATTATGTTCGAACTACTGTTACAAGCCTTTCACATACTCACTGTTATAATAAAAGCATGTGCAATAATTCCCCATAGCATTTGTCAAGTATATTCAGAAACAAGAGAGATTTCTTTTTCATTTCAATTGTTATCTGTGGATATACACTTTGTAATTAATTTTGAAGTATTCTCAGGGAACTAGAAATGGCCTTACACTTTATGTATCCTTTATTCTTAATTTAAAAGATAATTTCCTTACTAAAAATAAGCTTTAATTCCTATATGTAAAGCTTTTTTGTACATATTTATTTCAAGTTTAATATCTTAGAGTAAAAAAATCTAGCATAATAATAATAATAAAATTGCATTTTTATCCTCCATTATAATATTTAAAAAATTACCTTCTAAATTTTTATATAGTAAAAATTAAGCACCAAACAATTAAAAAACTATATGCCCACACCTACATAAATCCTAAAAGAGGTGAAAGATGACCTATGGATATGGCATAAAAAATTTTTGGTTAAAGTTCTTTATTGAAATTTTTGTGCCTAAAATGTAATGTTTTCCATAGAATCAGAGTCGTATAATATAGACGCACGCGCGCACGCCGTGCGCGGAAAAGTTTTTTGAAAAAAAAAAAACAAAAAAAAAAAAAAACGTAATTTTTGTTTTTGTAACTTTTTTTTTTTTTTTAAATACCGAAAAATTAAAAATATTCCCATATTTTATGTAGATTTATTTATTGTTTGCCAGGGGTGATTCTGTTCGAATTTTCCGAAAATTCAAACATGGTACAGGCTCAGCAAAAAAAAAAGCTGAACTTTCACGGCCTCATGAAATTTTGACGAAATTCACATTTTTCTGCAGCGTTCAGATGAAATCTGCGCTTTTTCTGCGATACATTGACGAAATTAGCGTTTTACCCTGACCACTTGACGAAAATCACGTTTTTCTGCAATCTTTCGAAGAAATTCGTGTTTTTTTTCTCACGATCTTTCGCCAAAATCGTGTTTTTTCTGCAATATTTCGAAGAAATTTACGCATTTACCACGATCTTTCATCAAAGATCGCGCATTTCCCATGAACTTTCGCAAAAATTTGCGCATTTTCCACGATCTTTCACAAAAATTCACGCATTTTCCACGATCTTTTAACAAAATTCACATTTTTTTATCATCCGACAAAAATCGCATTTTTTTGGGATTCTTTGACGAAATTCACATTATTTTTTCGCGATCCTTCAACGAATTTCGCATTTTTTCCACGACCTTTCAAAGAAATTCGCTATTACACAATCTTTCGCTAGAATTCGCGTATTTTGCACGATCTTTCGCCGAAATTTGCATATTTTACGAGATCCTTTGGCAAAATACGCTTTTTTCTGCAATCCTTTGACGAAATTCGCATTTTTCCAGCGATCCTTTGGTGGAAGTCGCATTTTTTCCCGCGATCCTTTGAAGAAATTTGTGCTTTTACTGAGATTCTTTGAAGAAATTTGCATTTTCTCGCGATTGGTTGAAGAAATTTGCTCAATTTGGCATGGTTCATACTCACGTTTTTGTTGTATTACATCCATTCCCTCTAATCCCCCCCCCCCTCTATTAAAAATGTCAACAAATTTTAATGCATATTTGCATCGATCCCAGAGATAATAAAATTCACTGCCAAAAAAGCAGAATTCCACGTTTTCGTGGTAAAGTAACATGTCTGAAAATTTAAGGCATTCGGTTCCGAAAATTAAAAAAAATCGGCCATCAGCCCGAAAATTCAGGCATATAAAAATATCACTTAAAAATATTGCAAATTTCAACAAATGGTCGGCGAAAAAAAAAACCAAATTCGTGAATGATTCGCAGAAAAAATTGAGACTTTCGTCAAAAGACCGCGGGGAAAATGCGAATTTCGTCAAAGGACCGCGGAAAAAATGGGAATTTCTTCAAAGGATCGCGAAAAAGATAATTTTGTCAAAGAATACCAGAAAAAACGCAAATTTCGTCAAAGGAGCGCAGGATAAACAATTTCGTAAAAGCATAGCGGAAAAACCAGAATTTTGTCAAAAGATCGTGAAAAAAAACGCCAATTTCGTAAAAATCGCGGGAAAAAAATTTCTTCAAAGGATCACGAAAAAACTAATTTCGTCAAAAGATCGCAGATAAAACGCGAATTTCGTCAAAGGATCACGAAAAATACAAATTTCGTAAAAACATAATGGAAAAAAAACCCGAATTTTGTCAAAGAATTACAAAAAAAAAAAAAAAAAAAAAAAAACCCGCAAATTTCGTAAAAGGATCGCGGAAAAAACTAATTTCGTCAAAGGATCGAGGAAAAAAACGAATTTCGTGAAAAGATCGCTAAAAATGCGAATTTCGTGAAAAGATCACTTAAAACGCGAATTTCGTGGAAAGATCTCTTATAAAAACGCAAATTTCATGGAAAGATCGCTTTAAAAAAACACGAATTTCGTGAAAAAAAATTGCTAAAAAATCGCGAATTCCGTGAAAAACATCACTTAAAAATGCGAATTTCGTGAAAAGATAGCTAAAAAAGGGAATTTCGCGATAAGATCGCTAAAAAAAAACGGGAATTTCGTCAAAGGGCGGTAAAAACTCATCAGTCTCTTTAATGACGATACCTATGAGTGGACCTCTCCCTATAAAATGTGATTCAGTTGTTTCAGGAGCAATGCCGCATTATTTCTGTGAACAGAGTGACTGGCATCTTCTGCGAAGAGGTTACAATATTAAGGATTGGGCTGTTTCTAAATGCACTGACAAAATAATTGATAAGAATTCCCTTTCTTATGGATTTTTAGCTTTATTATTTTTCTAAAAATAATTATTCTTTAATTAATATCCATTAATTTTTAATTTAAATGGTAATTATTTTAAAATTACTGTTTTTAATTCATATTGTCAAAATAATATAACACATTATTATATTAAACATTAAATTAATTTGCAGAAAGTTTTTGACCCAATATTTGTGTGCGCAGAAAGTTTTTGGTTTTATACAAGTCTGCGTAGAATGACCCATATATGAAAAGAACATGTTAAACATACAACAAAATAAACTGAAATGCACATACTTTAGCTTTCTGAGCATTCCTGATTTCCAGTCTTTTATTATTTCTTTGAAATGCAGTAACTAGTCGACGAACTCTAGTATTAACATCTGTAACTGAAGGAAACTGAATTCCTCCCATTTCAAAAGCTATGAGAATTCATAATAATAATTTAGCATAATAAAGCACAGTTACTTTTATACAAACAAAGAAAATCAATATAGCAGTTTTAAGTTCATAAATGGAGAAAACATAGCATTGGTTTTGAGAAAGACTGTTACAAGCCTTAAACTTTTTACAATGAGCATCACATATAGACCTGCAGGCGGCATCACAGACAATCACCTCATCGAGTTCACGGCTGAAATTCCAGAACTAGTTAAAACTTGATTCGCATATTAAAACCCAATGGGTCTGCTAAGTCATATCTTGGTGGAAAACATACGAAAACTGGATTTTAACGGTTGACTAGTAGGTTTAATGTTGTGTTTTCCTGCTCCCAGTCCTCCAGGTTTTCATACCTTTGGATGCAGGAAAACACAATGGTAAACCTACAAGTTAACCGCTAAAATGGGGTTTTCAGGTGTTTTCCACCAAGATAGGACTTGGCAGACTGATTGCCTTTTAATATGCTAATTGAGTTTTAACTAATTCTGGAATTTCAGCTGTGAACTGGATGAGGCAATTGTCTGTGACGGCGTTCCCTGGTATGTGATGCATAAAGTGATCAGACTCTGATTAATCCTACCAATAATTTTAAATTGAAAATGTTGCCTTATTTACTTGAAGAAAATATTAAATATTCTGTAAAAGATGCTCTCAAAGGGCTTAAAATTCAAAACAAATCTATAACTACTCAAACTGTATGCTCGTTCTAAGTAATACGTAGGGCCCTGACATTTAGTTAGTATTGGGCGAAGAGGGCAATTTTGCTTATGTTTCTTCAATCTACCCACTAATCTTGGTATAACAGCCAACTTGTTTAACCTTAGGTTGTGGTATTACAATTATAATATGAGCCATTAATTAAAGGAAAATAGTCATGAAGTTCTTTTTAAAAAATACTGCATTGTGTTTTTGCAAAACCCATTTCATTCTTTGTGGTCAAGCAGTTGTAAGAATAAAAATAATAAGACACTTCTTACTTTCCATGACGTTAATGAATGTTGGTTGATGCTGGTTAAAATTATTCCTTAGAGAAGGCCTTGATAATAAAATGTCCAAATAGAAATGCATAAAATAAAAAGCCGGTGATCGAAGATAAACTTTTATGGATTGTGAATTCGGCGTTGAAGAACAGCATAGTCCTAGAACGGTGATTGCCACTTCTTTTGAATCAGGCGCCCGGCCGAATTCTCAAAAAGACAATTACATTGTCAAAAAATACACTGTGAAATTTTGTTAAAATCTGTTAAAAAACTAGCTGCACTTGGTTTTGTTAAAATCTGTTAAAAAACTAGCTGCACTTGGTATATATACCACACAAACAGGGTTTACAATAATAGTGCATGCGAAATAAGTTAAAAACCATTAGTTAAATTAAAATTACGTGATGATTTGTAGAACAAATAAAAACAGAGAGAAATCGAAACTATGATTAATTGGCTCAGTGAAGACACACCTCTGATATGATGTGGTCGAGGTCACTACGATACGCATTGGTCTAAAAATAGATCAAAGTAGAGGGGGGGAAAGCTATCTGTTACTTTAGGAGAAAAAAAAAAAAAAAAGTGGAGCCGAAAAGAAAACATTTAAGGGGCAAAATAAAAATGCTGCATTGCAATTAAAAGACAAATGTGATTACTACATCACATAGGTTAACTTTCATAAAATCAGGCCATTTTCTTTTTTCAATTATTTCTTTCGTTTTTGCACAAACTTTATATAAAGGATTATGTTTGACAAACAAGTATGTTACCGATAGTAACTAAATGTCAGGGCCCTACCTATTACTTAGAAAGGGCGTACGTTCCATTACTAAAGCAATTGTTACCTCCCTCCACATTTGCTGTGGACTGTACTATTGATCTCATTGAGAAAATTAAGAAGCTCCAAATTTCAGATGACTGTATTTTTGCAAGTTTAGATACTGAATTCCTATACCCGTCAATTGATATAATAGAGGTGGCTTGGAGCATAGAACTTTTTATTGACAATACAGAAACTTTGATGTACCTGTGAAGAACACATTGGAGAGTGGTTTGAACTTAATAATTTTCAGTAACTTTTTTGACAGTATAATTTATGATCATGTGGTGCACTGATGGGGGTCTCCAGTGTCAGGCCTTCTTGCTGAGTTTGAATTGCACCCCCCTGGATAACAAATTTTCAGCACATTTAAATTAGTACCCTTTAGTATAATTACGTTATGTGGATGATATATTTATTGTTTGATGGGGGTATTGAAGATTTAGTGATTTTCATAAAGCAGTTAAATGAACTTGATAGTAATATTAAATTTACATTTGAACTTGAAACAGATGGGAGATTACCTTTTCTAGATATTGAATTAGTGAGAGATGGGAATGAATTAATTTGTTCAGTTTACAGGAAACCAATTGCAAATTTAAATATTCATTTTGACGCATGCACTCCATCTTCTTATAAGTTACCTGCTTTCAGATACCTGATTGATAGACATTTTAGAATATCTTCTGAAGTAAATCTGGGGGGTGAATTAAATAAAATTAGACTTATCGCTATTAACAATAGGTATCGGGTAAAGTTACTTAATAAACTAAGTCAGAGCTTCATTAAAAAAATGAGCACAGATGCTTCTGGAAATAAAACTGATAGTGGTGTTAGTATGAAAAGAGTGGTTTTGAATTATCACCCAGGTTTCTTTGAATTTATAAAAAATTCCTTTAAAAGAATTTGGTTTATGTTTAATCGCAAGGCCTCCACCAAAGTTAAAGATGATTTTAAACACAGAAATTGATTCGATTGATAAGGGCGACTTCTCAAGTGTTTATATTATTCTTTTTACTAGGAAGGAGGGAGTCAGAAAAAATTATGTAGGTATGACACAGAGAAAATTAAATATCAGATGTAAAGATCATATTGCAGATATAAAATATAACAGAAAATATAGCTTTGTCAAGACTGAATAAAAAAGAGAATATTAACATCCTGTTTAATGAAGGTAGAAAGGTACATTGATTTATAGATCTAATTTTTATTTACAGCTATTTATAAGGTAGTCAATTGAAATTTAAGGGGTTCAAAGGTTTGTAATAATACATTATCTTTTCATATTCCGAGTATTTGGGTAAAGTGATTAATCAACTTTAGGAATTGGAATATAGAGAGAGCAATGGGTGATGTTAAAAATATAGAGGGTAGTGTATGTTAACTTTATAATAGATGACTGTTTTCCCCTTTTTGTGCGCATTGTATTTGTGTTTTTGTATATTCTGAGGAGGATTCAATGAATGAATCGAAACATGTAATTTTTAATATATTTTTAATGTTTTTATTGAAATCGATGTCTTAAAGCAAGTAAATGTGTTTTAATATACATTTTGAAGTGTTTTTCGGAATATATTTTATGGTAGAGTTAATAGTAGATGTAAATTAAGGCTTTTTTTACTTAGGTCATTCCATGTCAAATCAACACACTGATTTTACTTCACTATTTCAAATTTGAATGAAATTTGGCACATAGTTACTTTTCATACAGATATAGAAAAATACCAAATTTTATCAAAAAATATCAACCCGTTTTGAAAATATACCCCCGTGAATATTAAAAAAATCAGTCAAAAAACCGTGACAGACCAATTTTCAAAATGATGTAGAAACTTTCCTAATTAAGCTAGAAAGCTAAAATTGATGCCATTTTACAGCAATTTTCAAGACCTTTTCAATGATATATAACACAGTTAGGGCTTAGAAAAATTTATTTTAATAAAATTTAAATTTAAATTTAAAATTTGAATTTTTCAAAATGTGCCGCTTCAAAAATTTTCAAAAAATTTTTGAATACTACTTTATTTAGTACTGAAAAGATTGTATGAGTTTGAAAGTGGGATCTTTATGGGTTCATGTTAAAATATTGCATTGAATAGAGCATTCCTGATTAAAAAACACAATTTCCATAATACAACATCTTTTAAAGCCTAGAAAACATTAAAAAGAATAATTTAATATTTGAGATTAATCACATATATATATAAATTTAAAAACTGTGTAATGTGTTCTCTGGTTAGAATATTTGAATAATTCATAATTCATTGCTGGTTAAAAAACAAATTTATTTAAGAGGTGAAAGTAATAACATTGGTTTTGTATAAATAGCAAATAATTATCAGATCACATATTTATTGCTTGAAGCTCTTGTACATTTTATTTATTTGTAAAACTTCATTTTCTGACAATCTGTATACTCTCCCTGTTGGAGTTATAGGGTTTACTAAAGATAGGATTTGAATAATAGAAACCCACAATATATCTGGCCTACTTGGGAAAGAAAAAGAAGGTGAAGGTCCTGCTGGATGTAGAAAAGACACTTTTACTTCATCATCAGTTTCATTTTTTGCCAGCACATATGCAAGCCACCAATTATGTTCATACATAACGCATACATAACCTCTTACTTCTGAAAGTTGAAGTCTGTCTTCCGATAACGATACTTTCTCAACAACTGATTCAGATGCATGAGAAAATGCCTTAACTTTAATTTTTGATGTACTTGAGGCTACTGGGATAAATCCATGTAACTTTTGTGTACCTTTAATAGTAATGGATTTACTGAGACGATTAACTAAAAAATTTTCTGTATTCGTCTTGAGTAACATATAAAAAATTTACAGACGGAATATTTTCCACAGCCCACTGGTACAACTGTATTGGTGTCATAATTTGGTTTTCAGATGGGCGCTGTAAACTTGCCCTAGCTGCCAACCTCTTTACTGTGCCACCAACACCATCGCACGGTCCTTTACCATGTGCAGTGGCCGAAAAGTGCCACTCAGCTTCAATATTAAAATCGTTTTTGTGGAAACACAAGTTAGTGAAATTCTTCTTATTTTTATATTGTGCAGCTGAACCGTCGGAATAATAAAAGATCCTTTCAATCCTTTCAAACTTTGCTTTCAAAAAATCAATCATTTTTCTTTGGAAGCAATACACTGCTACTGTGTTGTGTTCTAAGCATTCAGATATTACAACTAAACTCTGATGTTTAATCTTTCCTTCACTACTGTAATAAATTACAAAAGGGTGGACAGTGGCTTGTTCACTGATCCAATGATAGCTTTGGACTTCATCCTGTAAAATAAATGTGTAGTTCTCAGAAAAGTCACACATTACAACATATTCTGAATCTGTCAAATTGTTCTTGACTTCATTAATAAATGAAGCTTGCTGCTTTGCAATAAAATCATGCCGAGCAAGAACAAAAAGCTTTTCACAAAACAGATCAATGAATTCTGTTGCAGATTTCTCTAGAGTTTCTAAATTACACCGATCAACAGAAACCCATTGTCGAAACGTTACTTTTTCAATCATGTTCTCATCAAATACATTTTCTAACATGTCTTTAATTTCTCCACTTCCAGGACAAGATGAACATTCTTCCAAGTAACAAGCTACTGAAGCAGGATTACATAATATTTTAGCAAGGCAATGTTTATATGTTTTTAATTTACCATCAGTTAGTGCATCAAGTTTAGTATTTTCAATCATCAATTTCACATTTTGATGGGTAGTGCATACACAAACTGTATGAGTTCCACTTTGACCAGCTAGTATGCAATGCTTAGGCCTGAGTTCAGCAAATTTTGAAAAACCTACCTTCATATTTGGAAATTTTTCTTTATATGATCTGTACGCGTCCATTAAATTACACAGAACTAGCCGTTTAGATAGTTTTACTTTCTCTCCATTTTCTGTTCATACAGATACACAATCTTTCATCCCTGGCAATATTCTACTTATTTCATCACTTTCATAGAAAGCCTTTATGTTTTCAGCAATTTCTGCAGGAAGACTTTTTCCAGGCTTCTGATTAGGACTTGCTAGAATGCCTTTGTCTTGCAAGAGTTTTTTTTATTTCCTGACCATATAATTAGGAGCATTGAACTCTCGCATAATTTTCCGTATACTCCATGTTTCAGGCAAGCAGGTCAGTATCATAATTTTTTTAACTTTAGAGGTACAGTTAGAAAACTGAATTTTAAGATTGTTTAAAACTGCTTCTTCTGGTGTCTCAGTCTCACTATCTGAAGATCTTTCAGCATTTACAAAAAGTTCACGTCTCATTGCAGAATTTATCTTTTTTATTTTATTTGATGCATAACCTTTGCTTTCTGTTTTTCTTTTATCAATAGGACACTCTCCTAATTCATGTAATGAGACATTAATAGTTTTAACTATTTCAGACTTTGGAGTAAAATTTGGATCTATTTCATTTTCTTCAGATTTTTGGTCTAATTCGTTCTTTTTCCAAAGATACAGCTGTTTTCTACAAGAATCGCAGACTTTTGCTGTTTTTGGCATATCTTTGTAATGATCTGTCATCCAGTCTGTAACATCCCTTAATTTGCTTTTGTCTCTTATTCTGTGATTATTTTTCTTAAATGGGTTGAAACACTGTCCAGTAAAATGCCTTTGATCAGCCATATTTAAAATTTCATACAAGATTAATCTTTTTACATAATATTTATATTATATTTTAATTGAATAAGCAATTTTTAATATTAAATAAATAAATAAATATATATATATATATATATATATATATTAATTTTAAATATACACAAAATATTTTAAGTTTAAAAAATAAATATTTAATTTTAAAGTTACTATATTACAAAAATTAGAAAATTCAATATGTTCATTAGTTTGTCTAAAAATCTTAGTAGAAATTAAACACATCTGACTGAGAGCCTATCAGCTTACAGAATACAGACTGGGTTAGAAAATTAGGGAGACAGGTAGTCTGTGACTAACAAAACTTATCTTGACATGCACTGTTCTGTAGAAGCCTGTTTTGGTTTGCAAAGCATGTACAGCTCTGTTGAATTCTGATTGGAAAGATTTTGTAGTAAAACTTTCAAGATGCAGTAATTAATTTTATATTTTTAAAATCAATACCAATAAAATATATTTAATTGTGATCTTTACAATCATATTTATTATAAGGTAAGTACAAAATGAAAATTTAAAAATAAATGAAATACACTAAGAATTTCAAGCAATAAATACATGCACTTATAATTATATATTTGATATTATACAAAGCAAATATGATTAATTTCAAATCTTAAATAAATTATTCTTTTTAATGCTTTTTTAGGCTTTGAAAGATGTTATATTAGGTAAATTATGTATTTTTTAATCAGGAATGCTGTATTCAATGCAATATTTTAACATGAACCCATAAAGATCCCACTTTCAGACTCATACAATCATTGCAGTACTATATAAAGTATTATTTAAAAAAAATTGAAAAATTGTAAAGTGGCACATTCTGAAAAATTCAAATTTTAAATTCAAATTTTATTAAAATAAAATTTTCTAAACCCTAATTGTGTTATATATCATTGAAAAGGTCTTGAAAATTGCTGTAAAATGGCATCAATTTTAGCTCTCTAGCTTAATTAGGAAAGTTTCTACATCATTTTGAAAACTGGTCTGTCAAGGTTTTTTGACTGATTTTTAGAACATTCATGGGGGCATATTTTCAAAATGGGTCGATATTTTTTGATAAAATTTGGAATTTTTCTATATCTATATGGAAAGTAACTATGCATTAAATTGCATCAAAATCTGTGAGGGTAAGGTAAATTTTTGTTTAAAATTGTGTTGACTTGACATGGAATGAGCCACTTGTGTTTAATGTCATTTTAATATATGAAATTTAGAAATATTTTTAATGTATTAGTATACATATCAATTAGTAACCAATAAGTAACATATGAATAATAGTGTAACATCATTAAAATACACTGCAAAAGATTTTTTCCCATAGACCATAATGTATCAAAAATCTTTTAAGTGCCGTGTAAAATTACTATAATTGCAACACATTTCATTTTTAATACAGAGCATACCATAATAAACATCAATAACATATATTAATTACATGGTAATCAACTATATTTACGCGAATTAGAGCAAAGACAAATGGCCAGGCAAAGTGAATTCATAAACATTTCCAACTATGTTGGAAAACATTAAAAAAGGTAAATATAAGCTCATATAAAAAACTTACGATGCTGTAAATAATTATTAGGAATACTGGGTTTTGTAGGCTCCACTTCGCTACTAGGTGACATGGGTTCCATTTCTTCATCTTTATCTTTAGAAGCAGCTTGATCTTCTATATCATCTTCATTATTAATGCTAAAATAATAATAATAATAAAATCCTTTAGAATTTTTAACATATTCACTAAAAAAAAAAATAATAATAATAATAATGATTAATATAGTGACCAGAATTGAATGACATACAATTACACAAAATTATTTTTAAAAGTTTCTAAAATAATTCTAATAGCATAAAGATTGATTAAATAAAACTTCATAAAAGTCCCTTTTCTAAAAATTATTTCAAAAATTTTGGACCATATTTCATATAAATGGGATAAGTCATTTAGAGAAAAAGTTCCTGAACTTTAAAATAACTTCATTTTGCTATTTGTCAATCATGATAGCTATTAATGCTGAAGATATTTTAAAGTTTGAATCAGAGAGAGAAATTTTTAGAACATGTTTAAACTGTCAGAAACAGATAGTTTTCCCCTATTTTCATTTGCAGATTTAGAAATATGGACTATCCCTATCAGGGTTCATACTCATTTTCAAAGAAAAAATCCCCTGAGAATCCCCTGATGCATTTTCAGGGATGCATAATTTTTCCATGTCAACAATCAATGACATTTTTTAAACCAGTACTACGACCCCTCGCCCTCCTCTCCTTTAAAAAAAAAAAAAAAATACAAAGTAGATAATCTCAAAAATACAGTTTATATATTACCTAGATATAAACAATATGAACAGAACTTTAAAGGAAAAGCATTAATTTGTGTACAACAGAGATGAAGTCTGAAAGCCTTGTGGGGCTCTCCTTAAAAAACTTGGTAGATTTCTGTAAGAATTTAATTTCCACTTAGGGATTTTATTACCTCTTAGAAAAGTATTACGAATAATATGAAGGCTCAAGTGTCAATATCAATTTTAAAATGTCCTTTATTTTTCTTAAGTTCTTCTTTAACAATTTTCAAACCTCACGATGTTAGAAGGCATGTCTAGTGACTGAATGAATGTCGCCAGACGTTAGAAGTAGTGCAGACTAAATATAACATATGTTATATCTAATCTGTAAGAAGTGGCGAATTTCCAATTCTACATATCACGATGTTAGAAGAAAGTGTAAGATAAAAAAAAAAAAAAAAAAAAAAAAAAATTAGATGTGTGATTTTAAAGATAGAATTAATTAATTTAATTTAATAAGAAAAGGAGAGGCACGTGATTATAGTGGTAGGATAATAAAGAAGTAGAAGTACATTGCATTATGAAAAAGAAAGAGGAAAATACATGATGGATATTAAATAATAATTGAAGCAGTACTCACCTGAAAAGCCATGGATTTATACATCCTTCACAGAATAACTCAATTAAAACGTAGTGCCAAGTAATATTTAAAATTTATTTTACCAATTAAGGTTCATTCTCATAATATTATTATATTATTTATCTTTCATAAGCACTACCCATATTTATATTTGAGAATTATTCATTTCATATGGCACCCAGCTCTTCTACACAATGAAACATACAATAGACAAAAACATTAAAGACACTATATATTTGATTAACTGTATTTTTTATTATAGTTGTATGAAAGAAATTAAAGGTTAACTGCGCAGTATCCTTTTTTCACTTAAATAAAAACATTACAAGCATATTGATATATCAACCAACTTAAAGTAAAATAGTACGATATTATGTGTACAGGTGCAAGATTCTGTGCCAAAAGCAACCCAGAGAAGAATGTTTTTCACGAATACAGTCTGATATTAAAAATAAGCAGCTCATACAATTTTATCATTGTGATTTCTTAAAATATTAAATGTTGTTCAAAGTCATTCACTTATACAACAAATGAATATATCAAAGTAAATTAATTTATCGTATGAACTAGTAGAATCACACGTAAGTGACAATCGTCTAAGTTTCCGTTGAGTAGCAAGGTTGAATGTAACAATCATACGGATCTTGCTAACGGTATCCGGCTTAACCTTGAAAATTATAATATCACCTGTAATACCAGTCGAGTGTTGTACCAGTCACAGAACTTCTCCTAGAGAAGGATTCCAAGGAATCGTTGAGATGAGCATGAGATGCATATTGGAGCATTTCAAAATTCCTGTCCGATCTGAACTATTATTTCTTAGATCCTTTGGAGAGCTAGATGTTTGGGCACAATTCACAACTGATTCATGAAATTACAACTTCCCAAATGGATGCAAATATATTAGTTGAACATCTTAATTTTCCTTTAATTGAAGCCATTTGCGGGCCCACCGAAGTACTGAAGTTATAACACAGCACTCCGGTTGGGTCCGCACGACTTCCTCCAAAGAACGTTTAGAAGCCAGAGAGAGCAACCCACGCGCAGGAAGGACGCTCTTTACATCCAAAAACCGTTGAGCCCGCGAGTGACGGTGTTGCCACACAGAAGAGAGAAAAGATTTAAAATGAAAGAACGTTAGGTTAAAGATTTTGAATGAAAAGATCGTTATGTTTAAATTTTGAATTTAATATTTGAAAATTATAAAAGAAATATTTATTTTGGCTGACATTATTAAAATTAAGATTTATTATTTTATTATTGATATTAATTAACGATCTTTTTGTAGAAAAATAAAATTGTTTTAAAGTGAAATTTGACTGAAACTGAATTTGGAATAATTAATAATGAATAACTAATTAAATATTTTAAAGTAATTAATTAAATATTTTAAAGTTTCTAAATTATTATTTTAAGATTTCTGTTACCTAACAGAAAGGTCTTAGTTTGATTTCATTAAGACTACACAAAACACCCAAACAACAGTGATTGCCCTCAATTTCCTAGAGCAGCCAATCATTTTGCCAGGTTTTCCCAGGTTTGTGGAATTTTTTGCACTATCCCCTGAGATTCCCCTGATTTTTTAGGGCCAAAATTTATCCCCTGATTATCCCAGGAATCCCATAATCCCCTGATGAGTAGGAACCCTGCCTATAGATACTGTGGTGAACACATACGTGTAATTGAAACAAAGTTCTACTTTAAATCTTTTATGGCACAAAGCAACATTATTCATATGACTTTAGCAGTGTTAACATTGAACATTTAACAGAGTTGGGCAAAATACACCGAAAAACCATTTTCGATACAAAATACATTGATTTTAGAAACTAAAATACAAATTACAAAATGCTTTTCAAAATTTAAAAATTCCAAATACAAAATACATGTATTTTCAAAATACATTTCGAAATTTCAAAAATTTATTGATGCAAAGTTTTTTTTTGGGGGGGGGGGGGGGGGGGGGTAACTTTGCAGTTTAAAAGAGAGGAGGGAAGCAATATCATGTTTCCGTAAGAGAGTGTCCCAACCCGCTACCCGACTGGTTATGGTTCTGAATAAGGCACTGAATTAAAATTACTTAAACATTCATAACATATTGAATATCTTCATCATTTATATTATAAAACTATATTACATTATTATAAAAAAATAGTTTCTTGATATTTTTTCAATTCATTTAAAAGTCAAATATTAAACAATTTGAAACTCTGTACAATGAACATTAATCTCGGTTTTCAAACTTTTAATATGTAAGCAATAACATCAGTTAATAATAAATAAACGTCTTTGACTATTAATTATAAAATCATACAAAATAATGTTTTAATAATATTTTCGATTTTATTTAAAACAAACACATGCATATCATATACCCACATATACATAATGTATCTTTGTAAAATGTATGTGCTTGTGATTAATTAAATTAATAACGTATTTGTATATACATATGGATGGCATATTAATTAGTTAACATTTCCATTTCCGTTTTCTGTTGAACTCTAAAAAGAATCGAAATACGGTTTTGGACTGAAAAACTTGCTTTGCTAATTTATATCTTCACTGTGTTAATTATTACACAAACAATTAATGTTATAAAGCAAAAACGATGTCCGTCAGTAACTCTAATGTCATATCAACAGTGATAATGAACTAAATAAAAATTTTTTTCTTTCTTTTTTTTTCCTTTGAAATTTTGTCACTTCTAAATATCGCATAATTACAATTTTTACACAGTGGAATAAAAAAAAAAGTACTTTCAAATGTGATTTCTTTAAAAACTGTATCTCAATTTACCCAGCTTTTAGGGATTTTTAAAATAATTTTCAATCTTGAATTTTTTTAAACCCATCTCGCAAATATTCATGCAACCCAATTACGGAATATTAACCCTTGCACTTAAAATAACGATGCAGATAAGTATTTGTTTGTTTATGTGTGATATTCCATAACTAAATTGCCAAACGAAATTAAGATCTCACAAATACATAAATAAAACACGAATTTAAACAGACATGCAATTGAACTACGCGTTTAAATGCTGAAATAATCAACGTTTGGTATAAATGATAAAAACCTTTCGCGATTACCTGCTGGTATGTGGCTAATAAGAAAGTCTCAAAAATGCTTTTTCGGTGTAGTTGACTGGAAATCCGAGAAAATATACTAAATTTAAATATATATATATATATATATTAGTTTTCAATTTTAAAAAAAATCCCTGCCGGCTCGGGCCTACAGGCGGAGGTAGATTTCGATGTTAAGTACTAAATTCTCCAACAAAACTTAAATCAAGATTAGAGATAAAACCCAGTTTCTTCACAAAGAGCGAGCTGTAGGGAACTAAACTTTTTGTGAAAATTGTAATATACACGAATACACACACACATATATATGGAATAGGTTTAAAAAATGGCTAAAAAAATTCAGAGAACCTTAAAGTGTTAAAATATGTTAATATTTCCATAGTCGGGTTTTTATCATGTTTTAATACGTTTCTTCAAACGTACATGGCGTTACATATTCACCTGCTGAAGTCCATTATATTTCCAATATGACGCAATATACATATTTTTTTAATTCGTCAAACTATTTATTTTGAGTTTTCATGCTGAAATCTTGCTCTAGGAAACTTATGACGTAATATTCAATTTGTTTTCAATTTGTCAAACTATTTAATTTTACACGTGAAAATTTTGCAAAAGAAAAGTAATTGTTGTGGTGAGAATTTTATTATTTGTTTTTTTTTAATTGTTGGCAACTGCTATAACGAAAAACTTTTATTTTTTTCCTGCCATTGTTGTGTAAGAGCTGGTTTTATCAGAATCATGTTAAGACAGTATTCAAAATTTTGAACCCTCCCCATTTCCACCCTCTTGGGCCGATTTCGCCCATTTTCAATACCCGCCGAGATATTAGCCATCTCAAAGTTGTTGGCGAGTTTGAAGATGATTCGTGCATAATTGCGACTTTTATCGTGCGGACAAAATTTAGTACATACATACATACATATATATATATATATATATAAACTTTTTAGGTGGGGGTGGTTTTGGGTTCCTGGGGTCCTATAATGAAAAGTTATGAAGGAATTTTTCAAAAGTCGCACCATGGTAACGACTGCAATAGGTAGTATTTCTTACGAAACCTACCTAAAATGATTTTCCCTTAAATTCTATACACTGCGCAGTATATCGGGCATCTTTAATCTGAGTGAGATCACTGGTCTGTATTATAAAACAAAAGCATGTCCTTGAGTATCGCTGATGTCATATTGACGGTGCAACGATCTGAGTAATAAATTTGTCTTTTTAGAAAATCTATTATCATCTAATCATACCACAATATATTAAGTTTTACTCCGTCGAATAGAAAAAAAAAATTGTACGTTGAAATGCAATTTAAAAAAAATCTCTTAGTTTATGTATTTATTATTGTTTTTTTTTATAAAAATTCGAACATGATTAAAAAAAAAAAAATCTATATTGTGTGCAGCCTGATTGCGGAAGATTTGCCTGCATGCACTTAAAATGATGTAAACAAGTTCATCATTTGTCCCTGGCTAATATTCGATAATGATATTAAAAGATCATCAAAAATAAATAAATAAACACAAATTTAACCGATATATAATCGAACTATACCACTGAAATAAGTAGAATAAAAAAAGCTAGTATAATTAGTGAATTCTTTGACGATTTCTTTGGCTATTAATCCTTGGCATGTAGCTAATGCGAAAGTACCGTTTTTAATAAATACCAAAACTTTGCTTAAATGGATAATTTATATTTTTCATATAAAATTGCTTTTCTTTTGTGTTGCTAGTTAAAAAAAAAATTAATCATAAAAAAATATATTAGAGTTTTTAATTAAAAATAATTTCCATCTATGTGTTGTACGCCAAGCAGTATGCCCTGTAAGACAGGAAGCCATTGTTAGCTTCACATGTTTCATGATGTTTTTGAAGTGTCAAGAAGTTTTGGAATGCAAAGTCAACCGTCTAAACAAATAAAACCAAGCCTGCATTTAAACCTGCCATATCAAATATGCTCAATATAAATACAGTTAATAAACATTTACATACTTTATGAATAAATTGAACTACTGTATTTTATGAAAGAAACACCACACCCATTGTAAACGCTGCACTCCTTTAAATTGACCTGGATAAGCTTAAAAATATCGTAATCGCCGCATGTTGTAAACGCCGCACCTGTGGGAACGCTACTTTTGTGGACAGAGTCGCATCAACCTAACTTTAATCAAACTTTTTTGAGCAGCGTAGGGGGCCTCATTTTTAATATCTTAAGATGTCTAAAATTTTATTTTAAATATTTAAATCAGGTTTTTAATATTTTAACGTAACTTTTAAATTAAGGAGACGTCAGTTAGTATTTAAAACTATCCAGAGTGCGGGATGGGAATCCCTCTCCTTGGGCGTTCCAGGTTTTTTTTAAGTAGTTGGCGAAACTTGGCACGCTTTTTATGAGTGGGTCGCAATTGCTTTATGCCTTCTTTAGTTTCTATTCGAAGTCCTCGAAATCTGAGTAGCCAATATCAAAACAGAAGAGTTGTAAATTTTCTTAGTATATGCTGTATATGGTTTTTATCCTCATCGAAAATGTCACAGTTTTCACTAACGGCAAAGTCAGAAAGTTGTTGAGCAAGGGACTTGAAAACAGCTTTAAAGAATTTTATTTTACCGCATTTTTTTGCGCATGAAAAAAAAAAAAAAAAAAAAAAAAAAAAATCGTAAACGCTGCACTTGAAGAAAAAATTAACTTTTAAACTCGTGAACGCCGTGGCGTTTCTTCCATAAGATACGGTACTTTTATATTGAAGTTTAATCCCAATTAAATGAATATCAAAGATATGGTAAATTATATTAGAATCTCTACTGAATGAATACTAAGAAACTAGGAAAAATAATCTTAAAATCGATATATGATGGTATAAGATTAAAATCTTACCTTTAAATAGGTTTTAAAGTTTGTTTTATTATTCAAAAATTTAACCTGTAATCAAACATCTTGTTTTATACTGCTGGTATTTTCCCATAATTTTCTTATTATCATCAACAGAACATTAAAATTATTTCACGTCTAATAGCGCACATCGTGTATTATTATAATTAATCCTCTTGGTAAATTTCATTGTGGGAGTTTTAACAGCATTTCCATCTAACTAACAGCATCACACTTCTAATGTATTTGAAATAGGCAGCACCTGCCTATGCAACAATTTTCACACAATATTTTTTTTCCCGATTCTCATTGAATGTTATAAATTATCAAAACTATTTTTGTGAACTACTCAGCAAAAAAATGCTTCTGCAGAAGTAAACATCTGATTCATAATATGCTGATCGTTCATCGTAAAGAATGTTAAACAATCGGTACATATAAATTTCCAGAAACGAATTCAAAAACTATTCAAAACAGACAGACATGTGTTTCCCTATTGCAAATCTAGGATCTGCAGTTTAGATACGACAACTTGAAATCTCGAGAAATGTATTTTGAGTATTTTGAAAATACAAAATACTTTGAAGAAACATTCCAAAATACATTTGTTTTGAAGTTTTAAAATACAAAATACAAATTACAAATGTATTTTGAAAATGTATTTCAAATACATGTATTTTCGATACTGCCCAACTCTGACATTTAATACACTAAAAATAAAACTATACTCCCAACAAACACAAGATTTGTGGCTGCATGGTGTTTTCCTCACGGTCAAAATAAGATCAGTCGTACTTTAAGTGATGCGCCCCTAACTTTGGCAGCCACTGCCAAACAGATTACGGAAGGGTGGAGAGAAAACATTTTCTTTGCCCATTAACCATTGTAGGTCGGTTTTCGACTAAGATGTAATGGTCTCTTATCGTCTAGAAGGCTTAATATCATCCAACCTGCATATTTATTTAAAGAGAGGGAAATGTATCTTTTTTTTCATTTCTTAAAAAAAAAAAAAAAAAAAAAAAAAAATGTAGATTTAAAGTTAATTATTTTAAATCTAGGTTTTAGTAAAAACATAAATACACTGTGAGATTTATATTTAAAGCAGTGAAATAAGATTATTTATTTTTATTTCATTTTAAATATGTTTATAAAAAATGTCTCAATAATATGCTTCGATATCTTGTACATGTTTATATTTTTATGGCCACACTGCAAACAATGAATGCATTATTTTTCAATTCCTATTAATTTTAATAGCCAAAATAAAGACAACAGATTAAAAGGAAATATAACTAATTTGGAACAATAAAAGTATTTAATTAAAGTTAGATGCATTCATTGAGAATACATATTACATAAAACATCTACAACAAATTTCAATATGTGATTTTTTTGTAAGTATATTATTACTATTAAACTGAAAAATGCCTATTGGCTGGATTTTCAAACAAACAAATACACACACACACACACAAACAAACAAACAAACAAACAAACAAACAAACAAAAAACACTTTTAGTATTCTAACCAACAATTTTTGTTTCCCTAATTTTTTCAAATGTAAATAAACACCATGCTTAAAACTGCTTCTAAAATTCTATTCAGTATCATTTGGATTATTTTTTAGTCTAAAGTACAAAACTGAGAAAAGAATTTTCAGTGTAAAGAAAAATTATAAACTAAAATGTGACAAAATAAATTTTAAATTCCTAATTATGTATGGATAAAACACAAGCAAGGTTTGATTTATTGTTGTGTTTCATAGATGTTCCATGAAATCCTTAGGGATTTTAAGAGGGGAAGGGGGCAAGGACAAGAAAAAAAGTAAATAACATTCCCTGTAAGGTTGTATATGTACAAATATGCTTGTTTTAAAAATTTCTGTATGATCAGAGAATAATCAACATACATGTATTTTTTCTTATAAGCACACTAGAATAAAATGGAATACACTCCATTTTAATTCAAACAATTTTTAAAACAATATAAATAGATAACAAATTAATAGAAAATGCTCAGTTGAACGATACAAAAAATTAATAGCAATTTATATCTTTATTTTCAGTTTCAATGGAAAAAACATATGCCCTAATAAACAAAAGCAACATCACTTTGAATACACTAACAAAAAGCTTTATTAACAAAACAACAACTAAAAAAAAACCTTTAAACGTCAAATAAATCCAGATATGAAACTTTCTAATAAAAACAATTCATAATTACAGATCGGGTTTAATGAATTTCTAATTTAATTTGCTATTTGATTTAAATGTAAAATGTGATGCCAAAAAATTTTTTCACAGTAGAGATATTCATAGGAGTTTATTAAAGAAAAAAAAAAAATAGCTGAACAATGTTTTTGTGAAAACGGAACACTATATAAAGTTGTTTTAATAAATATACATCATATATTACAATATATTTATTTTCAATAAGGTATAATTCATTGTTATTTAGCTTTTTTATTTTTGTGTCGATGTTGATCATGTAAACACTTTCGACAACTTAAACAATCACATTTTTAATAAGGATGACACACAAAATATATACAGATTCGCGAAAAGCGCATATTATGTTTGAAACATACATATTTCCATGAAAACATCTCTAGGTGAGATACATTTCGATAACACACCAAAACTCTATTAAACCTGAACAATCATACTTACATACATTCACTTCACTTCATGTTTGGCAAAATATCTCAGGATATTTTGCCGACAGTGGCAATAGCGCCATCTATATGCTATAAAAATATGGGAAAGCAGTCATTTTGTTACAACCTCACCCTCTGGTTCCGCGGACGTCCTGGTGAGGAACCAGTAACTTTTTTAGGTGGTCTGCCGTGTTTCCTAATGGGTGCAACAGGCACAATGTCAGAGTCATTACACAGTTTTAAAGCTGAAGTATGACATGTAGCAAGCGGTTCATTTGGATAGTCCATGCTTGCTATAACAAATGTGGTGGGTGATTTTTGAGTTGATGTATGGTCCATCACGTTTAGGCATGAACTTTGCAGTTTTATTGCTAGAGGCTTTACTTACTGGATGTAAGTCAACCCAAACCTTGTCTCCTGGAGCAAAACAATGCCCCGATTTTCTTTTACGGTCAGCGTATTTCTTTCTTTGATCTTGCTTAGCTTCAACTTTGTCCTTAATTTCTTTGGTGAAGTTTGCAAATTTCTTCAGGTATGGTGTAATTTCAGGTACAAAGTAGTCATTGTGAATTACAGCACGAATGTCGTGTTGAACATCGTCTGTTGTTCTTAATTCTCCCCCAAATTGTAAAAATGCTGCTGTTTCTCCAGTGGTGTCACACTTAGCAGTATTCATTGCAAAACGTATTGTTGGAAGTTTCTCTTCCCATGAACAGTGGTCATTCTCTACTAATATAGCCAATCTCGGCTTGAGATCTCTATTTTTTCTCTCCACAGGGTTTGCCTGAGGATGATATATGGGAGTTGGGTTTTGTTTGATACCTAAAAGAAAACAAAGTTGTTGCATCACACTACTAACAAATTGGGGTCCGTTATCACATATTATACATCTGGGTAGAAGATACCTAAAGATAACTTCCTCGAGCAACGTAGTTGCACACTGTGCTGCAGTAGCTTCTGTAAGGGCAAATAGTTCAACCCATCTTGTTGCACAGTCTTCTACTATGAATATCCATCTTTTACCATTCTTACTTTTTGGTAAAGGGCCAAAAAGATCAATTGATAGAACTTCAAATTGTTGTGAATACACTGGTGTTTGTAACAAACCAGATGGTTTTTGATTAGAAGGTTGATACCTATTACATTCAGCACAATGTTTGACGTAATCTGCAATGTATGAACGCATTCCAGTTCAATAATATCTTTTGGATATTCTATTTAATGTACCTTCAGCACCTTAGTGGCCAGCCGTAGGTGAGTCATGGTGTTCTTTTAAAATTTTCTCCCTTTCATGTGAGGAGACTACTAGTTGTGCTTCTTCAGATTCCGAAGTTGGGGAATACCTGTATAAAACTCCTTGGTTCATAATATAACTACATTTAGTGCAGTTAGTGTAGTCTAGTGTTTTTTTTTTTCATCTTCGAAACTTTTAATAATTTTCTTTAATTCTTCATCTTTCATTTGTTCAGCACATAGATCACTAGGCATTTTAGCAGGGATATCAATCATTATGGTGCAAATATCACAATCTTCTTTACTGATATGATCACACGCAGGACGAGAAAGCATGTCAGCTATGACATTCGCTTTACCTGGAATGTATTCTATTTTCACATTCAATTCTTGCAACTGTAAAGCCCATCTGGCAGGTCTTCCAGAAGGGGACTTTAAGCTCATGAGCCATTGGAGAGGCTGGTGGTCGGATGCCACAGTAACTTCTGTTCCATCGATGTATCCTCTGAATTTATTAAGAGCCCAGACAACAGCAAGAGCTTCCCGTTCCGTGGTGTGATAGTTGCGTTCTGCAGGGGTCAGTAATCTACTGGCGTACTCAATCGGATGCTCTTCTGCACGTTTACCCTGGAGAAGTACTGCTCCAAGAGTATAATTGCTTGCATCGGTTTGAATGATGAAGGGTTTTGTTTCATCAGCCTGTTTCAATATTGGTGTTGAAACCAGGCATTGCTTCAAGGCTTGAAATGCATTTTCTTCATCGGCACCACAATGCCATTGCACATTCTTCTTAGTGAGGTTACTAAGTGGTCTGGATATTTCTGCAAAATCTTGTATAAAACGGCGATACCATGAACATGTCTGCAGAAATGATTGCAGTTGTTTTATATTCTTGGGAGGCAGGATCCTCACAATAGCATATATTTTCCCAGGATCAACTTCTAGGCCATTTGGAGTGATCCAGTGTCCTAAGTACTTTACTCTGGTACATGCAAAGTTGCATTTTTCTCGATTTGCAGAAAGTTTCCATTTGTCTAATCTTTGAAAAACAGCTTCAAGATCAGATAGATGTTGTTCAAAACTTGATGATAAAATAATGAGGTCATCAAGGTAAGAGAGAATATTTACATCTGGGAGTCCATTGAGAAAGTTATCCATCGTCCTCTGAAATGTTACAGGAGCATTACGGAGTCCAAAAGGCATTCTTCGAAAGCGGTATGTTCCGAGGGGACATACAAAAGCAGTTTTATCACGATCAGGCCCATAGACACTCACCTGATGGTAGCCAGCATTCAGATCCAGAGTGGTCATGAACTGGGCAGTCTTTGCCTGATGTAGAAGATCGTCCATATGAGGGAGTGGATAGGTATCCAGTATGGTCACCTCATTGAGCTTCCTGTAGTCTACACATAGACGAACACTACCATTTGGCTTAGGAATGAGCACGATTGATGCAGAATATGGATATTCGCATTGCTCAATAATTCCTTTGGCAAGAGGATCATCAATTTGTGTTTTCAACAACTCTTTCTTTGCCGGTGATAATCTGTAAGGTGGTAATGATGTTCTCTAGTGTTTATGTGATGTTCAACGACGGGTGTTGCTTCTCCCCCTGGTTGAAAGGTATTGGAAAATTTTTCAAGCAAGTCATTAAGTCTCTTTCTTTGTATTGCAGATAGGTGTTGACCTTCAGTTTCTCTTAACATAACTGAGTTAACTTTGACATTTGGTGTTGAAATTTCAGGCGTCGTTTTGAAAGGATCATCAGCAAAAAGAATTGTATATCTTGGGTTGTTCTGGAAATACCAACTTTTGCTTCGCATATCCAACACAATTCTCATTTTATTCAAAAAATCTATGCCTAACAATGTTCTGTTTCCGGTGGCTTCGGGTAACGCAAAAATCGTTGTATTAGTTCTACGACCTTCTATTTCAACAGTGATTGTTGCTTGAAGAACATTAGTTTCTTTTCGTATGCCATCAGCGAGCATTATGTTTACACTGGTCTCTTCGAACGAAGTTCCTTGGTCACGGAGAAGCTTGAGCAACATTTCCCCAGCAATGGAATGTGTAGTTCCAGTATCTGCGCAAGCTACCCCTGTAATACCATTTACCTTTATATACAACATAGGTGTTGCCTGTGTGTTAATATAACAAGATTGGAGATGGAGGGAACCAAAATTTGCTGATTTTACTTGCGTAGATGGGGAACAATTAGGACACTTTGCTTTGACAAAACCTTGTTTCCAACAGCCATAGCAGCTTATACCTGGACGCTTATCATCGTTTACAAAGCGTGAATTCATATATTTTGAGGTAGGAGAAGTATTTTTGTAATTTCCAAAATGTTCGTTAGCTTCATTTTTGGTTATCTGATTTTTCCAGAATTCCTGACCATTTGAATTTTTCGACAAAACATGTTTCTGTGTTTCACGCGATTTTGAATTACTTGCCGATTTTTGAAAAGGAGGGTCTAATATTTTCGTATATGTCTAGCTTTTCGGCCAACACGACAGGGTCATTTAGTTTGTCCTAACCATCTAAATAATGATTTTTATATTCCGGTGGGTACTTTTTAAAAATCTGATCAGCGATTATTAGTTCTGAGAGCTTTTCAAATGAATTAATTTCTAATTCGGATAACCAACCCTCAAAATAATTTCTAATTTCAAAGTAAAAATCTTTCCAAGTAGAATTCTCTCCTTTTTGATGTCGGCTAAATAATACCCTAAACTTCTCCGCTGTTAATTTAAATCTTTTTAACAATATGTCGCGAATATGTGCATAGTTTTTGAACATTTCTTCGGGCACTCTTGCTATAAGTTTAACAATGTCATTCAGAAGTACGGCGATTAATTGTGAGACCCAAAAATCTTTGGAGACATTTAACATTTTCATTTGACGTTCAAACATTGTCAACAACAACGACATATCATCTTTTTTCAGAATAAATGGTGGTAGGATGTTTTTAATATCTATACGCATCTGGTCCATCTGATTCTGTAGTACAGTTGTCGCGGTATGGGTTTGAGCTTGTAGCTTAAGTTTTTCTAGCTCATACGCTTGTCCTCAACCCTTTGTTCTTCTACGCTCTCTTGTTTTTTTCTATCTTCCACGATAGCGATAAATGCCTCTTTTACAAATTGTTCATCGTCTTTAAAAAGCGTGCACTTCATAATTTTTTCACGTAAGACGGCTATTTTATCCTCTGAATCTACCCCAAGCTCCAATTCGCTAGCCAAATTATATAAATCTTTTTTTTTTTACCTTTAGAAAGAAACGACATTTTTCTCAAATCAGTTAAATTTATGCTTAAATTACAAAATTATATGCAATACTTGACCCATTAAATAATTAAATACCAAAACAACTACCTTCCCTTTACAGGTAAATATAAACAGATAAATATGCATAAACTTTATAAACAATTGATAATACATACAAGAAATAATTTAATAGCATACTAAAATTTATCTCTAATTAAACATGAGCTCATGTAAATATTAATGCAAAAATATTATCATCAGTCAATATGCAACTTTTTTTTTTTACCAATATAACTTACTGTATAAAACTGTCAGAAATATTTAAATCATAAAATTTTAAGTATATGAAATACCATAGATAATTTGATGTGAAAAATATTTTCATTCACAAATAAATATGAAAGCAACAAAATATCAAAATAAAGTACTTACCTACTTCTTTAAAATAAACAACATTCGAAATAATTATTGACGATTACTGAAATCACTTTTCTTTTCTAATATACTACGCTGTGCACAGTTAAAACAAATAATCATAAAATTCACTTACTCAAATAATATTGCATTGAAAAAAAAAAATACCAAAAGAAATTATATAACTCTTTCCTATTCAGAAAATTAATCTTTCATAATACTCTTAAAGAAGAACAAAACAACAACAAAAACATAAAACAGCATTTAAAAATAAATAAATAATGATCAAAGCTTTTAGCAGAGCTCACCAGCAAAAAACACAAAAAGAAAAAAAAATTCAACTTGTTACCAGTAAGAAAACAAATCAAATAAGATTTATCTTAAGCTAATCACTTTTCGATGAATCATGTGATTGTTTCAGATTTCTTTTAAAGCACACAGAATAAACGGTGCTAGCAGGCACAGAAAGTTATTCCGACAACATTTTAGAACTGTGTAAAGAATTTTCGATGATCACAAACAATTATGTAACAAACTCGAAGATTTTTTATTATTATTTTTTTTTTTATGAGTTTAAACAACACACTTTCGCATTGCGAACTGTTAAAGCATACCTCACACAGAATTATTCCAGGAGAATGGCACTACTACGCAAGAAATTGCTTTATTGTCAGGAGACAATATTTTGAACCGGGTAGGGCAGTTACTTTTTTACTTTAAACTATTCTTGAAATGATGATTTCACGGAATTACGAATCTAGCTGATTCTTTTTTTTATTCACTTGATTGTCAGGGCGACAATACACTTTAAAACAAAAGCACTTTCTTTGAAATTATCTTTCACAGAAATTTTTCAAACTTAAGAATCTGGGCGATTCTTTTGCTCTGTTTACTTTATCATCAGGATGATGATTTCGTTTAAGGAAGATTTTTTTACGTTGGGTGCCATTTTGTGTCGATGTTGGTCATGTAAACACTTTTGACAACTTAAACAATCACATTTTTAATAAGGATGACACACAAAATATATACAGATTTGTGAAAAGCGCATAATACGTTTGAAACATATATATTTCCATTAAAACATCTCTAGGTGAGATACATTTCGATAACACACCAAAACTCTACTTAAACCCGAACAATTATAATTACATACATTCACTTCACTTCATGTTTGGCAAACGATCTCAGGATATTTTGCCGACAGTGGCAACAGCGCCATCTGTATGCTATAAAAATATGGGAAGGCAGTCATTTTATTACATATTTATTTTTAAGTTGCTTATTTTTTAAACAAAGTAATTACAAACCCAAAGAAAATATTTGTTTTATTAAATTTTTATTCCTATTACGAGGCATGTTTTTTAAGTAAGTACCGTTTTGGAATTAAAAAAAGACGTGCAAAGATATCGCAATAATTTTATTTTTACATGAAAGCCTGTACCTTCATCTACTTTACTACATAATTTCCGTGATTATTGAGGCACTTGTCATAACGTGGCACCAGTTTTTGAATACCCTCCTCATAAAATTCTGCCGCCTGACTTTTTAACCACTGTATCACAAATGTTTTGACTTTGTTATCGTCTTGAAGACGCTGACCACCCACGTGTTTCTTCAAGTGCAGGAACAAATGGTAGTCGCTGGGCGCCAGATCAGGGCTGTATGGAGGATGATCTAGAGTTTCCCATTTAAAAGATTTGATGAGATCTTTGGTCCGATTAGCCACATGTAGATGGGCATTGTCATGCAGCAAAACGATACCCTTACTCAACTTGCCACGTCTTTTGTTTTGGATTGCACGACGCAGATTGTTCAATGTCTCACAATAAGACGCTGCATTGATTGTCTCATTACGAGGCAGAAACTCCACTAGCAATACTCCTTTTTTGTCCCAAAAAACTGTGCACATGATTTTCTGGGCAGAAATTGTTTGCTTAAACTTCACTTTTTTGGGTGATGATGAATGTCGCCATTCCATGGATTATTGTTTCGATTCTGGTGTGATGTAGGCCACCCATGTTTCGTCACCAGTAACAATTTGGTCTAAAAAATCTTCACCTTCATTGTGGTACCGCTCAAGAAAAGTCAATGCACTGCCTAAACGTTGGGTTTTGTGCAAATCCGTCAACATTTTTGGAACCCAACGTGAACACAATTTCCAGTAATTCAAGTTCTCGGCCACAATGCGATACAAAACACTACGAGAATATTGAGGAAAGCAGTCGCACAATGATGAAATTGTAAAGCGTCTGTTTTCTCTCACCTTTTCGTCCACTTTCTGCACCAAATCTTCATTAACGACCGAAGGACGCCCACTCCGTTCTTCATCATGCACATTTGTGCGTCCATCTTTAAATGCTCTCACCCATTTCCTTACCATTCCATCACTCATAATGTTTTGTCCGTAAACTTCACAGATCTCACGATGAATATCGATCGGTTTTACGCCTTTAGCACTAAGAAATCGTATAACAGCCCGTACTTCACAATTCAGTGGGGCTCACGATTGTCAGAGGCATCTTAAACACTCAGTAAACAACGTATACAATGAAGAATCAGACTGTAATGGCGTCAGTGCGTAGACAAGAGATGTAGGTAACCAGCGCGCATGCGTGGAACGCCGCTCGTAGCGCCGCGACGGCAGAATCGCAAAACGGTACTTACTTAAAAAACATGCCTCGTATATCCCCAGGTAGCATCCACACAGGTGCTATTATTTTTATATATTAGGGAATAAGTATTGAAAATAAATTCATCAGCTCAGAAGTATGAGTCATCTCTTCCTTGTTATTTCATTATGTTTTCAACACCCAGCGGTGGGTACTCAAATTACATTAATCTTTCAATACATATTGGGATACATAAGAAATGAAAATATTCTATTTGCATAATAGTTAAAACGTATTAAAGAATATCAAAATTATAAGATCATTATATTTTAATGGTCTGTTTTGATTTCTTGGAATGTGGATATTTAATTAAATGTTAAGTTTGTGACTGAATCTTATGGGGAATTAGGGAAATAAACTAATTAAAGCTATGCATAATTGAAATTATATATCCTATTATTCATTCATTAATTCAATAATTATTCATACCTACTCCAACATTTCATTACATTAAAATGTTTCATATTGTAACATACCTGCATCTAATAACGATAGTAAATGTCTATACATTTTTTATGACTTCATGTATGTTTAGTATTTAGTAATAAAACAAAAAGGAAGAAGGGAAAAAAAGCTTGCCTAAATCTATCAGTGATTCTTTTATTTCAAACAAATGTTTCACTTTTTAAATTTAAAATAAAACCTTCTTTTCCAAATGAAGAATTTATGAGAAAAAAATACAAGAAAGTCGTCATGTCTTTTTAAATGTGAGGCAGTACAACATTTTCCAAATGTCTTCAAAAATTATTCCTTTAGCCTATTGTTATATTAATATACACCCACTGTCATTCATTGTCAATACACCAAACTAATCATACTTCTTAGATTTCAGTAAATGACATATTTTCCAAATTTCAGTAAAACCATAATTTTTGTGATTTGGATAGTTACTTTTAAATTTTAAAAATAAAAGTAATTCCAACACTCCAAAAAACAGACTTGAAAAGGTTAAAATTAGTTGTATGAGGAAAATCAGTAAATAAAGGATAAAACACTGTAAAACTAAATTTGATACATCACACTATCATTACCATACTTTTTTTTTTTTTTTTTTTTTTAAGAAATCATTGATTTAAAACAACATTGAACTGAAATATGTATTTTTGCTTTGAGTTAAAATATTATTTGCTTTGATTTAAAGCCAAAACAAAAAGAACAAAGAGCTTAAGAATAGAATGAGCTTTTATAGGTTTTCTATAGCAGGATACTTGACATATATGAAAGGATAAAGACTAACCCCTTTTTAAAATCTTAAATTTAAAATTAAATTTTTTTTAATTTGAAGTCCCAACTAATATTTTTTTTAAACTCTAATTCTAATGCTTAAAGCTTTTTGCCCCTGGTAACTTTCTTTTCCAGCAGTACATTTTATTATTTTCAGATATCAATTTTTGGTCGATCTTTAAAGGTGAAAGTATCATTTCAGAGAATTTTACCGGCACTTGTGGTTAGGGCTAGGTGTGTACGTGAGCCCAGGGAATTACACGGGTCTTAACCACATGTCACTCAATAGCTCAACTTCCAATAAAATTAAAGTTCTTCGCATCAGAACAATAATATCCTCTGCTGGAAATAATTTTAATTAGCCATTTATATAGTCGGGAGCAACTATTTTAGGTGGCTTTTTCCTAGAGATTTTCTGCAAATTCTGAAGTGGCGGGGAAAAAACTTTTTTTTTTCCCCCCCGTTTTTTTTCTGGAAAATTTGGAAAAAATGATTTCTCACAAATGTTTCTCAAAAATAAGTTATATTTTCTTTTAAAATATAAAATAATAATTTTTTTAATATTAATGCACACTAAAAAAAATTATTCTTCATTTACATGACTTAAAAAAGAGGAGAGAGATAGAGAAAACAAGGCAGTTTCAGAATTTTGACAGCAGATTTTCTTGCTTAATTTAACATCAGTGTTTGTAATATATCATGTGTCTGTTGTAGTGATTTTTCAGTTACATTTGTTTTATCAGAAAAGCTAACTATAAAGAAAAAAAATAAAAGTTTCAACCAATATCACTGCACAGGGCTTGAAATTCAATTTTTCATAGGAGGGGAATCTCCTTACCAACATTTAGAAATGGAGGGGAGTTGAGCTATTTGGGAGGGAGAAAAAAATATGAAACCCACTGTTATTTTACGTGCTTTTTAAAGATTTGCATTAAACATTTTGTCCTGTCTGTATTAATACAGGCAAGACAAAATACCATTGAAGCAATTTAAATCAACAACTCAGAATAATGATGCAAAATGTTTTTTTATTTAAAAAAGTTTTCTTACTTTTTGAGTAAAAAAGTACTTCTGAGTAAAAAAAAAATTTCTGAAACTTACAGCAAATTTTCTGAAAGGTTACAACAGAGGGGATGGAGGTGGGGGAGCTAGCTCCCAGCACTAGCTATGTGTTTTTTCGTGTCCCTTTGACGAAATTTCCGCTTTTTGCGATTATTTGACGAAATTTGCTGTTATTTTGAGATCTATTGACGAAATTTGCCGGTTTTCCGCGATCCTTTGACGAAATTCGAGATTTTTGTGTGATTTTTTGACGAAATTCACGGGTGTTCTTTCCATGATCCCTGGACGAAATTTGCGATTCTTTGACGAAATGCGTGTTTTTCCGCAATCCTTTAACGAAATGCACGTTTTTTTTTTCGCGATACTTTGCCGAAATTCGCATTTTCCCGCAATCTTTTGACGAACTGCGTGTTTTTTTTTCGGGATCCTTTGACAAAATTCGTGTTTTTCCGCGATTCTTTGATGAGATTCGCGTTTTTTTGCGATTCTTTGATGAAATTCGCAGTTTTTTTCTCAGCGGCTGTTTGACTAAACACAAAATTCGTGTTTATTCCGCGATCCTTTGACGAAATTAGCTTTTTTTCGCGATTCTTTGGCGAAATTTATGATTTTTTTGCTATCCTTTGATGTAATTTGCATTTTTTTTGTGATCCTTTGATGAATTTCAAGTTTTTTTCCCCCGCAATCTGATGAAATTCACGTTTTTCCGCGATCCTTTGACAAAATTTGTGTTCTATTCGCAATCCTTAGCGACGAAATTTGCGATTTTTTCCCTCAAACGATTGACAAAATTGATTTTTTCGGCGATCATTTGTCGAAATTCGTGATATTTTTCTGTTGAACTGATAACCGATTTTTCACAATTTTCGGAACCTAATGCCTTAAATTTTCGGAAAACTCGTAACAGAATCATCCCTGAATTCGCCAATCGGTCGCGGACACTTGTCAACTGATCTCGAGAAAAAAATAATGAAATTTGTCTATTGGTCGCATCGAAAATTCGTGAGTTTCAACGATCTTTCGCAGTAAAAAAAAAAAAAAAAAAAAAAAAAAAAAAAAAAAAAAAAAAAAAAAACGCAAAATGTGTCAATTAGTTGCGCGAAAATATCGGGAAATTTGCAAGTCGCTCACGGGAGTTAATCGTAATTTCAAAATGCAAAATTTTCAGGAAAATGGTGAAATTTTTTGGACGGGAGTCTCCCGCCCATGATATTATTTTGGGCGGGATTTCAAAATTTTGGGCGCGAATCCCGCCATCCCGCCCTGAAATTCAAGCCCTGCTGCAGTTTGAAAGCAATTTTAAACTATGTACATCCCATCTACATAGTACTGATTTTCAAATATATAAATGATGGCACTTCAAAAGAAACAAATTATGACAATTCTGGCATTTATTAAAAAAACTATTATCATTATCTTATTATCAACACTAAACTATTATCAACAATCTTCCATTGTTTGAAAATTTGTATTATTTTACAACATTACATTTTTTTTCTCCTTACAATTATAATTTTCATTTCTTGTGCATTTAGTTTTGGTACAGCTTTCCAGTCTAAACTCAAACTATGTTTAAGTTTTAGATTCTTAATATTGAAAGTGGTAATCTTTTTAAAATGAAAATTCAGAAATTTGCTTACATTTTTTTTTTTTGCAAAGTTTGTTTGTATAAATTTATATTAAAACAAAATACAGTTAGACAACTCTAAGAATCTATATTTCAGGAAAGAAAAAAAATAAAGAATATTTTTTTACTAGTAAAAAATTACAACTATGCGAATAAAAACAAATGTAAGTTTCAAATTTTGCATTAAATTTTCCACATTACCATTTTCATTCATTGGTATACAGTTAAACCCCGATTTAATGAATCGTTTGGGACTAACAACTTTGTTCATTAAATCGAGATTGTTCATTAAATCGAGATTATTCAGTCAATCGGGATAATGAAAGGAATTTTTTATACAACAGAACAAGTCAAAACATGGCTATAAATAAAAAGAACAATGCTCCCTTTACCTTAATAATGTTAAATATAATGTTGTGAAGGTTTATCTTTTATCTATTTTCTTTCTTAGGTCTCGTGCAAAGCCGCCTCAAGACTACAAGCCAAACATGAGGTTTCGTGACGTCACGATGCGGGGCTTAGATCAGCCGTGAAGAGCACATGCGTTATTTAAAACATATTAATTCTTTCCTCTATATACCAACTTATTATCACAACATATGGGAAAAAAATAAAAACGTATAGTTTAAAGACCCTAATTAAGTGCTTTTTAATCAATTTCGATCACTCGAAACAATAATAATAACGATAACACAAAAACATAAATTATGAAATAATATCACTGTGTCAGTCAAAATGTGCACTTAATTAAAGTTACATTAAAGAAAAATGATTGGTTAATGAAAAAAAAAAAAAAAAAATAGAAGTATTAAATTTAATTTAGTGAATAGTTTTCATTATTTATTCTACTTTGAAATTTACAAAAATATCAATTATCTATTTTCTATATATTCTAAAACAAAACATTAATAAATATATATAAGCAAAATCTACAAATATGTATATAATATATATATAAACATATATATGTAGTTTTAAACACATAGAGAGAATTACTTTGCTTTCAATTATTTCATTTTCAAAAATAAATAAATAAATACCAATATTCTGTCAATCAAAACCCACATTTAAAATTAAATTAAAGTGGATGAAAAATGATTGTTAAATGAAAACAAATTCAAGTTGTATGCTATTTTTATTATTCATTGTGGCTTGAAATTATACAATAAATATCCTATTAAATATTTAGTGATTTGAAACATGCAAAGAAGTATAATAAATTTAATATAAATAAATAGTAAAACTACAGAGTGCATGAAATTAGGTAACAACACAGATAAATTTTTCTTACTGTAAACTTTACTTAGCAGAAGTGGGTAATTTTCACATAAAATCGATTAAATTGAAAAAACACAAAGCTCTCATAATAAAACAAAACAAGGTCATGAAACAGAAAATTATTATTTTCTTAATTTTTGTATTATTTTAAGATATTATGCAAGGTACAAGCAATACAGTTTTTAAAAAGTGTACTGAAACCTGGTGAGAACAAAAGAAAGAAAGAAAACACTTTCATCAATTGGAATTGAAATATTCCTAACATATATTTATTTTGTTCAGATATTCAAGAATTAAGATTTTGGACTTTGTACTATATATCATTAGAAAACTAATGATTTAAATTTTATTATAACAACTTAGTATTACATTGTTTTCAAAAGAAATTCTTCATACACGTTTTCCTCATAACGAGTCAAGTTGAAATCATTTATTATGGACCAATTGGGGGTATTTTTTTTAGACACCTTATAACATAAATAGAAAAACAAATAAAAGTTTGCAAACAAATACTCCTTTGCAACAAATCCATGATTTTTTCTACTATTATTCTACTAATATTTTTTCATAAAGTTGTGACCATCTTTTTGTGATACCCTGTATACAAATGTAAATAGTACCTGGTACGAAATTTATGCATGCATACAATACGTATGAAGTTTAGCACTAACCACTTATGCATTATTCGCGAATAATTTCTACCGATAGATAAAAGGGGGGTCCCAGAATGGTGCTTGCTCCGAGAACCTAGGTAAACAAAGTCGGGTCCTGACTACACAGAAAAGTAAATTTATAATTATGTAACAATAATTTTATTTATTGTTATTTTTAATTAAACGTTAAAAGTTATATAAAAACACACAAAATTTTTGAGAATTCGGAAGGGGGGGGGGGGATAAATTGTTTACAGTCATTGTAAAAATAAAGAGATTCAGACACATCATTCCCATATCCGTAATTGTCATGTATAAGCATGCACTGTGTAACAAATATTATAAAATGAATTTTTATTAAGAGTTTAAGATTAAAAAACACCAATAAATTAGTATGTATATTGATTGGGCTTTAAAAGAAATAAACAAGATAACAATGTTATGCATCCATAGAAATTATGATGAAAGTTTCTAGTACATTTAAATTTTTAAGTATGAAAATATCTATAAAAATACATAAATTTTGGTATCAAATTAAAGCCCAATAAATTCTGCCTACAGAATAATCAGAGTTATACTATTCTCACGACCAGTGTTTTCTAATAAAAGTCGATCATTAAAAGTCACTCTAATGAGAGAAAACAGAACAAATTAAAAAGATAGGAAGGTGTGACAAGTTATAAATTACATAATAATTAAGCTTGTAATTAAGACTTTTGGCTGAAAATGTTTTAGCATGATTAATATCCAAGAAACTCAGTCTGACATAAATTTCAGCTATCTGGTGCCAGTATTTCCGAGTAAATAAAGTCAGAAGTTTTAATCGAAATTATTTAATAGCAAGAAAGGTAAAGTTTAAACTAATAATATTTATGCTGTACTTACTGTATACAAAATTTCATCAGTTTTCAATGGTAAATTTCTGAGTAATAATAATTTTAAAGTTTTTTTTTTATTAATTTGTTTAAATTAAAAGAACTAATTAAAATTTCCACTTGAAAATATAATAGTTGAGGTAGAAAAATCTGTCGCATAGGACATTAAAATTTCAAACTGAATTGGCCGTATAGCTTCCAAATTATAAGGAGAAATGTGTTGGCCCGAACAGAGCTGTCTAGCTCTGGCACATATTAAAATGAAGCTATTTTTACATATTTATAAAGAATATAATTAAACAATGAAAACTTTATTAATTAATAACTTTTGTGATAATTCACCGATTCACACCATTCAAGCACCAATTTTTAGCAAATTACGATAGACAGGGAATGATATAAGTCTCGATACAATTTAGTGATTTTTGCCACTTTAAATTACTGCTGTTTTTGAAATGAAACAGAAGTATAATAATATCGTTTTGTTTTGAAACACCTACACGGGATTGTTGACAATACGATACTGGGATTTAATAGTTAATTTATTTTAAAGAAGTTAAAAATAAAAGATATTCTGAACACAAAAAATAGAGCTAGTACTAATAAAATATAAGTAGTTAATTTGAAAATAAAACTTACCTTCAAAAGAATATGTTCTATTAGTTAAGTAAACAACACGTGCATACGTTACATTTTAATTCTAAACAACCAGATACAAGTTTCAAAATCTCGGCATTGGCGCCAGCCCCGGATTGTTACGTCACATATGTGGGGGAATGAAATCATGTCTGGCTTGATAGCCTTGAGAAGGCTTTGTCTCGTGTCACTGTGATGTGTAATTTGTTTTCCAGTCAAGCACATAGATCGCGATCTTACGATCTCGGTAGTAGGAAGTGTATTTTCAGTATGTATGTATTGCGTCATCGCCACGTGCCTTTCCTGATTGGAGGCTGGGACTGCGCATGTGTAAAACTGTATTAAGCACTGATAAATACTTCTGCAGAGCAGATCTGCTCTCTCTCTCTTATGCTTGTGTTTCTCTTGAGTGTTGTACGCAGTGATGTGATGTAGTCGTAAAAAGAACAGAGGCTATACGCTCTAAGCAGAGGGTATATGCTGAAGGCAGAGCGTATACCCTAGAGTGTATATACTATAGCTTTCTTGAGAAACAGAGGGTATACGGTGTTCCTTAAAAAAATCCAGAGGGTATACGGCGTATACCCCCGTATACCCTCCATTACACCCCTGGTTGTACGATGTTTTGAGTTATGCATTTTTCACCTTTGCAGGTTGCAGGGGTAGTCTGTTCATATTTTACAATGTTTAAGTTTAAATAAATAGTTTAGTTTTAATGTTAGCCATCTTTATTCAGAAGACAGTTATTTGTTTTCTTTACCATATGAGCCCGGTGGATTAACCACCCATGTTTTATTAAGACCGGTTATGGGCCAAAAGTGTTTTAAATTTAAGAAATATATACATTTAACTTGGTAAAGTAAAATAGAAATAAGTTTTGACTCTGAAGGTTTGAAATAAAACCACAGCATGACGCCGTGAATGTCTGAGAAGGGGGGGCCTCATGACTTCAGCATTGTTGATGTCCACAGATGTTTAAGGAGGATGTGGCAGTTGTTTTGATAATGCTATTTCATGGATGAGTTCTTACTGCATATCATTCCTAGTGAAAATAAAATGATCGTTTATTTATCCAGGAGATGCAAAGTAATTTGTTTCTTTTTAAGTGACTTGCTTACAGCTGATAAGGACTTGTTTACATTAGAACTGCTGTTATCAAGTTTAGATTCTCAGATGGTGTTGTTGTTTTTAGTGGTTTTTCTTATGGCTATTAAAAGAAAGCTAAAAATGTTTTCATGCATTTTAAATAGTTATTTTTTGATGTGAAGTGTTTTGAATATCAGGTGCTTATAGTATTTTGAAATGTGGGCTACTCCACTTGGTGAAAGTTTTATTTCAGATAATGTTGTTTAATTTGACTCAAGTTTATTTTCATTTGAACTTTAATACTTTGCTGAAATATATTGTCTTTTTGAATTGGTTAATAGAGGTTTTTTTTTAACTTTAAGGATTTGAATAATTTACTTTAATTTTTTTTTTTTTTTTTTTTTGGGGGGGGGGGGGGGGTGAAGAAAAAAAAATTGTAGTGGAAGAAAATTAATGGTATATCAATTTAATTGAAATAATTTGAACAAAAGGGGATGTATTTTTGATATATTGTGTTTAATTGAATGATTAATTATTAGATATTGATTAATTTAAGTATATTTAATAAAATTTGTTGGTAGTTTGATTATGTTGTATGTTTGACATATATGTTATTGTTACATGGTTTTTTAATATTTTATTGAAAGTTTAAAGGTTTCTAACACTGTTTTAATATATGTATACAATATTGTTAAACGGTTCCTTTTTAATATTTTGAGAATCATATTTTGAAATTTTCCTCTTAATTACACGAAATGGAATTTTCAATTCAAAAGCTGAATAGTAGTAACTATGCTACTTGGGCAGAGGAATTGCAGGTTTATATGATAGATCGTGGAGTTTGGGAGTTTGTTGAAAAACCAGACATTAAGACACCTGGGGATTTGGCAGGGAAAGAACTTCGTAATTTTGAATTGCGTAGGGATAGAGCATATACCTCAATTTATTTGAACATTGAAAAACCATATCGTTCCATAATAAGCTATACTAAAAATGCTGGAATTGCATGGAAGAAATTAAAAGATCGCTACCAGCCAACATCTCTGAGTAGAATTGTAAGTTTATTGGATAAATTTTTTTCATTGAGATTTAGTATTGGGGATGACATCAGTATTTATGCAGCTAACCTTAAAAAGGTAGTTAGCGAATTAGCAGATGCTAACCATGTAATGGAGGAAATGTATCAGTCTTTTCAACTCATCAAATTTTTACCACCCAAATTTTCAGGAATTGTTCAATCAATTTATAGGTAGGATGATAAAACATTTACTTTTGACAATGTGTTAAAAGAGTTGTTAATTGAGGAGGAGAGACTGAGACAATGCCATAGTGATCTTGAATGTGTGGATACTTCTGCTTATAAAGTTAAGGTTAATAAACAGGTGCATAGGAATAATAGTGGTGTCAAATCCAATAAACCAAAAGATATTAAATGTTTTAATTGTTCTGGTTTAGGTCATTTTATGTCAAATTGCCCAGAAAGAAAACCAAATTCTGCTAAATATCATGTTAAGAAGATGAAGCCAAAGGGGAATTTCAACACGGACAATTCGAGTTATATTGTTGAGGCTAATTACAGTCAAGGTAGTAATGGCCCTGATGATTTGTCTTGGGTTGTTGATTCTGCCGCTTCTTCTCATTTTTGCCGTAATAAAAATTAATTCATTGAACTTAGACCAGCAGGAGATACAACCGTATCAGTTGCTATTGGTGAAGAATCTTGTCTGGTTGAAGACATAGGCAAAGTGGAATTTTTGGTGAATGTAAGGGGTACTCAAAAGAAAATAACCTTGAATAATGTACTTTATTCTCCTAAGTTGAGACGGAATTTGTTTGCTGGTTGTGCTGTGGATAAGAAAGAAGGGAAATTTGTTGGCAAAAACGGAAAAATTTTTGTGTATAACAGCAAAGGAGAATTGGATTTTTTTGCAAAAAGGGAAAATGGTTTATTTTTTCTAAGACCAAAATACCCTAGTAATGTCCAAGCGCAAGAGCATATACATTTAACTCAGTCTAAGATATCAGATCTTGAAAGTTGGCATAGGAAATATGGGCATATCAATACAAATTATATAGTTGAGACCAGTAGGGATAACAGAGTTCGTGTGTTACCCAGATTGAGAAACCAGGAAGTAAAGTGTGAAATTTGCCGTTTGGCAAAGAACCGACGAATAAGTTTTAAACCATTACCAGGTAAAAGAACTCGAAGGCCTCTTGAGCTTATTTTCACCGATGTTTGTGGGCCGATGCCAGTCCCTTCAATCGGTGGTTCTTGGTTTTTTGTCTCTTTTATAGATGATTTTTCCAAAAAGGCTGTTGTTTTTCCAATTAAGCATAAAGACGAGGTCTTTGAGACTTTTGTTAGGTTTAAAAACAGGGTAGAAAGGTTCACTGGGAACAAAATTAAAAGTGTAAGGTCAGATAATGGAGGAGAATATTGTAATGCCAAATTTAGTCAACTTTTTGACAAGGAAGGGATAGATCACCAGAGAACGAACCGGTATACACCAGAGCAGAACGGAACTGCTGAGAGGTTCAATAGTACTGTAAATAATGGAATTCGAGCGATGCTGAAAGACAGTAATTTGGAAGAAAAATTTTGGGCTGAGGCAGCTGTCTGCTTCACATATGTTTGGAATAGAGTTGTCCACCAGGGTCAATCAAAGACACCATTTGAACTGTTTGATGGAAAATGTCCATCTGTAAGTCATTTAAAACCGTTCGGATGTACCGCGTTTATCGGGATCCCCAGACAACTTCGGAAGAAATTTGACATGCGTGCTACCAAAGGTATTATGGTTGGTTATGCAGGACAGACGAAGGGATATAGAATTTATAATCCTGAAAAGGGGGTTGTTGAGGAAACCCTAAATGTGAGTTTTAATGAAAACGAAATGTACAGTGGTCGCGTCCTGGGCACCACAGATAATTATTCTGATTGTATGAAAGTTTTGCCTGAGTGTAGAAATCAGTAAATTGATACAGAGGAATCAGATTCTGAATCTGAACCCAAACAAACTAAACAATTAGATTTTGTAAAATCGCCTGTTAAATTGGAAAACACTCCTGAAGAGAAAGAAGAAACGAATTCCGAATCAGAGGAGTCAGGGGGTGAATTTTCAGATCAGGATGATTTAGAAACTGAGAAAACTCCTTGTGATGCTATTAAATGGGTCAGAAAAGCCGTTATGAGGAAAGATAATTCCCGTAATGATATATATTATGGTATTGAGGGATCACATACTAAGCTCCGATCTCATAAAGACGTAGAAAATTATTGTAAGTCTAGAAATATTGATTATAGAAAAGAATTATTTAGTTTTTTAAATAAAGATGATTATTCTGGTCCAAAACCCCGTCCCAAAGTTGAGCACCATGAGGTTAACATAACAGAGGTAAAAGTACCATCTTCTTGTTTTGAGGCTATTCGGTCTCCTTTTAGAAAGGAGTGGTCTAAGGCAATGGATGATGAAATAAAAACCATGAGAGAAAGGCGTGTATGGGAGCTTGTCCCTAAACCCAAGGGAGAGAAAATTTTAGGTAATCGCTGGGTATATTCCATTCAATGGCGGATCTAAGGGGGGGGCGAAGGGACGATCGCCCCCCCCCCCCCCTTGGGCTACTAAAGGGTTTGTAAAACGACATTATGCATCCTCACAGGAAATGACTTGGGGCGGAGCTCGAGCCCGGCGTGACCCGACCCGGGTCGTGCCACTTTAAATCCACGAGACTCAGACTGGGTCAGGTCTTTTCTCTTTTAGTGTCGGGTCGTGCCCTGATCTTAATTTTTTCTGCAGATTCAGGTCGGACCAGACTTCTTTTTTCTCGAGATCGAGCCTGGCCTGGACTTCATTTTTCCTAGAGGTCTGCACTGGCCAAAATTTCCAGGTCGGGGCTCGGCCCGGAATAAAAGCTAAACATTCGGTCCGTGTCAGCCCGTATGATAAGCATTATTGGCCCGACCACGACCCGTGCACGCCTCTAAATTCTTCCTCCCGAGCCCAAGTTGGTCCGACCTGGCCCGGGTTGCACCAGTTTAAATCCATGAGACTCGGGCTGGGTCAGGTCTTTTCTCTTTTAGAACCGGGTCGTTCCCTGATCTTAATTTTTTCTGCAGATTAGGGTGGGTCCAGACTTCTTTTTCCTCCAGATCGAGCCTGGCCTGGATTTCATTTTTCCTAGAGGTCTGCACTGGCCAAAATTTCCAGGTCAGGGCTCGGTCCGGAATAAAAGCTAAACATTCGGTCCGTGTCAGCCCGTATGATATACATTATTGGCCCGACCATGACCCTTGCACTCCTCTAAATTCTTTCTCCCGAGCCCAAGTTAGTCTGACCCAACCCGAGTCGCGCCAGTTTAAATCCACGAGACACGGGCTGGATCAGGTCTTTTCTCTTTTAGAGTCGGGTCGCACCCTGATCTTAATTTTTTCTGCAGATTCGTGTCGAGCCAGACTTCTTTTTCCTCGAGATCGAGCCTGGCCTGGACTTCATTTTTCCTAGAGGCCTGCACTGGCCAAAATTTCCAGGTCAGGGCTCGGCCCGGAATAAAAGCTAAACATTTGGTCCGTTTCAGCCCGTATGATAAGCATTATTGGCCCGACCACGACCTGTGCACTCCTCTAAATTCTTCCTCCCGAGCCCTAGTTGGTCTGCAATCTTACTTATTTGTCATTCGTAAAAATTATATTTGTTTTGTACATTTATTTAGCGAAATCTTTAGAAATTTAATTTGATTTGATAAGTTTCAGAGATGCATTTTTTAAACTTTACTTTTTTACTTTGTAGAGCTTTAAAATTATGATTTTCTTTTATCAACCGTTTCTTTCATTCTAAACTGATTACCTTACTGGATTTTTATTTGAATGTAATTGTCTAAGTCATATTTTTACGTAGTGTTTACGTACATAATTGCCTAAATAGTCATCGTTAGAGTCATTAATATTGTTGTATTCATGAATTTCGAACATAATCTGAAAATAGAATATGAGCATAAGCAAGTGTACTTTATGAATATAATTTTAATTGCAAAATGCAGGCAGGGCCAATAGTTTTATTTTTTTTATGTGGGTTGGATTTGGGCTTGGACCTGATAACTTCAGCCCAGGTAAACCTCTAACTGACATATCGAAGCCAGCTTAACTTTTTTTTAAATGCTTAATTTCAGTCATCATCCCATAACTACTGAATATACCGGGTGTCCTAAAATGGACTGACTGATTTTAAAAAATTGCAAATGGTGACAGATATTAAAAAAATACTTGCAGGAGTGTTATAGATGTGGGGAACAGGGGTGATTATGTTCCAAATTTTCCGAAAATTTAACCCTCTCGCTGCGCAACACGCGATTTCCACCGCCAACGTAAAAGTGGCAAAATTTGCGCAACCCACAATTTCCGCAGCAAATCTTTTTTTTTATGATCTAATTCTATTAAAAAAAACTCTGTTTCACAAAGATTTTGGGACATATTTCACTCTAAAATGTGTGCAGATTTTAAATGTGTAATAAAAAATATGCGCAATTTTTTAACCTATTTTGATAAAAAAATAAATAAATAAATAAATAATAATAATAATAATACGCAGCTCCAGGGTTAAGGCATTCGGTTCCAAAAATTTAGAAAATTCACCTGTCCGAAAATTCGGACATACAAATAATTGCAAATTTTGATAAATGGTCTCCATAAAACATCTATTTCGTCAATCGTTCGCAGAAAATAACTTCAATTTCGCCGAATGATCACAGAAAAAACGCGAATTTGGTCAGGGAGCCATGGAAAACATGCAAAATTCTTCAAAAGGCAGCGGAAAAGAACTCTAATTTCGTTAAAGGATCGCGGAGAAAACGCAAATTTTGTCAAATAGCCGCGAAAAAAAAAATCCGCGAATTTCGTCAAATAGGATCGTGGAGAAAACACGAATTCCTTCATAGAATCGTGGAAAAAAAACGAATTTAGTCAAAGAATCGCTTTAAAAACGCGAATTTAGTCAAAGGATCGCTGAAAAAACGTGAATTTTGTAGAAGGGTCACGGAAAAAAACGCGAATTTTACCAAAGGTCTGCAAAATTGCACTAATTTCGTCAAAGGGTTGCAGAAGAAACGCAAATTTCATCAAAGGGTCGAAGACGAGCGAACTTCATCAAAGAGTCGTGGGCAAAATGCAGTGGTCTCTTTAGAAAACAGCACACTTACACACGTTTATTATTATAGGTATAATTTTTAACTTGAAATAATATACTGAACTAATTTTTGGAAAAAAAAAAAAAAAGTTAACCCAAACCCAGCTTGCAGGAATCTACACTCAGCCTGAAAGCGATCCGAATCCAAAACAGCTAACTCGACCTACAACAAAAATAATTAGTGCCAGGAGGGAATCCCCCCATCTGCTGTAACCTTTCAGAAAATTTTCTTTGAATTTCAAAATTTTTTTTTTCTTTTTTACTCTACCCCTGATAATTTTTTTAACTGCGATTCTTGATTTTAGTTTAAAATAGCAAGGAAGATGGTGATGGAAGCAAGAGGCGCTAAATCGGTTCCTGGAGGAGGTAGGCTTAACGACCATTGTTTACAGCGCCATCTATCGCTGCTATTATACAGTAAAATCAAGAATCACAGTAAAAAATCTCATGACATCTTACATAACCCTCCTGCAAGATTTTTTTAAATAGCTGTCACCATTCGAAAAGTACTTAATTTTAAAATCCATTTAAGGACACCGGTAGGTTTTTTTAATAAGTTTCAAAGCATTCTTTATTGAATTACAACTCACCTTAGCAAGACAAGCAGTCTTATACCAAATTAGTATTTTTTATATAATTCTGGAGATTAAAAAGTATTCCTAAGTAATTATTTGGACGTGTCTGTTATGGAGAATTTACTGCATATAGTTTTTATCTTCAAAAATACTTAGACTTTCTTTTAAAAAAAGCGGGTCAACACGAACCCTTCTCGCAAGTCGCAATAGTGAAAACATAATCCGAAACTGACCCAAACCGGATATAATGTATATCAATCTGCCCCAAACCCAACGCGCTAGGCGCAGCTAAAAATTAAAATGACCTGTAGCAGAAAAGTAGAAGTCAACCGGGCCCAAACCCGACCCGCATCGAAAAAGTAGAAGTTAACCCGGCCCATAGCAAAAAAGTAGAAGTTAACCTGACCCACAGCAAAAAATAGAAATCAACCAAACGCGACCCACATCAAAAAAGTATAAGTAAATCCAACCAGCAGCAAAAAATAGAAGTCAACCGGACCCACAGTAAAAAGTAGAAGTAACACGACCCGCAGTAAAAAAATTAGCCCTGACCCATGCATCAGATTGGAGTTTCCAAATTTCTAAAATCGCCCCCCCCCCCCCCCCTTGAGGACTCTCCAGATCCGCCCTTGATTCCATTAAACATAATGAGAAAGGTGAAATTGCTCGTTATAGAGCTAGACTTGTAGCGCAAGGTTTTAAGCAAGAAAAAGTCATCTCTTATGATGAAGTGTATAGCCCGGTAGTTGATTTTTCTCTCATTAGATTGTTTTTCAGTATTTTAGTCTGTTTCTTTGGTTGGGTTCATCGTCAAATTGACATAAACTGTGCATATTTATATGCAAATTTATCTGAGAAAGTTTTCATGAGTCAGCCTCGAGGATATGTCGATGGTGAAAAATCTAACCATGTTTGTCGCCTAAAGAAGGCAATTTATGGTCTCAAACAAAGTGGACGTGGGTGGTATTTTGAGCTTCAGCATGTACTTGAGAAATTGAATTTTAAGAAATTAAAATGGGCAAATTGCATTTTCATATTTAAAAGAAAGGTTCTATTATTGTTGTATGTAGACGATATTATAGTTTTTGGGCAAACAGAAACCTTGGTTTCTGAAGTCATAAATCTTTTAAAATCTAAGTTTGATCTCAAATTATTGGGACGTACCAAGAAACTCCTAGGTGTGGAATTTGTAGAAGGGGATGGTAAACTTTTCATTCATCAAAAAAATTACATTGAAAAGGTTTACAATATGTTTAAGAATTATAAACCCCCAATCACATCTCTCCCAATTTCTAAAGGAGTTGTGTATTCTAAGTCAAATTGTCCAAAAGACGATATAGAACTAAACGAAATGCAGAATATTCCATATCGCAGCTTGGTTGGATGTCTTGCCTTTATAGCTAACAGAACCAGACCTGACATTTGTTTTGCAATAAATCTTTTCTCTCAGTTTCAGGAAAATCCTGGTCCTATTCATTGGAACGGGTTAATTAAACTACTAGGTTATTTGTATGCTACTCGAGAGAGGAAGCTTGACCTATCTAAGATTGATAACCTTAATGTAAGTTGTTATAGTGATGCAGATTATGCCACTAATCGAGATGATAGGAAAAGTATGGGAGGTTTCATGTTGCTTGGTCAGGCACCTGTTTCGTGGAAGACTTTTAAACAAAAGTCGGTTGCTCTTTCCACTATGGAAGCAAAATTTTCTGCTCTTACTGAAGCTGCGAAAGAAATCACTTGGGTTAGACACATACTTCAAGAGCATTTTGAGATGGGATTGTTAAGGATGAGATAATACACTATGAGCTTTATTGTGACAATAAATCTGCCATAGATTTCTGTAAATCGCCAATTGAAAATGCTAGGTCAAAGCATATTGACATTAGACTGCATTTTTTAAGGGATTTGGTGTCTGAAAAATTATATAATTTGTGTTACGTTAAAAGTAGTGATAATTTGGCTGATATATTTAGGCTTTGATCAAAGTGTCTCTTCAAAATTTTGTCTCAAAACTATTTGTATAGGTGTATTAAGTATTTTTCTGCAAATTTTTGAGATTTTTTTTTACTGTGTACTTTGAGGTCATGGTAATCGTAACTGTTTTTGGCATATCTCCTGGTGTTACATGATATTATGCTGTAAATTTTAATGAATTTGTCATTTTGTGTAGGTTCTCTGGATTCATTCTTATAACTTGTTATAAAGAAAATTTCGAAATGTGTTATTGGAATAATATATTAAGACTAGCTGTTTTATTGGATCATTTGACTACTGTATGTGTGGAACTTGGTTTAATGAAATGTAGTATGTCATTGTTAAGATGTTTGTTTTGTTATCTAGTGTATATATATATATATGCATTTTGAATTGTTATTTATTGAATTATTATACTTATGGATTGTTTATATGTGCGCATATTTTATGCTTTATCTGTGGCTTTCATTGGGATGAGTAGTATAAGCAGTCTTGGTTTCTAATCGGAAGTGGACATTTCTTAACTGTTGGGATCTCAGCGATCGCGAGAGGGGGGCCTAATGTTGTGAAGGTTTATCTTTTATCTATTTTCTTTCTTAGGTCTCGCGTCACTGTGATGTGTAATTTGTTTTCCAGTCAAGCACATCGATCGCGATCTTACTATCGCCGATGTGCGATCTCTCTTAAAGTAAACAAATCGCACATGCTTTTTGCTCCTTCTATTTATAGACATAACTTCCGGTAGTAGGAAGTGTATTTTCAGTATGTATGTATTGCGTCATCGCCATGTGCCTTTCCTGATTGGAGGCTGGGACTGCGCATGTGTAAAACTGTATTAAGCCCTGATAAATACTTCTGCAGAGCAGATCTGCTCTCTCTCTCTTATGCTTGTGTTTCTCTTGAGTGTTGTACGATGTTTTGAGTTATGCATTTTTCACCTTTGCAGGTTGCAGGGGTAGTCTGTTCATATTTTACAATGTTTAAGTTTAAATAAATAGTTTAGTTTTAATGTTAGCCATCTTTATTCAGAAGTCAGTTATTTGTTTTCTTTACCATATGAGCCCGGTGGATTAACCACCCATGTTTTATTAAGAAAATATTTATTGCTTTAAGAAAATACAATGTATAAAAATTGATTCTTTTTTATGTACTATAATAAATCACAACCATTGTAATAAGTTAAGAAAAAAATTTATTTATTCAAATTTCATAGATAAATTATAGCATATCTTTTATAGATGTTTGTTAACTTTGTTTCAATTTTGTATTCCAACCTTCTTTATCGATTTTTAGCTGTGAAAACAGTGAGTCATCACATTTGTTTTAAAGTATCCAAACTGCTAACTGCTTCTCTGAATGTTGCATGCTTCATCTATATGATCTTCTTCCCCTGATCCTCTGCTACTGTTATTAATAACCTCTTTGTAATGTAGAATTTCGCATGTAGATATTTCTGCATCACAAGATACATATTCAGAAAACTGACAATTAGGGACATTAAAATATTAGAAATTTTCTTCAATTTATTATTATTATTTTTTTTTTTTTTTTTACATCAAAATTATTCATTAAATTGGGATTATAAATTCCTTAAATTATCGCTCCATTTTCGGCAGGACCATAAAAAAATTCACAAAATCCCTTAAATCGCGGGTTGACTAACATTGAAAATAAAGAGAATGACATTTAATTACAGTAGCCTCCGTCTTAACTGGAACTCCGCTTTAACCAGTTGACTTTTCTTCCCAACATCAGACAAAATTCAGGGATGATGGCCTCGGGAACTCAGCTTATGCTTTCGAGTTGAAGTGCAATCCCGAGGGGGTGGAGGCAGAAATGAGAACATCGGTTCTAAATGGATACACGTTGAAATTCACCAGTGTTGAATTCAGAGTCTGGCCTGAGGGAGGAAACATTCCATCCCAGGAACAATAAGATGTCCCCCCCCCCCCCCCCCGGAAGATTTGAGATTTTGTGTTTTTAATGGTCAAAAGTGCAATCTATTTGACATTATTTGACGAGGATATAATTAAGACTGTAACTGATGTTGTTACGAAGACGATCCTGATTATAATCCAGTTGCAGTTGACACTGCTAAAATTCCTCATACGGAAGGTGTAAAAAAATTACAGTTGGTGCTACGCTATGTTGAGTAGTGGCTAAAAGCTTCCTCGGTTAAACTTATGATGTTAAAGAGATGGAAAGATTATGCTGCAAAATGTCGGTCATCTTACCTTCAACAGAAGAAGGTCACTGATTTCTTTATGGTTGATTAACTTAAATATACATAATGTAGAACAATTTTAACTTCTTATAAAGGTGTGTGACACGATTTTCAACAATTTAATTTGTGTTAAATATTTTTTAGTATTTGTTATCAGTGATAATTTTTCTTTCAATTCAGTTAATTATAACTAGTATTCATTTCACAAAATATAGAAAATGTGTATTTTTTTAAAACTACACAAATTGAAAAACGAAATGCATCGTACGGATTTAATTAATAAATTACACAGATACTTATTTAATTTTTTTTTTTACTTCTCCTCTTTAACTGTTTTTTCTCTTAACCGGCTAACCCTCGGTCCCGTTTAGGCCGGTTAAGCAGGAAGCTACTGTATATCTTACCAGGGATTTGCTTGGATTTTTTTTTTTTTAATACGATCTTGCTTTTGTGAGATTGTGAACTTTTGTATATATTTGCAAAAAATGTAATCAGAATTTTGCGAATTGGAAATTATTACATTACGTTCTTATTCAGACATTACTGAGATGGTCCTTTGTACATATATACAGACAGATCATAGATTCATTGGTGATTTCCGTTATTATGCAACAGGATTTTTTTTAAATTCTAAAATCATTACATATGTGAAGCATTCAATTTGGAGATTGAAAAACTTTCTGAAATGTCTATTTTTAAGACAAAGAAATTTTGTTAAGGGCCATATGTTTTAAGGTGAAGAAATTGTGAAGGATCCTTTAAGGAACACAAGTTTTTTCTAAACAGATCCCATCTTACATATAAGGTTTTCCATGTTAATGTTTTCCTGTTTGACACTAAATATGAAAAAAATATAAATAAAATTATCAGAATGTAGCTGTTATGTTATAAAAGCATTACATAACATTCCCCATTTAAAAATTACATGATTTTACATAAATTTAAATTTTTATACTTTGTTTATTAAAATAAACAACTTCAAATTCGATCTATCAAATTCACAGCAATATTTACTAAGTTTTTAAATATTAAAAATCTAAAACTTTTATTCTTAAATATTTTTATTTGAATATTTATTGAATTCTAATATTTTTTCTCATTCTTCTGGTAAAATTTCAATGTAACTGCTTTTCTATTTTACCAGATAATAAAGAAAATAATTTCTAATCTCTTCTGTATTTATAATGGCTTTGACTTCGTGTTTTTATACTGATGCGTCACCATTATGCCTCAAAAGAGCAAATAGAAACCTTATCTTGGAATGCGAGCAGAAATTAAAATATCACGTGATCAGGCCACCGGAGTTGCAGGTGTCTGTTATTGTCCCGCCCGATCAACTGATGCCATTTTACAGTTGTAATTCTGGTGCAAAAACATTTTTCGTGCATCCGACAAACACTTGGTGAAGGTCTCTCATTGGCTCGTGTCGCCGAGAGCGTATTCAGATTTCGGCATTCATTTCAAAAAGAGTTCAGTTCGTTATTTTTGTCTGAAGACATAGCATCTATTTTGTGATCGGGAATTTTTTGTTTTTCACCTTTGGGCCCTTTGCTCAACAGGCGTTTCCCGCCAATAACGTTTTATTCAAAAGGAAAATCAATTATAAAGATTCAACAATGTTATTTATGGAAAGTTTTTATTTTTGCGAAATTTCCAAAACTGTATCATATAGCCTATCGTATATCCATTCTTCCTGGATCTCTTAGGAGTTGTATTAATGAAGTGATACTCCATCCTGGATGAAACTTTAGGAATGCTGATGGCAATCTCAACTGTTGAGCCTTTTACTTCCAATCACCTGACGTGGATTATCTCTTTTAAAGATATTTCCTGCCCGATGAAAGCATCTATCAAATCTTAATAGATTGTTCCTGCCTCTTCTACCTTTCATTACAATCTGCAAATTTCATTTGTGTGTCCTAATCACCCCTTTGGATTGAATTGACTCAAATTCGAAAAATGAATCTTTTTTTATTTTAGATTCCGCCAAATTTTGATGTTATCGCATTAACTGTCCTTCAAGTGTTTCTAAAGTATTTAATAACATTTCATCATGATACAAATTTTCTAATTAATTTCTCGAACTCTAATGACTCTCCTTCACATGTAACATTGATTAAAAGACTTTTAAATTCATTCTTCACCGTTATACTCTCGTATTATGTGCCAACAATTTATTCCTGAAAGATAATTATTCATTTAATTTTACTGCAAAAAGAGTGTGTAGTTATATCTCAAGATAAATGTCTACAGCATAGTAATATTCAGTATGAACATATTTTAATAAATATATATGACTGCTACAAGGATATTGCATAATTAATTATATTTTTATATAAATAAAGTAATAAGTTTGGCAATGTTGTTTTATTTTGTGTTTCTATACTTACAGTGTTTCATGGGGTGAGTATAACTTTCTTGATTTTATTTTCAGGTTCACAAATTTTATTACTAAGTTTGGCCAGTTATTTAAATTTAATACATTTATTATTAGGCCAATATTTCTGAAAGATTTCTAATCAATAAATAATACTTTGTCATTATTTAAAAGTTAATCATTTTTAAATTAATATAGTTTCTATGTAATGTATTTGGCCACTATACATGGACCGGCTGTAATGTGATTCTGGGTTTGTGAATTGGAATTATTTTGGTTCAATTTGAAATTTTCAATTGAATTTTCACTCCAAATTTCATAATCCAGAGTTACACTACAGTAGCAATCATAAAATTTTGATTACATTGTTTTGTAAATGAATTTTCAATTTTTCCAATTTGGAAAAATAGCCTTTTGGAAAAAAAACTAAAAAAAAAAAATTTTTTTCCTCAAAATTTCTGGGTGTTTTCCGGGCATTACCATATCTACTTTCTCCCATTATGTTTTGCTAGACAAATCCACATTGCCCCACTGAGCATTCTAAGAGGATCGTAATCAACCCAGCTGGACCTAGTTTTCAAAGGAGTCTTGTACCTCAAAGATAATAAAATCAGGAACTGTCAGTCTGTTCTTTTAACCTCTTCAACCACGATTACCATCCGCAAACAGATAGTAACGTTATGATTACGTGCAGAGACAGGAAGCAACGACCTACCATTGAAGTTTCGCTGATTGAATAATGCCCATGTTATAGTTGAGCCAGATTTTACAAAATGCCATGCGAGGAAGAGAGCGGGGCGCGATCCTTACATATATATATTCTTTTTCCGTGGGAGCACTAAAGAGATAACAGTATTCATCATAGAGGAGATATCCCTGATGGCATTTCCAGAACAAAATTTGCTCAAAATTCTAGGCCATTATATGGCTTTATTATGATTATATGCATAAGTTAAGTGCCATTTCAGACGACATTGTTATAATCTCTCTTGTTATGGTCAGTGATGTGGGAAGGGTAAATACACAAATTTATTTTTGGGATATATACCTGGATATTTTCATATTTTGCTGTAAAATATCATAACCTTGAAAAAATTCTTGAAATCATAGGTCAGAATGTTTAAAATATGATAGCAGTATTCAGTTTAATTAAAGAAAGTTACATGCATGTTGTCTGATTGGGTGCCTTGCAAATCTTTTCCATTCAGTATGTTCTGATATTTTAAGTAGTGTTCACATTTCTTTTAAAAAGGGCATTTTTATCCAGTAAAAGAGTGCTTATATCGAGTAAAGAGGTACATTTTGTTGAGTGAAAGGACACTCTCATTGGATTATCATTTGTCAGTTCTGAGGAGTGGGAATTTCAACTCTAAACCTTTAATTGGTATTAAGTCCTAAATTTCCTGAAGGCTGTATTTTTAAGAATATCATAATATAATCTGATTAAAATAATCCCATTTTTCGAATATTCCACTTCTGAAAACATGTGCCATTCTATGACGATTTTGAAATGGAAAAATGCATTATGGTTTGAAAACACAATACAATATGAATCTGGTGCATGTTTTTTTACATTGATTTAGAACTTACAACACGTGAGTCAATCACAGCAACAGAACTTCTGTTTTCAAAAGTCAGGTAGGGGAGGGGAGGGGACGGAGAAGAGGAAAAAGCCAAATATTTTGGAAAACAAAAAAGAAGACACAAAGAAACTACTGGAAAGCAAGGCAGGGTGCATCAGCAGTTTAAACGAAAAGGGCAGGGTGCAACGCCCTTTGAAAAACATCAAATGGGAACACTAATTTTAACATAGTAGTTTATAAAGCATTTTATAACAAATGTAATTGATATATTGAGAACCATCAAACGAATGCAATGTTCAGTCGAATTTAAGATGAAAAAAGGTAAAGAAAATGTTCGTTGAAATTGCCAGCAACTATATGGGGAAGTTATTTGCAGTCTTTAACATATAGCGCTCAAACTATTTTAAAGTTTGTTTTTAATCGAAATTATTTCTCTAAATATTTTTTTTAACATAAAAAACACAATAAAAAAGAAGGTAATGCAACGCATTTAAAAAATCCTTCTTCATCAGTCACAAAAAGGCCATCCTACGAACCAGTACAAGAGCAGAAGAAAGTTTTCTTTCCATTCTTGTACTTGTAGTATATGTAATACAAGTAGGATGTACAGTCGTGGAAAAAAAAAAAGTAAACACCCCCTACTAACTCCTCAACAAATTATCGTAGACAAAAGTTACTGGTACCGGATGATTGGAAATAAAGTCTACTTTTAAAGGGTGTGTATAAAATTTGCTTAGGGGGCCATATACATATTAAAACGATTCCAAACTTCATTTTTTTCAATAGCAGTACCCAAATTTAATGATATATTTCAAATCATCGGTTCAAAATATGCCTAGAAACCAAATTTCAAGTCATTCATATGATAAGTTTTTGAATTATAGACATTCAAAATTTAGTACTTCTAATGTTAAATTACATTTTCATATTTTTATTTATATCTTCTGAAATTATGTTCCTAATGAGCTAATTTTTTGGGTAGCAATAATACTAATATACCCAAACATAAATACGTTGAATTTGCAATTTTTATAATTTTATGATATGATTTATGAATTATGAAATTAATATTCGAAAAAATTATGAATTGCAACCTACAATTTTTTTGATGGATTTAGATTTATTAAGTCCTGCTTTATGGAAATCCAAATTTCACATTTTTCTTCCAAGTAGTTTTTAAATTATGCTTAAAAAACGGGAAAATGATGGTTTAACGGGCCGTCTATGATAGCAGTGAGTAAATTTTTGAAATTTATTGTGCTATCCTGTAATCAAACAGGTTTCATTGACGCTTAAACGTGCCTTGATCAAGAAGGCGGCTCTCTCGGTTAACAATCGAGTTCGGAACTTCAATTTGGATACAACGCTTAAAATACGCTTGTTTTAAAATAATTAATTTCTCGGAAACTTATGGCACGAATTGCATAAAAATTTGTTTATAGGCTAATTGAAAGGTGTAGAGTTCATTTATGCTGTCAGAATTGTGTACTGCTATTGAAAAAAACAAAGTTATGGTTCGTTTTAATATGTAGATGCCCCCCTGAGCAAATTTTATATACATCATTTAAAAGTAGACTTTATTTCCAATCGTTCGGTACCAGTAACTTTCTTCTACGATAATTTGTTGAGAAGTTAGTAGGTGGTGTTTACTTTTTTTTTCCCCACGACTGTACATCATAAATTATAGCACCTTGTAAGGGAAAACAGCAATTTACTCCAAAAAGAGAAAAATGGTGACATTCATGCTCCAACGGTAGACAGAACACTTAAACATTATGCAGCGGTATGGAGAAATGAGTAAGAATTATGAATGCTAAGATGCATTAACCCTTTAAGAAAGCAATAATGAGAAAATTAACCTATGGAGGAAAACTATTATCCCAAACAACTTTAAAGTGTTAAAAGCATAAAAGATAATACTTTTTATAACAAATTATGGCAATTAATAAAGAAGCTTATAAGCTAAAGAAAAAACTTTTAGAGGATGTGTTTTAGATTAGTATTTAAAAGAAATCACATCTTTATTGCAAAGAAAAGGAAAAAAAAACTTATTCAAGAAAATGTACAAAAAAAAAAAAAAAACATTAGTATTTTCTTTCATGCAATAGATATCTTAAATCTAGTAATGCAAGGAAGTACAGTACGACAAAAAGCATCTTAACGTCCAAATTACCAGAGAAAAAGGCAGAAATAATGATTCGATTACAAATTATGACTATTTAAAATTGTTTACAAAAAATAAATAAATAAAAGGGTTATTTCATACTAAAATTGTGCCAAACTCAGTACGAGCACTTACTTTTGACATCATATTTGGCATTTTTTTGTAAATTTTACCATAGGGTATCAAATGGGAAACCATTCGCTGAAATAGCTTAGTAATTCTAAAGATTTAAAATTTAGAATTCCTAATGTTAACTTTGTTTCTAATTGTTGCAAAATAGATTACAATGTAGGTAGTTTTATAACCATAACTCAAGAACTAGTTGGTGGAAGGAGCTGTAATTTTAATATTATCATAATTGAAACTTACAGATATCGATTTCTCTTAAAAAATTCATTAGTTACATTTCTTTCTTTTGAAAATTAGTAGCCCATGCATATTTTTAACAAAAATAGATTTATAAAGGCTGCAAATATGTGAATTATAAAATTACAGCTTATTCTGCAAAGTAGTTGTAGAATTACTCTTAAAACACTATTCATATTGTAATCATTAATAATGAATTTAACATTAGGAGTTCTAAATTTTAAATCCACATAATTCCTGAACTACTTGATTAAATGGCTTGCCGTTTGGTTTCCTAAAGCAAAATTTAATTAAAAAGCTACATACGATGTCAAAAAATCATTGAATTTGTATTGAAAATATAAGAATTTGGTACAATTTCAGTATGAAGACGAGCCATAAGTTTGTTTGTTTTTTTATATATACAACATCAAGTTTTTTTTATATATACAACATCAACCACAAAATAGTAGATTATCAGAATAAATGGAAGAATCATGTAGAGCATATGAGTAATGACCGATTGTCAAAAAAGCTTCTGAATTACAGACCCAGGGGTTACCGTGACCGAGGTAGACCTATGCTCCGATGGATTGATCAATGGAGTCGGAACAGGCTGATTTAGCCTAACCCATGCTGAAGAAGATGATGATGAATATATAATTTCCTATCGTATGTCTATGTATAGTTGTTTTCGGAGAAATTTGGTGAGTAAAATGCATGGGTTATTTTTTTCAATATTTTTTTCCTTTGACCGACTTCACCTTAAAACTGTCAGATATACATGTTATTTATTTATGAAATTGATCATTATAGGAAATTAAATAGCATCCATCTTAGATGGATGTAGTTATTTGCAAGGAAAACGAGAGTATCAGGGGAAAAAAAATCTTGTCAAGAAAAATTAGAGAATGTGCCCCCTTTATCGGAGCATTACAACCATAATATATTACCGTGGTAGCAATTTGGAGTAACCTATGTAGTATTAATGCATTGCATTAGCTGAAGCTGTATTGCACATATTGTGTGCAATATTTACACAAATTTAATTAAAATAATCTTTTTAATAAAATTCTTCTGAATAAATATATTATTTTTTTTTTTTTAGATTCTTAATTATGATATGGAAGAATAAATACCCAAGTAAATACCCAAAATGGGTATTTACCCTGGTTGACATTTTAAATTTATTGCTCAACAAAGACCCTTTACAACGAATTGTTTCTGGATGAGAAACTATACTAGTGTTTCCCCTAGGCGTTTTCATGAGGGCGCAGCGCCCTGCCCGTTTTTCTATAGCTGTAAATGCGCCCTGCCCGTTTTTATGTAACTGCAAATGCGCCCTCCCCGTTTTGGGTTTGCAAAATTTTGCCCTCGGCATGTTTCAACTAACGAATCTTAACAATACGTCGCGAAAAAATCCGGAAATTTGCAATCGATCGATGGATCTGAAATTCTAGAATTGATCGCGGGAAAATATTGCAAAATTAGTCTATCGATCGTGAAAAAATATTGTGAAATTCGTCAGTCGGTCGCGCAAAAAAAAAGTCTGTCAATCGCGGGAAAATATTGTGAAATTCATCAGTCGGTCGGAAAAACAACTGTTTCAGCCGGACGCGGGAAAAATCGTGAATTTCATTAATCTAACGCACGAGAAACTAAAAAAATTCTCCAATCGCTCACGGGGAAAAAATCGCGAAATCTGTCGATCGTTCGCGGAAAAAAATCGTGTAATTCGTTTACGTTAGCATGAAGCAAAAACCGTGAGTTCCGCCAGTAAGCCCCGGAAGTTACCCAATCGGTCCCAAGAATAAAGCCTGCAAAATTTCCTAATATGTAGAAGGAAAATATTGCCAATTATGTTAATCGATCACAGGAAAACAATCACGAAATTCTCCAGTAGGTCACGGGGGGAAAATCTCGAAAGTAGTCGATTGGTCGCCAGAAAACCCCCTCAAAATTTGCCTAAAAGTCGCTAGAAAATAACGCGAATGTCATCAATCAGTCGGAATTAAAGAAATCGCGAAATTCAAAAATCGCATCCAGGAAAAAAATCGCGAAATTTGTTAATCATTCGCAGGGAAAAAAATAGCGAAATTCGTACACGATAGAGGGGGAAAAATCTCTGGAAATTAGCCAATCGATCCAAAGAATAAAACCTACAAAATTCGCTGATAGGTAGCTGGAAAATATCGGCAATTATGTTAATCAACCGCGGGAAAAGAATCACGAAGTCTTTCAGTTAGTCGCGGGAAACCCCCTCGAAATTCTTCAAGGGATCAAAAGAAAAACCTCAAAATGTCCCAATAAGTTGCTGGAAAATATCACAAAAATCGTCAATCGATCGCAAGAAAAATTAAATTCATCCATCGATCAGGGAGAAAAAACGAAAATTTCGTCAAAAGATTGCATAAAAATGATCACGAACTTCGTCCAGATTGTGCAAACAAAGATCGTTAATTCTGTTGATCGGCCGCGAAAAAATATTGCCAATTTGATCAATCGGTCACAGAAAAAGAATCGGCAATCAAGTGAAGCAAAAAACCCTAATTTCATCCAAGGAACGCGGGGGAAAAATGTGAATTTCGACAAACGATCCTGGTAAACAATCGTGAATTTTACAAAATAGTCGTGGAAAAAATCGTTAAAAAACCATGATTTTCGCGAAACGATCGTGAAAAAAAATTGTGAAATAACCGAAACGATCGCGGGAAAAAACGTGAATTTCGCGAAACGGTCGTGAAAAAAAAATCGTGTATTTCGCGAAACAGTCGTGGAAAAAAGTCGTGTATTTCGCGAAACGATCGTGGAAAAAAATCATGTATTTCGTTAAACGATCGTAGAAACATTGTGAATTTCGCGAAACGATAGTGGAAAAAAATCGTGAATTTAGCAAAACGATCGTGGAAAAAAATCTTGAATTTCGCCATATATGTGGTTGTAATATTGTTTCTGATATCAAATCAATTATTATATTACACAGATTAAAAATCTGATCCAAGCAAATTAAAAAATTGAGTTTTTGAGAAAGTAGTCTATGAGCATACCTTGGAAACTAAAATTCCCCTGTTCGTTCCTTCCGCATAAAAATCTGAATTGCAATATATAACTAAATCAGGGGTAACTAACAGGTTATAACTAAGTAAAAAAAAAAATTGAAATTCATAGTAAATTTTCTGAAACGTTACAGCAGAGGGGAATGCCGGGGGACGATCTCCTCTCGGCGCTAATTATGGATGTTTTCAGTGGCCCTTAGACAAAATTCGCGTTTTTTCATCGGTCTTTCGACGAAATTTGTGTTTTTTCTCGCAATCCTTTGGCGAAATTCGGGTTTTTTTGCGCTATCCTTTAACGGAATTCGCATTTTTCTGCGATCCTTTGACAAAAATTCGCGTTTTTTCTGCAATTATTTGACGAAATTCGCGCTTTTTCTGAAAATATTTGACCAAATTCGCATTTTTTCTGCAATTATTTGACGAAATTCGCGCTTTTTCTGAAAATATTTGACCAAATTCGCGTTTTTTAAGCGATCTTTAGATGGAATTTGAGTTTTTTCCGTGATCATTTGACGAAATTTGCGTTTTTTCCGCGATCTTTTGACGAAATTTGCGCTTTTACTGCGATCTTTTGACGAAATTCGTGTTTTCCGCGATCTTTTGACGAAATTCGCGCTTTTTCCGCGATCTTTTGACGAAATTCGTGCTTTTTGCGCGATCATTCGACAAAATTCGTGTTTTTCGCGATCTTTTGACAAAATTCGTGCTTTTCCGTGATCATTTGACGAAATTTGCGCTTTTTCAATGATCTTTTGACGAAATTCGCACTTTTTCTGCAATCTTTTGACGAAATTCGCGCTTTTTCCGCGATCTTTTGATGAAATTTGTGACAGTCAAATAAACAGCAATTAAAACAAAAATTTCAAAAACTTTTTTCTTAAAAAAGTTCCCTTTTTGTTCAGCTGAAGCGCCCTTTTTGTTCGGTTAAAGTGCCCTTTTTTGTTCACCTGAAATGCCCTTTTTTGAAGGAGCACCCTGCCCTTTTTTATTCTGGGGGAAACACTACTATACTATCATGGGTAAAATTCCTAAAATTTCACTGGTTGGGAAAATAGTAATGTTTCCATAATGCTTGGATAAAATAAATGTGTATAACCCATATATAATGTAAAAATATATAATTAAACAAACTATGATGATGATGATCTTAGAGATTTGTGCAGGCATACTCAATTTGCTAATGGAATTATTCATGACTAAGATAGATTTATTACTTTCTGAACACATAGTGTAAGGAAAATACAGGGTGTTTATAAAGTCCCGGACCCATTTTGACGTTTAACTCATAAAATAATAAAGATAGATTAAAATTAATAACATAAATGATTAAATAGACTCAAAAAGTTTCATGACCCTTGTCAATGAACTTCCACGTGTGCCCTCTTCGTCGCACGGAGAATATCAAGTCGATAGTCAATTTCACGCCAGGTAGCGGCAAGCATGTCGGCATCCACAGAGGCTATTGCAGTTGTAATTCTGGCTTTTAAGTCATCAATGTTCGACACTCTCCTCCTGTAAACATTGTCCTTTATAAATCCCCAAAGGAAAAAAAGTCCAGCACGTTATATCAGGTGATCTGGGTGGCCAAGGAATTAGACCTCCTCGCCCAATCCATCTTCCTGAAAAATGGTCATTCAAAGAAGTGCGAATGATGATACTCCAATGAGGTGGTGCACCATCTTGTTGGCTTCAGCCACATGTCATTTTGCAACAAGATGGTGCACCACCTCATTGGGGTACCATCGTTCGTACTTCTTTGAATGACCATTTTCCAGGAAGATGGATTGGGTGAGGAGGTCTAATTCCTTGGCCACCCAGATCACCTGATATAACGCCGCTGGACTTTTTTTCCTTTGGGGATTTGTAAAGGACAATGTTTACAGGAGGAGAGTGTCGAACATTGATGACTTAAAAGCCAGAATTACAACCACAATAGCCTCTGTGGATGCCGACATGCTTGCCGCTACCTGGCGTGAAATTGACTATCGACTTGATATTCTCCGTGCGACGAAGGGGGCACACGTGGAAGGTCATTGACAAGGGTCATGAAGCTTTTTGAGTCTATCTAACCATTTATGTTATTAATTTTAATCTATCTTTATTATTTTATGAGTTATTAAGCGTCAAAATGGGTCAGGGACTAACACCCTGTATTGTAATCATCGTGTATGTGTGTATCATCAATGACCCAAGACATGATTTTTTGCTTGTAACACTTTTATTTTTCAAAATAAAAGAATTCCCCCCCCCCCCTAAATATTCAGTTAAAAATAATTCTATTAATCATCAAACCTTATTGCATGTCTGTATTGCCCATACAAAACAAGAACAACATCATTTAACACCATGGTCAGCTATGACCCAAATCTAGGTATAAAAGAAACATGGTAATTCTAGTGCTAAACAATATTTCCAATTGAGCTACCATTTGGCAAAAATGCTAAAGACAACAACAAGAACTGCATAAATTTTTGTACAAATCGGCTGATGGATTCAATATCTAAACCATTTTTAAATCATTTTGTGACTGATTCAATAGAAAAAAATCACCAAGGCAGTGTTGAAAAATGAAAGTGATAAATATTTTGGTGAAGTACTCATGCATTAGTGGCTCAGAAGGAACGTCTTCAGTTTTGGAATGGGAGGTCCAGTGTTCAAATCCAGCTGATTCCTTAGTGTCAGAAACTTATCTGAATCTACATTATTCTATGAAATATTCAGAAGGTCAAGTGGAAACACTTCAATTTTTTTTTAATTTTATCGCTAATGATTCCAGCCAATGCATTGCTGTCAACAATTTCTTCCAGGCACAGACAATTAGACAAACTATGTGTAGCAAGCGATGAATAATTCTTCATGAATTTCAGTCTTCTCAAATATAAAAAAGAAGTAATTATGTGACAAGACAGAAAATTTTCATCCATGTATACTATTGAAATTTTGAAGATTAAAGACACCACTGTGAAAATTGCACATTAAGCAACTTACGAATTCTGGAGCTCAGCCAACAATGCAGCACCATCCGGAGGTCCACATCGAGATAAGAAACATAAACGAGGATCTTGCCTCATGATATTATAACGTTCAAAGCCTATGAGGATAAAATAAACAAATAAATAAAGAGCATTTATTAAATTATTTAGAATATGGGGAAAAAAAATCGGAAAAAAACATATAAAATTACAAGAATTGGCCAATTGGGGGAAAAAAAAAATCTTGGAACCATATCAAAAATTCCTCGCTCTTTTGATAGAGCATACTTGCCAACTAAATTTCGGTAAAACTCAGAAGATTTTGGACAAGAAATCAGAAGATTTTTGTGAAAAATCAGAAGAAATCAGAAGATTTTTTAAGTTTTATAACACTTTTAGTAAGGACTAAAAAACAGCTGAATCCTTATAAATAAACAAATTTGAAAGAGAAACTCAAAATATTCACTAATTTGCAATTACACAATACATATATTATGATTAAAAAAAAAAAAAAAACTTTAATATATTAAAAATTACTATTTTTTTTTCTTTTGAACATTCATAGATTTCCTACCTTTCACATTAAAAGACACTTAAAACTTCTGCCTCCTAACTTTTTTTTTTTTTTTTTTTTTTTTTTCGGGGGGGGGGGGGGGGGGAGGGGGGGGGATGAGTAGGGGGTAGGGGGGGGGGAATCCACTACCGACACTAGCTATGCATTGTTTCCGCGGCCCTTTGGCGAAATTCGCGATCTTTTGGTAAAATTTGTGGGGGTTTTCGCGATCTTGACGAAATTTGTGGTTTTTTTTACGATATTTTGACAAAATTTGTGGGGTTTTTCGCGCTTTTTTGACAAATGTGCCGTTCTTTCGCGATCTTTTAACGAAATGTGCCGTTTTTTCGCGATCTTTTGACGAAATGTGTCGTTTTTTCGCGATCTTTTGACGAAATTTGCTGTTTTTTCGCGATCTTTTGATGAAATTTGCCGTTATTTCGCGATCTTTTGAGTAAATTTGCGTTTTTTATGCGATTCTTTGACGAAATTGGCAATTTTTCTGAAAACAATAGACAAAATTTATTTTTTTTCGGCGAACATTTGTCGAAATTCGCGATATTTTTTATATTCAAATTTTCGAATTGGTGAGATTTTTTTCCAATTTTCAGAAATGAATGCCTTACATTTTCGGAAAATGTGGACCAGAATCACCCCTACGCGTTGTTTACGCAATCTTTTCACGAAATTCGCGTCTTTCCCGTGATCGTTCGGCGAAATTTGGGGTTTTCCCGGCGATCCTTCAGTGAAATTTGGGTTTTTTCCCCCGCGATCTTCTGACGAAACACGTGTTTTTTCCGCGATTCTTTAACGGAATTCACGTTCTTACGCTTTTTTTTTTTTTTTTTTTTTTACGGAAATAGTGTTTTTACGCGATCTTTTGACGGCACTTTTTTTACCCGATCTTTTGACGAAATTCGCGTTTTTTCGCGATTCTTTCACGGAATTCTTGTTTTTACGCGCTCTTTTGGGGGGAATTCTCGTTTTTTACGCAATCTTCCGACGAAATTTGCATTTCCGCGAACATTCGGCGAAATTTCGGGGTTTCTCCGCGATCCTTTAACCAAACTCGTGTAAAAAGCGTAAGAAAAGGCCAAAAATCTGAAGAAAATGACGAAAAGCGGAAGAAAATGCATTACGCGCGTAAAATCGGAAAACATGCCGATTTTTCGGAAGAATTCTGAAAAAATCGGAAGAGTTGGCAGCTATGATAGAGGGAGGCACAAGTGGCAGAAAGATAATAGAAATTTCAAGTGAGAGGAGAATTTAGATTACTTCTTTTCCTATATATTATACTCATTGATACAACATAGGAAAAATTATAAGACATTTTCTTCAAATTAAGCTACTCAAGAGCATAGTTATGGGAAGAGTTCAACACTAATTCTGAACATTAAAAAAAAAAAAGAGCAAAGTGCGGGTGCACCTCATCTAATGGCAAACATTGAAGGGTGCCATTATTTACACGTCTGGAAACATACAACAATATTACCTCACTACAGTAGGGGGCAGGGTTGCCAGTTTGGCCTCCTTTTTTAGAAGTTCCGAATTCATAAAAGAAATTACAAAAGAAGTTTTGCTTTATTTAACGACAGGCATTTTAGGATTATTTAAAGTAAAAATTACTGTTCAAAATTTCAGATATGAATTCGGATTTTCTGGAGGAAAAAAAAAAAAAAAAAAAGCATAAATCATAGTAAATTTAGAATTACATTTTCCTGAGAGGTATGCCTATCAAAAAATTTTGTACGGAAAGGAGCAAATATTTAATGACACATAGAAAAAAAAATGTGGAACACTAATGATTTTAAAGAAGCACCTTTTAACCCTTTAAATAGCTTGTCTGTATTTTTCGGTTCTACCAAAACAACTTAAATCAGTTGTAGACAAAAAATTGACAAAACAGAATTGTATTTTAAGATATCTATAAAGTAAAAAGATACAAAGTGTATTTTAGAAACAAACAGGGAAAGGAAATATAAATTAACTTAGTTTTACGAACATATTTATGAAAATGCAATAAAGCCCTCAGATGCTCAGAGGGTAAAAATTGACTTTTATTTAGCAAACTCCTAGTAAGAGAAATCATTCAAAAAAGCATCATGCAAGCCATCAAAGGACACTAATGCCGCCAGCAGGCACCACATTGAATAGCTCTGACTTAAAGGATAAAAAGGTTTTGACAGTGTAATTCCTTTTGCACTAAAATGGAAGGCAATATACAAAAAAAGTTCTTAATCTAGAAAATCATTTATATCAAGATATCAACTGAAATACGAAATTTACATCTAAAAACAAAAAGATGTATTGTGCAATTCTGATAGTAAACACAGCCCCTCCTTTTAAAAAGCAAAAACAGTTAAATATAGGAGAGAGCTTATAATAGATATTTGTTTAAAAAATATATCCCGAAAGAAACTGCTATTATTATTAGTTTAGATGATAAATATACAGGAGTGAGAACTAGAGATCTGCACGGGCCTGGCTCGGGCCTATTTTCATTTGCGGCACTCGGGCCGGGCACGGGCCATACTTTTTTCTGAAGGCCGGGTTTGGGCATTACTTTTTCCCGAAAGAATCGGGCCTGGCCTAACTTATTTTTTCTGTACAGAGATAGGACAGGTTTCTTTTCTAGTCTTCATGGTCCAAAATTTTTAGTCCTAGTTTTGAGCCAGCCCGTATGAAAATCATTGTCTTGGCGTGACCTGTCCATTCAAAGGTCAGTAAAATTAAGCCTGGCCCAAAGATTTATGCAAAATATGCATACATTTTTGAATCGCCATTATTCTACAATTAAACATTAACATTTATTCTTTTTAAAAAATAGTAAATTTCTACACTAATTAAAATATAGCTAAATTAAAATATAGTAAAACGTGTGAAAATGAACCTGCCTATGACGGAATCCTAAAACTGAAAAACATGTTGATACATGCAAAATTATTATACTAATATGTAAGAAAAGAATATATAATACATTTACATTTGCTAAGAAGGGAACTTGTCTATAATGCATTTTTTTTTTCCTTTTCTATGTAATTGAGTCTTAGAAGATTTTACTGTATAGCATTTTTCAGATTTTTAACAATTCAATGCATGGAATATGGATTAGCAATATTAATGATAACTGAAACATTTACATAGAAGAAATAGCAATTCATTAAAAAAATAAATATCGCAGCCTGCGGCACCTATATAAAAATGAAGTTTAGAAACATGAAAAAAAAGTTAAGATAAATATTTTTGGTCAGAACTCCTCGTAAGAGTAAAATTTTTAACCAAATCGACGTAAAAATCAATGTTTTGTAGCAATTCACTCGGGCTGGGCTGGGCTCAGGCTGAGATTTTAACTTTTTTCCAGGCCGGGCTGAATTTTTAGCTGTTATACCGTGCCGGGCCGAAAATTTTTTTTATGAGTCGGGCCGGGCCTGGAAGTTTTGGCCTGTTCAGACCTCTAGAGAGAACCTCCCACATTTTGGCAGATTTTTTGTTTTAAAAGTAATCATCTACTCCCCTCTCCCCCCCCCCCCCCTTCCCTTACACACACACTTTGCACACAAAATTTGAAATATTATTTTTTTAAATTTTTCTGGTCTACTTAAGAGTAACAATAAATAATCAATCATTATAATGACTCCTGACCTTTGAAATTATGGCTTTCCTCTTTGTCCATTCTGGTACAGGTTAAATGTGTGAACCATTGCTTAACCTAGAGAACTCTTCAACACACAAGAAAACATAAAAATCTGACATATTTGATACTCTACAGTAACAATTAATACTATACTAGTCTATAATACTAGTCTTATCACCTAAATTAAACCCTCCAACAAATATGAAAGAAAAAATTTTTTTAAAGAGAGGGAAAATTTAAGTGACTGTTCATTTATTGTTATTAATTTTTTTAAATAAATAGTTTTACAGATTTTAAACATTGCCTGCTGAGTCGGGGAGGGAAGGGGGAGTGCAACTTTCAGAGACAGGAGGATTGTAATTTAGATTATTAATTTATTGTTAACAGAGAGCAACAAATAGGACAGAAGCATTTTTTAAGATTCTCAACTTTTTGTAGGAGGGGGAGGGACAGAGAAAGCCCACATTAAACCATGGGAGGGGGGGATTCATTGTAATTATTTAAAATGGAAATCTAAAGCAGGAATATAGGTTCACTCTTCTGGATTTACAGTTTTGTTTTGTTTGTTTTATTTATTTATTTTTTTTTTTTTGGGGGGGGGGGGGGGTGGAGGGATTATATTTGAGAATGGTAAAGAAAATTCAAATTACTTAAGAGTGGGTGGGTGGCTTACTTTCGAGGGAGGCTTATAGTTGGGATTTTATGGTGATAAAATTGAAAATAAGAATAATATAAAACAAACCGTGTTTATATATTCCAAGTAACAAACTCTTGTCCAATTCTTGATCCCACCAAGGTGCAGGTGGTTCACCTTCACAAGGAGGAACAAAAAGGGGTATTTCACTGTAAATAAATCAGCATGTTAAATACTAATACAAATTAACTATAAATTGATATTCCAAACTAACAACAGTAGAAATTCATCATTAATATACCAAACTCAATAGCACTTATATTATTATGCTTATGTGATTTACATAATGGAATAATTACATAGACTTTGGCCACTAAAACCTTCTTCTACATTATTTTATTACTAGTATAAATGCTCATTCTATGACAGTGGGTAGAAATCATGGTTTTCACTTAAAATTTAAAATAATTGATATAAATATTCATATACAATTCATCGACAATAACGAAAACTGACTTAAAATGTTAAGTGGCTTTAGAATTTTTTTTTTTTTTTTTTTTTTGTCCAGCGCAATGAAAACATGCTACAACTTATAAAGCAGAAGCAAAGGATCTCTTAATTTTATGGGAGAAGTTTATTGCCTTTATTTCTGTTTCACATTAGCTTGTTCAAAATTTTTTGCTATAAAATAAACATATAGCTTAAAAGCATTATACTATGCTGTTTTCCATACAATAATGAAAATGTCACAATAATCATTATTAAATATATAAATATTATTCTGGTAGAATATACCCAATTTCAACTGGGATCTGTTAGTCATAGCCAAAAACATATACAGGGTTCATACAGAGTTGGGAAGAAAAAATCCAAGGAGTACCCGAAAAATCCAAGGAGTCCAAAAAATTTTAAGGATTTGCCATTTTTTGTTGTTGTTTTTATGTGCTGCATCGTTATGTGGTATGCACACTCCAATTTTTAATGCCCAATTTCGAGAGAAAAACATTTCAAAAACAAATTTTACTCTATTAGAATATAATTGTTACTGCTGAAATTGCACAGTATTCACAATATATTGCTTATTGATTTCGTAAGTTTAAATACAAAATTGACAATCTACTTTTTTGTGCAGTGACCAATGGTCATGTCACAGGGGTGATCTGAGTAAAAAAAAAATTCTGAAATTCACAGCAAATCTTCTGAAAAGTTACACCAGAGAGGGGAAGGGGGAGGGTGAAATCTACTCCCGACACTAGCTATGCATTTTCTCCTTGGCTCTTTGACGAAATTCGCGCTTTTACGCGATCTTTTAATGAAATTTGTGGGTTTAAACACGCTCTTTTGACGAAATTTGTGGGTTTTTTCGCGATCTTTTGACGAAATTTGCTGTTTTTTTCGCGATCTTTCGACGAAATTTGCTGTTTTTTCGCAATCTTTCGACGAAATTTGTGGGTTTTTTCGCGATATTTTGACGAAATCTGTGGGTTTTTTCTGCGATATTTTGACGAAATTTGTGGGTTTTTTCTGCGATATTTTGACGAAATTTGTGGGTTTTTTCGCGATATTTTGACGAAATTTGTGAGTTTTTTCGCGATATTTTGACGAAATTTGCGGGTTTTTTCGCAATTATTTGACGAAATTTGCGGGTTTTTTCGCAATTATTTGACGAAATTTGCGGGTTTTTTCGCAATTATTTGACGAAATTTGCGGGGGTTTTCGCGATTATTTGACGAAATTTGCGTTTTTTCGTGATCATTTGACGAAATTGGCGTTTTTCCCGCGTTCCTTTGACGAAATTGGCGTTTTCCACGCGATCCTTTGACGAAATTGGCTATTTTTCTGCAAGCGATTGACAAAATTTATTTTTTTCGGCGACTATATGTTCGAATTTTCGGATTGGTGACCGATTTTTAAAAATTTTTCGGAAATGAATGCCTTACATTTTCGGAAAATTCTAACTAAAATCACCCCTAGGTAATATAAATAGAGATTAGTCAAACCCTAAACACTTATTATGTATATCACATGCATGATACATCTTAAAGAAAATTTTAAAAGGCAAAAAAAAAAAAAAAAAAAAAAAAAAAAAAAATGCTAAATGCTATACAAGAAAATGGCTATACAAGAAAAAATATAACAAGTTTTGAATTTATTCTTTTAGAACAGCGGTAATCGCTTTCTTTAAAGGTGAAATTTTGACAAATTCGCATTTTTTTCGCGATTTTATGATGAAATTCGAGTTTTTTTCGCGATTTTCAGGGAGAAATTCCGTTTTTTTTCGCGACTTTCTGGCGAAATTTGCGATCTTTTAATGGAATTTGCGTTTTATTTTAATTGTTTAACGAATCTAACGTTTTTTCGCGATCTTTTGATGGAAACCGCGTGTTTTTCGCGATCCTTTGGGGGAAATTCGCGTGTTTTTCGCGATCTTTTGGGGAAATTCGCGTGTTTTTCGCGATTTTTTGAGGAAATTTGCGTTTTATGTGATCTTTAGAGGAAATCTGCTTTTTTTCTCGATCTTTAATGAAATTAGCGTTTATTCGTGATCCTTTGAGTAAATTCGCGTTTTTTCGCTGTCTTTTAAGAAATTCGTGTCTTTTTAAGAAATCACAGTTTTCCCGCGATCTGTAGGAGAAATTCACGTTTTTTCACGATCCTTTGACAAAATTTACGAATTTTTCCCGCGATCGAATGATGAAATTTGACGGTATTTTTTTGGAATATATTTGCGAAAAACGCGATTTTTCCGAGATTCTTGGCTAAATGCCAAACATCGATAAAATTTAAAATAAAGGTCGGCTAACAGTGCCGAAAAACGGACTTTACGAACCTAGTGGGACCCCTGTTATTAAGATTACCCTACCCAATCAATGTTGTGCTTCAGATGAATGACGTGCATAAAGGATTTACCGTGAATTTTTCAATCGCGATTTTTTCCCCTCGGCAGCAATATCGCTTGTGTCCGAAGCCGCAATAGAATATAAGGAGTTTCTAAGTAGTGGTTTGCTTATCTAAGTAGTTCTAAGTACTACTTGGGAATGTTTTAATTTCTAAGGAGTTTCCAAGGAGTCTGTGCGAACCCTGCATATATCAGAAGTTTTGTTCAATTCTATGCATAACTTCATACACATTTTAATGATACAAAGACAACACACAAGGACTGTTTACAAGTACACTAACAATCAAACTGGCTTTATACAAAGGGGTAGAAATGGGCATTATTTAATGTATAAGGATAAAGAACAATGTTACTGTTTTACAGTTTATTATTTAGTAACGAATTAACGGAAAGTCCCTGTTAAATTTGGAACGCATTGCCTGCAAAGTATTAAAAAGACAGTTTTTTAGAAACACAATACACATTAAAATTATAATAAAATTTGTGAAATTTGTTTTCTATATTAATAATAAAAAAAAAGAGCTTTAAAAATGTACTTTCAGATTTAAAAAAAAGTCATTTTAAATGCTTGAGAAGCAATCTCGCAAACAACCAATCAGAGTCCAATTCACTAAAAAACATCAGCCATTCGGTAGAAGAGAAAGCTGCAATGTTTTTGACTACTGTTATAACAGTTCAGAGAAATAATATACAGTTTGACAGTTATTTTATTGCAAATATTGATTATTGTTGATTTTAATATAAACCATGTGTCATATCCCAACCCAACAAGAATAGTAGCGATCTATGTTAATAGATGGCAGCACCATACACAGAGAGTCTGAGATTGTAAGGTTTTGCATGCAATCAGATATATCGATGCAGTTGTAAGATATGACTTGTGCTGAGTAGCTGCGTTTGGCAGCTGTTGTAAAAATGTAAATAAAACTACAAGTACAGGCATGAGATTGCAAACAGATGAAAAAAGAGGAAAAGCGAGTGAAACGAGAAAAAGAAATTTAAAATAACACACGTATAAGACAATCAAAGGTTATTTTATTCGCAATAAAATTGTCAATATTTTTATTTAAATCTTACTTTATTTGGGGAAGGGGGTCAAATTAATAATTTATGCAAATACTGTAAGTAATTCTAAAATTAAAGTTCTATTTTAAGTTTATTCTGATGCAATGTTTTACACAGCAATCCTAAAATTTCAATTGGACAACTAGCTAAAATGCTTTCACTCAAAATCATGGCTGTTTGCAACACTTGATGAAATCTCCTGAAAAAAAAGGGACATTTTGGCCTTTCTTCCGCGACCTTTTGACGAAATTCCAGTTTCTTCTGCAACCTTTTGACGAAATCTCATTTTTTCGGCAATCTTTGGACGAAATTCGCGTTTCTTCGACGATCTTTGGATGAAATTCGCGTTTCTTCGGCGATCTTTTGACAAAATTCGCGTTTCTTCGGCGATCTTTTGACGAAATTCGCATTTCTTTGGCGATCTTTTGACAAAATTCCTGTATTTTTCCCGCGATCTTTTGACAAAATTCGTGTTTTTTCGGTGATATTTTGACGAAATTTGTTTTTTTTTTTTTCGGCTATATTTTGACGAAATTTGTTTTTCGGCGATATTTTGAGGAAATTTGTTTTTTTTCTGGCGATATTTTGACAAAATTTGCGTTTTCCCTGCGATATTTTGACTAAAATCGGTTTTTTTCCGTGATCATTTTACAAAATTCGAATTTTTTCCACGATCCTTTGACAGATTTCGCGTTTTTTTCTGCGATCCTTTGACAAAATTTGCGTTTTTTTTCGCGATTTGATGGAATTCCCGACTTTTTCTGCGCTTTTTTGATGAAATGCGTGTTTTTCTGCCATCTTTTGATGCAAATCGGGTTTTTTCTGCGATCTTTTGACGCAAATCGGGTTTCTCCCGCAATCTTTTGACGAAATTCTTGTTGTTTCTGCGATCTTTTTTGAGAATAGGCGTTTATTCCGAAATCTTTTAACGAAATTCGCGGTTTTTCCACGATCCTTTGACAGAATTAGATTTTCTTACGCGATTCTTTGACATAGAATTCACGTGGTTTTTTTTTTTCGATCTTTTGACGAAATTAGTGTTTTCTTGATTCTTTGACGAATTTCGTTTTCCGCGATCCTTCGGCAAAATTTCGAGTTTTTTTCGTGATCCTTAGACGAAATCCGTGTTTTTTCGCGATCTTGTGACACAATTCGTGTTTTTTCGCGATTTTGTGACACAATCCGTGTTTTTTCGCGATCTTGTGACACAATTCGTGTTTTTTCGCGATCTTGTGACACAATTCGTGTTTTTTCGCGATCTTGTGACACAATTCTTGTTTTTTCGCAATCTTGTGACACAATTCGTGTTTTTTCACGATATTTCGACGCAATTTGCGTTTTTCCCGCGATCCTTTGACGCATCAGCGAACGATTGACGGAATTGTTTTTACGGCGATCACTTGTCGAAATTTGTGATATTTTATGTCCAAATTTTCGGACTGACGACCGATTTTTTTTTTTAAATTTGGGAACAAACCATCAATGCGAGAAACGGCAAAAAATTAGAAAAAGACAAAGAAACGGAAAATCGTGGATCCACGGAAGAATCTCATGCCGGTGTTACTCCGGAATTTCCGGGGCACATTTTATCAAATCCCCGGAACACAAACAGGCATGTATATATTCTTGATAATGGTCAGAAAATATAACGAAAATTGCAGATCAGTTCAGTTCATTTAATTGATAATTACATGCAAAATATGTTAGCTTAAATATTTTAAATATAAAATCATTATTTTTTCAAAATAATATTGAGTGTTAAATTTTATTTAATTATAAAGTATTCAAATAATAAAATAAATCCTATAACATCTCTTCCTAATAAAATATGTCATTATTGACAAAAATATTACACATTTTGCCAGACTTGGCCTCGAACCTGCGTCCTTTAAAAAAAATCGGAACTTTAAACTGCTGCTTTAACCGACTACGCTAGCCGGGAACTCGTTTTGCTTCCTTCTAAATTAAAGAGGTTCGAAAAGCAGTTGACGCATAAGAAAATGTCTCGAATTTGAGTTCTGATCTTACAGAAATAGTTTTCCGTTTAAATATTTATGAAACCTTATTTTTTCAAAGAAACAGCTACAATTTAACATGCTAATTTCCCTATCATCATGTGTAACTATTGGCAATTCATAAAACGGATCACCAGCCATAACTTCTAGCATCAAAACACTATGTTTTTTCTTCTGTGTGTAATATGAGCAAAACAATATGAAACCGTATTTAGCCCATAATATCGACACAATAAATTTTTGAATTGTTAATAATGCTGAAAGAGCCAAATAATATTAACTTTGTGAAAGAAAGAAAAGCTTGTTTACAGTAAGATCGAATAGCAGATGAACTTAAAACAACTTCTACCTGTGATGTGATAGTTCAACTGAGCTAGCATCTTTGCGCATGTGCATTGCGTCACTCCAAAGGCAGACTTGTATTTATATACTGCACATGCGCAAATGTAGAATTTTAATTTAAAATTACAGCAAATTAATAAAATATTTGAACAAACGAATGTTCGATAACAAATATGTGGCCATATATCTTTCATTTAAAAAAGATTGGTGTAATTTGATGCAGTAGTTTCTTCTCACGGGCTGTCGAAAGAAAACGCTTAGCGTTTTAAATATATAGATTAGCTCTTGGTTGTGCAATCATAAGTTCAGACTCTTGTCTCCACATAAAAAACAGTTATAAAAAAAACTGCATCAATCATGAAAGAATAAATCTCCCATATTGATACTTCTGCCCTCTGCTGGAAAAAGCAAAAACTAGCTGATGAAAAGCAGAGTGCGGGGGGAAAGCGGGATCCTCTCTTAAGGCTGTTCTTAACTGCTTTGCTCAACAAGCGCAAAACGTTTTTACACATTTACAAATTCATTTTTTAACAGAAAGATATAAAATTGGAAAGCCTGGCCATGGAAGCGATTGGGAATTGAACTGTTTTTTCCATTTTTTGATCAATCAATTACCTACTGAGTTATAAGTGTTTTGGATCATGTGACAAACACGTTTTTCGCCCACTCTTGAATGCTTTTTCTTCCTTCGCGTGGAAACTCCGTTCAAAACGCCTACTTTGACACTCTTTTCTGAAAGATCTATTGCATTTGCAAAAAAATGGAAAAAACAGCTCAATGACATAGTTTCTGAACAACACCACCAGCTAATTTCATGGATTTTCGAACAAAAATAAATTAAAACTTATGTCAGAAAGTTGCCCTTTTGAATTTGAGAACAGCCTTAAGTAACACGTAGAAATTCGAGAGCTGTTGCTCCTAACATATCCCAAGTCACCGGACCTGGCTTCAGATGATATCATGTATTATTACAGAAAATAAAGTCAGGTTCAGGACAAAACTGCCTCATCTTCTTGTAAGGCCATGACTACACTCACCTACCCTGAAGTAAAGCTGATTCATTTTATATATATCACAGTGAGATATTTTTGTAAATTGTAGTACAATAGAAAAGCAGTTTGGTGAGCCATTCATTTTTATAAAAAAAATGTATTTTAAAATACAAAAAACTTTAGCTCACTGGATATTTAATTTTAATGTTTTACGTAATCTTCAAAAATTGTGTTTCACATTGCTAATTATTATTATTGTTTCAATAAATAATGCTGTTTATTTTGTTCAATTGTTGAACTACTTCAGAAATTACATATTGAATTAAAAAATAATAATTCTTATTTGTATTTGTAGAAATAATTTGTCATTTTTAAAATGTACTTTTCTACAATAAAAATCCTTCAATAATAAAATCTTTATTCTGTTTGTTTGTATGAAGTCTTATGAAAATGAAACGCAAATCAACATTCCATCCTTTTTGATGGGGTTATATACTAGTTCTAATATAAAATCAATGGAAGCAAAATTACTAGTAGCCAACTTAAAACTGCAGTGCTCTTTTGCTGACATGAACATTTAAACATTATTAAAATAGCAAGTGCATAGTGTTTAATGTAATCAAAACTTCAGGTAAATACTACTACTTTTAGATTTATGTTAAAAATAAGATTCTACTTTCTAAAATCATGATAATTCTTTAAGTTATACAGACAATTACTTACTTTGCATGCAATCCAGAAAATACTTGATCATGTAGATCACCAATTATTTCATGCTTCAAATAATACAGCAATCTTACACGTAACAGCACTCTATAAAAAAAGAAAAGAAAAACATAAACATAATTTTCAAAATAGAAATATAGTTAAAATACAAATTACATAAATCTATGCCATTACTTATTTGAATGTCTGTTTAAATGACGTTTGTAAATTTCATCATTGAGAAGGCAATCAGGATTACTTATTTCTTCTTTTGTCCATTCACTTTCCTCAATAATCTGGTCAACTGTTTTAGTTTCCTTTTTTATTTTTTTGCCTTTTCTACCACGGGGTACAGGTGCTGATAAACCTAAAAAGATTTAATTTATTTAATATTTGAATAATTTTAATAGCACAACAAAATCACAGAAATATAAGGGTTGAAATTTAAAATAAAAAAGACAATATGAAAGCAGCTATACATAACAATACAATCATAGGATGTGAAAAAAGCAAAAGGGAAACAGCAACAAGAAAATCGGCAGTTAGCTGTATGAGGAGGGAGAAAAACAGGAATTCTTAACAGCATGCAATAACATAAAACAAACTGAAATAATAATACTCCAGATTAACAAATATTAAAAATTAAAGCAAAATTATAAGATAATACAGAAAAAAAAGAGAAATAGTGAAGAAAGATATGTGAATATTTAGTAAAATTTCAAATAAGTATTTCATTGTTTTTCTTAATTTGCATTTTAATTCTTTTGTAATTTGGTAAGAGAAAGAGACAAAAATTTCAATTTAACACTATAAATGATTGTCAACAAACTAGAGTTAAGATTTAAAATGCTATAAATATTTAACAGATTATATAAAAAGAAACAGATATTCTGAACAAGGACATATGGATAAAAAAGGCAAATTATATTTACAAAACAATTTTTCCAATTATTTATTCTTTAAAATTATTTAATTAAATCAAGCAATTGTTAAAACTACTTTCTTCTAATTTAATAAGAGAAGGCAAAATATATTTCAAAATTAAGTAAAAGAAGTGAAAAAATAATTACCTCTGCTTTTTGAGATTTTTAAGATAAAAAAATAAAACAATTAGTGTTGTACCCACTAGTACAAAAACTAGGCAAGCTCTAAATTTCAGGGGTTTTTTTTATAAGAAAAATATGTTGTTGCAATGTTCCATGAGCAATATTCTCTATGGAAACCTTGTGTTGCGATGTTCCATAAAACATATTCTTTATGGAAACCTTGTGTTACCTTAAGTTTACAAAATTTTTATCCGTATTCATATTAAGAGATTTTTCTTGACCAAGAGAGAAAAATATTCATAACTAAAAGAAAGCAAATCTCCAACTACATGTGACTGTATAATAAATTAATAACACAAGAAAAGCAGAGCTTATCTCATATAGAGACCAAAGGCATATTTTATAATTTAAACAGTGTCTCAACATTTCATCAATAATTAAATTACACCTTGTTGCTCTGCAATGTTCAAAGATGACACTGGACTTTTGGATTGCTGGCTCTTCCAAAAAAACTGAGTCTTTTTCCTACAAAAGTAGCTCCAATTTTTAGAAATAATACAAGTTCAATGTATTTAATACAAAATCAGGGTTTGTATAAATTTCTTTTAAATAAAAATCAACCACTTTTAAACATTTTCAAGGACTGAAAAGGAAAAACAATAAGGATCAACAAATTGAATAAACTAATGAATTATACACAGAGGAACATGACTATAGCAGGGGTGCAGAATATGTCTGATCCAGCAATCTGAGGAAATTTTGCAGAAAAATACAAGTTTGATTTAGATTTTAACAATGAATTACATAATTCCCCCAAGATAGAAAAACTTTCGCTACAAACAGAAAAATCTGTATGGCGACCTTCACAAAATTATCATCTAAGAATAATATATACCGTATATACTCGTGCATAAGTTGAGAAATTTTGGAAAAATTAAAAATTTCTATATCTACAGTAATACAGAATTTATGTAAGCCTATAACATATTGTAAAACTTTGGGGAAATTTTCATATGGATTGGAGGAAATGTTGGGAGTAAAAAATTTTTCTGCACCCCCTATAGTAGGAATCAAGAAACAATAATAATTATAAAGCTATAACTGAGTGACATAATAAACTAGCTTGCCCCAGAAACATGCGGAATAAGTAAATAACGCATACATACTATCCTATTTTACACTTTCTAAGAAAAAAAGGACTCTATACATTGTATAAATTATAAATTGAGTATAAATGACAATTTTTTTCAAAGAAAAATAGAATTTATTCCAGCATAACATGAAATTGTTATAGCTAAAAGATTATATTCAGAGAGAGAAAAAAAAAGGAGATTGAAAAATTTGAACAAAATAATTTTTGTTCTATATAATCTTCAATCTGTTTGATAAATTTAAAGATAATTTTATCCGTGTTCGGGATTGGTAAGTGACAACAATCTTATCACTTGCTGAGTCTTTGATTCAAGACTGTGGTACTTCATTAATTTCTTGCTCTTTGTCAGTATCTTTGATTGTTTCCTCTGTTTCTTGCACTTCTTGAAGAATTTCTAAATCAGATTTAAGTTCTAAAATTATTACCGAAAAAAATATCATCGAAATTTTCAGAAAAAGGGAAATCTTCTTGTGGAATTTAAGGTGCACTTTCCTCTGCAGAAGAAAAACTGGCATATTGAAATTCATTTCGAATCGCTTTCTCTGTAACTCATCTCTACCAAAGGTCTACCAAATGGCTTAAGTGTAACAAGCCCCACCCAAAACACAGGAACAGTCATTCTTTCCTTTTGACAATTTTCCTTCAGAACAATTTTCATTCTGAAATGAAAAAGTTTTGTCAGGAGTAAGCTTAACGAAGAGGCCAGTTCTGCTTTTGTTATCGTTACTGGACCCACTGTTTGGTAAGTTCAAATTTCTTTGCTGTTTAAACCATTTTAGCAATGCCCTATCAAGGTTGTCTTTATCTGGCTTATTCATTTGCTTAACATTCTTCCCGTTTTGTTCATAGAAACTTAAAATGTTCTTTGCTTTCACAGATAGAGAACACAAAGGAATTTACTAATCCAAATTCATGAAACTTCAGCTTTCTTCTTCCCTTAATCAAATGCATTAATAATACTAACTATATCTCCCAAACAAAAGAACTTACTTTCTACAGATGCCATAATGTTCAATGTTTCTCATCCAAACACACACAAGAAGTGAAAGGAAAACTGATGAGGTGTCATTCACTTCCACCTTTTGCTGCACCTTATCGATTCTAAAAAGTTCTCTACCTTCATTGTTTAGGCAAAAAAGGAGCAGAAATTTCACCCCATTCACTTCCTCCTCTCAATTTACTTTCTTCTACCAATATTGCAGAACAGGTTCGAAAAACTCTGTGTAGGCATGATCTTCAGCTATGTGTGACTTCTAAGTTTCCCATCAGTGATGAGTTCGACATTATCGTTGTGAAAAGATGATTATACTTCTCCATTTTTCGAGAATAAATACAGTAGTCAAGCATATTTTTTTTTATACAATAACTGGGGTCATCATTTAAATTGACATTATTTTCAAGTTACTATAATATTAATATTGATGAAATTTTTGCTGGGGCTGAACAATTTGACTTTATTACCAGGTATAACTGAGAACACCATAACCAAATTTGACGGTACATATTTTTTTTTTAATACAGGGTTTCAGCTTTGTAAAGGAAATATAGAAATTTATTTTGTTTTATTAAATTACAGAGAATTTTTTTTTTTTTTAATTAACTTTCTTTTTCATAGAGCTTTAAAATTATGACTTTTTTTTCCCCTTTCAATTTAAACTACAGTAATTTTTCATTTTAATGCATTTGTCGACATTATCAATAATGTTGTTATTCCATGGATTGTAAACATATAGGGTGAATTTTTTTTTTTTCCCCTGCTAAAGTATATATGAAATATTCTTTTCAGAGAATTTTAATTATAAGAAAATATGAGTTTAGAAATATCCTTTTTTTATTGAGTCAGATTGGGTCTGATTTCATTTATTTTTGCACAGACCAGGTCAAGTCAAGAAATGCAAAAAAACACACTTTTAGCTTTTACATCTAGCAGCATCAAAGTAAATTTCATTTGAGACAGGACTGAAAATTTCAGTCCAAGCAAACTCCAATAAGAATATCTGAAAATTTTGTGCCTTTAAGAATAAAAGCAACTTTGTGAGAAAGTTGTATGTCAAACTGGCTAATTTCAATTTCAAGATCGCTTGGAATTTAAGTTTTTAAGTAATTTTTAAATGTTGTCTAAATTTATGGAGAAGTTCTGGAGTCATGTAATTAGGGCTGTAGTGGAAGGTATATGATGGTATACAACATACACATTTTAGATTTTCTTAAAAGAAAATCCATATATACTTCTTTCTTCAAGTAAATCTGTAGCTTATATATTCCAGCATGTACCCTCTAGATTTTTTATGACTACAGCACTGCATGTAGTTCTTGTTTTATCTAGCCTTATTAATATTATTACATAATTAGTATTTTCAAAACTTCTTTTTCCTAACCTTTTACCATCAGGTCAGCCAGACTTTATCCATCGGTCGAGGAAAGTTGTCAAATCAAAAATTAATTTATTACTTTATAGTTGATTTTCTTGAAAACACTAAATCTATTTATATAAAATCCAAGTCTCTGTGTGTCCCTCACGATTCCGGTAGGACCACCTCATTGAAATGAGTAATTGTTGAAAAATACTAATGCAGGGTTACCACAGTAGCGCCAAATGTTTGCCAACTTGGCGATAGCTGGCTAATTTGGCGAAATTCTCATTTAAAACCATTAATCTTTCATAAAGGAGGTCACCAAAATTTAATTTAAACTCCGCTCTTTTAAGATATTTTTTCAAAATCTATGGGTGAGAATTTAAAGTACATCTTTACATCTTCCTCTCGATGCTACTAATAAAATAACCGCCAATAGACAACGCTGTACTGAATGAGCTCCTAACTGCGCGATTTTAAGGTCTTTAGGTACTTTTCCAGTACAGGTGCCTTGGCGAAAAAGGAAATTTGGCAACATATTTTCCGGGAACCTATCCGCTGTTTCATTTTATATATACACTTTTTTTTTTTTTTTCGATATTTATACGATTTATTTAACATAAAAAAGCCGTTTCTCTAATTTTATACAGAAACAGATGTAATTTGTACATAAAAACATGAATAATATACATATAAAATAACATATAAAAAAAAAACAAAAACGCTCATCAAGTTTGTTTTCATAGCTTTTTATATGATTTGACAACAAATCTCAATATTTTTTCGTTATACGGACACCATGCCAAAATGTATGCTAATGCGCCAATTATTTCAAAATGCTAGATATTTGTAATTTTATGCCAGCAGTTTAATATGAGTTTTATTTTATTGCTTTATTTTATAACAGTTATTTGTTCAATTATTTTAAGTATATATTTGTGCTTTAATGAAATAGTTCGTAAAAGTCTGGAATTTCAAATGTTATATTTTTTAAATGCTCACTTTAGTACGACAATATTTTTTCTTTTATTTTTCAAATGCCTCAATTCACGTGATTTTCATTTTGCGCCAACTATTACGCTTGGTGACAATGGTATCCGTATAACGGAAAAGTACCCAAATCTCACTTTCTGATGCCCAAATTACACCAAGCTTTTTTTAAAAAACGCCAAACCCCCTACAGTGCAAAAGCATCAAACTGTCTATTATTTTGCGCTATCTGTGTTATAGTTTATACTATATGCAAGGTGAATGGAGCGAAGAGTTTAAACATTAAATATTAAAGTTTCGGCACAGATGTCATATACGCCCCATGTTGGCGCGATTTTTTTCTGACGCCAATGTCATATACACAACGGGTACTTAACTGTCGCCAAAGTGTCGTTATTTTGTTTGATATGGTAACCCGGATGTTGTTGTTTATTCGGTTGATGTTTTTGCCAAATTGGCGTCGGAAAAAAATCGCTCCAATATGGGATATATATGACAACTGTGCCAAATTTTCTATAAAGCAGTATAAGACAAAAATATTAAGAATAAAATAAATGCAAAATAAGACTAAAGAAGAAAGAAAAATCATGCGTTAAGCATAGAATATGAAACACTTTCCAACACATCCTGAATGCTTTAACAAAACTTCGTTATTTAGGGAAATAAGGTAAATAAGATAACTAAGTAAACATTTTAGAAGACGCATAAAAAATTTTAAAAATTGATTTCAGCAGTTACCGTCCATAGCCAATTGTACCGTTATTACATGCCACTATTTAGCTAAAATTTAATTTAAACTACTCTTAAAGCTACTGAAGTCACATTTCCAGATATTATCATCCATAGACGGTTATGTATCCAATTTTTTTGCGTGACCCTGTATATCATTTTATCTATATTCTACAAACATTTCTTAGTAAACTAAATGCAGCCAAAAATGTTTCTCCAAATTATATAAATCGCCAAACCACTCGCCAAATTATACAAATTGACATAATTTTTATTTTAAACAACGAAAGATCAATTAAATTAGCAAAACATTAATAAAAATACAAATATAATGTCGAATTAAAAATCACTCGATGACGTAACAAACACATGATCATGTTTTAATGTCAACCATTATTGGCATTTAATCTTACAATTTGGCGACAGTAATTTGGTCGACGGGATAACTAACAAGTACCTTTATTTAATATAAAAAAAGCTATTTACCCATTTTTTTATAATAAACAGAAGTAATTTTTGCACAGATGTCATATACGCATTGGGGTTGACGTGATTTTTCTCTGTCGCCAATTTGGCAGAAATCTCGCTTTCGAATACCAGTTATTTATATATTTTTAAATTATTTGCTATCATTTTGAAAAGGAAATAACTATAAATAAATAAAAGTTTGAATAATAACTATAGAACAAAACAGTTCATACAATTTAAAATCAGAAAATAAAAGTAAATAAACAATTTATTAATAAATAAAAAACAATAGCCGGGTTACCATAGCAGGCAAAATAACACCATTTTAGCGCCAGTTAGGTATCCCGGTTCATATCTGAAATCTGTGCCGTAATTTGTATATAAAAAAATATTATATTTAGAAACTATTTTTTGGCACAGATGTCATATTCGCCCCATATTGGCACAATTTTTTTTCGGTTGCCAATTTGGCGAAAACATCAACAGCATAAACAACATAATCTGGGTTACCACATCAAGCAAAATAACGACACTTTGGCGCCAGTTAAGTACCCGTTGCGTATATGACATTGGCGTCAGAAAAAAATCGCGCCGCGTATATGACATCTGTGCCGATTTTTTTAATGTATATAAGTGTATGTATATAAGTGTCAACAAAATATAAAGAATAATATATATATATATATATACATATATATTAAATACTAATCATCACATATGTATCAATTAATAGTTTAATATGAAATACATTATGTTTACATGTTGAGAAATCAATTTAGATTTTCTGAAGAGATATTTCAAATAATTTTTTTAATAAGTTTAGCAGCTCAACTTTCTGCCAAGCATAAATGAGAGTGGTGAATTTTCCATAATTGGGACTGATGCTAAATAAACATACTATAATTGAATTTAATTTGGAAAAACATAAATTGCAGCTATGAAATTAGGCATGATTTTTAAGATAAACATTGAATGCTTATAAAAGTGTTTTTTATAAAATATATTTTTACTTTTATATTTATTGAATAATTATGACATTTATAGTCAAAATACAATTTAATTTCAAAACACTGTTTTTTAATAACAGCTTATGAGCCTTATTTGAGGTGCAGATAAGCAATAGGGTTATAGAATAAGTTTATTATATCTTCAAAAATATTTATAAAACTGCTTTCTTTTTTTCAGCAGCATTTATAATTAAAGATAACTTTTCTAAATATACATATAAAACATCAGCTGTAAAATGGATATTAAATATTCCTAAAAGATTCACATACATATGTAGAAAAAGATTTGGTTTGAAAATAGCTCTATCTTTAACTATTAATCATAAAACAAATGAAAAAATATGGAAGCTAATTACTTGCATGTATTTACATTTGCAATTGTGAAAATGATAAAAAACAAAAATCTAATGTCACTGATTAACTGATTAAATAATTTATAAAAATCAAAAATTCTGTTAGAAGATATTACATATTAATCATTTATAGTCAATTCTAAAACTTGATTTGATAGTACCAATAAACAACTCAACTTCAAAGCCAAATTTTAATCCATACATTTATGTGCATTAACTACTCACTCAATCTATAAAATTTAATGTTTCGAATTGAAAGAATAAAATAATTAATTATTTTATACATGAATTTTATTCATTATTTTTTAACACTCATTAAATTATAAGAAGTAATTAGCTAATATCAATTAAATATAGATTGGCAGTAAAACTTTTATTTAACCCTTTAATGTTCCTTGGGATAATAGTTTCCCAACATTGGGAGATATGGCCACCACAGTCTGAAAAAGGTTAATGAGTCTTATTGAATTTTTTGTGCACCTGTGTGCATCGCAGCTTTCTACTCACTCGTCCATTCTACCGGAAACTGGTATGATCTAGTTTTTCCATGTACTGTTGAAACATGAAAAATGTCATTTTTTCTGTCTCTGAAATAGATCATTTACGCAGTGCTACATCTGATGTGTAATTAGTATGTGCACTAAATATTATATGTCATACCACCCAAAGAACAGAAGGAAGACTTCTTTCTGCTCTCGTAGTGACAAGAGTATTTTTGCAAGTGATCAAAAAAAGATTATTTCTTCTAAAATGAGCTGTGTTAGCTACTTCTTTAAGGTGTATTTTAGAAGTGTTTTTCCTGAATATTATCAGAGACAAAATTTAAGAAATTCTTATTTCTTGACATTCTAAAGATATGAGAGCATTAAGGGGTTAAAACTGTTTTTGACATAATTGATCTTAAAATTATTTTTCATGCGTTATGGCCAGGTTACAAATTAATTATCATCAGGCCTAGACAACTAACTCCTCGAAAGATAAATATGGACAATATTACAAAACATTACTACAAAATGACACTATATCCATTCCAAATTATTGTCATGGTAACACAGATTAATAAAGATCAAACATTTAACTGCAAAAAAGAGCAGCTCTATCAAACACCACAGACTGAGTAAATGTTGGGAGCCATGCAATTTAAGAGACAAACAGGAAAGCCAAACAGAAATATGTAAGAGATTGACAAGAATATTTAAATGATTCAGCAGCAAGCATGAGAGAATGCTAAATACACCTCTAGCAAAGCAAACAGATGCACTAAGCTATGACAAATTCTGGGAAAGGCAAATGCCAATGCCTGCATAAAAAAAGGCAAATTTCTTTTGTAGTTCATTTGATTTTCTTCTTACCCAAGTAATCAGCAGTATATCCATCAAAAATGACATCAGGGTCAACAGTGTTTTCAGACTCTGGTTGCATGAAAAAATGGTAATATTTAGATGCATCAATTTCATTATCTATTCTAATTCTTTAATTATACAGATTTCATAACTTTAAAAAACAAGCTAACTTTTTCTGAATTTAAACATAAGAAAACTAATAAAATTACTAAAAATTAATATATGCATAGATATTTATCTATTTAACAATATTGTAAGATTTTTCATTTAATGAACTTTTTTTTTAGCAGTACAATGTGTTGATCTTTGAAAGAAAATATTTTATAACATACCAATCTTATAACATCTGCACATAAAAGCAAGAAATAAATTACCAGAATGATTTTTATGGATTCTTTCTTCTCCGTCATCATTTGGACAAATTAAATCCCAAATAAAACTTTTAATTTTTTCATCTCCTTTGTAATGAAGTAAACAATAAAGGAGCTGAAAAGAAAATAATTATGTTTTACTTATAAACCAAAGAATATTATTACTATGAGTCATATAATTTGAGGAATCTAATAAAATTAAAAACAAATAATATTTAGAATTATAATAATTTCTTTTATTACAACATGTTATAATCTACCATACATAAAGCTATTTCAACTAAAATTATTAAGATATTTAAAATCAGACTCTTAATAAAATACAAAAATGAAACAATATATTAAAATCATAAACTGGAGAAGATGCTTTGGGACCTAGACCAACACCTACTTGATATTCTTATAAAGCCATTTGGCATTCATCCTGAATCCCACTGACATCATTAACAGTGGACCGTCCAGTCAGACCTTGGCAGTCACCCCAGTCAGAGTTGGGCAGTATCGAAAATACATGTATTTCAAATACATTTTCAAAATACATTTGTAATTTGTATTTTGTATTTTAAACCTTTAAAACAAATGTATTTTGGTAATGTATTTTGAAATGCTTTTTCGAAGTATTTTGTATTTTCAAAATACTCAAAATACATTCCTCCCGATTTCAAGCTGTCGTGTCTAAACCGCAAATTCTAGATTTGCAGCAGGGAAACACATGCCTGTCTGTTTTGAATAATTTTTTAACATTCGATACGATGTACGATAAGCATATTAATGAATCGGATGTTAACTTCTGCAGAAGTATTTTTGCTGATTAGTCATAAACATAGTTTTTATAATTCATAACATTAAATGAGAATTACAAAAAATTGTTGTGTGAAAATTGTTTTATAGGCAGGTGTTACCTATTTAAAATACATTAGAAGTGTAATGCTGTTAGTTTCCGCACAGGCTCATGGAAATAACTGCTAAATCTCACAATGAAAATTTATCAAAAGAAGTCATTATAATAACACACAATATGTGCTATTAGACATGAAATATTTTTAATGTTCTCTTGATGATAATAATAATAATAAAAAAGGGAAAATGCTAGCAGTATAAAACAAGATGTTCGATCGTAGGTTAAATTTTTGAATGGCAAAACAAACTTCAAAACCTATTTAAAGGTAAGGTATTAGTCTTAAAACCATCATATATTGATTTTAAGATTATTTTCTAGTTTCTTAGTACTCATTCCATCGAGGTTCTAATATGATATACCATACCTTTGATATACATTTAATTGGGATTGAACTTTAATATAAAAGTAGCTCAATTTATTTACAAAGTATGCTAATGTGCATTAAACTGTATTGTGTATTTATACAGAGTATATTAGATATTAGATGTTTAAATGCGGATTTGGCTTTATTATAGTTAAGCATTTACACGGTGACTTGGCATTCCAAAACTTTTTTATACTTCATTTTTTATTTGACATGTGCGAAGCTAACCCTGGCTTCCTGGTTTACAGAACATACTAATTGATGTACAAAACATAGATGAAAATCATTTAAATTGAAAACTCTAATACATTTTTTATGTTTATTATTTTTCTCTAAGAACACACACACACACACAAAAATTATATGAAAAATATAGATTATGCGTTTAAACAAAGTTTTGATATTTATTAAAAACAGTACTTTCGCATTAGCTACATGTCAAAGATTAATAGCCAAAGAAATAGTCAAAGAATTCACTAATTATGGCTGCGTTTTTTATTCTACTTATTTGAGTGGTAGTTCGATTATACGTCGGTTACATCTGTATTTATGTATTTATTTTGATGAACTTATAATATCGTTATCAAATATTATCCAGGGACAAACGACAAACTTATTTACACCATTTTAAGTGCATACAGGTCATCGGGCTGCACTCGATATAAATTATTTTTTAAAATAATGCTAGTTTTGTTTTAAATTATAACAAATCCATAAATTAAGATAGTTTTCAAACAAATTGCATTTAAAAGTAGATTTTTTATCTATTCGATGGTGTAAAACTTCAAATTGTGCAATGATTAGACGTTAATAGATTTGCTAAAAAGAGAAAATTATTACTCAGATCGTTGCCATCGTCAATATGGCATCAGCGTTACTCATGGAAATGTTTTTGTTTTATAATACAGACCAGCAATCTCAGTAAGATTTGGGTAAATTGTGATACAATTTTTAAAGAAATCGCATTCGAAAGTATTTTTTTTTTTTTTCTATTCCATTAGTTGTGACTATTAATATGAAATTAGAGTCTTCACGGGCATCTTTTTTGCTTTATAATATAGATTCACGGGCATCTTTTTCGCTTTATAATACAGATTGTTTGTAAAATAATTAACACAGTTAAGATAAATTAGCTGAGCAAATTTTTTATCGCAAAACTGTATCTTGATTCTTTTTAGAGTTTCAATAGAAAACGAAAATGGAAATTTTAACCAATTAATATATAGTATCCATGTGTATATACAAATATGTTATTAATTTAATTAATCACAAGCACATACATTTACAAAGACATTATGTATATGTGAGTATGTGCTGTGCATGTGTTTGTTTAAAATAAAATCGCAAATATTATTAAAACATTATTTTGTATGGTTTTATAACTAATAATAGTCATAGGCGTTTATTCATTATTAACTGATGTTGTTATTTACGTATTAAAAGTTTGAAAACCGAAATTATTGTTCATTGTACAGAGAGTTTCAAATTGTTTAATATTTGTTTTTTAAATTAATTGAAAATGTATCAAGAAAATATTTTTTACGATAATAAATGTAATATAGTTTTATAATATAAATGAAGAAGATATTCAATGTGTTATGAACGTTTAAATTATTTTAATTCAGTGACTTATTCACAACCAGTTATGTATCAAGATAATATTTTTTAGTATAATAAATGTAATATAATTTTATAATAAAAATGATGAAGATATTCAATGTGTTGTGAACGTTTAAGTTATTTTAATTCAGTGACTTATTCACAACCAGTTGGGTAGCCCGTTGCGGCACCCTCTTATAGGACCATGATAATGCTCCCCCCCCCCACCCCCTCCTTAAACTGTAAAATTACCTCCCCAAAAAACACTTTGCATAAATAAATTTTTGAAATTTCGAAATGTATTTTGTATTTTAAATGTATTTTGAAAATACATGTATTTTGTATTTGGAACTTTTTAATTTTGAAAAGTATTTTGTAATTTGTATTTTAGGTTCTAAAACCAACGTATTTTGTATTTTGTATCGAAAATGGTTTTTCGGTGTATTTTGCCCAACTCTGACCCCAGTCGAACTGAACTGGTTTTGAGCAACCTCCATTTCTCTTCCTCCCATATGGCAATACGAGTACAGGGTTGCTTGTTTGTACTTCATATGCAAAATGTAAAGAAATCGCACATTGACTTTGTTCCAAAGCGTTGTTAGATAATTTGAAAATCAATTTATAATAAGGTAAGAGATATTTATCTTGATAAATCTTAAATCTTGCGTGCATTTATTTATTTATATGTTTTACTTCTAGTACTTTACCTGCTTTTGATATAATGAATATAAGATATAATTTACCACATGTTCTGTAATTTAATGCGAGTGCTATGAGATATCTTTTTTCACATTGCTTAATATAAGTACATAATTTTTCATTACTTCAGACTGCAATTATGCTATATTAAGTGTTTCTTATGGGCTCATTTTTTTTTTCAAATATTCTTATATTTGTAAACATGACTGAAGCATAACGGTGTATTTCCATTCAGTGGTAGAAATAATAATTATTATTAATATAAAATATTTGGTTTACATTTTATTTAAAAAAAAAAATAGATTTATTAAATGCATTTTTTAATTAATTATTCATTTGTTGGACTACCTCTTAAAGTACCAAATTCTCACAATCTTAACATTTAAGCGGTGATATTAATTTCTAAAGAAAGAAAAGCAAAACTATTTTGTTGCAATGTTAAAATAATTGCATGTATCAGCTTTAAACATTTATTTGCATATGATATCATTACTGTTAAACTTTACACTGCGTTAAATAATGCTCAAATTTGTTACTGTCATGTATTTATTATTTATTATTATTAATTTTTAATAATTTAGTTTTCGTTTGTAAGTTAATAATTTGTAGTACCCCAAAATATTTTAAACTTACGAAATTAACTTATATTCTATGTAGTATGTATAAATCGTGTCTTTTTCAATATATATATATATATATATATATATATATATATATATATATAATACATATATTCATTATTGATAGTTACCATAGAAGTATTGCTTACAATATTATTTTTTATTTTTGTTAATGGCTTAAAGATTAATTGAATGGTACTTGCTTGGATACATTATTTTTGAAATTTTAATTCAATCATAGAATAGATACAATAAATAGTATTTAAGTCAGATAAGTAAATATGATGTATAATGAAAAAGAAAAAAAAAATAGATAGTTAAAACTTTAAATATATATAATAATAATAATTTTTTACAAAATTTAATGTAGTTTAAAGTTTAGTTTGATTGTTGAAAGAAAAATATAATGTTCAAAATATTACAGATTATTAAAAATTACCTGTAGAATTATGAATAATAACCACTACAATATTACTATACGCTTTTAGATATTTAAAGCTAAGTTATTTTTATCACATTATCAAAAATTATTAATTTGCGATAAAAGCATTATCTTGAAATTCACTAAAAATCGCCATCTATAATGTCAACTTTATTAACAATTTTTATATGTGTTATACCTTTATAGATTTCATTTCTTTAAATTATAGAATAAATACTAATAATATTTTAAGATTTCCAATCTCTCTCTCCCCCCCCCCCCCCAAAAAAAAAAAAATCTCTTTTTCATATCTTACTCCACTAAGTTTTTTTAAAGTCAGATGTGTAAATCTAATGTTCATTGTTTTTTTTTTATTTCAGTAACCAAACGGAGCTTTAAACAATTTTGAATAATGCAAAGTATTCTTAAAATTTTAAATATTTAATTTTTGTCTTTTAATTTAACATTTTTTAGTGCCATGCATATTTAAAAATTTATCAAATCTAAAAAATTAATATTCTAACTTATGTAAAATGCATATCGTTTTCAGATAATGAAATATTCACTTTTATTAGTTTCTATATACTGACAATATAATCTTGAGTTTCACTAAAAATCTCTATCTATAATTTTAATTTAATTCCAATTTGTATATGGATCATGTACCGTTATAGATTTCACGTATGTGTTTTATCAGATGTTCTTAATAATGGTTTTAAGATTAAGGGAATATTTCATTTGGCATACTATTTTTGTTGTTTTAAGTTTTAGGATAATACTAATGACAGTCAGTAATGATATAAGTAAATCAAACATGATTTTCTTTCAATTAAATTAAACTACATTAAATAATGCATAATTTTAGCATTGCAATTTATTTATTTTATTACTTCTTTAGTTTTACTAAACGCTTTATTTTTAAATTGTTGGTATTTTAATTCTTATGTTTCAGTTCTGGACATATTTAACATTTATCAAATATGAATAATTATTACTTCATGCTTTTTGAAATTTAAATATTCAGCATTATTTAACATCATCAAAATTATTTATATACTCTGTATACAATACATCAAAAGCAGGTAAAAGATTCTTGAAGTAAAACATACAAGTAAATTCATACACGATTTAAGATTTATCAAAATAAAAAACACTTACCTCATTATAAATTGATTTTCCGATTATCTATAAAGTTGTAAACAGTGCTTGAGAACAAAGTTGAAAGAAAAAAAAAAAAGTTGAAAATATAAATTATTAAAAAACACTATTATTTTTTAAAGTGTTTTTTTATGATATACATCTGGGCTATAATGAAAAATAAATGTTTAACTTAATTGTCTTTAAAAGGAGATCATGTAGTGGGAAAATTCATAAGATATGTACCAATTAAAAATTTTTAAATTATGTAAATAAAGATCCAAGAAGATTTTGAAATAATATTTATATATATTTAAAGAAAAGAAAAAAAAATCTTAAAACAATAAATGTCCTCCTAACATAATAAGAACAGCACTTTTTAATATGCTTTATAAATGAAGAAAATATTAAAATATAAATTATTTTTTTTTAGAAAAAAAAAACAGATTATTTTACAAGAAAAGTTGAATTATTACTTCTCATAAAGAAATAAAGAATTATATTCAAACATGATAAAAGATCTTAAAAAATTAAATAAATAAATTGTACTTTTAACAATTTTGAAAGAAGCAGGGTTAAGAAAGTGGTTTAAATTTAGAAGCAGTGGTAAGAAATAAAGAAAAAAATGTTGAAAAATTATTTTCACAAAAAGATTATTTTTGAAAAATATTTTTTAGGAGATATATCTAGAATAGAATTATTATAATTAATAAATTTACAAAAATTCTTTAATGAATTAATGTTTTATTATTTTTCTCTTTAAACATTTATTATTTACTAACGAGCATTTGGTAAAATTGAAAAGTATCCATTTAGAAACTTTTTTAAACAGATTGCTATATTTAAAAAAATAATAACAATACATAAATATTTTTTCCTAAATAGAAAGAAAAGGAAAAAATAAGTGTTTAACTTAATTCCCTTTTAAAAAGATCATGTAGTGGAGAAATTCATGAGTTAAATAATAGTTAATAATTTTTCAATGCCCAAGAAAAGTGGAGAGTTCCACCAGGGAAAAAGATTGTAGGTCGATTAAGAGTGACGTCAAAAAATTGCCCAAAGGCTTTGTGTCAAGTAGGTGTTGTCTAGACAAGCCCCTCATCAGTACAATTGTTAAACGAGACCAAAACAGTTGTAATAAAAATTCAGGAATATATGCCAGAGCAGGATAGTAGGAGAGCTGTTGAACATTTTTGAGTAGGTATTTGAGGCACCCTGAAAATTTGTGCAACACTTCTTTTGTAATGCCTGAATACAAAATCGAATGTCTGGCTGAAGGATCGTGGCCCAAAAACTGTGCCAGACACGTGTCAAGTGCCAAGGCACTTGACACGTGTCTGGCACAGTTTTTATGCCGACTAAAGTATCTGTCATTTTCAAAATATTTTTTTCTAAGCATAAATATTATTCTGCCTCAATCTCAGCGTGCCTCAAATACCTTTTTTGGGTAGTCAAAAAATGGCACTTGACATGTGTCTGGCACAGTTTTTGGGCCTACTAAAGTGTCTGTCGTTTTCAAAATATTTTTTTCTAAGTATAAATATTATTCTGTCTCAATCTCAGCGTGCCTCAAATACATTTTTTTGGGGTAGTCAAAAAATGGCACTTGACACATGTCTGGCACAGTTTTTGGGCCACGATCCTTCAGCCAGACATTCGATTTTGTATTCAGGCATTACAAAAGAAGTGTTGCACAAATTTTCAGAGTGCCTCAAATACCTTCCCTAAAATGTTTAACAGCTCTTGGACTAGGACTGCATACTCAAGTGGAACTGTACATGCAGTTTGTTTATGTTCAGGGTTTGGTGACAAATATCAATGAACACTTGGCACTTTCATATATTGGGTATTTATTTTTCATCTATAATTGTGCATATTTTTTTGTATTTTCAGCCAAAATAAGTGTAAATGATTTTTTTCAACTGTTATTCACTGTATTGTTTTGTAAGACACAGAACTTTTGCCTCTGTCTGTGACTTTTTTAGCTAGATTGCTATATTTAATCAAAAGTACTTCTTCCCCCCCCTCTCCTCCCAATCCCCACAAATATAACAAACACAAAATATGTCTCACGTGAAAAAATGATTGCTTTCTTTTTCCTTTAAAAAATAGATTCCACAGACAGCTGTCTATGCCCAAATGATTTCAGATAAAATCGCATGATAGTTTAAAATTGTTAATTAATGTATATTCGTTAATTGCAGCCAGATTTAAAAGAAAATTAAATATTTGGATTTGTCGTTAAAAAATACGCATAGATGCGTTAATTTCAAATTGATAAATTTTATATTTAAAAAAATTATATATAGCTTCAAAATTGCCTAATCTCTTTAGTCACAGGTTGTTTTAAATAATTTTCAGTCCCGCTCGAAGAACGCATCTCAGTGGCTGAGAAAATGCTAGATACATAACTGAGAATGAATTCTGCGGTTTGACAAAAATCTATGCTTTTGTTGAATTATGAAAACTTTTCTATTCTTTTAATTTGTGGTTTTAAATTAATAACTTATCTAATTACTAGAAATTTAAAATTCTGAGTCTCAGGTGCTTTAGGAGACACTTTCGACTAACCTCACAAAAAATTTCAGCATCGTACATGACGCGCAGGCACGCACACACAGAGCGATTTGTTCTTTTATTAGTATAGATGGGAAAGTAATCTACAATTATATCTCTAATATCAGTTTTATCTTTTATGTTGAAAAGTGAATATGTATATATTCATTATTGTTCAACTATACAGTTTTTTCATCTGAAAAATGTTCAGGATATCTTAAATCAAATCAAGTGATCATGAAAGTGCACCAATAAACCCTTTGATTAAAGGCCAGGATTGGAGATATATATATTTTTTAATTAAATTGTACGACAATTTCTAAAAAAAAAATTTGTGATAGCTTTCGCATGAAATTATCCTAATATAAGTACATATGGCAAAGACTGTTTTTCAAAAAGAGGTACCAATAGAACAAAAAATAGTCCACTGGGATAACTGTCCAGACCGCAGTCAAATGGTTAAAGCGAACCTGACCTTCTACGAAAAAAATCCGCATCAACACAGATCTGGTCAGTCCGGTTCGTGTAAAATTGGGTTGCCAGACCCAATGCAGGACTCCACTTGAGACGAAAGATTTTGCAGATTCCTGGGCAATTTAAATGTAGTTTATATGCAGTTTAAATCATAGTCTGAATAGGAATGCGAAAAATGATTAAGGGAATTTTTTATTGACAAAAAGAAAGATTTTTTCCTATGGAATTCCTATGGATCACAGAATTTATAAATTTCATAACCTATTGATGACGTTCATGTGCTGATTACCTCATGAACAATTAAATTTTATGATTTTTTACTTTTTTTTATCTTTAACATTTTCCAAAATTTGCAATTTTTTTCTGCAACTGATTAACGAAATTCGCTGTTTGATTTCAAAGATTTTTTGATGAAATTAGGGATTCTTTTTTTCCCCCTTGCAACTGACTGACAAAAGTTGCGCTTTTTTTGCACAATTGCTTAATGACATTCTCAAATATTTAGTGTGATTGTTTGACAAAATTCTTGATTTTTTTCCCCCATGATCATTTGATGAAATTCTTGATTTTTACTGAGTGATTGTTTGACGAAATTCTTACCGTATTTTCGGGAATACCCGCCGCACCCACTGTAAGCGGCGCACCAACCAAAATCTGTTAAAGTATATCGACGTAAGCGGCGCACCCAAGGAGCTGATATTTATACAGTACAATCTCTAAATTCTGGAATCATTCCGGCCGCGGCTTTTCCGGATTTTAGAGGTCTTGAAATATCATATAGAGACACTTAGAGGCCGAAATTTCCAGGTCCAGACCCAGCCCAAAATTTCTAGGCCCGGGCTCGGCCCGACTCATAGAAAAAAAAAAAAATCGTCCCGGACCACCCTGATACAAAAATTAAAAGTTCGGTCCAGCCTGCACAAAAGAAATATTAGCCCGACCCAGTAAAAAATTTAAAAGTTTGGCCCGGCCCGATATAACAGCTAAAAGATCGGCCCAGGGCCAGCTCGGAAAAAAGTTAAAATCTCGGTCCAGCCTGAGTAAATTTCTACAAAACATACATTGATTTGGTTAAAAATTTATCTCGTATGAGAAGTTCTAACCAAAAATATTTTTCTTAACTTTTTTTTTTCATGTTTATAATTTTCATTTTTATAGAAGTGCCGCAGGCAGTGATATTTATTTTTTTAATGAATCTCCATTTCTTGTATGCAAATGTTTCAGTTATCATTAATATTGTTAATCCATTCTCTATGTATTGAAGTGTTAAAAATCTGAAAAATGCTATACAGTAAAATCTGTTAAGACGGAATTGCATAGAAAAGAAAAAAAAAAAAAATGCGTTATAGCCAAAATCCCTTCTTAGTAAGTGTAAATGTATTATATATTCTTTTCTTACGTATTAGTATATTAATTTTGCATGGATCAACACGTTGTTCAGTTTAAAACAGGATTCTGTCATAGGCAGGTTCTTTTCACACATTTTACTATATTTTAATAAGCGTATGAAATCTACTACTCTTTAAAAAGAATAAATTTTAATGTTTAATTGTAGAATTATGGCGCTTTAAAAATGTATGCATTTTTTGCGAAAAATTTTTGACCCAGGCCTAATTTTACTGACCTCTGAACTGACCAGGCCATGACAAGAAAATGATTTTCATATGGACTGGATCAAAAATAAGATGGAAAATTTTGGATCGTGAAGACTGAGAATGAAACCAGTCCCGGCTCCATACAGAAAAAATAAGTTAGGTCCGGCCAAGCCCTTCAGGAAAAAAGTAAGGCCCGAACCCAGTCTGGCCAGAACCTTCAGAAAAGAGTATGGCCTGGCTCGATCATTTATAAAAATAACTTTGTAAGTTTTTAAAAATATTTCTTGCTCAGAATTTAGACTTTCCTTTTCATCATAAGTTATTGTGATTTTAATTATTATAAAAATATATATCATAAGTTTAAGGAAAGAGAAGAAATCCACGAAACCACTTAGCATTAAAAAATCTCTTATCTCGTTACCACTTTTTTCTACTGCATTCAAAGTTCTTTTCAAAGAACCAAAACTGAAACTAATCAATCAACTACAGGTCAAGGTCATAGGGCAGAACGTTCGGTGAAAGAAATGGAGTGAATTTAAAATCAAATGTGTTTTTTTTTTTTCAGTTGAGTCAAGAGATAACAAAATTTATGTTTATTTTATAGTTATAAATAGTAATTATTGACGGATGCACGGAAAATGTAATCATTTTTAACTTGAGAACTGGTGAGATAAACGTTATTCCTTCCTCTGATTGTTTAAAAATAAACAAATAACATTTCTCGGACATCTGCGATTGAGAGACACTTTCTAAAGTTTTGGTACCAATTCCAGAGCATGAAACTATTGAAAAAAGAGGGAAAAAAGGGTGTCATAAGATATTGGTATGATTAAAAAAAAAGAAAAAAAAAAAGATGCCATGAGACATTGCTGTAAAAGGAAAAAATCACCGTACTCGCCACCCTTGCGTAAGAGCCGCACTTGGAATATTTTATACTTTCAAACTCGTATGCGCCGCGGCTCATACGCCCGAAAATACGGTAATTCTTTTTGGATGATCGTTTGAAGAAATTCTTGATTCTTTTTGAGTGATTGTTTGAAAAAAATCTTATTTTATGAAATCTGCAATGAGATTTTCTAATTTTTTGAATGATTGTTTAGCTAAATTTGTGATTTTTTGTGCATCTCTTAAAGAAATTTGTGATCTCCCCCCCCCCCCCCCCCAAAATGATTGACAAATTTGATTATTTTTTTGCAATAGATTGTTGAAATCTGCAATCTTTTCACAACCGACTGACAAAAATTACTATTTGTTTCCGAGATCTTTGACGAAATTCATGATATTTTTTCAGGGTCGTTTGTGTTAGAAATTACCAAAAGGTAATTCCAGGTTAATGAAAATATAGCAAATTATAATAACACAAATGAAGCATTTTTGCTGAATAGCTTGCCCGAGGCTAAAAAGTGAAAGTAGCTTAAACGAATATTAACTCACCTGGTTATAAATGAAAAGATGTTATGTCTGATAAAGAATAGCAAACAGATATAAAACATAACTTAATTTTATTAGCAAAACAAAATTAAAACTATTTAAAACAAAAATATATAGCTTGAATATCATATTATCATATATCAATTTATTCACCAACATATCTTTTCTTCTTGCCATAGAAAAAGGTGCTACTGTTCTATTAACATTCCTAAAATGAAAATTTCTAAAATTTTATGCCAAATCCCAGAAATGAAAAATATAAAAATTACTGAATATTTCACTAAATCCACTTGAAAGGCAGAAAACATTTCTAACACAAAAAGTTTCCTGTCTCCTTTAATTAGAGCCGTTAAAACCAAAGCTTTAACTATTAAAACTCCACTATATACTTAACGCAATCGTGTAACAACTTTATGCAAGTTCACAACCACTTTAAGCAAGTTTGTTCAGCCCGATTTCTCCATGTTGCAGTTGTATCCACAAGAAGCTTAAAAAGGATCAGCCACCCACCCATCTAAAGCATTAAAAAATTCAAATACATTGCCCAATCAATTGAAGCCTATTTAAAAATTTATCCATTACATGGGATATTTCCAATTGAGTGAAAAATGTCACATCTAAAAACTGAAGAGATGCCTTTATCTTACTTAATACACAGGAAACTATATTAAAACAATAAATGACTTCATTGAGTAATGACACTTGACTAGTTATAAAAAATATTCCAAATTTTACTTCCTATTACTTTTAGACCTAATGCAGTAGCAGAAAATTCTCTCAGTGCCTGCGACAGATACTTCAGGGACCAAGAAATAATCTGCAGGTAATTTTTTTTTTTACAAATGAAGCGTTAATTAATCAAACAATCACTTACCTGTAGCGTTTTAATGCATTTTATAAATTTTTATTATTAATAATCTTAAGTTTTTGTATTAAGTTATAATGATCTAAACATAATATATAAAACAAAATAAAGGTTCGATGAAAAAGAATTTGCAAAAGAGAAAAGAAAATCTGCGGCACCCGTCTGCCGTCTCGAACTTTCTGCTACCGGGAGACTTAACAATTTAATCCACTATAATTTTAACACACAAATTACCACTACAGCTACAATCATTATCCAAAGGAAAAATACAAAAACAATCTAATTGAAAAAAACCAATACTAGATAAAGTTTGCTGTATATCAATACTCAACATCCAGAAGGTATATATTCCAAAAAAAAAAAACTCCATTGTTCTTAAGATCAAAATCTTCTCCAGGATCATGGGCAATTTAATAGTCCAAAAACAAATGTTAATCCCCTATGCAAAAACACTGCCTTAAAAATGCCTTTAAAATTGATCAGTTAAGAAAAATATTCATACAGCAAACAAGATTAAATAAAATTTATCTAAAACAGACAAAAACAAATTTTAATTAAATTATGAATCACTTTAATTAAAATAAATCTTTAAATTATTCCAAAATATACATAGTGTCACTTCAAAAATGCAAGTAATTATTATAAAGAAGCTGCAAAACATTTTGTAATTTATTTACACAAAATATTTTATTCGAATTAACTATTAACTAACTGTCATATGTATAAGTTTAGCTGATCCAAGTTTAAATTAAATTACACTTTAATGCAATAAGCTCTTAGTTGAATATTCGGAAGTCCAGAAGAGTTGATATTCCTTTAAGCCACTTTTACTTTTTTAGCCTTGGGCAAACTATTCAGAAAAAATGTCCCATTAGCATTATTATACTTTGCTACATTTTCATTACGCCCCCCCCCCCCCTCCCTCCCTCCCAGACGAGAAAACTTTACCACCCCTAAAAAGTTCTGAAATGGTGCTCCTATAGATTACGCACAAAAAGAATTTTCCTCTAAGTTCTAAAAATTAAATTTCAACATTTATTCTGCAAATCATGAGGGTAAAAGCATAGGGTAGCACACTCGCAACATTTACAAAAAAGGGCATTTCATCTTCTGACCAAAACGTCAATAATTGAAAAAGTCACTTTTTCCTCTTTCTTAATACAAAATTCGTAAAGCAGGCATCTTTAATTCCTTCAAAATAATTTGTTATAAACTGTGAAACACAAAAAATGAAGAAATTTACTTCCTGCAAAAGCATAAGAAAAAAAAAAATTAATAAAATGAACTATAAACATAGGAAATATATTTAGGTACAAAATTCTGGTAATTTTTTTTTTTATCCTTATAAGAGATTTTAAAGATAGATTGGAATTCACAAAAAGGGTGGTTGATCCTGAAAAGAAACTGTTGCCGATCTCTAATATCAAAACTAGAAAAAACATCATTGCTCCATGTTCTAAAATCTGATTGATTAATAACATATGATGTGCACATGCAGTTGATTGCTTTGTGTGAATGAGCAAAATTTTACAATTCTTACTTTATTGAATCACAAAGGAATGAATGAATTCTTTCTGTTTGCATTGCTGACTGTAGGATTATCTGAATTTCAACTGGATATATCAAAATATAAGCATATTTTAATATAGTTCATCGCTTAAGATGTTTTTATTTTTCACAATGTCTTAAAGTTTTATGCTTTACTCAAAGAATTAAAATCACTGAAATTAGCCTATAATGGCTAATTCTCAGGCAATTATACTGCATGGTCAACCTGTATTGAACACTATCAGTGAGACCAGGACTTTTATTAAGATTATATAAGAGCAAATTGAAATTGAAATTTTACTTACAACAACCCTCGCTATATCTTCACAATCTTTATGAGTCATTCTTCTTCTAAACTGAACCAAACCCATACATTCATCCCAACGTCCCCATCTAAAAATTTCAGATAGAAAAAAAAAAATACAGTTAAACAGTAACAATAAAATAATAAATAAACATACATTTTTCTGCTGCAAATTGAGCTGAAATAAAAAACAAAAATAAACTCAAATAATTGCCTAAAGTGACAGTTTTAACTTTGAAATTTCACTTATATACATCACAATTTTTCAATATAATCACAAGAGTATCATAATTTTTCAATATAATCAGAAGAGTATCAAGTAGATTCATTAATTCTTTATGAAAATTATGTTAACTTTAATTACTTAGCTATGAAATTTAATTTTATAATATATATATATATATATATATATATATATACATATTATAAACTTTCTTCAATATTTGAACAAGAACAGGCTATTGAATACATTCAAACTATAAAAATTATGTTAAAAAGGAAAGGGGGGGGGGGTATTTTTAAATTGATGTTTATGACGGCTGATCATCTACATGAGGGATATAGGCTCGAGGAGGTGTACCCTCTGTGGGGGGTCTTTCTCAGGGAACCTAACCCCTATTTACACAAGGTTACCCAAGGTTTGAAGAAAACCACAGAAAACTCTGAATGTTTAGGCCGACGGGTGCGATTGGGTTTGAACCCAGCATTTTCCCGTCCACCAAATTTGAGAGCAGAACCTCTCAGACACTAGTGGGGCCTATTTTTTAAATTTAAATCAATCTGAAAAATATTTTTGCAAAATTTTCATTAAAAAAGCAGCAATTAGCAAGGAAGGAATAAATAAATCTATTATTGATATTTATAGCAAATACAAATATCACTTATTGTCTAACAAATAGATTAAGCCTAATAAAAAAAGACTAATTTAATTAAGATACTTGCCCAAAAGTCAGCAATCCTTTTTCCATCTTGTAACATTCTGCACGAGTCCAATTTCCAGGAGGAATGTCATCCATGTAATCATCATCTCTTCCTCTACCGTTTTTGTTTTTGTGTTTAGATCCTTTCTTAGAACCTCGTGTACGGGAAGAAATATTATCATCATCTTCATCACTAGTATCCAAATCAGAAAGATCAATTAAATCATCTGTTCCAAACCTCCTGGTTTGAGTACGGCGGCGAGGTTCTTCAATAATAAGTTCATTCTAAAAGAAAAGAAAATAAATGTTAATTAAAACAACAATTAACATCTTAGAAAAATGCTACTAGTTTGGACAAACACTAGTAGGGTGAGGTGGGGTAAAATGGGTATAAAATTCACTATTTTTATATGTTCAGTTAAAAATTTTTTTGTAAATGTTAAATAATTAAAGCTTTTTTTGGTATTTTCTTTACATTGCATATTCTTGGAATGAAAATACACAATTTCTATGTAGTAGGCTGCAAAAGTATGTCTACAACAAAACATTTAATAGGTATATGTTTGCTATACCCATTTTACCTCATGCAGGTGAAAATGGGTATAGTGTGGGGTAAAATGGGTATATAAAAGTTTAACAATAAATACTGTATAAATAGATTTGCCAGAGATTATATAATGAAATAATATGGAAAACAATGTTATATAAGTCTTAAAAAATGTCAATATATTTTTTTATATGGAATTTAAGTTAATTGATAAATGAGAAACTTTTACAACTATTCACGACTACTTATGAATCAAGCTTAGGTGAAAATGAAAACATTTTCTAGCTACATTTTTTCAATTCTTATTCTCACCCTGTTACATTATAAGTATTATTAAAAGTCTATCAAAAGCATAATGACCCAGATTATTAAATGTTGGTTCATTTAATGTTTCTATTATCTGCTTTTTCTTTTTCAATATAATCTGCAAGAATGTCTATTGTTACTCTTCTGAATGTTAGAGCAAAGTTTTAGAAAAATTATGTATCATAAAATACACTAATTAGGATAAAACTGATATAACCAGTTAAACACCATCGTGTTCCACTCAAATAAAATATATCTAATTTGTAACAAAATTTTGATTTATTATATAGACAAGTAAAATGCTTTTGGTTTGAAATTAGATATATTTTATGTGAGTAAAACACAATATTTAACTGGCCATGTCAATTTTTATCTTAATAATAAAATAATTGGAAGTAGTTCTGAAAATTTGCTCTAATGGTCAAAAGAGTAATGAATGGGCGTATACCCATGTACCCTGTACCTTCAGCATCAGCGAAAACATACAATGCAACCAATCTTGAACTTTTCCAAGAATTTTAGTTCATATTCATGTTTAATCTTCTTCAATATTACTAATTTTGCCAATTAATTCTTTGTTTGTCTTTTTTCCCAAATACTGGACCTTCAATCATGCACCCACAGATACATTTATTTTTACTTTGGGGATATCTTCCCCACATTATAGTCTAATTTAAGCCTCATTTAACAATTTCTCTTCTTCTTGTCCATTTTAACTATTTTGGTGTTCCAGTTATTAGAATCATTTTTTAACTGTTTCATAATGTCTTCATTTGTTAGAACTTCATCTGCTTTTGCTTGGACATGCTTATGTTTCAGCTTTGAAGTTTTTTCTACAATTACTTGGAGATGTAGCAGATTAATATTTGCCAAGAAAGCAAGGATGTGTCAAAGCCACACTGCTCTTACTTTTGTCAACAATTCTGGTTTTTAATTTTCTAACTCTTTTGATTACCCCGTCTTAAAATTTCAAATCCAATCAGCACCTGATATGACATCTAGAAATGGAATATTTCTAGAAATGGGCAATGATTTGACTAAATTATGTACAATGAATTTCAAGTCTTTCCGATCTTGAGAATAACACACTGTGAATTATACAAACATTTTAAAGAATTTTTAAAACTTATTCTATTCTAATTCAAGTAAAATAAGGAATTTTATTCAGAAAAGTTCTATATAACACTTTAAAAATACTACAAAGGTTAAGCCTAACACTATACCCATTTTACCCCATTTATAAGATTTAAGATAAAACAACAAAAACAAAAGACAATTTATTGTTTGTAATTTGGAAAAGTATTAGAAGTGCTTAATGAACCAAATGAGATCAAGCAAATGAGTTTATATCAAATATTATGAGGTGCAGGAAGAAGTATAATTAGACCACATGTGACATGAAATTGTCCTCAAACGGTTTTACTGTTGCCACTCAAATAGAACAAACTATAAAAACAAAAATAAAGTAGGAGAATAAAGCTTAAACATGAAGCAATCATATATAATTTTGAAAACTATAAATATGTTAAGAAAATTTAAAAAATTGAACAATATTTTCTAACTACCCATTTTACCCCACCTGACCCTACAAACTTTATTAATTTAAAATACACATTACCCTATTTTTCAATTCATCAACATCCAAATTAGCTTTCTTTGCCCATTTCTCCCAGAAATTAGGATCATCAATTTCAATGTCAGATCTTGTGCTAGCAGATGCAAACGTAGCTTTTGAAAAAGTTGAACCCTTCGTTCCACTTTCTAATGTTATGACTTGTGTCCTCCTTTGAAGAATCTGATCAATATCTTCTTCACAAAACTTATCACCAGCATTATCATCTTCCATAAGTGCACCATAAGCTCCTTTTCTTAGTAAGTCTTCAATTTCTTTCTTAGACATCTGTTGGTTCTAGAAAATTAAATATGATAAATAAGTTTCTTATAGAGATAAAATTTAAATTTACAAAAAATAAGAAAGTATGCATGCAGTGAAATACGTTTAAGAAAAATACATTCAATGTAATAAATATAAAAGCAAAAATAGCTTTTTTTAAAAAACTGTTTTATAAAGCATTCAATGTTTTCCTTGAAAATCCACTAAATTTCATGACTGTAATTCATAATTTTTCCAAAACATTTCCGATAACTTATTTGAATATGACATTGGCACCAAACTCGAAAATTCACTACTTTAGTTTATGTTTTATAGGAAAATCATAATAAATTCATGAGCTCGCACTGTTTCTTTTTAAAAATATGGCTAACAGGGGAAAAAAGGCAAACAATAATAAAAATAGTATCTTATAACGATATCTAAATTTATTTCTTAAAGCATAATCATAATTTAATTAATATGAAACTACTAATTGATACAATATATTTACAAAACACAAATATATCTCAAGGGAAGTTTTTGTTTATTTGTTTTTTGGAGGGAATGGGGGGGGGGGGGGGGTTGTTCATCTCACAAAACCCTTATAATCTCGCTTCTCTGTCTGTCTGTCCGTCACAGGCTTGTACCCAGAAACTATTTAAGAGACAAACTTCAGATTTAGAGCTGAATAGCCCCCTGTCACACCCAAAATCATAAATAAAGCCTTGTATTATTAGAGTTTCTATGAATTCAGACAATTTCTGCGAAATTACATAACCTTAAATTCAGCTGATTCATTCGTAGAAGTTATAGCCCAGTTGATAAGGTCAATGGGTTCATATGCAGAAGGTTGAGAGTTGAAATCCCACAGATTTAAGTTGAAAATTTTCAAACTTAAATTTGCGAAGTATTATGTGTTCCTATCACCCCCCCCCCCCCCTCCCCCCAAAAAAAGAAAAATGCAATTTAACAAATTACAACAACCATTTGGAAAATGATTTTTTCAAAGACTACAATTTAAGACATAAAAAATCGCATGGAGTTGATCATACATTATGTACGCCATGGGTTAAACATTAATATTCCTGGACGAACTTTAAATGAAATTTCATTCTTAAACTTCTAAACATCCCACAATATTACTTTTTACACCATCGTATAGAGGAAAAAAATGTACTTTTAAATGCAATTTGTTTGAAAGCTGTATCTCAATTTGTTTCTGAGTTATTAATTTTTTTTTTTTTGTAGTTTTTATTACTTGTTTGTCATAGTGGCAACAGAAGTATCCATCTCTGTTGAAAGTAAAGGGAAAATACAGATTACTGTATAGACCAATCAGAAGACGAATAAAATGCGGATTCAACTAATAAAAAGCTTCAGATATGTTTTTGATTTCCTACCTTGACCGAGGACAATAACCATTTTTTCAAATGGTTAATAAACATTTTAAAAACGAAATTGCTTTGAAATTATTTTTAACTTAAATTTGTAATTATTTTGCAGAAATTCTTTTTTTAAAATAAATTTGCGAAGTATTGTGTGTCGCCACCCATGACCACTAAAAAAAAAAAAAAAATTAAATAAACCCTAAATAAAAAGAATGAAACTTTTAAAAACTGATTAATGTCAGAAAAATAAGTATTGGATTCCGCTGATTTTTTCTTGTTCGATGCTGCCATCTACTGGCAATTTTTTGAAATAACATACTTCTTATGGACAATTTTTTTCAAGTTAACTATAAGCATTATTAGGGAATTAAAAGATATTTTTTTTCTTTTTTATTTCGAATTTTAATATATTTTAAGGATTCTTTTTGTAGCCATCTAGTGAGTTTTTGAAAAGTGAAAGTATAAATATGGATTTTTACTGAAATATTTCAGCATTTTAAATGTTTAAACAATTTTTTGCTTTTGATAAATTTAAAAATATTCGGATTTTTTTAAAATTTTATTTAAATAATTTTACTTTAATATTTTTAATTTGATTAACTATATTTTTTAAGTTATTTTAAAATTAATATAATGGCGCTGCCATTTATTTATGTAAGATTTTAATAATTATAAATTAACAATTTTGATTTATTAATTTAAGGATAGTGTTTTTAAAGACGTATTAAACAAAATCTTCTGTACGATCTGCGATTACACTTACCCACTTGTTTTTTTTTTTTTTCTTCTTAGAGTTTGACATTCACGATTCTCACAACCTTATATATAGGGCTATCTTAATATGTCAACAGTGGCACAGCCAGAATTCTCATCTAGGAGGGGTTTTGAACCAATTGCTACTCATAAAATAAATTCATAGCTTTACATACTCAGACCTGTCAACCTTTGAAAATGAGAAATCGTAGCACACAAAATTTAAATTAATCTGGAGGTTGGTTGGTTGGTTTTTCGTGTTTCCCAGCCATCTTTTAACGTTCGTAAAAGGAATACGGTTTCAGTCTTTCAATATAGTAAATTTTTTCCTCTGAAAATTTGTATACGATTTTTAGTTTCTTCTCGTTTAGAATCGCTTTTATTTTACATTTGTAAAAGGAGCCTGGTTCCAATTTTTTAGCCCAGTGCAATAAATTTTGATGAAATTGGCGATTTTTTTTCCGCGATCATTTCAGGATATTCACAATTTTTTTTTCTCACAATCCTAATTCACATTTTTATATCACGATTCTTTGTTGAAATCTGCACTTTTTACCACGAACTTTTGACGAAATTCGCATTGTTTACCGCGATCCTTTGACGAAATTAGTGTTTTCCTTCCGCGATCTTCTGGTGAAATTTGCGTTTAATTACTGATCTTCCGATGAAATTTGCATTTTCTTACTGATCTTTTGACGAAATTTGCGTTTAATATCAGCCCTGTTTTAAAGGAAGGGAATTCCTGTATAAATATTTACAGAAATCCGATTCACTCGTGGTTAATATACATGAAGAGGGTTTTATGTTAAGAAGTTTGTTTTGCAGCCCAGATTTTTTTTCCCATGAACATTTTTTTAATGTCCGAATTGTCAGACTTATAACCAATTTTTTGTTAAACTTTCGGAAATGAATACTTTGAAATTTTGGAACAGAATCACTCCTGAAAAATATGCTGCGCGGGAAAAAAAAAATCGCAACTTGAAACAGAAAATGCGTTTGTGTTTTTTGCAAAAAATCGTAGTTTAAGAAGGATTTTCGTAGCGTCGTAGTTTATAGGTCCAAATCGTAGCAACTACGATTTTTTCGTAGCAGTTGGCAGGTCTGCATACTCATAAGGTAGCATTTAGCAAATATGTGACGCATAAAAACTGGCATAGTGAAAAGCACAAACTACTGCAATAATTTCTGCATTTATATGTTTAAATGTTTTATAAAAGAGTTTCTCCTTCAATCTTCAGAGAACACCAAAAGAAGAGAGGAAGAAAGAACAATAGCAGCAACATAAGTACAACTTTGCTGCTATTGCTCCTTTGTTATAAACTTTTTCTTTCATTAATTTTGTTTTGAAATAGAAGCTCCTATTATGAAGACTAAATAGTTGAATGGTAAAACTTTTATACTTTACTTTTTGCACAGCATACTTTTATCTTAATACAAGGCATTTTGTATGCATCTTATCAGTTTTTAAATGTTCTGGGAAGAGTTTGTGGTTTTAATTCCAAAATTCTCCTCCCTCACTGCGCCAATGTATCAAAATGATCTTGTTTCACACTAGTTGTAGGAACTTAGGACTGTCTCATGATTTGATATTCCGCAAAATATTTTTTTTTTTCTGACCCTTTGTGGGGAATATTCTGGGTGAAACTATGGAAAAAAGATGTGCTTTTATTGACATTGAAACAAATCAATGGGGTTTTAACCAAAGCAGAATGAAATAAGGGTACGGGGCCCTTCAGGACATGCACTAGCAAAAAATATATGGTAGGATTTAAAGGTATTAACTAAAATTTTAAGTAGGATGATCAAAAAGTGGAGTTATTTTAAGAGTGATTCTTAAAAAATTTGTGCAGACCATGAGAAATCTAAAATTATATATATTTTGTTTCTATGCATCCGCAGGCCTTTTTTACGTCCTCGGGGATTTTCAAAAGACTGAATTCCATACTGTGGAAGGAAAACTTGCACACATGTTGGTAATAGCATCTATTTCTAGAGCTATCCATACCCTATTCAACCCTTTCTAAAATTATTGGTTGAGTTACTTTATGGTTAAAAATATGGTAATAAACATCCAAGTAATAATATAAAATAATGCGTGTAATCTAAGAAAGTATGTGGAAAATTGAATAATGAAATTTCAAGTCATTACATTATAGATCAAACTATAAAATATTCTTATTTGTTTTGATAATGGCTTCTGTGGAGCCGAAACATGTGAGCAGTTAAGAACTTCGTTTTTGGCCAAAACTGAAGGCCTGAAAAGCTTGTTTCTGCCGTTCACTAATAACATTGACAATTAAGTTTATTTACCAAGCAAACAAATGAGCCAAGAGTACATGTAATTTTTAAAAAAACACTAGGGGTTATAATTCACACATTATAAAGTAATACTAATCATAGTTGTTGTTCTTTTTTTAAAGCTTACATATTATCTATAACACAGTGGTAATATTTTCTCCTATAAAAACTTCATAATATAATGTACTATATCAATGCTTTTCAAGCAATGATAGACTCTGCGCATATCAAGAACATACAGAAAATAATGCTGTAAAAAAATCAAAATTAACAAATTAATTCCATGAAAATTAAAGAAAATGTGGAATAATATAAGAGAAGAAATATTCAATATTTCAAAAGTAAAATTACATGTAAAAATTTGTTCAGTGATGCCGCAACTGTATTGCCATTTTCTAATTCATTACTTCTCACATTGCTACTGAGCAAAAGTACCAACATGCATATTAAAATTAGAAAAAGGGGCTACTATTTTGAAAACAAGTACAATTTACAAGTTTTTTTAAGTGTGTGTGTGTGCAGGTGGGGAGGGGGGGGGAATAAAAGAAGTGTGAAAAGATTGGGATGTGTAACTCTATATTAGCTATATAAAAAATACATAATTTGAAGAGCATCTTATTAAATTAGTTACTTACCATGCCAACATTTTCTTTCATAGACATTGATTGTAACACAGCTTTATCTAAACCTAGTTTAAGACTAGCTTTATCAAACATTTCTCTTTCATAAGTATTTCTGCAAATCAACCTGTACACTTTAACAGCTTTTGATTGACCAATTCTATGACATCGTGCTTGAGCCTAAAAAAAGAAAAAAAAAACATAAATTACATTTTAAACATGAAACATACAATCAATGCATATTTTCACAAATAAATGCATAAAGTACAAAAGTTATAATTTGTTAGGAGATGGCAGTTTTACAATATTTTACCTATTTAACAAATATTAATTATTTATATTTTATTATTTAATTCTAAGCTCATTATTATTTAATCAATTACAAAAACGATCTCCTTCAGCTTATATTATTCCCACAAAATAACTAAAATTTAATTTTTAATTTATTCAATAAAATATATATATATTTCCGTAATTATTTCTTTTTCAGCAATTAAAATTAATTTCCCTCATCTCCTGATGAATTTTTGTGCAAAAATAAAGTATTAAGAAGAAAAAATAGTTTTCCACATTTGTTCATTTTCAATTTCCTGCCATTACTTTTACAAATATACCTCAGGCCATTTTTTTGTCGTTCTTCCTGAGCAAAACAACAAGTTTAATGCCATATGACATCATTTCATACACAATGTAGAATCATGATCGTTGACCCACGGTGATAGCGATTTTCCTTCATTCATCTTATAAATATTCTGATTGGCTAAGCAATGTTTTCCTACCGAAATTCAGATGCAGATCCAAATCTTCTTAGCAATAAAAGCTATCTCTTCCTGAAGACGTCGACATATAAGGAAGTATGTGCTGACAATCTTTCAAAAGATTTTATAATTTAATGGATCTTGCGGCTAAATGGGCTCACGGATCCAATTTCGTAATGTCAACGAAAATTATTTCATCATTAATAATACATGTGTTAGTAACAATGTTGGAAAAGTTTTAGGTTTCAGTCCCTTGCAGTAGAATTCATCATGTATGAAAGAAGTGTAGTTGTATTCATATCGGTTGAAATTTGATATTAGAATGTTGAACCCATCAAATTCATGAATTCTTAAATAATTCCTTGGCTTCATGGTACTAAAACATACTTCAGTGATTTGGCCCTTCAAATACGTGTCAACTAAGCTATATGCAAGGAAATGGATCAGCAAACCATCATGGTATGAGTTTGCAATTTTTTCTTTACTGGATATAACAGTAATGCAGTCGCTCCTTTCCTGGATATAACAGTAATAAGTTTTGTTTACCTCATGACTTATAAGTAGCAAACAAAGTAATTATAATTAGTAATCTTTATATTGACTATCTTCACCAGCCTTGTCTCTTAATAGGAATCTAATAAAGTGAGAGACTTCAGATGTGCTAATGAAATATTAACACTGTTCTCATAAGAATAAACTGAAGGGACAGTTAGTACCACAACCCATAATGAATGATTTAGCTGGCACTTAATATATCTTTGATAAATATTTGAAAAAAAGTAAGATCAGTATAAATCAGTGATCAATATTGAAAGCAATTTCTATAATATACATCATGTTTTGCTATTGTTTATTACAAATGAAATTTTTTTTTATATTATATTTATGTAATTTGTGAGATAGTCTAAAGAGATTTATTTCTTTAAAAATAATTGGTTGATTATTTGTGTGTCATTGTTTATATTATTTTACATGGAATATCTTTATTACATATATTTATATTTCATGCACCCCTAAAGTTTAATTATATTAAATTAAGATAGAAATGAACTTAGATTTCTAAAAATAATATAATTCTAATGGAGTAAAAATGAAGATAATAAATATATAATGAATTTTAAATATGTTATGTTTTCAAAAACATTATGGGCACTTCCTCCGTTACATTTGAATATATGTGTTCTCAGGATATATAATTCAAAGTTCAGGTGAGAAATAATATTTATGATTATTAATCCCATTATGAAGATATATTTTTCCTTTATTAATCTTACACAATGCAAATTATCTGTTTATTTAACTCTTTGAATCTAAAATATGTTTTCTCAAAATCTAATTATTTATTTTTTAATATTCTAAAATTCTACTCTACATTAAGATAAATCAATAACTTTTTTTTCTATCTTTCTTTCTTTTTTTTTTTTCTTTTTCCTTACATAATTGATGCCATGTTTTTCAATTTTCTCTATGTGCAGTGTGCAAACTAGGGAAAAAATTTTTTGTTAACTTTCAAATGGCTAAATCAGAAACAAGTATCAACATAGATACTATATTACTAATTAAATTACAATTTAAAATAATTAGTAACATGTGCTGAAGTTTGCTAGTGAAAATTAAGACTACAGCATTACTTCTAAAGACAAACCATGCCACAGGGATGAGATTGGCAAAGAAATAAAAAAAGCTAAAATTACATTATCTTAAATTATACTATATTATTTTAAATTATATAATTTTATATTATTATAAAATTATATATATATTATTTAATTAAATTAGTAAAATAAATTAAATCCAAAACAGGTTTTTAAGAAGTAAAATACAAGGAACTTTGCGTGATGAAAATACAGTCAGACCCGTTTAAGATGTTCATGGTTAATATGCAATCCCACATAATATGCACATTTTTCTGGTTCTTTGAACATCACCCATACGACAAATGCAAAATATCACATTTAATACAGAAGCGGTTATTATGCGATCATGCTTAATATGCGATAAAGTTTCGGTCCCTCAAGGCAAAAAAATCTTTGCTTAATATGCGAAATCATTGATCAAGATGCGAATTTCTTTTTTTTTCTCCAGTGTTGCCAATTTAGAGGGATTTTTTCTTTTTGGATATCTATCACTATTTCCAAATACTAATATTCACAGTAGTGAATGACAGATTAATTAAAGCAAATATTACAAATCAGAAATAATGGTATATATTTGAATTAAAAAAAAATCACTCTAAATTAACAACACATGAACTAATATTTGATCACGCATCATAGTATTCTTTGTCTCTTGCTTTGCATATGTTTTTACTGAAGTAGAGAAAGACAGACGGATTTTTGTTGCTTTTCTTGTTTATTCTTTTTTTCTTTGCAAGGTGTGTTGCAAATTTTTTTTTTTTTTTTTTCTTCTGATACACAGTAGTAAATAAAGCCTTCCTAGTAGAGCGTGCTTTTAAATGCAATTGGAAGAGAAAGGGAAATATTCTTTTGTTTACAGTTCTATTTCTTCATTATTTTCTTCTGATTCCTATTTTTTCCTGTTATATTCATATCCAATGAGTTACTTGCAGCACAAGCTTAATGAAGTGAAGTCTCTTTGTGTATTGTCAAGAATCAAAAGGAAGGTGTTAATCATTATCACAAGTAATAAATATGATTTTAATAAATGGGCTGTTCTGCACAGATTTAATATTGTTGGTTTTGTTAAAAAACATTAATGTAGCAAAGAAATTATATTTGTTGTTTTATTTTTGGTTGTAATGTATTCATTGACAATAATATTTGAAACCATATTTTTTAGTTGGTCCTATAAAAGCACAATGAATTAAACTTGAATACAGCGACATATGAAGAGAAAGGGAAATGTTCTTTCGGTTTCAATTCTAATTATTCAGTACTTTCTTCTGATTCCTGCATTCTTCTGTTATATTCATATCCAGTAATTTACTTGCAAATTAAGTTTCATGGTGTAAAGTCATCTCTTTTTCTTCTGTCGAGAATCAAAAGGAAGGTGTTACTCATTATCACAAGTAATAAACATGATTTTAATAACTAGACCGAAATTTTTTTTTAATTTAACTAAAAAAATTTAATATTGTTAGTATTGTTAAAAAAAAAAAATTAAGCTAGCAGGGAAAATATATTTGTTGTTTAGAATTTCAAAATTAAGGTTGAAATTAGCAGAAAGATTTCTAAAATCACGATTACTTTAGAACTACTGAATAGATTTCAAACATTCTTTCTGGGTAATAATAACAATCTCTACTTAAAAGTAGGCTACAATTTAACCTCAAAGGTGTTCAAGAACAAAATGTTCTAAAATTCAGATTTCTTTGAATCTGGTGAGGCTAAAAGCATGAAATTTAATATGGTGGTTACTTTTAAGACATAAATGTTCAATAAGCAGATTTGTTAAAATATTCGAGGTTTAAAAGGGTAAAATGGTCATGTTATGGTGTGGCAATTTCATAATTTAAATATTTTAAAATAAAATTTATAATAATCAAATTAATTCATTACATATAATTTAATTTCAAAATTTAAATTATTTTCCAAAATATATTACAATTTAATAATTTTCTAGGAACCTGCAACTATCAAAATTCATAATATCTTTATTCAACTGTTATGAATAATACTATATTTAATACATAAAAATAATAGCCTAAGTCATGTGACTGTCATCAACAGTTTCAGGCTGACCACTTCGCTTTTTATATGCCACAGCCCTTTCGGCACTAATGTTAGCCGGGCGTAGGTGATAAATCGCCAAATGGTTCCATCACCATCATTCCATCTATATTATAATAGTCCAAGTCATGTGACTGTCATAAAGAGTTATGGACTGATCCCTTTGCTTTCCATATGCAAGGTGGCCATTTTTAATAAAAATTATTTTTTCGAATAAAGGTACATAAAAGTTGCCATGATCACAAAGAATTTTTGGTATGTTTATGTTAGCCGAGTGCAAATCTCGCCAATAGAATTTTTTAACTCGCCAGTTAGCATTTTTTTTTTATTTTTCACATGGTAAATTAAGGCAATGCTTTGATGTTGAAATTAAATGTCATGGCTTATGGTATTATTTCCCTGCCCCCCTTAAAAAAGTCGTGAATTAAAAAAATTTCAGTTTTAAATTAAAGTTACGTATTTTAAATAAAATGAATGAAAGTATCATATTTTAAATGCGATGGGAATAATATTTGGTGATTTATCACCTCCGCCGGATAACATAAAAACACAGATTTCTTGATTTCTCTATCAGAATCTTCTGATTTGGCATAGGATTGAGCAAGTACATTAAATTACGATTAAAAGTGACATGATACAATGCTTAGCATACATTTAAGGGAGACCAAACTGGTCGCCAAGGGCAGCTAGTTGTTATGAATAATAATATGTTTATTAAATCATCAAAAATCTTAATTATGAATAGTATATTTATCAAATAACTTTAAATATACATATTCCTCAAAATTCTAGTTTTCATCTTATTTCTTTAAATTAACTTCAATTCCCTGTTTACAACGACTTTCTGTTTACAGTTGTTTAAAAATTTTGTTACCAATTTCGGATTACTGAAATCATAAGGATCGCAACTAAATTCAACGATTTTCTTTCATGCAACTTGCGATCACTTATTTTCGGTTGCATACCGCAAGGCTAATACCTTTTACAGATTTTACAGTAAGATTCGCTCAAGGTATACACTAATTGTATAACGGTTGGTTGGTTGGTTGAATGATGTTAATGGCACAAAATCCCTAAAGGGACATGCTGCGCCAAAAAAGAATAGACTAAACACATAAAAACAACATGAAGAGCACAGAGAAAAGCAATCTGGATGGGGGATCCCATCCAGATGCAGTCAGACAAGTGAAGATGAATAAGGAAATTTAAAAGCTAAAATATCATAGTATAAAAGATTTCAAATATAAAAATGCAAAGTGCAGTCTGGATGGGCTCCCATCCAGATGTCAGAAAAGTATAGAAAACATCAAGTTGTATTTAAACCAAAAGAAATAAAAACTATATTTCAAAATAAAATCCAGCATGTTTTAAAAAGGTGAAGAGTGCCCCATGAGGTGTATCCCCAATGAGGTTTGTCAAGATTGGTGATGATGAGTTAAAATAAATTCTGTATAAGTGCCGGAGCCCCGGACAGTCAGTTAAAACATGATGAACAGTCAGGTAATCAAAATGACAATGTGGACACATGGGTGCAACCTCCTGAAGCAAAAGATGTTTATGAGTGATCCTAGAATGTCCCACTCTCATACGAGTTAGGAGAACATCAGTTTTCCTTAGATAAATCGGAGGCCAGGTCATGATTCTTGGTTTAACATGGTGCAGTTTATTATCATATTCTAAATCCCAATTTTCTTGCCATTTATTATGAATAAAGTGTTTGATAAGTAGTTTAACGTCTGAGAATGGAACATTATGGTGTAATGGATCAAGAGCACGTTTTGCCGCCTCATCTGCTTTCTCATTTCCGGGAATACCCATGTGTCCAGGTACCCAGCAAAATAAAATATTATAGCCTCGTCTTGTCAATTTATTATAAAAATCAAGGATGGATGAGACATAAGGATGCTTTTTAAATGATTTAATTGCATCAATAGAACTATTTGAGTCAGTATAAATGATGAACGATGAGCTATGATGATGAGAAATGTGGAACATGGCTCTCTCTATTGCAATTAGTTCGGCTGTAAAGACAGAAGTACAAGAATGCAGGCGATAGCTTAATGAAGTAATCTCACAAAAAATCCCACAACCAACAATATCACCTCTTTTAGAGCCATCTGTATAAATCTCAGTGTAGTTATTAAAATTTGCTTGATGTGAAGCAAATAACTGTTGGAAAACAACAGGAGCCAAGTTGTTTTGGTTGGTTGGTTGTATTTATGTCGGCCAATTATCAGCACGTGGGATATGGGCCCTAAGGGAGGGGGGGGTGTGCCTTCCGTGGAGGTCTTTCTAAGGGAATCTAACCCGTATTAACGCTTGGAGAACCAAGGTTCGAAGAAAACCACGAAAACTCCGAACGATTAGGCCGATGGGCGCGATTGGGATCGAACCCAGCACTTCCCGTCTACCAGCTTCGAGAGCAGAACCTCTCGGCCACTCCAAGTTGTTTTGATCATATCCTTTAAAAGAATGGAGACAGGTAATATTAGGAGAGTTCCATGGAGGTAGCACATAAAAGGGACATGGTCTCACCTTGATACTATTCAGAGGACCATTATTAATAATGTTTCTCATTCTGGCTCCAAAACGTGGGATGCAAGATGGTCGATGCTGATAAAGAATATGATTGTTGGTATTTAAAATGCAAGTGTGAAGAGGATGGCCAGGATGAGAAAGGGCACGGTAATACAATTCTAATGAAAGTTTTTCACGAGTATGGTGTAATGCTGGTTCATTACAGTCAACATAAAGACTTAAAATTGGAGAAGTACGAAATGCACCAGAGCAAACACGGAGTGCGCTATGGTGCACAGTGTCAAGTTTTTTAAGAACAGAATTACGGGCAGAGCCATAGACCTGGCAGGCATAGTCAATTTTAGAACGAATTACAGCACGATATATCTTAAGGAGAGATGTACGGTCTGCTCTCCAAGAAGTGTTTGAAAGCACTTTAAGTAAATTAAGCAATTTTTCACATTTTGTCCGTAATTGTAAAACATGTGGTAAAAAAGTAAGTTTTTTGTCAACGTATAGGCCTAGATAACGAACGTTGTCCACAGTAGGAATTTGAGATGTCCCAATAAAAATTTCAGGATCTGGATGCAGATCCCTTCGTCTACAGAAGTGAACACATGAAGTTTTTTCAATAGAAATTAAAAAACCATTTTTGTTAGTCCAGCTAAGAATAATATTTATTGCAATTTGCAGTTGTCTCTCAATAAAACGAATATCCTGTCCCATACACATAATGCGGAAGTTGTCAACGTATAGATCTCCCTTAACAGAAGGTGGTAGTTGATTAAGGATGTCATTTATTTTAATAGCAAAGAGAGTGACACTCAGGACACTGCCTTGAGGTACACCCTCTTCTTGTACATAGAAACTGGATAAAATCCCCCCAATTCGAACTTGAAAAATTCGAATTGCAAGGAAGTTTTTAATAAAAATTGGGAGGTTCCCACTAAATTCCAGGTTAAAAAGGTCACGAAGAATCCCGTAACGCCATGTCCTGTCATAGGCTTTTGCCATGTCAAAAAATACTGAGACCAAATGGTTGCGTTTAAGAAAAGCTGTCCGAATGTAATGTTCAAGATGGATCAGGTTATCAATAGTAGACCTACCTCGTCGAAATCCACTTTGAAATGCGGCAAGGCAATTGTTAGTTTCTAAAACACGGACGAGGTGGCAATTTACCATTTTTTCAAGTAACTTGCAAAGGCAGCTAGAGAGTGCGATTGGCCTGTAATTATTAGGATTGCTAGCATCTTTTCCTGGTTTAGGGAAAAGAATAACGATAGCCCTGCACCAAGCGTTGGGGAATTTCTGTTCCGTCCATATTCTGTTGAAAAAGGAAAGGATATTGTTAAAAGAAAGTGGTGAGAGGTGCTTAAGCATAACATATGTGATGTCATTGTGCCCTGGGGCAGATAAATGACTGTCTTGCAAACACTTTAATAGCTCTGATATGATAAATGGTTGATTGTATGAAAATGAATTATGAGAGTTAAAATTAATCCTGGTCATTTCAGTTTGTCTTTAATAAGTTAAAAATGGTTCTGGATATGCGTCTGATTTAGAAATTGATGCTAGGGTACTACCTATCGTCTCAGCTATGTTTTTGGGAGAAGTGATGGTTTGACCATTCATATTTAAAATGGAAATATTATTTTCAGAGTACAGGCCCATACACTTTTTCACTTTTTGCCAGAGTTTTTTACTTGAGGTGTTAGAGTCAATGCTTGAAATATAGTTGATCCAAGACTCCCATTGGCTTTTGCGTCACACTCTTCTAGCTTCAGCCTTTGCTTTTTTGTATGCCACTAGGGGGCTCGGCCCCCTACGAGCTACGCTCGCCAACCCCCCGTTCAGACACTGCAGTCTCTAAAAGCACGCTAATTTGATCGGCTTTAATTGAATTTTTTTGGAAGATTAAATTATAATTAAAAAAACAAAGGCGATCGCCCTATAAACGGGTTTCTATTCATTTCTCTTTGATTGGGGAATTTTACGGAAAAATCAGCTGCTGTTAAAAGATACAATGGCATTTCAAAATCATCTAATATAAAATGAATTAAGTAAACAGAGTCTTTGTCTCCGGGTATTTTTTAACAAAGCGAAAAGAAAGTCCTTTTAAATAAAACATTTTAAATATATCGTTTTTAATCTGACGTAATTTTCACCAAACTTTTCTTTCCCTTTTTAATATTCACGTGAAAATGCTTTTATTAGAAATGAAAAATTATTTGCTGTCAAAAAAAAAAAAAAAAAAAAAAAAAAAAAAAAAATAGTTGAAAAGTTCATCTCAAAATATCAAGTAAATGTCTCGCGCTATTTTTAAATTTAAACTACTATTTTGCAATATTATTTTTTGTTCATTTTACGTAATAAGTGTAATGTGACGTAAATGTGATGTAATTTCTCCTATTTAAGACTTCTAACGCATGTTAATGAATTTATTACTTTACAATATCCTTTCTCTGTTAAAATTCACGTGTAATTATAGATGAAGTAATTTTCAATAAGTTCCTGCTTTTTATACGTAATTATTTAATTTTAATTTGAGAGTTTTTCTTTTCTGTTTATAATAGTCACGCGTAAATAAATTTTTAATTTGAAACAAACATTATTGTTTCCGTTGTTTATACAGTTTGGCAACAGGTTAAATTAGTACAATTTTCTGAAATAAGTAAAAAAATATCTCTCGAAATGCTGAAAATTTGAATTTAAAATAGAAATGAAACATCGAAAAATGAGTCAAATTAAAAAAAATAAATTATTTCTGCACACCGGGAAATTATAACGTATAAAATGATCTAAAAAGTATTAAATTCCGATGTATAGTTTTTGCTCCTATAAAACTTTTTTAATGGAACGATTTTGTCCAACTTTAGCATTAAATATCTCTTAAAATAATTCTTCGATTTGAAAACTGTCTACATCAGCGTGTTTATCAAACATTTCTGTATAATACTACCAATTTTCATATTTTTGTATGCATTATTTTTCTTAATATTAACGAAGAAAGACCTCCGGTCACAAAAAATTCAAAACCGGCGGCGGCGGCGGCGGTGACAGCGGGAGTTACTTTTTTTTAGAATAGAGAGATATAATTAATATTATTTGGATATCTACGAAATAAACCCCAAGCCTTTTGTTGTTTTTTCTTTGCTAATTGGCAATCACTGTTCCACCATGGTTTTCTGTGTTTATGAGCAGATAAAGTTTTAGGTATGCTAGCATCAGCAGCATTGATAATACAATGAATTATATTATCAAGCGCTTTGTCAATATCTATGTTAGTCTCTATCATGCTATCAGTAATGTCTGCAAGTGCAGTGAAAGTTGGCTAATTGGCTCTGTCATAAACATATCTTTTCGGATAGTTATTAGAATCTCCTCTAGTAGTCAATGATATAAAAGTGGGAAAATGGTCACTGCCGTGTAAGTCATTTGAAACCCAAAAGTTCCAGAAAGGATAGAGAAATGGGGAGCAGATTATAAGATCTATTGCATGGAATGTGCGTGTTGGCTCATGAAAACAGGTATGATTACCATTATTGAGCAGGCATAAGCCGTTGTCAGAAATAATTTTTTCTATAATATCACCACGGGGATTAGAATCACTGTTTCTCCAGAGTTGGCTATGTGCATTAAAATCACCAAGAAGGATATATGGAGCGAGGAGTTGGAGAAGGAGATTATCCAGATCTGCTGAATGAATATTTTTGTTCGGAGGTAAATAAATCGTACATATAGTTATGAGTTGATTAATATACACACGGACAGCAACAGCTTGTAAGTTTGTAGTTAAAGCAATATGTGTATGGGGTACATTATTGGAGATGAAAAGAGCCACTCCACTAGTGGCCCTATCACTGCCGATAAAATCTTTTCTGTAGGTTGAATAGCTGCATAATTTGACTTTGTCATTGGGTTTCCTGTAGAGCTAAGCATAATGGTTGGTGGTCGGATAGAATGCTACAGATTTCGTCATGTTTATTGTGATAACCACGGCAGTTCCACGAAATAATATTAGACATGAATGATTGTTTTTTTTTTTTTTTTTTTTTTGTTTTTTTTTAAGTAATAAATCTGCGTTATTTTAATCGGAGACAGTAGACATGCTATCTCCATTGTTGAATATTTCATCCGGTTCTGGGTGAAGCGGTAGAGCATCATCTTCCTCCATTTTATCATTCTGCATTGAATGAGTTTTATTTTTGGATGTTTTACTCTTTTTCTTTTTGAAAGTATTTTCAGATGACACAGTGGCTTTAATTGTTGGAAGGTTAAATTTTTCTGCATCAGATTTACAGTTTGGTTTCACAGATGATGTTTTAGTTGTATTTTGAGAACCTCTATTATGGAGTGGAAGTTTAGAAATAACAGATTGTGATGATTTTGAAGAGGCGTTTTGAGCTGGTTTAGACAGACCAGATTTTGGTAAATTAGGAGGAGCAGATTTAGGTGACTTAGGAGGAGCAGATTGCGTTGATCTATTTGTCTTACCAGAATTATTAGACAGGTTGTTTTGTTTTTGATTAGGTTGGCAATTAGGTTTAGTGGGGAGTTCAGTTTGAGTTGCAATAGTTTGATAGGTTTTATTGGCAGTTTTAGATAACGCCGTAGCATATGAAACACCAACTTTGGGTGTCCTGGATTCAACGATTTTTCTTGCTTCGGGGTATGATATATTTTCTTTTGTATGTATGGTCTGTATCTCTTTTTCTTTTTTCCACTGATCGCATGATTTAGCATAAGATGGGTGGTCTTTTTTACAATTTACACAAGAAGGTGGTGCATTGCATTGTACACTTTCGTGGCCAACTGCACTACACCGACCACATGTGGTTTTACCTCGGCATGATGTTTTTGAGTGCCCAAAGCATTGACAATTAAAGCAACGCAGTAGGTTTGGGATGTATGGTCTGACAGAACATGATAAATAACCTGTTTTTATATATTTGGGTAAGTTGGGTGTGTTAAAGGTCAGTATAATATGCTTGGTAGGTATTTGTACTTGGTTAGCTGGTATTTGTTCATCTTTACGGTTGATTTTTATACGTCTAGCTCCTATAACATTTTGTTCTCTTAAGTTTTGCACTATTTCATCATCAGATACATGCAGGAGGTCAGATTCCGAGATCACTCCATGAGACGAATTTAAGGTTCTATGTGGCAATATGGTGACAGCAATGTTTGCAAAGTGTTGGTTGTTGGTTACTTCAATTAGTAGTTCACCTGTACGGAGTTTTTTTTAATTGTTTTGGGTTCACAAACCAGTCCTTGGATAGACTTATTAATCAAAAAGGGCGATGTCTTATCAAAACTCCCTTCTTGGCGTTTAACGATGAAGAATCTTTCTTCAGTTTTACTTTCATGAGAGTCGGGATTTTAAGATTCCGTATTGGAAACAAAATTCTAGACCCTCATACCCCATGATTCTTTATTATCCTGATCAATAGCAGCCTTTGAGCTAGAACTCAATGCATCATTATTCTCTTGATTAATTTGTGGGGCCTCCACATCGCATGTCTTAATTCCTGATTTTGTAGCCATATTCTGAGAGAGATTTTATGAAACGCCAGACATCGGGCTGGTGGTCACCAACCCTTCTTCTTACCATTATTTTAGGCTCAGGTCTCAAAAGGGTGAAAACTATTCACAACAAACTTCCATGTTTTTCAAACGTTGGATTAAACTCAATAGCATTCCAAACTCTAGTTCTTTCACAGTGGAACTCGGTCGTCGTAGGTAAGCCTTTACAGCTCTGTCCAACCTACAACTTCCTTACGCCGAAAGGTACCAGTCGCCCAGAGAATTCCTAACCGCCGCCATACAAGTATAGCGTCCACCGATCACGGAACTGAAATTCGGAAATGCCCTGCACTCTGGGACTCAAGATCAGCTTAAAAAGGTAGAAACGAGGCGATGAGATTAAAAAAACCTCAACACCCAGAGTGTCTCACGTGAAAATAAAAAAATCCACTATTGCAAAAAAGAAAAAGTAATGTGGCTGAGAACTTAGAAACAAGGTGTATTTTTTGTATTTTTTCAATATTTTGAATTTTCTTTTTTCTTTTTTTAAACAAAAGAACAAGAACAATGTTAGTAGAACAAAATGGTTAGTAAAGAACATGAACAAGAACAAAGAGGGATAACAAACTGAAAAAAAGAAGAGTAAAAAGTGTGAAACAAAGATAAAAGGATAGACAACCAAAAAGAGGAGAAGAGAGGAAGGGAGAAAGATCGCTCGGGAATCCGGGGTCGCGAAACCCGTAAATACCTGAAGAAGGTATTCCCCTGGGGGAAATCGGTATAATGGTTTCTCCCACCTAAACACAAGGAATTTCTGGAGGACACCATGATATTCTCTCTCTTCTTTCTTGGATTTCGACCCAAGCAGCAGAGACCCGGAGCTGGAGCTCTAAATTTTCCCCTGTTCCAGGCCTTCTTTAGTTTTTTAATATTCTTTTAAATTTTTTTTTTTCAGTCTTTTAAATTTCCAGGCTTAAAATATTTTAATTACATCATTATTCAGTATTTTAATTACATCATTTTTTAGGGTTTTTTTTTATTAGAGATGGAAAACTTTTCACAAAGACATGGTAAGACTACTTCACTTCTACTTTCTACTTGAGCTAAGTGACAACACTATTTGAAAACAAATATGGCCACCTGTTGTTTTCATGTGTAGTTGTACAATTTTCGTTGTTTGAAAAGCATAGAAGAAATTTTAGATTTTTGTGTTTAAAATCCCACCAAACTTTCTTTTTTAAAAGTAAAAGCTAAAAGACGTCAGATTTCCTGAACAAGTATTTAAAGTTTGATGAGAAGGAAAATGAATTTTGTCAGATCTTTAACAAAGGTAAAGGAAGAATTTATGAGCAAAAAAATTAACTGTGTAAAATAAAATCTGCAACTCAAAAATGCGGAGCCGGAGGTGACTTGGAGGATTTGCCGGAGCTGGAGCCACCAGGGCTGGCTATTTGCTGGCAAAAAAGGGTTTCTGCCTTGCCAGTGGCAGAAACTGGTTATAACCGGTAGAAACTGGCAACAACTGGCATAAACACATTTCATGACATAATCTGAGACTTTTTTACTAGTATTAAATTCCGTAAGTACATTTTATTCCGTATAAATAACAAATGAAATATTGTGGGTAGTTTTAATTAAAAAATAAATAGATTTGTATTAGAAAAAATGAGTAATGTAACAGATAAAATTTTTGTTATAGTATGGTTATATAATTTTATATGTAAACAATTATTAGAGTATTTTAAAATTTCAGTTTAAAATCAAATACAAAACTATATCCAATACTTATTTTAAATTAAACAATCAAAAGAAAAGAAAAATATTCAATACTTGTTCAAAATAATTTTCTGTAATTTAACGTAATAATTTACTAACAACACTATAAATTATCTCTCATAGAAATATTATAGTTATATGCGGATCTTGTAATTCCATGAATTTAAAAACATTTCATTTAAATACAGTATTCAAAGGAACAAATCTGACTTTTTTTTTTTTTTTTTTTTTTCAATTTAAGACTGTTATAAGCATAGATCAAATTTTGTGCGAATTTTAGTAAAAAAGCTAAAATCTTTAACAATGATTTTACGCACAAATAACGTATAGACACAACAAAAAACGATTATATGGGATATTTGTGTCGTGTCTGTATGTTATTTGTGCATAAAATCGTTGTTAAAGATTTTAGCTTTTTTATTAAGACTGTTAGTTGAAAATGTTCCAACCACATTTTGCACTTACAAAACAAACAACTACAAAGGTTCAAAGCAGATTTGATACAGTAATAACCGACTGCCATATGCTAACTTATTTACTTCATCCTAAGTATATGGGATCAAAATTGACATATGAGCATAAAGAAAAGGCAAGGAAATTGCTTTCTGATATTAATCCCAATTTTGTGCCACATATAATATCCTTCGAAGCAAAATCGACTCCTGCCTCAGAAACATATTTCTCCAAGGAAGACCTAGAAAATGTCTTGCCCCTACCTTCTATGTGGTGGTCATCTTTAAAAACGAATACTGGTGAAAATGAGGATTTTTCAAATTTGCATCCTCAATAATGACATTGCCAGCAAGTAATGATAGTCTTGAAAGAATATTTTCAAACTTTTCTTTCATTCAAAACAAAGAAACAGTGTGTTCAGAAAGATAGCAAAATTTTGTCCTATGCTATGGAATGTTCTGTGGAAAAAGTAATAATAGTATATTTGAGTGGCAATTTTGTTCTTTCAATATTGTAAAATAATTGTGCAAGATATTTCATTAAATTTTTTTCGGTTATTTATTGTGCTTCAATTATTTACTTATATAATTTCACAAGAATCATAATCTTTAAGTTATTGCATTGCATTATTTATTTAAAAATACTCTGAAAAATACATTTGTTAAAATATCAGATTTTTTTTTGTAAATTTCTTTTTTTACTTTTAAATAAAAATTCAACTCTAAACAATAATATAAAATAGTTAAACTTGTACAGCATCAGACTACCATTGACAATTTCTGTTTTTCAAGTGAAAAAAAATTAGTATCTATTATTATATAAGCAAAGTATATTTATATGATAATTTTGAAACTTTTTTACAACTTTGAATAACATTCATAATCTTTAATTTTAATTTTTAACTTAATTGTTTACACATCAAATACATGTATGAATTAAGAATCATTGCACATTAAAGTTCTTATTAATATTATTTCTGAGTTTCTGCCAGTTTTTGCCACTTACTGGCAGAAACTAGTTTCTGCCATGCCGGTTTTAACCGGTTATAACCGCTGGTTTTAACCACTTTGGCAGAAACTTACCAACCCTGGGAGCCACAGTATTTTTTATCTAGGAGCGGAGCTGGAGCATCAAAATTTTTTGGCTCCAGGTCACTGCAAAGCAGCGCAGTTAATTCTCGGCATATTGGCGTTGGGTTAAACGGGTTCTTCATCTGATACAGCCAAAATGCTTAGTAAATTTCTTCATTTAATTCAATTGTTGGGCTTTATAGGTCTGTAATTAATAGCAAAATAGTTATAATTGTAAGGTTTACTCATAAAAGTGTAATTAATACATCAGTGATAATTTATGTGAAAATGCAGTCTTTCCACTTGGATATTTAAAAAATTATGGCTCTCATGTCCGATCATTTTCAAGTTTCCAGAGATTTACTGGCCATGCGGAGATCCAAATATTTAAAGTTATTCAGTGCTCAATTTTTCACCTTGTGATTTCCAATGACAGAGCAGGGGTGCCATTTCAGAACTTTCTTTGGGGGGGGGGGGGGGGACATTTTTTGAAGGATGCTATATAGCTAAGGGTAGGATCCAGGGTGTCTATCAACCCCCCCCCCCCCCACCCCGTATGAGAAACATTTACTGACTTATGCTTACAATAACAGTAAGAACTTCGAATACGGAAACTTTTGTTTTAGACAGGTTTCCGTCTTAAAAGGTAAATTTTTAATATATTGGACATGATTTTTTTTTCTTTTTAGACAGGATTCTGTTATAGACAGGTTTCATTTTTACAGGTATCCTCACTGACTGTTAAACCATCCGCACTATAGTATAGATAGCTCTGAAAAGAGATGTATTAGAGTAAAACTTGTAAAAACGAAACCTGTCTATAACAGATTTCTTTCTAGAAGGGGAAAAAATCAAATTTCGTTGAAAAAACATCATACAATTATACTTGCTAAGACAGTGCTAAGACTATGCTAAGACGGAAACCTGTTTAAATAGAGCTTTTTTCTAGTCCCTTTCGAAGTTTTACTTACAGGGGCGCCATTTCATGAGTTTCCTGACGAAGGACAAGGAAAATTTTTCTTTGAGGAACAGGGAATGTGAAAAATTGCAGAACTGCACAAAGCACACAGGAAAAAATCCCGCACAATAAAAAATGCTCTATGTGATTTTGTCTCCATAACTTCTTTCACAAGCATGTGATTATTCCACATTTTTTTTTCCCCCGTGAAAGTCCGCAATATTTCTTTCTTTCAAAATCCGCAAAATCAATGGGTGGCAGAAAAAAACCACGAATCTTGGAAATTTAAAAAAAAAAAAAAAAGTCTCGAAATGGTCGCTTAAAAAATCGCTAATTTCTTCAAACGACCGTGGAAAATATCGCTAATTTAATCAGAGATCACAAAAAGAAATACAGATTTCGTCAAATGATTGCACAAACAGAAATCTTGAATTTTGTAAAAGGATTGCGAAAAAAATCGCGAATTTCGTCAAAAGATTGCGAAAAAAAATCACGAAAATTTAATCGAAAAATCGTGCAGTAAAATCGAGGAGAAATTCGTCAAACCATCGCGTACTAAGATCCAAAATTTTAGACTCTCGCGCAAAAAAAATCACAAACGTTATTAGTCGGTGGCAGAAACAAAATCACGAATTTCAATAAATAATAGTAATAGGGAATCGTGAATTTTATCAAAAAAATCACGAAAACAAATATCGAATTTCGTCAGTTGGTCACGGAAAAATATTGTGAATTTCGGCAAGTGCTCGCACGAAAAAAATCCATTTCATATAACGCTTGCAGAAAAAAATCGTGAATTCCGTAAATCGATCCCGGAAAAAAATCGCAAATTTCGTCAGATAATCGCGGAAAAAAAATAATGAAATTCAATCAGTCATGAGATAATCAGCCAACGAACGTCATGAATAGGTCATGAAATTTGCAAATTTTGTGATCTGTAAGTATAAGAAAATTTTCGTTAGTGATTTTCTGCAAGTGAAGGTAAAGCGTTAATTTTTTCGGATTGTGTTTTCACTATTATGAGATGGTTTCAAGTTAATCTGATTTTTGAAAGAAATTCTGAATATTTTTCAGATAAAAAAGACTACATATTTAAATATTAATGAATACTATGTATATGTCTTCATTTTTCTACAGAACAGGAAAAATTTATAATTAATATTCATATAAAAAGTACAATAAATGCACAAGAATTACTTTCATGTGCATACATATAATTTAAAATTATTTAAAATACATTAGAAAAGCCCAGAACATTTTCAGTCATCCCAAGACCGTCATCAGTGGGATTTAAACGTTATTTTCTTTGCGCTTATTCGAGAATTGGCTAGAAGAAAATCATTGTGATTGTTGTGTCAATGATTTTGACGAGTTATACCATGATCAATTTGCACACAGCAAAAAAAATTCTCACATTTACAAGATACCAATCATACTTCCCTTCATAGTCCTGTTCGGTCTGAAAAGTGATCTGGCACTTGTAATTAGCAGAATGTGCCTGTTTCTGGAATGTAGTTCTGCTTAGTCAGGCGCAATCGAACCTGTGCTGATAGTATGTTTGATTCGCTTGCATAAAAACTGCTGATCGCCTGCATAATGTTAGACTGAGTTTTTAATCGCACTTTAGATAAATAACTGGTATATATAGAGAGCGTATACGCTTATAAAATCAGTCTGCCTGCTAGCGATGTCCAAGCGTAAGCGCTTTGTTTTTACATCTTTTGATCTCTCTACCGAGCCTGCGTTTGATAGCAATGTACAGGAGTATCTTGTATATGGTAGAGAGACTTGCCCGGATACGGGTCGCGAACATCTCCAAGGCTTTGTTTGTTTTAAGAATAGAAGGAACCTCTGCACAGTTAAGCGGTGGATTCATGGTGCTCATTTTGAAAGTGCTAAAGGAACTGTGGCAGAGGCTTCGTCGCATTGTAAAAAAGATGGTGATTTCACCGAATTTGGCTTTATTCCAGCAGATGCGCGAAAAGTTAATGCGTTTAGAGACGTACTTGATAAGGCTGAGCGCGGTGAGATCACCAGTATTAAGGCCGATTATCCGGGGCTCTATATCCGCTACAAGACGTGTTTACACTCTTGTCAGCTTTTTAACAACGACACGCTTCCAAATTCCTGTGGAGTCTGGATTTGCGGTCCGCTCCGGATCGGTAAGGATTACGCTGTGAGGCATTTTAGTCCTTTGTTTATTAAAAGTTTGAACAAATGGTGGGATGGATACGTAGGGGAGAGGGGGGCACATGTGAACATGGGGCAGATGTGAACAGTACATATTTCACTCAGTTAATTTGAAATAAAAAAATTAAAAAAATTACCAATTGATGGTAGTACTGGTACCATATTTTGACTGATACAATAGGCCATTTTGATTTCTGGTAGTTGTAATTTGTTTGTTTTAGAAGGTGTGAAGTAAAAAAGTCTTCTAAGTTATTGAAGTAAAAATTCATTCAAGACATTTTTTAAAGAAGAATATCAGCATTGCATTCTATAGTGGCATTAATTAGGTAAGTCTACAAAAAGTTTTGCTTCCTTATTTCAATTAAAAATATCTTATTTTTATAAGTTAGGCTTAAGTTGGTAGATGGGGCACTTGTGAACAGAACATATGGGGGAAGATGTAAACAGTTCACAAGTATATTTTTTAAGTCTGTGAATGCATTTTTTTTTTTAAAGTTTAAAATTTAATTACCCTTGTCAAACATTGAGCTATATATTAAATGTTTTTAGGATTATTTCAGTTTTAATTTACAGGAAGTTATATAACAATTAAAAGTGGCTCAAAAGGAGTAGGCATATTAGTGTACAATTTTACGAATAATTTCTTGTATCTATGTTGAAACATTTATTGATTTATTCACACAACTAGAAAAGGGCATCTAATTAGTTTTTATCACAGTTTTTATTCACAAAAAACTATTTTTGGCTTATTTATGCATGTGTTCACATGTGCCCCAGCTATGTTCACAACTACCCCTCCACCGGGGCACATGCGAACAAATTTAGGCAAGTTTTAGAATGATGATATAAGTTTGAAATTCTTGATAAATGCATCCAAAAGTTCCACCAAAAGAACAAACAAATTCTAAATATTCATATGAATCAACTTTTGGTTCAATAGCTCATAACAATTTTGAGAAATAGTCAAAACTGTAAAAATTGTTCACATGTGCTCCCCTCTCCCCTACTTCCCACTGTGTCTGGCTTGCCAGTTTTTTGAAAATTTGGGCTGATATGTACCCCTTCAGCGTGGAAATTAAAGGGGGTACTATTCTTATAAGGCCCAAGCGCATTATAGTAACTTCTAATTTTCAAATGCAAGAATGCTTCACAGGCATTATGTTAGATGCACTTCGGGCTAGGCTTAGTATATACGATTCCTTCGGTCCTGATCCATCATATACAGAGAGACTCAGACCCCAGCCAAACAACACTGTACTAGACATGTTGATAAAGCATGAAGGTCTAAATCTGAATGCGAGTGCCACCGCACACAACGAAGAGGTGGAGGTGAGTGTGGTGGTGGAGCAGAAAGAGAGTACAGAACACCAAGCAAGTAGTTCTAAGTGTACTGTTGCGTGTGAGTCTCGTACTGTAGTCGTCCGCTTGAGATCTCCGGTTCCTGGCTGTTCCCATTGGCCCGTATCTGAGGGTCCATGTGAGAAGGATGACAGCGAAGACGACTTTTTGCCTAGCCCGAAGCGAACCAAATAGCTTGGAGATGTTCGCCCAGTGCTTGCACGTAAATATACCAGTTATTTTACAAAGCCTGCTTTTTTTCTCGAGAAAAAAATATGTAAATACATAAAATTCTTGTAAATAGAGATTGTCAATAAAGATATACTCAATAAAGATATATGTCTCACCTTGAGGGAGTTCGAATAGTAAGGCTCTAGGAAATTTTTTTTATAATTATTAATTTCTATGCATAAGCATTTATTTAATGCATATGTTTTTATTGCGATAAAATCTGATAAGTTATTTTAGAGTTTAAGCAATTTTCTAATGTTTGTTTGAGTCTGACATTTGATTAGGGATGCACCGAATATTCGGTATCTATTCGATATTCAGCCATACTACCGAATATTCGACTGAATATCAAGCTATTCGGTTTGTCTAATACTTAAAAAACCTCTTAAAAATATTTTTTAAAACGTTACACAACTTCTACTTTTAACTGTCAATTAATAAAGATATTCAGAATAATTAGAATCTTTAAATAAAAGAGAATGATTTTATATTATTTATTTGTTGTTTTAAAAATGTCACTTAAAAAAATTAACCATTAATGACATGTCATTTTTCATCGGAATTAATAAACGTGGAAATGCAAGTTACTGAGCATTGTCTGGCAAATAAACCGTTTCTTGCTTTTTTGTAAACAGGGTGTTTCTAAACAAAATGGAAGAAAATTTCAGGGGTAATAATAAACATCAAAGCAGGCAATTTTTTATCCAGTAAATCAGGATCGCAATTCACTTATTCAGTCAGAAATACAGTACATCCCCAAGTCAAACCTTAATTTTCTTTTGTTACTTTAACAATAATGAAGATATTATTATTGTCAGCAGAGTTACTTTAATTTCTGTGAAATATGATGAGAAGTGCTGGAAATAGCAACCATTCATATCTAAACTGCACTGAGCCAGACATTATTTTATTAAGAATGCATCTAACAATACTTATACTGTACCACTGGCCAAAATCCAGTCTCTTCGAAGGATGTCATCACATTCTATGCATACAAATTAATGTTATGCAAATTTCGCTAAAATAACTTCATTTTTATACAGTTATAAACGAAAATTCTGCTACGGCTTATACACCTTTCATTTCTGATGAAAGAAGTAGAATGATATGTTGCTTTTTGTTCAATATGAGAGAATTCTTTTCATTTGTTTGAATTAATAGAAGAAAGCATGGCATTTAAATTTTGTTATTTAAAAAATTTTTAAACCATCCTCATCTTAAATAATAACTCAAAACATACTTTTTTAGAACAAAATTTACTTATAAAAATAGTCTTGTTTGTCAAAATGGAAGTATCTGTGCTAAATATTATTAAAAAAATGTTTAAAATTTAACTTTTTAACGCACTGAGATATAAACTGAGATATAAAAGTATTTGGTCAGCCGAATATTCGGTATTCGGCCGAATATATACTATTCGGCTGGCCTAATATTTGGTATTCAGCCTAACAGTTACTAATCGGCTGGCCGAATATTCGGTATTCGGTTTACCTGCAGACCAAATATTCGGCATTCGGCCAAAATCACTATTCGGTGCATTCCTACAATTGATGGTTGATAAATTTTCTGAAATATCAAATTCCTTGTGTTTACTCACAGACATACTGTTCTGCATAATGGTAAGCTTAGAATATTCTGAACACATGAGAATTTTTTAGTGTATTTATTCTGTTTCCCAAAATGGTGGTAAATAACTCTGATCACAGAAGTGATATAGTTGTGATAAGAACATCTTTAATAAATGGACTTATATTATGCATTGCATCATTTGATTTATCATCTACTAAAAACATTGGTCCATGTTGAAGAATGATTTCCAGCTAGGATATGAGAAATTGTTTCTTTTTGAGCATGTTAAAATTCTCAAAATGATAAGTTAAGCTTTTATCAGAAAATAATGGTGGAATAATTTGTTATAGTATATTGTTTGTATTGGCATATACTATAAAGAAAAGTGAAAACTATTTTGAATTTGTATACTTTACTTTAGCTATTTTGTTCGAAGTTATTTTCTAATTTAAATAGTATAAATAAAATTTTTTTGTTCACAATTTGCAATTCCTTTTTATGTCAATTATTCAATATTATTTTATGTAATAAATATATAATGTGCCAATTAAGTAAATGACTAATACAATTTATAGTAAAATGAGATATTCATAGAAATCTAATAAAAATAAAGTGAAATTTGAGTTTAATAAGGAAATTTATTCTTCTTATTAAAAAATATTTAAATGAATGAAAACTTCAAATAAAAATTATCTTAAACAATTTGGCAAATTTGTACTTATTAAATTTCAGTGAATTTTCAGCAATAGATATGTTGGATGTTCTTTGTGGCTCAGGTGAGTGAAAACTATATTCACCATGTTTTCTTTTATATAGTATTTATTAATGTTACAAGCAATGTGCTTTTTTTTTACTATTTTTACAATAAATTAGACACTGAAGGAAGAAAACTAGGCCTCGTGGTTAATAAAGAAAAAACAAAATACATGAAAATGGACCGAATGAAATCACAGGCAACAGCAGCTTTAACAATAAATAATGAATTACAATTTAATGAAGTAACAGAATTTAAATATTTAGGATCTACGATCTCCTGTGATAATATGGTAGAAGCAGAGATTAAAACCTGACTTGCAGCAGGAAATAGATGCTATTTTTCTCTTCGAAACATTCTAAAATCATCTCTAATATCTCGTACATCCAAACTTAAAATTTATAAAACTGTTATAAAACCAATAGTAATTTATGGTAGTGAGACCTGGACCACTACACAAAAAGATGAAAAGCTACTTATCACTTGGGAAAGGAAGATCCTAAGACAAATTTTTGGACCTATTAAAGAAGACAATACATGGCGTATAAGGACAAATATGGAGTTAGAACAGTTATATAATGAAAAAGATATAATAAATACTATAAAAATAAGAAGAATGCAATGGTTAGGCCATCTAATCAGAATGAGGGATGAGCGAAGCACAAAGAAGATTTATAGTGGTAATTTAATTGGAAAAAGAAGTATTGGTAGACCCAGGAAGAGTTGGATAAAAGAGATAGAAAAAGATCTTGCAGAAAACCAAATTATAAATTATAAAGTAAAGGCCAGAGATCGGAAGGTCTGGAGAAGTATATTGAGGGAGGTCAAAATCCTACATGGATTGTAGCACCATTGTGTAAGTAAGTAAGTAAGTATATGATCACTGACCGATTTCTAAATTGTCTCTCCTCTATTTTTGGTTCCCAAAATTTAAATATTTCTATCCATAGTCAAAATCATCTATCACTTCTATTTTTGTAAAGTAATTTCCAAACACCGTTCCCATTTCTTTCTTTTTTTCCATTTTTTGTTCTTTTATCTTTACAGATCGGAAAAAAAAAATAAAAAAAAAAAAGTGTTAAAAGGCACACAAATAATATTTGGCATATTTCAACAACCACACATGCAAAGACACGGGTTTTACTAGTAATTAATAATTTAGTTATTTTACATATAGTATACAAAAGAGAAAAAATGATTATGTTTTAATAATAAATCAATTACAGGAACATATATAGTTTTCTAGCATTAAATAGTACAATTATTAATAGCATATTTTACCTGGAGATCATTTTGTGGATTCCAGTCAGAGTCAAAAATGATAACAGTATCTGCTGCAGTCAAATTTATACCCAAACCACCAGCACGAGTGCAGAGAAGAAACACAAATCGATCAGAATCTGAAAAAAAGATAATAAAGAGATCATCAAAAGAGAATGTTAGAAGATGTATTTGAAAATATGCATATGGATAAATTTATGGATTTTATAAATAAATATGAATCTGTCAAAAACAGGGATGACACTCAGAAAATAACATAAAAGAGGAAATTATGTGTGAAAGTTAAATTTAAGACATTTTTCACAACATTTATGCATAAATTCTGTGAATTACATTGTAATATAAAATATAAAATAAATACACTGACAAATTTCTTATGTTAAATGTTTTATAGTATTTTCTGTAATAAATATATTGCATTTTCATAGTTCAGTTGAAGAAAACGATTACCTGTCAACACGTACAGTTTTTTACTACATATTCTTTCACCTAAATGTGGACTTTGTTTTTCTGTATTCTTATCAGAAGCAAATAACATGAATATTAAATAGTCAACTATCATTTTTATATGTACAGGAAACCATAACTTTGTTCAAATTTACGATTTTATCCATGACTGACTATGAAATTGTGATTTTTTTAAGTGACCTCTTGCTGAAATTCATGATTTTTTCCGCGATTGTTTGACAAAATCTTCGACTTTTTTTCATGTGATCGGTCATCAAAATTCAGGATCTTATTCTGCGATCGTCTGATGAAATTGAAGATTAATTTCTGCAATTGTTTAAAAAAATTCACAATTTTTTGTTTTTTTCTTCACAACAGATTGACAAAATTTATGATTTTTTCCAAAACTAATTGGTTAAATTTGTGATTTTTTATCTTGAGCAATTGACCAAATTTGTGATTGTTTTACAAAATTTGAGATTCATTTCTGAAATTGTTTCACGAAAATTTGTGAATACTTTATGCAACCTCTTGACAAAATTTGCAATTTTATTCTTCGATCGGTTGACAAAATTTGTGATTTATTTCTGCAATTGTTTGACGAAATTACCAATTTTTTTCGATTGACAGACGAGATTTAAGATTTTTTTGAAAACATATTGACGAAATTCGCGATTTTATTCTGCCACCGTTTGACGAATATCTGCAATTGTTTAATAAAATTTACGATTAATTTCTGCAATTTTTTTCATGACAGACTGACAAAATAGGATTTTTTCCACAACCAATTAACTAAATTCATGCTTTTTTATCCAGAGCAATTGACCATACGATTTTATTCTGTGATCGTTTGACGAAACTCGTGATTAATTTCTGCAACTGTCTGGAGAAATTTGCATCTTCTTGACGCCTCTTGAAAAAATTCGGAATTCTATTCCTCGATCGCTTGGCAAAATTAGTGATTCATTTCTGCAATTGTTTGACAAAATTTGCAACTTTTTTTATGCGGCCTATTGACAAAATTCACGATTTAATTCCTCTGTTGTTTGACAAATTCACAATTTTTTCTCGAGCGGTTGACGAAATTTGCAAGTTTTTCGGTGATTGTTTGACGAAAGTTGTGTTTTTTTGTTTGAGTGATTGACGAAAATTTACGATTTAATTCCTGGATCGTTTGACGAAATTCTCAATTTTTTTTTGCAATGCACACCACTTTTCTTTCTTTCTTTTTTTTTTTACGGTTCTGCAGAAATTTTTGTTTTATTTTTTAAAAAACAAGCCAAAATCTGCCAAAAGGTGGAAAAGTGGAATCCCTGGAAAAAAAATAAAATAGTATAAAAGTTACTCCAATTTTTAATCATATTTTGAAAATTTACAGAAAAAATTTATTTATGGAAAAAAAAATCTATGCATATTTCTTTCACCATAAACACTTGAAATTAACTTTTAAACGATTATCTCTTGCTCTCATTTATGCTTCTTTTGCTCTTATTTTTCACACAAAGGTGAAATGCCATCATCAAATTATTATTAATGGTTTAGAAGAAATTAAAATTAGAAGAACAAAAAAAGACAAGAAAAGAATAAAAATTCACAAATTTGGAAAAAAAAATAATATGCAGTATAAGAAATCATTTATAGAAGGAATCTTTCAGAAGATAGAGATAAAAAGCTGTTTCACTCAACAAACACACTAATTCTGTAGCCTTTTTCAGAGATCTAAGTCATTTGGTAGATTAAAAATACATTTAATCAGAGTGACTGATAAAAATTAGAGACATTATGGTAATCCACCATTTTTTAAAGTAAAGTAGAGTAATTATAAACTAGAACAAAGCGAAAGAACCTCAGAAAATTGAAATAGTACATTAATATATAAATTTTTAACAATGATAAAATGATTAATTTACAGAAAATTTGACAATCAGAAACATTAAATACAGGACATGCACAACACACACACATCAATACATCACAGTTCATGTTAAGCAATATCTAATCTATGATGCTTTGAAATCAAAAAATGAATAGCAGTTACTATGAATTAAAGTTGCTAACTTCTAAAATTAAATTTTTTTATTACATTTAAAATAATATTTTGATCTTTTAGCAAGCGTATGAATTATTAATGCATTTTCTGGAAGTGGTGTGATATCATTAGAAGTGCGTTGAGTCTAGAGGCTTTCAGAGCATAGAAACCACTAGTAAATTGATTATTTCAGTACAAAGACTACAACATTACTTGGCCACTATGTAGCTATGTGACGCTGATTAAAATAGATATTTTAAAATAGACATTTCATCACAGACGCAGCAGTTAATAAATAAAGATGTGACAGAGAAATGTTTACTACTACCTACAGTAATAGTGAAAATAATGCCTCTAAATAGACTTACAAGGAAGGTCTCCATATGGGCATACTCCGAAAAATCTAACAAAATTACAGAACGTTCTACTCGTGAGGATAGATATGTTTATAAAAAATATTTCGGTGGACACTCGATAGAGCATCCATAAAAAAGATAATAATAAATTTGATATTTGGCAACTTATCACCGGTTGACGATGGAATAAAATTTCAAAAAATACTTTTTCATGTCGAATACTCAAAAATGTTTCATATTGAACTTGTTTAAATATATTTAATGTAAATAACTTTAGTTTTGCCAGTTTTAGTTTGATTTAACTATAATTTTGTCATATATATGAAAGGATAAAAATAAGTAAATAAAAATAAACCCCTTTCTAAAAGATAAAATCTTTTTTTAATTCAAAATTTAAATTTTTAAATCAGTAAACCAAACTTATTTTTCATAGACTCTTAAAGCAAATAAATAAAAATATTTTCTTCATCATAAAAATCTTTGACACTGATTGATATTTATGAAACAGATTGGAAAAGAAATTACCCTTTGTTGACATAAGACAGTCATCATAAAACATATTAAATTATCTTGGAAGCATCATTATATTTATAGCATAAACAAACTGAGTTTTTCAGGCTATGCTAGATAATTTAAGAATGGAGTCATAAACAACAAAGGAGTGATTTCAGAGCAATAAATCCAAGTAAATATGTTAGTTCAATTAGTGTCAAAGTAGAAAATTGATAAGCAGTAAATCATAATTAACTTTTGTCTGATTTGACACTTCAGATTATGAGTATCTCATAAATAATATTTAACATTTAAATTAGAATTAGCTCTTGTTGTGCAATCATAAGTTCAGACTCTTTGTCTCCACATAAAAAACAGTTATAAAAAAGATAATGCACCAACCATGAAAGATTAAGCCTCCCACTTTGATACTTCTGCCCTCTGCTGGAAAAAGTAATAACTATCTGATAAAAAGCGCGGTGCAGAGGGAAGGAGAAGTCAGATTATGATGCAGTCCTCTGTAGAATATCAAGAATGATTTAGGGAGAGCTTTGGATCCTAACATCTTCCAAGTCACTGGACCTGACTTCAGATGATATCATGTATTATTAAAGAAATTATTTGAATCAGAAAAAGGACGCAACAAAAGGCCTAAACGTCCTTTTTCTGATTCAAATAATCCTCCTAATTTTAATTCTATAATAGTTCTGCCCTTTTATTCTCTTCTGTGTTTCAAAATTGCTAAAATACTTTCTCGTTTTAACTTTAAAGTTATCTTCAAACCTATGAATAAAATTAAATTCTCTTCTCTAAAAGATCCTGTTCCTACTGAGAACCGGTGGGGTGTTTATTTCATTCCTTGCTCTTGCAATTTAGGTTATATTGGTCAAACAAAGAGAGCTTTAAAATTCAGATTAGGCGAGCATCAGAGATATATTGCAAATCAAGAAATCTCTAAATCTTCAATTGCTTCTCACTGTTGGTCTTCCAGTCATTGTTTCAATTTCTCCATGGCCAAAATTATTTCTTCCCCTGCCTCTCCCTCTCACTTGGATTTTCATGAAGCATATCTTATTTCTAAAAATTCTGCTAATCTTGTCAATGATCTCCCATCATCTCCTTTCCTATCTCCAGCGTGGAAATTAATTTTGTAATTCTTTTCCCTTTTCTCTTGTTTCTTTTCTTTTTATTTTGTAAAAAAAAAAAAAAATAATAATAATAATAATAATAATAATTTGGATTTTTTTCTTCTTCTTTTATAGTTCTTTATTTATTATTTTTATTTATATTTTTAATTTACTTCTTTTATTTTTATTTTTTCTTTTATTTCCATTTTTTCCATTTCATTTTCTCTTCTATCTTTTTTCAACACATTTCCCTTTTGCATATCCCTCTGTCAGGTAGCGCCATCTGTCGCATTCATCGCAACATTCTTTATCTTCAGTTCATTTTTGAACTTGTTCGTTTACGGACACGTGTATGCTGTAGCTGATGACGAGCTGTTATGTTTTTAGCTCGAAACACGTCCTGTGTTTTGTTTTAATTTTATGGTGATTTTTTACAAAGTTTTATTATTTTAATTGCTTCATATCGCCAGTTTTTGGTGCTGTTTCGCTTTATTATTTATATTTTACCATGAAGTTACCAAGTTATATTTATTTACATCTCTCACATGCAATGTTTATCATTAACCACTAACGATCACTGGCCATATTTAAAAGTCAACTTTCTCCTTTCTAATTCAAATTAAAATCACATATTATTTATAACTCCTAATTTTAATTAATTTTAAATTCCTTTTCTCCTTTCATCTTATTATCTTAATTTTTTTTTTCTACCTAACATTTATGGTGCCTTTGCCAAACTTTCGAACTTCTATTATTTTTTTAATGGGACTCTTTCTGGGTTATTTATTTCAGTATTGTTTATTTATTAAAATTCAATAGAAAATTTCGGAAATATGATTTAAATATATAAATTTTTCATGCATTCTCCCAGACTTCTTCAGGAATAATACTTAATTGTTGCTATATATACATTTGTTATTGTTTAATATATATATTTTTATTTTGAAATTATTACATACATATTGAGTTAAAACATGTCTGAAGTTACATTTTTTAAAATAAATATCAGACTATAAAAGGTTTATTTTGCAAATAATTTTTTTTCTGTTACTACATATTTTTAAATATATAAGGATGATTTTGAAATAATGATTTACGATGTTATTAATTGATTACAAGGTCAATATTCCTAAAAATTAAATTTTTTTTTTCTGTGATTTCTTAAATCGGTGTATGGTTGTAGAGACCTGATCAATCTTTACCTCCATTTTGTTATTTTGTCCCTGATCCAGACATTTTAACAATTGCATTGATTTGAATAAATCACAATTTATTTGGTGTCATTTTTTTTACTCCCAAGGTTGTGCAATATAGGAATTTTAAATATAAAATTTTCAGGTTTGATTTTCATTTACATAGGTTTAGGAGTATTATGGCTCTCTATTAGGATAAAATAAAATTTTAAATAAACATTTTTTATACAAATAATATTCAATTTTATTCTGAGAATAAAATTTTCAATTATATAGAGATTATTTAAATCTGATCTTTCTATCCTAGTGCAATAATTTATATTTTATTTTCTGCATGGTTTTCCACATCAGGAAAATTATTTACATACCAGAAAATTTATTTATTTTTGTTTTATTGCAAAATTTTAGTACATGTTATGAATTTTTTACATTGTTTAAAAAATTACTTAATATATATAAAAAGTTAAAATTGCATTTTACTTTCATTTTACATTTTATTGATAGATTGTGGTCCGTTAGGATTGATTTTATAAATGAGTAGTCTATGTTGGTTAATGTTATATAATAACATCTTTTCCAATTAAAATTAATTTAAAAAACTATTTTAAAATATTTAAATTAAGTCAAAAAACTTCTTTACTTTCAAAATTTAAATTCTACCTTTAAATATTCATTAATTTTCGTTAAGTTCATTTTTCAGTTAAATTTCACTTTAAAACAATTTTAATTTAATCGCCATAAAAGATCGTTAAAAATTATCAATAATAAAATAATAAATCTTAAAATTAATACTTTCTACCGTAATAGAATATTTTTATAATAATTTTCAAATCTAAAATTCATCATTTAAAGTCATTTTATTCAAACACTTCTATTACTCTGTGTGGCATCGTCGATTTTAAATCAGCCAATCAACGACGTCCATTCCTAACGGCAGGTGTTTGATAGCGTCTGTTTGGAAATAGCATCGCTCTCTTCCTGCCGAGCGGACGTATTCCGCTCTCGGCGGCTCCGCCTTTTTCTTTTTCATGGCATATCAGCGTTGGACTAAACGGGTCCTTCACTTGATATTGCCACTTTAATATTCTACTTAAAAATAATCTTAAAGTTGAATCTTACATCAAAGTAAAATTTGTAATGGTATTGGTTAAATTGGTTTCACAACCTCGTTATGTACAGTTCTGTTGTCACCATCGTCTTAAAATGGTTTCTTCAAAATGAGATGACGAAGTAGAAAAATCTCGGGATGTGTTTCAACGATCGGCATGAAGAATTCAAATATGGGCCGTCCTACGCCATCCTTCCTTATATTGTGAACAGACATCTATGAAAATAAATTTAGATCTACCAGTTTGTGAGATATGAAAGATGCTATGAACAGGTATGAAGGTTACAGTTTTTCTGGGCGTGGCCTATCAAGATTTCCGAAATAATTTTCCTTTTGAATATATAAATCTTGCAATGGTCTTATTGTATATTACGACATGAAATGTAGGATTTTTCGTCTCTATAAACTAAAAAGCGAACTATGTGGTGGAACTCTTACAGCAGTAATCTTAACGATGTTGGAATGATCAGTATCAATTTATCTTTTATTTTTTTGAAGTAAATTCTATGCACCTTCAATATTTTATAGAGTAAAAATTTAAATATATTCGAATATAATAATGAAATATTTTGATATTATAATTGTAAAAAACAGATGCATCTCGTTTTCTCTTTTCTCTCCCCATTCCCCCCATTTAATTAAAATAATACTTTAATAAAGAAAATTGTTTATTTAAATATATTTGTGTATTTTTCTGTGTTTTGATTTACGTGTCTCTTAATGTTATCATAAAGTGCCAAATTAATTTATTACAATTGTATACTAGAGAATTATTAATTATAAAGGTTCTAAAGTAAATATTTAACACTTGGCACAATTTAAATATGTTCAACATATACAATCTTCAAGCAAGAAATATTTTCTTTGTTCAGGTGAGTCTAGAGTTTATTATTTATATTTTACCATGAAGTTACCAAGTTATATTTATTTACATATCTCACATGCAATGTTTATCATTAACCACTAATGATCACTGGCCATATTTAAAAGTGAACTTGCTCCTTTCTAATTCAAATTAAAATCACATATTATTTATAACTCCTAATTTTAATAAAATTTAAATTCCTTTTCTCCTTTCATCTTATTATTTTTTTTTTTTTTTCTACCTAACATTATCTTTCTACTTTTTTGTGAACCCGTTCTTCTGCCATTTTGAGGCTGCGCAATTTAGCCATATTGGCCCAGCGGCAGTTTTCTTCCTCCAGTAATGTTTGGTGTGCTGACTAGCACATGTTTCACTGCGCGTCTGCCGGAAGATTGCATTCACCGCTGTTTGGCATTAGCACACACTTCATCAATATCTTTCTTCGCTCCTTTTTTTATCGCCAAGGTTTCGTACAGCACGTTTTTTGAAGCTGACTTCATCAGTTATGTTGGATCAGTGGAACGTGTAAGTTGTGTCATTCATCTCTCCTGCCATTATGATGGGAAGAGGCACAAAATGCCAGATTCCCCTTTCTTTTGCATAATGATCAGTAAATACAATGATTCAACTTCTTTAAATTTAGTGTATAATTTATTATACACTTCATGCGTCAAGTCACTCACCCTTATTTTTGTCAAGTAAGCAATTGTTTATATTTATCGTCATCCGGTGAAGTCAAGAGAATAGTAAGCAATTACATTTTTTTAATCTATTGCAATTATGTTAAACAATGTGCGCTTGTTCTTGAAGAAAAACCAGCGAGCTCTAAAACCTGTGTTTATACATATTTCCATCTTGTTTGAAGTGAATAACTTTACCTGTATGTTAAAAAGTTCACATCATATTTATAAGCCTAATCAACAACACGTGGCTTTTTAAGAGTACTTTAACTGCTTATATGTTTCAATCCTCCTAGTTAATTCAAGTACAATCTAGTACAGTATATAATTAAATTTTTAAGCAGAAAAATATAGCATTTTAGGTACATCATGATAATCGTAAGTTATTTTTATGATTTTTTATACAAAACTGATAAAATTCCCCCCCCCCCCCAAAATAATAGCTAAAAATAGGAAGAATAAAAAAGGGGCAAGTGAAATGATAGCAGCGAAAATTACATTCATTCTTGAGACAGGAAAGAAATACAGGAACTCTAATCCTTATATGTTGCATGGACAGGGATCAAAAGGTAAGAAAGAATCTTATAACCAAGATTGTTTAAGATTGTTTAACTTTTTACTGTAAGCAAATTAAATGATATAATTGCATAATTATAATATATTTTCTGAATAGGTAAATTAAAAATAAACTCATTATCATACCAGGTTTACAAAATCTGTCAATAGCAGCTTGGCGTAAATTTCCTCTAACTCTGCCATCTATTCTTTCATATGGATATCTATTTAAACAAAAAGCATTTCATTAGGATAAACATTATCATTTCAAAGTCAAAAGGTAAGTATTTATAATCAGTTCATAATTTCTTTTTTTTAATTAAGTTAATATTTTGTATTTATTAAAAAAAAGCATTAATATGCACACTGGTCTTTCATCATGATCATGAGTGTGAAACTTACAAAATAAAATGAAAGTACGGGAAAAAAAAAACTTTTTTTTTTTTTTTCCCCCGAAAAGAGTATACAATTGAAAACAGTTATAATAAAGTGAATTGAATGTAAAAAATATTCAATATATCATCGCCCCAGAGCAACAGTAGGATATGATTAAAAACTGAGTTAGTAAATTCGATTTTAAAATTTGCCATTTTTTCAATGCTAAATATTTTAGGCAGTAGCTCATGGATAAAGATGTAAAAAAATTGGAAAAGTTGGAAAAATTGGTTTTTCACAAATGTTTCTCCAAAAAAAATTATATTTTCTTAGAGAATATTAAATAATAAACTTTTTTCCCCATTTATCCGCACTAAAAGAAAATTATTTTCACTTTGTATGACTACATTACAATAGAAAAGAAAAAGCAAAGCCTGCTTTTAAAAGTTTAGTTTTTCAGTCTTAGAATTTTCATAGTAGCATTCATGCTTTATTTAATGCTATCGTTCATTATATCATGTCTCTGTTGAATGATTTTTCAGTTACATTTGTTTAGTTATCAATTGAAGTAATGTAAAAACAGCAGCCAATATCTCTGCAGTTTGAAATCAAACATATTATACATCCCATTTACATAGTATTGATTTTTAAGTATATAAATGATGCTAGTTTAAAGAAATTAAGTATATAAATGATGCTAGTTTAAAGAAATTAAGTATATAAATGATGCTAGTTTAAAGAAATTAAGTATATAAATGATGCTAGTTTAAAGAAACAAATTGTTGCAGTTCTGTCATTATTATAAATATCAGTATTCAAATCTTCCATTGTTTAAAAAATGTATATTTTTACAATATTACATTTTTCTATATACAGTTATAAATTTCATTTCCTGTAAAAAATATGGTACTTTTCGGTTAGCCAGTGTATAACACTGGCGCCTGGCTAACCGAAAAGTACCAAAAATATATTTAGTTTTGGTATAGCTTTCCAGTCTAAACTCAAACCAAGTATAAAAAGTTTTGATTTAGTTGTATAGTCTAAATCTAAACTCAAACCAGAACTAAGTTTTAGTTTGGATTACACAGGTCTGCAACCAAAAACCAGTATAGGATTTATTGACTGTTAGATTTTTACCTACTAAAACCAGAAAAAAAAAACCCCATCACATCAAGTTTTTCCGCAAAAATGATGCTTTTAGTTTAAGCACAAAATTTTTCTTGTTAGCCTGAAATCTGTTATCCTATTCTTGAGTAAAAAGCCACATCAATAAATGTTTCCATTATGTTAATTTCATATTTCTAAAACTGACACTCAAGAGATATGAACCACATAACACAGTACTACAAATAGAAAATGTGAGGAATTTGAGGAACAAACAGAAGCACAGACATAAGCTGCTACTATGATTCATACAACTACTGAAATGCAAAGTGCAGTCAAGAGGGAAAGAATAATTTGGGACATAGTTGCTTGTAATAAAATATTGACCTTTTTCATAGCAGTTGTGCTTTTCTAATGTAAACTCCCTATGTTTTGCAACAATACTGCATGTAATGGAGGGAAATGAAGGTCATTTTTGGATTCAGCGCTCTAAAAAAAAAACACACAATTAACAAAAAATATCCCATACAGCCAAAAAAATTTATTTTTCTGCAGACCTGTGTTATAAAACTAAACCAAAACTTTTTATACATACTTTCCACACATTTAGTTCAGACTTCAGACAGACAGTGTTAGCAGTGCAGAATCAGCTAATTCAGATTCGGACTCAGAATGAAGAGACTTTAATAAAATTAACTATAAATTTTGTAATAAGTTTGAAAAAATGAAAACAGATTTTTTTTTTTCCTTCTCTTTAATGTGAAAGTTTTTTTTTTTTTTTTTTTTTTTTTAAAGGTAATGTTATAAAAACAGATGGTATTTTTTAATAAGTATAAAAACTTCCTGCAACACAATTTTGTACCGGAAGTTGTTTACATTTTCTTCAAAAAGTTTATTAAATCTACATTTCCTTCTATATATTAAAAAAAGTTTTGATTTGGAAATGGACCAATGAAAATCTGCATAGATATTCCGGGTAGATCGGCATCCAATCTGAATGCTTAAGCATGGCCTTTCATCGTTAATATTAAAAAAACTGTTGCATACAAAAATATGAAAATCGGTGGTATTATAGAGAAAAGTTTGATAAACACACTGATGCAGATAGCTTTCAAATCAAAGAATTATTTTAAGAGATATTTAATGCTAAAGTTGGACAAAATCGTTCCAGTAAAAATGTTTTATTAGAGCAAAAACTATACATGAGAATTCAATCATTTCTAAATCATTTTATATGTTATAAGTTCCCAGTATGCGGATTGCATTTATTTTCCTTATTTGACTCATGTTTTGAGGTCTTATTTCTATTTTAAATTCAAATTTTTAGCATTTCGAGAGATATTTTTTACAAATTTTAGAAAATGTTATTAATTTAAACTGTTGCCAATGGTATAAACAGCGCAAACAATAATGTTTACTTCAAATTATCTTAAAATAAAAAAATCATTATTATGTGTTAAAACTTGTAATTGGAGGAAATTACGTCATATTTAAGATGGGCAAAAAATATGGCAAAACAATTTAAATTGAAAAATATATTTGCGCGAGATATTTTGAGAAAATCTTTTCAACTATTATTTGAAGACAGCGCAAATAATATTTCCTTCTAACAACAAAAGTATTTTCACGTGAATATTAATCAGAGAAATAAAACTTTGGTGTAAATTACGTCAGATTTGAAACGATACATTTAAAATGAATTATTTAAAAGAACTATCTTATAGTGCTGTTAAAAAATACCGGGAGACAATGACACTGTTTACTTAATTCATTTTACATTAGTTTATTTTCAAATGTTTAACTAATTTTATTAATTAAATAGGAAAACAGCCATTGTATCTCTTAACAGCAGCAGATTTGGTCTTAAAAATCCGCAATCCAAGGAAAATGAATGGAAACCTGTTTACAGAAAGATTGCTACTGTTTTTTTTTTTTCAATATTTTTTAAAGCCGATCAAACTAGCGTGCTTTTTGGATTTTGGTGTGCCTGAACGGGGGTTGGCGAGCGTAGCTCGTAGGGGGCAGAGCCCCCTAGTGTATATATATAAAAAAATGTATAATTAGATAAGTCTTAGAAATTATCATTATATTCAGGTTCCTATTTAGACATTTTTAAATAAAGTTCTTCATATGTATATATATATATATATATATATATATATATATATATATATATATAATCATTGCATTTGTGAAAGATTCAATTTGGAGATAAAATTTTTTTTGAAATGCTATTTTTAAGAGAAATTTTGTGAAGGGTCTTGTGTTTTAAAGTAGGAAAAAATATGAAAGATCCTTTAAAGGACCTTTTCAAGTCTTTTTATAGATCACATTTCTCACATTAATGTTTTCATTTTATTTATTTTTGTGTCACTTAACATAAAAATAAATAAAATAAAAAGTATCAGAATGTAGCTATTACAAAATTTGAATACATTATTTAAAAAATGAAATTTTAAATTGAAAAATAAGCCTTCAGAAAAAAAAAAAAACAGAAAAAAAATGGATTTTTTCCCCATATTTTCGGGGGGGGGGGGGTTCCAAGCATTCCCATCTCTCATCATGGACTTAAAAAAAATTTCTAAACTACCCTAACTTTTGGTTATATTTCAGGTGGCGTTATTAAAAAATCAATTGACTTCATAGAAGAATTAAATGCACATGTCCTACTGTTGCTCTTCGTATTTCTGACAATATCTACGATATTAAAACAGATCATCAACATATCCTAGTGTTTACCTGAGAAAATCAGCTATTTATAAAGGACATCATTAAGAAGTGTAGTATAGTTTTGACCTGTTTCGAATTCATAAACGATATTCAATGAAAAAAATAGTAAAAAAAGTTTCAGAGTAATATTTCTATGTGGAGATTAAGAATAATTTAGTAAATATTTAGTGAAAGTACTACAAAATTCTCAATGAGTGTATCACTGTGGGCTTAAAAAAGTCTGAGTATCAAAATTCTCAAAAATATGCATTTTACATTCTTTTGCTAATAAAATACTACAAAGCCAATTCAATTAAATAAAGCAACTGCATATTTCTACGATAATTACATCAGCTGTTATTACAATTTTTCTGTTGTTTTAAGAGTTCTGCCTTGTAAGTCCATTTATCTCAGAACGGATTTTCTCATCATATTTCTCATGTTTAAAATGATATATTTACACTTTCTTCCAAGATCCAATCATTAAATTTTGTATAGAGTTTTTATGTTATGTTTTTAATAAATTGTTTTAAGGATTTTTCAATTCATGTGAAAAATTTTAAAATATACTCTTCAAAGTAAAATTCAGTCTTAAAATTGTTCTTTTTTCCTTTTTACTTTCTTCTATCTTTACAAGAAGAAAGTATTGGTTTCATGATAATTTTCGAATTCCAGTTTTCGACGGATTTACACGTTTTATGAGTCAGATATTCCAAAAAACATGTTTTTACAAAATGTCTGTCTGTGAGTCTGTCTGTCCGTCCGTCCGTCTGTCTGTCTGTATGTGACACAAATTTTGTGGGCGCTCTATCTCAAGAACTAATGGACGAAATTTCACAAAACTTCATATTTAGTTAGACCTTGATATAAACTGGAACTGATTAGTTTTTGGTGAAAATCGCCCAACAGGTGGGGCTGCTATGCGGCATTTTTAACGATTTCTGCAACAGCTGTATCTCAAGAACTACGGCAAGGATTTTCATAAAACTTCAGATTCAGTTAGTCCTGGATATAGTTTGGTGCTGATTACTATTTTGTGAAAATCACCCAACAGGTGGCGCTGGTATGCTGCATTGTTCATCATTATCGCAATAGCTCTAACTCAAGAAAAAATGCACGAATTTTCATCAAACTTCAGATTCAGTTAGTCCCTGATATAGATTAGTGCTGCTTAATTTTTGGTGCAAATCGCCCAACAGGTGGCGCTGCTGTGCTGCATTTTTCACGATTTCCACAAGAGGTGTATCTCAAGAACTATTGCACGGATTTTCATCAAACTTCAGATTTAGTTAGTCCTTGACATGAATTGATGTATAAATTAGTGCTGTTTAATTTTTGGTGTAAATCGCTCAACAGGTGGCGCTGATATGCTGTATTTTTTGCGATTTCCGCAATAGCTTTATCTCAAGAACTAATGCTTGGATTTTCAACAAACTTCAGATTCAGGTATACCTTGATATCGTTTAGTGCTGTTTACTTTTGGTGTAAATAGCTCAACAGGTGGCGCTGCTATGCTACATTTTTTCAGAATTTCCGCTATAGCTCTATCTCAAGAACTAATGCGCGAATTTTTATCCAACTTCAAATTCAGATATACTTTGATATGAATTGGTGCTAAATCGTTGTTATTTCTTGTACTATTTAAATGATTTAATTGACGTGATTTATATAGAAGAAAGTTTTGTGATGGCCACAACATACTAGTTTAATTTATTATAAGTTTTGTAAATAAGATTTTTATAAATCCTGAAGACAAAATAACTTTTTTTGCACACGATAGCGGAAAAAGTAATGAAATTGGACAAGTGGTTCATGAGTAACATCAAAAATTAAATAAGTACAAAATTGTACATTTTAAAATATTTAAACAGTATTTCAAGATTTAAAAAATCTTTTATATCATAAATAATCTTTATAGAAACATACATTGCAGAAACAAATGCATTAAAATTTGTCTATAAATACAGAAAATTTGGACCCTTTAAGTGTGGCTGCAAAATGGCCTTTTTGGATTGGTAGTTCATAGTTGCCAAACCTTACGGTTTTTTGTACCAGAAAAATTTAATAGAAATATTTTGCCTTATTTAATCGGCAGATTGCGGTGACTAAAAAAGGTAAAATTTACTATTAAATTTTTGTGGTACAAAAAAGCGTAAGATGTTGGCAGCTATGGTAGAGTAACATCAAATTTTACCTCTTTCCTTTGTATTCTTAACCGGACTCAGGATTTTTATTTACCAATTGAACTAAATATTCACCTCTTGTTAATCGCTTCACATGTTGCATATTTGTTTCACTCATATTTGAATGAAATAACGATCTACTATAAAGATAAAAAACTCTTGTAATAGAATATTTGCATCAACTTTTCAATCATACCTAACACAGACACAGGGTGATAAACTCCAGATTTCAGACAAGTGAAAGTGTGCAGGCAGTAAAGCGTGATATGTTAGAGCAACAGTTGAACACATAATAAGATATCCGATTTAAGCTAGTGTTGCACTGAACAAAGATGACTTTTGGAACGTCTGACACACTAAGTTGCGCTTTATATAAAATATATATGACGACATAAAAAATGTCCAAGCATTCACTAGATGCAGAAACAGTTTCTTATACCAATAAAACAAAAAAAAATCATTATTGACTTTTTAGCTCACAGGCTATCAAAGCCTGAGAGCTTATGTGCCCGCCGGTTCTGTATGTACGTACGTATGTATGTATGTACATACGTATGTACGTACATAACGCGATAACTCTTGATAGAAACATCCTATTTGCTTCAAAATTTTTTTCTAGGTTCATTGTGATAAGGCGCTTCCCTGATTAGTTTTGGGAGTTCATTGGTTAAGGATAAAGGGGGAAAAACGGGGTTAGTCCAACCCCTTAATTCAGATAAATGGGTTTTTCATGCAGAATCATTCGATTTGCTCCGAATTTGGTATACTGGTTTATTATGTTAAGGAACTTCCCCGATTAGTTTTGGGGGTTCATTGGTTAAGGACAAAGGGCGAAAAGGGGGGTTAGTCCACCACCTTAATTCAGATAAATGGGTTTTTCATGCAGAATCATTCGATTTGATCCGAATTTGGTATACCGGTTTATTATGTTAAGGAACTTCCCTGATTAGTTTTGGGGTTCATTGGTTAAGGATAAAGGGGGAAAAGGGGGTTAGTCCGCCCCTTTTAATTCAGATAAATAGGTTTTTCATGCAGAATGATTCGATTTGCTCCTAATTTGGTATACCGGTTTATTATGTTAAGGAACTTCCCTGATTAGTTTTGGGGGTTCATTGGTTAATTATAAAGGGGGAAAAGGAGGGTTAGTCCACTCCCTTAATTCAGATAAATGGGTTTTTCATGAAGAATCATTCGATTTGCTCCGAATTTGGTATACCGGTTTATTATGTTAAGGAGCTTCCCTGATTCGTTTTGGGGATTCATTGGTTAAGGATAAAGGGGGGCTAGTCCACCCCCTTAATTTAGATAAATGGGTTTTTTTGCAGGATTATTCGATTTGCTCCAAATTTGGTATACCGGTTTATTATGATAAGGAGCTTCACTGATTTGATTTGGAGGTTCACTGGTTAAGTATAAAGGGGGAAACAGGGGCTAATTCCTCTTCACTTATTTTTTTGAGGGACATTATTCTTTAAAATAAGAGTATAATATACAATTAGTGTGAATAGCCTGCAAGCTCAATGCCATCAGTTTAGCTGGGCACTTTTTTATTAAATTTTAGATGTCTTACTGTTGCTCTAAGGCGATATGTGAACTTCAATATAATCAATTTCCTTACAGCATTGATAGCTTTATTAAGAAATTCAGGTATATTTTTCTATATGGGATGCTATGATACACAGAATATTTGGATATATAACAAAACCAATTAACTAATTAATTACTAAATTGATTTTTAACAAACCTCATTCCTTGGAAGCTTGGCATCCAATTAGCAAAATTCGTTGATGACACATTGTTATTTTTACAAACAAACCACACACGGTGATTGAAACACTAAAAGAATATCTAGACGAATATTCGGATTGGTTAAAAAAAAAGGGAAAATTAAAGTTAATCCCAGAAAGACTGCTGCCATACTTTTTACCTTCAAAAGATTTATACCTCCCATTAATTTTAACTTAAATAATAAGCCGTTCCCTGGCACCTTGATTATAAATACCTGGATTCCAAATTAACATAGTGCAAGCATATCACAGAAATTCTAGGATAAGGCTGACCGTGCCTTGAAAGCCCTTTATTCACTTTCAGCTTGGAATAGCTGCCTGTCTATTAAGAATAAGCTGTTAATATGCAAATCAAATGTGGTTCCAATATATACAACAATATAATACAACACATATGGTTCAGTTGTTTTTGGCTCTGCAACTACATTCCAGTTAGAGAGACTTCAAAATTTTCAGAATAAATAATTACACTGGTACTCAAAAGCGACTGTTTACATTCGCAACAACGTAATTCATAAAAATTTAACTGTTCAGACTATTTTCGCTGAAATTAAAAAGTTTACCAGTAATTTTCATAAATCTGTGCCTTTAGTGCAAAATTCTGAGTTAGACACAATTCCTAGATATGACACCAGAGTAGGAAGGGACAGAAAAAAACCCCTTGCTATACTTTAACGGAATGATAACTTCGTCTCATGTTCTAAAACATCCAGAAGACATCCTTCTGGTATCACCTAAACCATTAATTTTCTGAGTTTTTTAACTCTGAATTCGCACTCAAAATTATTTTTACTCTAGGCAGAAAACCCTTTTCACCTAGATTTGGCAATACAGACGGTGGCGCTATGATGGTGGCAAGTTCAACATAGTATGTTTATTTTTTACTTTTACAATCTATAATATTTGTGTCACTCGATACTGAAGTTATAACCCTGATGATGAAGACAGAGTGGTTAAAACTTGTTGGTTTTCAGATTTTCAAAATTTTATTTTTAAGGTTTTGAAAGTTTTTACCTTTTGTGTGTAATATACGTCTTTAAGTAAACCTTTTTTATACGTGTGTTGTTAGGATTTTATTATAAAAAAATCTATAAATCTTAAGAAGTAGTTTTAAAGAAAGTCAATGTCCTGTTAAATTTCTTTTTTTGAATTTGCTTTATGATGGTTTCAACAAATTTTCATCTAAGATAAGACTGCTGTTAGAAGATTTTCATTGCAAGACACATTTTAAATTAAAATAGAAAGATAATTTACTAAGCAATTAACTATATGAAAAATAAAATCATCTAGAAGATGACACCCTCACCAAAAGAACAAAAGACACAAACATTGGAAAAACTAAAAATTATGAATGTGTTCAGTAATTCGTTATAAATAAACCTAGTACTTGGTCTAAACCTTTTGTTTCATCTATTTCAAGAGTGCTTAAAAATCAATGAAACAGCTTTTTCACAAAAAATTGAATTTCTTAAAAAATTATCAAACTACTGTTATTTGGAGAAAACATGAAACTTGATTATGTTGCCACATTATGAACATGTTTTCTCCAAAAATTTTTACACAATATAAATAAAAAAAGGGGGAATTTGATTAAATTCCTAGAATGTGGAAATTTTACTATAAAATAGAAAACTAGTAGGAACTATAATAAATAGGATTTGGTCACCAAGTTCAAGAGACATAGCAGCTATGCATTTCATTTTTTTATGGTCTATCTTCTTTTTATAGAATATGAAGAAGGTAATATCACAAAATATCTTATTATATAAACCCTATTAATATTTGAAAAGCACCAATATTCCTAAACTAACAAGGGAACTACTTTTGGTGTTGCTCGCACCTAGCATTGATACCTGGTGCATTTTAAAGCCCTATATTACGAAGTTTGAGAATAGGTAAAATTTTTCTGTTAAAATAATATTTCTTGATTTTACAGCAGCATAACTTTCTGAAAATGTAATTTTCGAGACCACTTATCGGACTATTAACATCGAAGTTTTTTCTTTAAAAGCATTTACAGATAAAAATTAGTTAATAATAAGTATAAAATATTGAAAATAGTTTAAAAATTCCTTCAAGAACCCACGAATTTGATTTTGAAAAATTGCAACTTTATATTCACATTCTTGGCGGGGAAACAGTTGGCGTTTTTTTTCTCAAAAGTAGAGCTTTCCGGCAACCCTAGCCAAATGTCATAGCTGTTTGTCTTGTGCGAGGAGTGATTTGTACTTCAGTAGAAATTGTAATGTCCGATGTTACCTAATCAGTCACAGTAATTTTTCTAAATTGTGTAAAAGTATTATTTTACTTTATAATGACTTTTACCAAAGGACCATTTAATACAGCAACATTTCATTTTAAACATTCGAAACTTCATTCCATTCGATTTCAAAAATAGTTTGCTTATTCTGTATTTCACTAAAAAATAGTTTTCAATGATCTTGGAAGCTTTTATAGAATTATGTTTACTATTTAGTATTTATCGTCTGCATAGAAAAAAAAAAAAGAAAAAACCAATATTTGCTTCTTATGATATCAATTATTTTAAAAAATCGCAATATATGTACTGTACATTTACTCATCGGATAAAGCGGGCGGAAAAATTGTACCGCCACATTTGGCGACTTAACTCACTTTTGGCGTGAAATAAACAAATAAAAATGTAATAATAAAAAATTTAAAGTATAAAAAAGTATATAAAATATTATTTTAACAGAGAAATTTTATCGGTTCTCTAACTTTTATGTATAGGACTACAAAATGCACCAGGTCTCGTTGCTAGGAGCGAGCAACACCAAAAGTGGTTCCCTTGTAATTCTAACCGAAATAGTAAATAAAATATTGGCACAATCTTCAATAAAAAAAATGTGAATATTTACCTTTTTTGTATTAAATAATCTTCTAAAATGTCTAAACAACGCACCATCTGAGAAAATACAAGAACTCTATGATCATCAGTTCGAAGTCTCGGTAAAAGTTTATCCATTAATACTAATTTGCCTGATGCTTGGACCATTGCATTTAAATTTAAATCCATAGAATCTTCATGCTGCATTCTGTAATCATTAATGATTTGCTCTTCAGCTCCTATAGGAGAGAAAGTAAAATATAGGAGCGTTATGTTACAATCTAAAGGGAAAAAATTTTATCAGTATATTTTTTAATATATAGCTTCAAAAAGAGAACAATGCTTCCCATTACTTTTCAAGGCAGAATAATAAGATTCTCAAGCACAAAATTTTCAAAATCTTGTCAAAGAGAATTTCACAGTTAGGAGTTTCCTGCCCCAAAATCTTTTTCAATTTTTAGAAAATTTGCTTTTTCAGAGCAATGATCAAGCAGGAGAAACAATGTGAAATTAAGACTGCAAATACCAAATTAAACCCAATTTTAACCCATTTGCTAGAAGCATCTTTCACAGTATTTAATTTTTTATCATTGGTTTTTAAAAATAGGAATTTTTGGATAATTGAATCACAGAAATGCTTTGATTAAGCAAGACAAAATTTTCAATTAAAATAGTGCTACGAAAAAACATTAATTCTGAGAAATTTATGTTATACATGGCCCTCATCACAAAAGGGTTAAAGTCAACATAACATTTGGATAAAATAAAAATGTGTTAATAGTTGTGATTAATTTAAACAGCATGTTAAAATAAATGCAGGGTTGAATATAATTTTCTATTCCTCCCAAACAATTCTACTCTTCACTATTTCCAAATGTTGGTAGGGAAAATCGCCTACTGGAAAACAAAAATTAATTTCAAGCCATGTACTTTTTTTTGTGTGTGTGTGTGTGTTAGCTTTTTTAACCAGGAATGATTCTAATTTAAAAAAATTTCTCAAATTCACCGCAAATTTTCAAAAAGGTCACAGCAGAGGGTGGAAGGGAGGGTGCAATGCTAATTATTTTTGTTGCAGATCAGGTTAACTTTGTTTCGGTTTGGGTCAATTTCAGGCTAAGTTTAGATTCTTGCAAGTTGGATCCGGGTTAACCCTATTTTTCAAATGTTAGTTATGTAAATTATTTAAGATTAAAAACTATTCTTATAATAATAAACATACATATTTGTGTATGTGCTGCTTTCTAAAGAAACCGGTTCATTTTATTTAGATCAATTGACGAAATTTGCGTTTTTCCGCAGCCGTTTGACAAAATTTGCATTTTTTTTTTTTGCAATCCTTTGATGAAATTTGCATTCCCCCCCCCCCCCCCCGATTATTTGATGAAACTTAATTTTTTTGTTGATCTTTTGTTTAAATTCACGCTTTTCCGCGATCCTTTGTTGAAATTTGCATTTTCCTGCGATGCTCTGATGAAAATGGTGTTTTTTCTGTAGCATTTTGACGAAATTCATATTTTTTTTCCCGATATCTTTTGACGAAATTCGTGCTTTTTCTGCAATCATTTCATGAAATTCACACTTTTACCACGATCCTTTTACAAAATCAGTGCTTATTCCGTGATGCTTTGACAATTTTTTCTGCGAATTGATAAGTTTTTTTTTCGCCCACCATTTGTTGAAATTCGCAATATTTTATGTGTGAATTTTCGGACAAATGATATTAAAAAAATTTTTCAGAAGTGAATGCCATAAATTTTCAAAAAATTCTGAAAAGAATCACCCTTGTCTTTAATTTTAAAATTCAGATAGCTGCAATATGAAAAAATATATTAAACTGTTTTAGTAATAATGTGTCAATGAAATGCTTTAAAAATAAATAGAATCTTAGTTCTAAAAGTTTTAGCACTGAATGCTGTGACATAAGAGAAGCTTAAATATTTGTAACATGAACATGTAATAGGTTGTATAAGAAGAAAACCGTTCCTTGAAAATTTGTCAAATAGATGGCGCTGTGTAGCATGGTTCTACTCGGTTTTGTCTGCTTCAATATGTTTTACCAATAATCTCTTTGATCATTGAGATCCAGCCAATGAACATTGTCCGCTAGAGATGCTGGTATGTACACAGTTCTATTCTAACCGTTTTCATCGCCTCATTTAAGTCCAAAGTCACGATACAATATTCACACTATTTTGTGAGAAGTCCTTCTCTATTCTATGTTCATGATTTGTAATCAATAAGCACCAGCATATTTTAAAATCATAAGATCAGAGACAACCTTGTTTCATAATCTTTTAAGTACATTCTGCCGTCATAAGAAATTATCAATTTTAAATAGGAAAAAAAAAATGTACTTAAATATTAAAAGAGACAGAAATAAAAAAAAATAAAAACAAATTAAAAGAATATTTTGCAACAATAGGAGAAAAAAGAAAAGGAAAAAAAAAAAAAAAAAAGCCAAGTGCAGAGTGTGTGGTCTAAATGGCTTTAAGAAAGTTAAATATTAATTTTAAGAGCTAAATAAAAGTAAAAATAGTATCATATTCTCATGTAAAAACGATACATTAAAGCTTAAAAATTAATGTTATTAAAAATTTTAGCTCAATTTTTTTTTACATAAGGACAGGAAAGACAAAAACATTTTTATATTACTGCAAATTTTATTTAACGTTATCAAAATAAAATATTTATTGTTGAGCTATGGGGTAACAGATATATACAAATTTGTGTCTGAAAATTATTTAAATTATCTATAATCTCTAAATTGTTTCCTGAACTTATGCTTAAAATTTAAGGTACTACCCAGCAAAGAAAGAAATAGTGGGCCATCAACTGGAAAAAAGATGGCAACCAGCACTTCCATCAGAGGCAGACCTGCCAACTTTTGAAAATGAGAAATCGTAGCACAGAATATTGAAATTAATCTAGAGGTTGGTTGGTTGGTTTTTCGTGTTACGGAGCCATCTTTTGACATTCGTAAAAGGAATAAGGTTTCAGTCTTTCAACACAATATAGTAAATTTTTACCTCTGAAAATTTTAATACGACATTTAAAGATTTTCTCGTTTTGCAGCATTTTTTTAGCCCAGTGATGTAAATTTTGACGAAATTCTCGAATTTTTTTTCCCCCGACCATTTCAGGATATTCACAATTTTTCCCCCACAATCGTAATTCACATTTTTCTATCACGATTCTTTGTTGAAATCTGCACTTTTTACCATGAACTTTTGACGAATTTTGTGTTTTTACCACACAAAATTGAAATGTTTAATAATAAATAGTACAAATCGTGCGATTTTGCACACTATTTCAAATCTTGCCCCTGAAAGATCCCCCCACCCCCTCCAGATATTCTTAAAATGGCATCCCTGTTTCTAAGGAAGGGAATTCCTGTATAAATATTTACAGAAACACGATTCACTTGTGGTTGATATACATAAAGAGGGTTTTATGTTAAGTTTGTTTTGCAGCCCAGGAGCATTTTTTAATGTCCGAATTTTCGGATTAATGACAAATTTTTTAAAACTTTCGGAAATGAATACTTTGAAATTTTGGAACAGAATCATTCCTGCAAAATATGCTGCGCGGGATAAAAATCGCAATTAGAAACAAAAAATGCGTTTTTTTTTTTCTGCAAAAAATCGTAGTTTAAGACTGATTTTCGTAGCATCGTAGTTTATAGGTCCAAATCGTAGCAACTACGATTTTTTCGTAGCAGTTGGCAGGCCTGCAGAGGTAAAGTGCAATGGTGCCATTACTTAAACCAGTACAAAAGTGTCCGTGCGGAATGCAGCTGGCCTATCAATGATGGCCAAGAGTAAGCCAGCATTGGTATGCCATCACATTACTTCAATCAGACACTTTTCCTGCAGTGCTAGCACCTATCCTACGCTATTCCTTTGCTGGCCCAGCGCTTTCCCTTACAAAAATTTCTTATAGAATCCTTCTATATATAAAAAAAAAAGTTTTGATTTGAAAATGGACCAATGAAAATCTGCATAGATATTCCCGGCAGATCAGCATCCAATTTGAATGCTTAATCATGGCCTTTCTTCGTTAGTATTAAAAAAACTGTTGCATACAAAAATATGAAAATCGGTAGTATTATAGAGAAATGTTTGATAAGCACGCTGATGCAGACAGTTTTCAGATCGAAGAATTATTTTAAGAGATATTTAATGCCAAAGTTGGACAAAATCGTTCCATTAAAAAAGTTTTATAGGAGCAAAAACTGTACATAGGAATTTAATCATTTTTAGATCATTTTATGCGTCAGAATTTCCCGGTGTGCAGACTGCATTTAGTATTTTAATTTGACTCATTTTTTTAGGTTTTATTTCTATTTTAAATTCAAATTTTCAGCATTTTGGGAGATATTTTTTACAAAATTTAGAAAATTGTATTAATTTAAACTGTTGCCAACTGTATAAACAGCACAAACAAATGTTTGCTTCAAATTAAAAGTTTATTTTACACGTGACAATTATAAACAGAAAATATAAAAAGCAGGAACTCATTGAAAATTACGCCATAAAAACTATATTTACACGTGAAAGAGAAAGAATATTGTAAAATAATAAATTCATTAACATGCGTTAGAAGTCTTAAATAGGAGAATTTACGTCATTTTATACTTATTACGTAAAATGAACAAAATAATATTGCAAAACAGTTTAAATTTAAAAATTGCACGAGACATTTATTTGATATTTTAAGATGAACATAATATTTCATTTCTAACAAAAGTATTTTTACGTGAATATTAAAAAGAGAAAGAAAAGTTTGGTGAAAATTACGTCAGATTATAATTGTCAGATTCAAATAATAATTCAATCTTCTGAAATCTTTTTAAAGCCGATCAAACTAGCGTGCTGTTAGGAGTCTGCGGTGTCCGAACGGGGGTTGACGAACGTAGCTCGTAGGAGGCAGAGCCCCCTAGTATTAAAAAAAGTTTTGATTTGGAAATGGACCAATGAAAATCTGCGTAGATATTCCCGGTAGATCGGCATCCAATTTGAATGCTTAAACATGGCCTTTCTTTGTTAATATTAAAAAAACTGCTGCATACAAAAATATGAAAATCGGTGGTATTATAGAGAAATGTTTGATAAACACGCTGATGGAGACAGTTTTCAAATCGAAGAATTATTTTAAGAGATATTTGATGCTAAAGTTGGACAAAATCGTTCCATTAAAAAAAGTTTTATTGGAGCAAAAACTATACATGAAAATTTAATCATTTTTAGATCATTTTATGCATTATAAGTTACCGGTGTGCAGATTGCATTTATTTTTTTTATTTGACTCATTTTTTGAGGTTTTATTTCTATTTTAAATTCAAATTTTTAGCATTTCGAGAGATATTTTTATATAATTTAGAAAATGTTATCAATTTAAACTGTTGCCAATTGTATAAACAGCGCAAACAATAATGTTTACTTCAAATTAAAAATTTATTTACACGTGACTATTATAAACAGAAAAAAAACTTTAAAATTAGATTTAAATGATTACATGTTAAAAGCAGGAAAATTACGTCATAAGAACCATATTTACACTTGGATTTTAAAAAAGAAAATGTTAAAATAAAAAAATTACTATATGTTAAAACTTGTAAATGGAGGAAATTACGTCATATTTAAAATGGCCAAAAAATATGGCAAAACAATTTAAATTAAAAGATATATTTGCGCGAGATATTTTGAGATAATCTTTTCAACTATTATCGTGAATTCGAAGACAGCGCAAATAATATTTCCTTCTAACAACAAAAGTATTTTCACCTGAATATTAATAAGAGAAATAAAACTTTGGTGTAAATTACGTCAGATTTAAAACGATACATTTAAAATGAATTATTTAAAAGAACTATCTTATAGCGCTGTTAAAAAATACCGGGAGACAGTGACACTGTTTACTTAGGGTTCCCACCAATAATACTGCAAAAGTTCGTGCACTTCCATGGTGTGGTGAGCCAGCGCAAGAGATAAAACAGAGGCCCATCAGAATTTTATCTGATGATTTCCAAAAGCAAAGTTGACTGAAGCTGTCCAGCAGTGATCATGCAGTGGTAGACCATTAGCCAGCACTTCTCCATCATTGCCAGCACCTATCTTGCTGCTGTCCAGCAATTTCTTCTTTGCTGGGTACTTGATTATCCCATCAACCAAAAAACTATCACCAAACTATAAGATTAAATATACCATTAATGGATGATTGTAAATGTCACATGCACTTGACATTTGTTACATCATCAAGTGATTCTTAAATCAATTTTTTATTTGTACTTTTATTAATGCTTTACTAATTTCTTTGTTCTTTCGTTATTTAAAATAAAAATTACGTTAATTTGCATAATTTGACGAAATTGGTCGACGGGATAATCAAGTAGTACCAAATTTAATTAAAATGGATTAATTGATAATTAAGTTCTTAAAATATGAAAATATTATACTGTCATCAAGAACACACAATTGCATATAATTTCTACAACTCTAGTACATCGGAAATGATTAAAAAATCAATTAAAAAATTCTATCATTACACACATGAACCAAATCAAGCTGAATAAAATCACATAATAATTAAGAGAACTTGTCTAACTGTGAAACAGTAAATACATTTTACAGTAAACATATAATATTACATTCCATTTTCAATGCTGTGATTGTTTTTTTTTCTTTTTTTTTTTTTCGCCACCAAAATTTTTGGAGGATGAAAATTTTATATTACAGATATGATTGCTTTAAACAATTTTTTCCCTCCCTCTCTCCAAATAAATTGCCAAATATAGGATTCCACATGTTGCATTCCAATGCTCCATATGTTACAATATACTACTGAAATATAAAAAAAATTATGAATAATAATGCCAGGAGTAAACAAGCAGGGATCACTCTAGAGAGGTTTGGCGGGGCGGCCCGCCCTACTGCCCTTTTAAAAAAAAATCCCGCCCTTCTTGCCCCTTTTCCAGGTAGAAATCCGCCCTTCTTTTTTTCTAGGGTAGAATCTTGCCTTCTTTGTATTGTACTTTCAAAAATTCCCCACTATCATTCCTTTTTAGATTGATAAGTCTGGAGTAATTCTCCCCTTTTCCTCCCACTCTTTTTGTTCTCTTCTCTGTGGTATGTCACTAGACCTCCATTGAACAAAACTTAAAGGGGTAACTGAAGCAAAATATTCTTTGTCATTGATTCATCTCACCAGCTCTGGTGAAATAGTATTATGACCATTTGTTCTGATCTTTGACCACATGATAGCTTACAGGAAGTCTATAAAAAAAATCGGGAAAAAGAATTTTTACTTTTTTCTGTAGTCAAATCAACCCGTTTTTCTAAAAACAGGAAGAAGTTACCTTAAGTTTTAAAAATGTCATTCAAAAATCATAGGAAAAGGGAAAATGAACGTGAATATATTAAAGGCTAATGTCAGACGAACGTCTTTTTGCACGCTTTTTTGCTTACGTAATACGTAAGCAAAAAAGCGTGCAAGAAGACGTTCGTCTGATATTAGCCTAAATACACAAAGAGATGGGCTAAAGTAACGGATTATTTCACGGAAAAGATCGAGAAGGTACTTCCATTATTTTTAATGCTTTTCATACGGTAAAATTAAGTAAATTATAAATGTTCTTATAAGGAAGGGCGGCTTTAATATCTACGTTTCTTTTTTTTTTTTCGGCACCCTACCGTCAATATATTGCAAAGAAACTTAAATTTTAATCAAGAATTTTGTGTATTTTCCTTCTCATAGTTTTTAGTGCCCCGAGCAGCCCCCCCCCCCCCCCTCACTAATTACAAGAGATCTAAATTCCGTCCGAAAGGAAGTCTTTTCATGATTAATTTATTATCCCAACACAAATTAAACTTCCACTCGGTCATCTTTTTCAATAGATAAAATCTTTCTCTTAAGTCTCAGATATCTTCATTTAAAAAAAGAAAAAAGCAAACAAAATCGTAAAATAAAAAGCGGCCTTTGTGGAGATCGACATTAGCTATTTAACGCAAAAAAAAAATCATTTAAAATGTATTGAAATGCAAACTAGGTATTTCAAAAATTTCACCCATAGGATTAACATTAGCGAGCGGGTGCTTTTGCGTGAGGGAAGTAGCGTCTTAAAAGTCTTACGGCCGCCCTTCCTTCTCTACTCGATATCTTGCAAACTATAAATGCGATTTTTAATCATGAATTAGGCGAAATCTACAAATTAAAATTATTGATAAAAGGAATTTATTTATTAGGGATGCGGAATATTGATTCCGCATCCCTAATAAATAAATTCTTTTAGGCGCAGGGTAGACGAGAGGGCGGAATTCACGGCAAAAATGTTAACTAGGAAATTTACAAGAGACGAAAAAGCTGAATCAGAAGGCAGTTTGGTTCCCAAATCTCTCGGCAGAGCGCAAAAATAGCCTACTTTCAAAAGAAAAAAAAAAATCGGCGTTCTGTATATATATTTTATCTAAGTACGGGATTTTTACAAAATAAATGTTTTCCACCCATTTATTTATTTCCATTTTTACCCTCCTATCGTCCTATCTTTCACATATAATACAACCAAAAACAAAACTCCTAAAATATACTGCTCAACTGTTAAACTACTTTTAGATGCTTATAAATTAAATCATGACAGAATGAAATACCTAAACTACATTCTCATTCTCAAGTACTCAAAGATTATTCATAATACGCATCAATAAACAAACATTTTTCTTGAACGTGGTATATCATGTAATCGGAATCTGCAAAGTCAGATAAAAATAAACGATAGTTGAGTTAGAATTTACTATCAGAAGAAAGAAAAAACAAAATTATGCATTGGAAGTAGAGGTCTGTGCGGACCATATTTTTATGCTTCGGCACAGTGTGAAAGAAAAAACTTCGATTCGGTCCGTCCCAGCCTATAAAGAAATCAGTGAAAACAGGACCGACCCGGCCCGTGCAAAGTCAATTAAATCGGGCCCTTTCCAGTCCGACTCAATTTCTGCAAAAAAAATTCCAATTTTCTTTTAGATACGCAATTAAGATTATTTTAAGGAATACCGCACACATATTTATGGGAAAATTTTACAGTACGTTTTAGATTACGTGTTATTATGACAAAAAATACACAATATAATAATTTAGAATAAAAGAAAAAAGTAGCTTTAAAAACATCATAACTTTTTAAGCTGTATAATAAAAACATTTCTGAAAATATTTCTCCATAATTTATTAACGCTGAAATCTAAAGGATCCACTTTCTGACACATATCTGAATTCATTTTTTTTTCAGAAACGCAAAAAAATAACAGGTGCCCTTATTCAGAAACTATGTAATCAAATGACGTTTCGATGTTTTAATACAGACAAAAGATCTTTCAGAAAATACTTAATTTTCTTATAGGCCCGTTTAATTTTTTCGTCGGCTCGGCCTGGCACGATCCACGGCCGATTTTTTTATTATTAGATTCGGGCCGGCCATTAATCTTTTTTCTGCTGATATGGTCCGGATCTGGATTTCTTTGGCCATATCAGTCTGATAATTGTTTTTCAAAGTTTTTTTTCAAATTGTGACAAAATGCCTCTTTAATAAAGAATGGAAAATGCAAACGATAAGACGGAATCCCCCCCCCCCCCCCCTCCTTCCTTTCTTCTATCTTTACAAGAAGACATTATTGGATTCGTGAAAATTTTCGACTTCCGGTTTTCGACAGATTTATACGTTTTAGAACGTCCTGAACACGATTTGACTGTTTTTAGAAAACAGTCTGCGGTCTGTCCGTACGTGACAAAAATTTTATGGGTGCTCTATCTCAAGAACTATTGCACGGATTTTAATAAAACTTTAAATTCAGTTAGACTTAGACCTTGATATAAATGGGTGCTGATTAGTTTTCGGTGTAAATCGCCAAACAGGTGGTGCTGCTATGCTGCATTTTTCACGATTTCCGCGATAACTATATCTGAAGAACTAATTAAAGGAATTTCCTCAAACTTCATATTCTGTTAGACGTTGACACAAATAGATGCTAATTAAGTTTTGGTGTAAATGCCCGAACAGGTGGCGCTGTTATGCTGTATTTTTCACAATTTCTGAGATAAGTATATAGTTTGAACTTATGTACAGATCAGGGGTGATTATGAGTAAAAAAAAAAAAAAATCTGAAATTCACAGAAAATTTTCTGAAAGGTTACAGCAGAATGGGGGGGGGGGGGGGGAGATCCCCTCGCGACATTAACTACGCGTTTTTTCCGCGGCCTTTTGACAAGTTTTGCGTTTTTTCCGAGGCCCTTTGACAAGATCTGCGTTTTTTCCGTGATCCAATAACAAACTTTGCATTTTTTCTGCAATCCTTTGAGTAAATTTGCTTTTTTTTTTTCGTGATCCTATGATGAAATTTGCGTTTTTCATCGCGATTTTTTTGATGAAATTTGTGGGAGGTTTTTTCGCGATCTTTTGACAAAATTTGGCGTTTTTATTCGCGATCCTTTGACGAAATTTGAATTTTTTTCGCGATCTTTTACCGAAATTTGCGTTTTTGTTCAAGATCCTTTGACGAAATTTTGTTTTTTCCGTGATTCTTTGACGAAATTTTTGGTTTTATGCCTTGATACTTTGACAAAATTCGCGTTTTTTCCGCGATCCTTGAATGAAATTCGCGTTTTTTCGCGATTCTTTGACGAAATTTGTGTTTTTTCCGCGATCCTTTAGCGAAATTTGCGTTTCTCCCGTGATATGAAAGTGTATTATTTCTGAGATTATATAAAAGTAATATTAATGTGTTTTCTAAACAGTATGCAGTTACTACAAAAATGCCCTTTTTTTAAATAATGTGCCCTTTACAAAAAAAAATTGCCCTTTTTTGTAATATGCGCCCTGCCCTTTTTTATGTTCTAGAGTGATCCCTGTAAACAAGTAAAGCAACAGGTGCCAATTGCTTTGCTATAACTGAAAATTTAAGATTTGTTAATTACTTCCATTTTAATTTTTAAAAGATACCAAAAAACATAATAAAGCATATTGCGCAGTTTGGTTATATAATCAGTCAGTGTTTTGGCACAGAGTTCTTATATTAGAAAAATTTCTGTAATAACATTTTTATAAAATATTTCAGATTACGAGAAACATAGATACTCAATCTTTTTAAAAAGAGAAATATTCTAGCTACTTTTACAGTTTTCAGAAATAATAATAATGTTGTACTTCTTAGAAAACTCATTCCAGACAGACACACATGGGAAAAGTAGAATTTAAATACACACACATACTTATAACATATGTACACTACCATTAATAAGGAAAGGGTGAATACAGCATTTTCTAAGTTCCATCATAGTGTTCATTAGATTTGGTATATTTGAATAGCAATTGCCTTTTGTTAAAAAGGTGAAGTTTCGCTCCAATATGGCTCGATAATACTTCTTTTGAATATTTGTAAGCTCCACCTGAAAATATCAAAGTTAATTATACAACTTTAAAAATGTAACATTAACATGAAATACTTATTACATAAATTACATGAATATTCATGAAATTTTTTAAAACTTTTCAATGGATGTTTAATCTTGCAGATTTATAAATACACAGAATATCTTCTTACCTCTACCACTGTTTCTTCCTTGGGAGCTAAAGATTTTTCAACATCTTCTTTCAACCTCCTCAACATCATTGGTTTTAAAATCTAGTAAAAAGAAGAGTGGAAAATGTCAGATGGCAGGAATATACTTTGATCTAAAAAGGGGGAGCTTCATCTTATTTTTATAAAACAATATTGTATTTTACCCAATGTATAATGCAAAAATAAAATGATTTCTTCAATCAATATTGATTAATAGTGTGATGTAGTAATCACATTTATTTTTTTAATTTTAATGCAGCATTTTTATCTCATGTTTTAAAATAATTTATTTTCGACTCAACATCGTTCAGATCGTTTTTTTCTTTCCTTTTTTTTCCTAAAGTAGCAGATAACTTTTATTTCAGATTTTCCCCTTTCTTCTGATCTATTTTTAGAAAAAGCGTGTATTGCAAGTGACGTCGACCATGTCATATTAGATGTGTGTCTAAGCTAGCCTATTAAACATAGTTTTGGTTTCTCCTTGCTGTTATTTGTTCTACAATTCATACGTAATTTTAATTTAACTAATGGTTTTAAACTTTTTTTTGATGCACTTTTGTAAACCCTGTTTACATGGTATATATACAAAGTGCAACTAGTTTTTAACAGATTTTTGACGAAAGTTTAATATTGCATTTTTTGACAATGTGATTGTCTTTTGGATTTCGGCCATGAGCCTGAATTCAAAGAGCGATACTTTGATCACAATGTTCTTCTAAGGTGATTATTTAATAATTAAAAGTTTGTCGTCGATCGCCGATGGAATTTAATTTAACGCATTTCGAATTTGGACATTTTGTCATTGAGGCTTTCTCTAAAGAATAATTTTAACCAGCATCAGCCAGCATTTATTATTATCATGACTTTAAGTTTTTAATAATCTACGTGGAATGTCTATCTAATATGTACGGTGACCAGTTGGATTTATCATAACTTCTTATCTTCCTTGATCAAGCCTCTTGTGTCAACTGTTTATCATTTAAGTAAGACCATTTATTTTAATTTTTACTGCAATAACATTCTACCATCAGCAAAATATTTATTCTCGGCAACTATACGATCTCTTACGGCACTCAAGATATATTTATTTTATCTAATGTGACTATATTTACTTTATCTAACATTTGATTAACTCTATATTATCTGTGCTACAAATAGTACATGGGGAAAGAAATTTCTTAACATATATCATCCTTGCCACAAAAATGCAGTTTCATTTTAATACCTTAGAAAAATATTTATTAAAAATCTATCATTTAAATTATAAATAATGATATTAGCATAACAATATTAGTTGGAAAACAATAAAAATATAATTTTTGTACAGCATTAGCAACCCTTGAATCAATAACTGAGTCAAGACTAATATGTGAAATCCTATTTATAAGTTAAAATTCTCTAATATTCTTTATGCGAAAATTACATGAATCTTTGTTTTGGACCAAAATTTTCATTCAAAAGTAAGAGATACACAAAAATATGTGGGTAAATGTGATATTTAGAATATGGGAGTTGATATTAAAATAGTGAGACAAATCTATATATTTAAAACACTAAGCGTATTCTTTCGACAGTCCGTGAGAAGAAACTACGGCATCAAATTACACCAATCTTTTTTTAAATGAAAGATATTTGGCCACAGATTTGTTATCATACATTCGTTTATTCAAATATTTTATTAATTAGCCGTAATTTTAAATTAAAATTCTACAGTTGCGCATGCGCAGTATGTAAGTAGAAGTCTGCCTTTGGAGTGACGCGCTGCACATGCGCAAAGATTCTCGCTCAGTTGAAATATCATATCACAGGTAGAAGTTGTTTCAAGTTCGTCTGCTATTCGATCTTACTGTAAACAAGCTTTTCTTTCTTTCACAAAGTTAATATTTGACTCTTTCAGCATTATTAACTATTCAAAAATTTATTGTGTCGATATTAAGAGCTAGATAAGACTCATTTCAGGGGTGTCACATTGTTTTGGCCATATTACACGCTGAAGATAAACACAGTGATTTGAAACTAAAAGTTATGGCTGGTTAATTGGCAATAGTTACACAGGAAGATTGGGAAACTAGCATGTTAAGTTGTAGTTTCTTCTTTTAAAAAAATAGGGTAACATAAATATTAAAACGCAAAACTATTTTTGTAAGATCAAAACTCAAATTCGAGGCAATTGCGTAAGAGTCAACTGTGTTTCGAACCTCTTCAATTTAGAAGAAAGAAAAACAAGTTCCTGATAGCGTAGTCGGTTAAGGCAGCCATTTAAGGCTCTGAATTTTTGCAGAGGACACAGGTTCGAATCCTGGCAAAATGTGTACTGTTTTTATCGATAATTCATTTCAATAATGACATATTTTATTAGGAAGAGAAATTATAGGATTTTTATTTTATTATTATTTGAATGCTTTATAATTAAATAAAATTTAACTCTCAATAATATTTTGAAAAAAAAAAAGATAATGATTTTATATTTAAAATATTTTGCATGTAATTATCAATTAAATAAACTGAACTGATGTACAATTTTCGTTATATTTTCTGACCATTATCAATAATATATATAAGTGTGTGTCAGAAAGAAAAGTTTGTCATTCAAAAGCGTAAAAACGGGAAGAAAGAAAAAAATATTCGTATAAGAGCTATAAAAGAAATTACCTTGATATTCAGGTTTAATATTTAAAAAATGTAAAATAAAATTCAAGTAAAAAAAATATATATATATTATAAATCGTTAGCTGCATCAAGTTTCAGATTTAGGTCTTTAGAGAATGAGACAGATAAAAAGAGGCCATAGTAAGTAAAAATAAATTCTCTACCCGGTATTTTAAGGTAAATTTCTGATAAAAAGCTAGCATAACTGGTTGTAAATTATAAACTTAAAATTCTTTCACTTCACTGAATAGGTTAGACTGACAGCACCAGTTATCGCCTTAAAGAAATAGGAATCGCTTATCAATATAGAAATTCATCACGTAATTCGTCATTCAGTAATTAATTAAAAATTCAAGAATTTTCTAATGAAACATTCAAGTTATTTACCGTCAAATCTTGACGAGCACTATCTAGCAGCCCTTGAATCAATAACTGAATGAAGACTAATATGTGAAATCCTATTTATAAGTTAAAATTCTCTAATATTCTTTATGCGAAAATTACATGAATCTTTGTTTTGAACCAAAATTTTCATTCAAAAGTAAAAGATACACAAAAATATGTGGGTAAATGTGGTATTTAGGATATGGGAGTTGATATTAAAATAGCGAGACAAATTATGATAATAAGATGTGACTACAGTTCAAAAGTTTTTAGCCACTTACTATTAAAAAGAATTTATGGATGAAACATTCTGAAATTTTGGATGAATGCTTGAAATAAAATGGGGAAAATATATGTATGATTCTAAATCAGCAAGATTATGATTTTTAATGTTCAAATGCATAATATTATAGAGAATATACAAAATTAGCTACAAAATGTGTAAAAAAAAAAATATATATATATATATATATTGGTATTTTTTAGACTTTATACCGATAGTAATAGTACTTCTATGTTATAGGGGCCATGGCATAAATTACAAGAGGAGCTTTCCAGGTTGGAACACAAATGCAGTGAACATTTGTGTATCAATAAAGTAAAATTTGTATATAAATATATGAAAGTCATAAAGTGCAATACCCAGAGGATCTTAAGAAAAAATACCTCAAAGTTTACGTTACAGTTTATAATTGGATAAATTATTTCCTTTGGAAAGTGGCTCAGTAGCATGGTTGGCAGTATGCTGGATTTCTGAACTTTTTTTTTTGTTTGGCTCGAATCCCAGTCAGACTCTTAATTTTCAAAGCAAAAATGTTTATCAATTATTTTCAAACCACAACTTAAACAATGTATAATCATTGAAATTTACGAAAAAGATAATTTTATTATATTTTTTGTCACATACATGAATACAGTTTTAACTATGAAATTTTGCATATTTAAATATTTAATAAAAGTAAATTTTTAAAAAAGTAGGCAATTTGTATTTCTTACAGACCAGAAATTTTTGCTATTATTTAAAATTATTTGTAGTTATTTATTTGAATAAGCTATATTTTAAAGAGAAATCAAATACAAAATATAAATCATTAATATATTATTTTAATTTCATTTCATTATCCAAACATGTAAAAAATTTCATGATTTTTTTAAAATATGCTTTTAAATTTTTAATATAGGTTTTTAAGATCTCCTACTCTTGATTTTGAGATTTGAATAACGGATACATAATAATTATTTTTAGAAATTCCAATTCCTGTTTTGTTTAATAGGTCTTTCTGCAAATAAATACAGGTTAAACTATAAAATCTTACATTATTTATATATTTAATTAAAAGTAAAGACAAAATAAATAAATAAATAAAAAAATAGACAATTTGTACACTAAATATAAAAAAAATAAGGAAATTTACCACAAAATTTTGCTGTTTATTAAATTTATTTACAACTAGCTGACCTGCCTGGTATTGCCAGACAAATGATAATATTTTTAAATGAATCTTAAATTTGTACGATTTTATATCTTTAACTCGATTTTGTATGAAATACGTACCTGCTCATTGTGTGAAAATGGGGGAGAAGCTGCTAGATGTTCAGATTTTTTATGTAAATATTTTTCATGATTTTTGAAATATTGTATAGGGTAATAATGAACAAATTAAAACTTTAAAATGCCCTCATTTGATGAAAAAATGAGTTAAGAGGAGACGAGTGAGTGATTGGTAATGCACAAGCCAAAAGCTTTAAAACGGTATGTCATATGAAAAATTCATTTCCACCCCCAAAGGGGGGGGGTGCCCCTAATAGTCTGGGAACAAAAATAGACCTCACCAATCGAAGTCCTGTGAAGAGTTTCACTTTTGGTCAAGCCTTCAAAGGAGGTCAAATCTTGCTGTAGCTTCATTAGGAGCTGAGTTATAAAACTGACCAGCTGCATACTACAAAATATTGAAAAGAAACCAATCTCGAATATTTTAGTTCCATATTCCACCACCAGGGAGCAAACTCTACTCTTAACGAAACTTCGTTAAATAACCTACCCATAGATATATTAGTCAAGGGTGTGGCGGACTTCAGCAAGAATTTCAGAAATTTGCTGAAATTAATATTTGAAAATAGTGGTAAGTGCACTTTCGAAATTTTTATATTAAATAAGTAATATTTATCCCAGGGCTCCGTCAAAAATCTGCATCTAAACTGGCAGAAAATGATATGGGTTTAAATACTTGATCATCCACTCCCCACCCCACCCCGAAATTTGATGCCCCCTACTTTTTAAAATCTTTATTATGTGTTATAAACTATCTGAAAGTTCCAAATCGATCGGTTCGTCAGTTTTCTTAATTTTAATAAATTTGCGTTTCAATAAAACATTTCTTTTCCTTTTTAAAAATCAAACTTTTTATAAAACAAAAACTTACGGATTGATTAAAAAAAAAATTTAGACATTATTAAACAGAGTTTAAAGATAGGGCTAGATGCATAACTTTAAAATATCTAAATGGTGCATTTTTTAAAATTTGACGGTGTTCCAAAGAATCCTAGTGGTATAAAAATCATTTGTGGTTTCGAAAGACTGGCTATTGAGAGTTTTAAAGAAATCATCCAATTAATGAAATAGTAATTAATATATAATGTTGTAATTGAGCGACCATACAGAAATTTACAGATCTGAAATCAGCAAAATTCTACATCTGGATGCATCAAAATTAAATCTATAAGTTTTATATTTTAATTTTTTATATACGTTCGAAAATTTCCACTATTGAAAAGTGTCGGTTGTCTGCAATGAGCATTTGGCAACCATAGGAGAGATTTCGAACCTTTCTTTAGAAAGAAATAGAAAGAATTTTATGAATCGATTTTTCATGGATTTTTTTACATCCTCAAACCGTACCAGAATAATTTTTAGAATTTCTGAAGGGACAATTTTTTTTGCATCTGGCTGTGCAATTTTCGAGTTTTTAGGAACATTAGAATTTAAGATACAGCACTTTTTTAAAAGGCCCAGTACATTTATCGCTCTAGCAGCATTGTAATTCTATTAACCAAACCCCCCTCTTCGATTTTTGGGAAGTTTTAATTAATTTCTCAACTAATTATTAGAAATTTAAAATTCTGAGACTCAGGTACATTAGGAGAGGCCTAAGACTATTTTCACAAAAAATTTCAGCCTTGTAGATTTTGCTACCCATCACAGACATACATACACACACACACACACACACACACACACACACACACACACACACACACAGAGAGAGAGAGAGAGACAGATAAAGTGAAACTCTTTTATTACTAGATTATTTACATAAATAGACTATCATTTTTCACAGCTAAATAAAATATGTTATATAAAATTAATACATGCAACTTTAATTATATTTTAATTGTAATTTTTCCATTATCATAATATTTTAAAATGTATGATTTTTTTTAACAAATATATTTTAAATTTTGAATTTTTTAAATCTAATTATTGTGTTTCTAATTAGAATAATTGACTATGTACTTAAATAAATATAAGTTCTGAAAGATTTTAAATTACTAAAAACAGTTATTATGTAGGCAGTTATTCAACTACAAAACCAATAATCCAAGATAATAATAATAATAATAAATGAATTAAAAATTTAAAAGAATATTTGTAAATCATGAAATTTTCGAAATATTAGAACAACAAAACAAAATTTTAATAATATATCATGTATATTTCACATTTCTGTGAAAAACAGAAATAACTGTAAATAATTTTAAAAATCAGCAAAAAATTTCTGGTCCATAAAAATATAAATTGGCTACTTTTTTTCTTATTTTCTTACTAGTACGAATTTGTTTAGCCATGTTAGTCGCAACAAAGTGAAAAATAATGAAAACAGTAAACACACAACAATATCCTATCACAACCTAAACTGAAATGAGAGCCTAACCTAAAGTGGCAATGTCCTAACTTCAAGCTATGACATTTAATAGCTAAAACCGGTCCTCTCTGTCAATCATTCCGTCTTTAAACTTTCTTTCAAAACAGCCCGACGGTGCTGCTGCACTCCGTAATTTCATTGGTTGAAAGGCGTACATTCCACCTCTTGCTTGCGAAAAGCAAACCACTATCTTTTTTGAAACTTGATTTTATCTTTAGACACCCCGCTCACCTTTACCCTTTCTAAATACTTCTGGCTGTGGCCTGGTATGCACATCCATAACTTTTGTGAAACACTTCCTTTACAAAAAAATTATTGCAAAAGTGGTCAAAACTGCAGGGGAATAGAATTCTCCCTACTGAACAGGTGGTCCTTTCTTTCCCATTCATCTTCAATTCAATACAACTGTACTTTTGTTGTACTTTTGACTGAACCTTTATCAATACGCACATGCATTCAAGGTCACGATTAGAACAAACTTTTTTTTTAAAAAAACATGATAAGTGGACGAATTTACCATTTTTTTTCAAAGGTCGGTAAAAATTTTTAACAATAGATGTAGGAATCCGCAAGTTTCAAAAACGACCAAAGCAGGTATAATTAATATTATCTAAATAGCATTTGTGACAGACTGTTTTTCCTTTGCATGAATAAAAACTGAAAAATTATGTTTCAAAATATTTTTTCATTCTAACAAATTATGAAATGAAAAAAAAAAAAAATAACAACTAGAAATGCAAAAATCATCTCTCCCATAAAACTTATAATACATATAAAAAATATTTCTTTCAAAAATCCTCAACTGTACTTTCAAAATATCATAATTAATAAAAAGTTATTTTTATTGATACCTTTTAGCTACTTTTGTGAACAAGTACTAAGTAAGAAGTTATGCATTATATAGGAAAGTTTTCCAAATAAATATTCAGTTTTGAATATTTTTACAATAATGTGTCAGCCGATGAATTCCATATTTACTAAATTAAAATGTCAATGTCAGTAATGATAAACTTTTTTGTATTTCATCATTTAACCTATTTTAATATATTTAGAACAAATCAAATATTAAATAGGTTATTTTATTTTGTTAAATTTTTTAGTCAATTAAATACATTTTTATAGAAATTTTAAGATAAAAATAATATGCATTATTTCAAAACTGTGTTTAAAATATTAAAAGCTAAATAATAACAATTTTAAGAAAACAAATTTTCTAGACACAAATTACTTTGGATTTTGGCCAACGGAGATGTTAGTTTAAAAATTACAGAAAAAAATAGAAATTTTCATGAAAAAACAAAAGGGGAAATTATTTATTTTTTTAGGAAAATATAAAAAAATCAAAGCTGCAGCAATTTATAACTATGCTTAAAAGTTGTAAAGTGTCAAAAATATAAAATTAACTGAAAAAGAAAAAGGTCAGAAGGCAGGATTGAACTGTGAACTCTGGCCCTCTGACCAGCAAGCAAGCATGTTACCTCGATGCTACGAAGACTGTGTTGAGGAGAGCAAATTAATAGGTATTTGAAACATATGCTGACCCCCAATATCTCAAAATCTATGGCCCATTTGAAGAAATCCTTTTCTTAGCATAGTTAGAGATAAGAGCTCTACAACATACCTTACTTTCATTAAAATCGGTGAGCAACATGTTTGGTGGTCGCCTTGTCAGTATAGATGTATTTCAATAACACTGAAATTTGTTTTGTTTTTTCAGTTTTTATTATTATAAATAACATAAAACAGACTTTGCGATAGAGCAGGGGTCGGCAACCTTTTTTGGCAGCAATCAACCAAAATGTGTGTATAAAGAAGACGTTTGATATCAGTGTATTTTCATTTTAAAAGACTTTTTTGGTGAATAAGAAAAATTTTATAGAGAAAATAATTACAATACATTTTCTAAAATTTTAAACATAAAAATTATAATAAAAAAGAAACATAACTCAATGAACTTTACTTTTATCTTCAATATCAATGATTCTGCTGATGTTGTATTTACGATGTCTATTCAGTCAAGCCTAGCTTATAGTTAGTCGGCTTAAGACGAATACAAACATCTGAATTTTTGGTAGTTAAGCTGCTCCTGTTCTTATTTAAAATAGATTTCATGTGTGAAAATATTTTCTCACATTTATAAGTTGAACTGAATGTGGCCAAAATGGCAAATGGCAACTTTTTTCACAGATTCGTTGGAAGTGATGCCTAACACGTTAACATGGAAAGATCATAATCTTTTAATTTTTCTAAATCTTTCTGCAATGTCTTGAATTTATCCGTTGATAACACTGAGCTTTTAAAATCAATCATTTCTAAACCAACTTTTGGTTGGACAAAAGTGAAGGAACAGCAAATGTGTCAAAGGCAGCAATTGGTGCTGCCTTCTGCCACATTTTCATTCATCCAATAGTTGCATTTATTATAATGTTCGTTATTAGAATTTTGTTTAAAAAAAAAATATATATTGTTATCATTTATTTTCATTTTACTTTTTTATGTATTCTTCAAGTATTCGTTTCATATTTTTATAAATTCTTTTTATATATTACAGTAGAACCCCGATCCATCGTTTTTCAAGAGGTGCGTGAAAAAAACCGATGAATGCGGGAAAACGATGAATACGGGTTAGCGTCAAAAACGAAAGAAAATAATGTTTATGCATTACTAATGCATACAATGTATACAGTATACTAATAAATATTAATTTCTTACTTACAAAACTGTAAAAGAAATAAATCGAAAATGTAGAAAATTTATATTTATTTAAAAAATTTAGTAATTTTATGTTGGGTTTTTCGTCTTTTTTTTAAATTAAACAAAAATTTTTCAAGATGTACAACACTTTTCTGGTTATTTTCTGAAAATTCATGTACAGTCGGACCTCTATTTAACGAACCTCTATTTTGCGAACTTTTCCTTGGAACCAAGAACATTTTGCGAATTTCTTCGTAAAATAACCTCCAAATAGCGAAGTGCATTCTCCATTTAACGAACTTTTTCTTGTGATCTAATTTTTTTTTCTCCCCATTTCTCAAAATATTTCTGGATATTTCAAACTTATTCTTTCTTTAAACACATTTTATGATGTTCAATGGCCTTGAACTGATTTTACCAGGCACCTTCTTTGTCAGCAGTGAGAATTCGGTAAGTACACAGGACGAAGACGATAATCCCTTAGAGTAACTTAAAAAATGTGGATATAGATGAGAAAAGAAATAAGAAATTGACCATGATGTGCTGATTGATGATTGTATTTCACTTAATTCTGAAATTGAGACCTCGAAAACACTATCCGAATTGTATATTTTCGATAGTGTGAAAAATAAAAAGAATACAGCAATGAATTGCGATGAAGACGAATATGATGATGATGCAGGAATTAACAAAACGTCGTATGATGAAATGCTAAAATCATCTGAAACAATCCGACGCGGATTATAGTTAAATAAAATACGCGTCAAGGGGTTTTTGGAGCATTGCAGAGATGCGAGACGTATTATGAGAGAAAGCACTTTTTAAAAGAAAAAACACAGACAAAATTAACAGAGTTTTTCAGAAACTAAATTTAAGGACGCATATGTTAATGTATGGTTAAAATTATTTGTTATAATAATAATAAATACGATAAGGTCATTAAAATTCATTAATTTTAATGTAAAACTATTTACTTTAAACAGAAAATAAATTGAATTCCCGGACAATGTTTTGTTTTCCTTGTAGATTTCAAAGATTTAAACACATAGAAAAAATGAATTGATGATGGATATTGGTGGGTAAAATAAATAAAACAAATCGATATAATTTATTAAAAAAATGTGATTGATTACTTTTAGTAAAAATATTTAGTGTTTATGAATTTAAAATCTGTTTTATGTAGTTTAAAGTATTTTAAAAAGTGAATCTCTATTTAACGAATTTTCCATATAACGAACTTTTTTCCGGGATTTAGCGACTTCGTTAAATAGAGGTACGACTGTATATATATTAAAGTTTGTACTGTTTCAAATGCCTTAATTGCATCAGACAGACTTGGCACTGGTGTAGGCTTAGCTTCATCGGCATGAACATTACTCTCTGCTCCTTCACCATTATTTTCATTTTTTGCATCATCACACATTTCTTCTATGCTTAAGACACAACTAGCGGGCATGACCGAGCTAAGCTCGGTCAACATTAGCCTTGTGTTCAATTTGATATTTCATTCTCACTGTATAATTCTTGCTGTTTAGATGAAATTGGTATGATCCTAAGCCATAGGGACCCACTAACCAAAATTTTTCGAACACATACCTAACCAATGCCCTTCTGGAACCCAAAAATGATAGAATTCAAAATTTAATCAAATTCGCTAAAGTCATTTTATAGACAAAATCAGCTTGACCCACGGTAACACAAAAAGGACCTACTAATCTAAATTTATCGAACATCTGACCTGTCTCAATGGTCTTCTAGTGCTAGGAAACTGTGTAATAAGAAATTTTGTCAAAATTGTTTGAGCCATTTTTTAGATAAAATTAGCTAAACCTTTACCTATAGTGACCCAAAATGACTGGTTAATCGAATTTTCTTGAGCATGCGACCTAGATCAATGGTCTTCTTGAACCCGAAAACGATAGAAAACAAAATTTAATCAAAATCATTAAAGCTGTTTTCTAGATAAAATTAACTTCACCCACAGTGACCCAAAAATGACCCATTAATCGAATTTTCTCGAACATGTGATCTAACCCAATGATCTTCTCATGCCCGGAAACAGTATAATACAAAATTTTGTCAAAATCGTTTGAGCCTTTTTTAAAGATACAATTAGCTTGACCCACAGTGACCCAAAAATGACCCATTAATCGAATTTTCCCGAACATGTCACTTAGCTCAATAAACGATATATTACAAAATTTTGCCATAATGTTTTGAGCCATTATTTTAGATTCACTTATATTGACCCACAGTGACCCAGTAATAGATTTTTCTCAAAAGGTTTTAGGCCATTTTTTAGATTCAATTAGCTTGACCCTGACCCATTGTGACCCAAAATGAACCCCTAATCAAATTTTTTTTGAACATGCGACCAAGCCCAATGATATTTTCGCGTCCGAAAACGATAAAATACAAAATTTCGTCAAAATCATTAGAGCCGTTTTCTAGATAAACTTTGCTTGACCCACAGTGACCCAAAAATGACCCACTAATCGAATTTTCTCTAATATGTGACGTAGCCCATTGGTCTTCTCGTAATCCAAAACGACAGAATACAAAATCTCCATTAGAGCCGTTTTGTTGATAAAATTGGCTTGACCCAAACGGAACCAAAAATGACCCACAAATCGAAATTCTTCGAACATGTGACCTAGCCCAGTAGTTTTCTCGTGCCGAAAACCGGTTGGATATAAAATTTAGTCAAAATCGATTGAGTCATTTTTTTAGATATAATTAGCTTGACCTTGACCCATTTGATCCAAAATGACCCACTAATCGATTTTTCTCGTACATGTGACTTAGTCCAATGGTCATCTCATGCCCTGAAACGGTATATTACAAAATTTTGTCGAAATGTTTTAGGCCTTTTTTTGGATTCAATTAGCTTGACCCTTATCCATTGTGACCCAAAATGACCCACTAATCGAATTTTCTTTATTATGCAATCAACCCCAATGGTACTCTCATGCCCGAAAACGATAGAATAGAAGATTTCGTCAAAATCGTTAGAGCTGTTTTCTAGATAAACTTTGCTTGACCAACAGTGACTTAAAAATGACCCACTAATTGAATTTTCTCGAATATGCGACCTAGCCCAATAGTTTTCTTGTGCCGAAAAACGGTTGGATATAAAATTTGGTCAAAATCGACTGAGCCGTTTTTTAGATATAATTAGCTTGACCTTGACCCATTATGACCCAAAATGACCCACTAATCAAATTTTCTCGAACACTTGACCAAGCCCAACGGTATTCTCATTCCCGAAAACGACAGAATAGAAGATTTCGTCAAAATCATTAGAGCCGTTTTCTAGATAAACTTTGCTTGACCCACAGTGATCCAAAAAAGACCCACTAATCGAATTTTCTCTAATATGCGACTCATCCCATTGGTCTTCTCGTAATCGAAAACGACAAAATACAAAATTTAGTCAAAATCGTTAGAGCCGTTTTTTAGATAAAATTGGCTTGATCCATAGTGACCCAAAAATGACCCACTAATCGAAATTTCTCGAACATGTGACCTAGCCCAATATTTTTCTCGTGAACGGTTGGATGTAAAATTTAGTCAAAATCGATTGAGCCGTTTTTTAAATATAATTAGCTTGACCTTGACCATTATGACATCGAATTTTCTCAAACACGTGATATAGCTCAATGGTATTCTTGTGCCCAAAAATGTATTCGTTTATATTCATTCATTCATTCATTTATTCATTCACTCTCTCACCAGATACAACCTCTGCCACACGCAACCACACTCAGGCTTCATACAGAGTTGGGAAAAAAATATCCAAGGAGTACCGAAAAAATCCAAGGAGTCCAAAAAATTTTAAGGATTTGCCATTTTTACTTTCTTCTATCTTGACAAGAAGAAAGTATTGGTTTCATGAAAATTTTCGAATTCCAGTTTTCGACGGATTTACACGTTTTATGGGCTCAGAGATTCCAAAAAACATGTTTTAACAAAATGTCTGTCTGTCTGTATGTGACACAAATTTTGTGGGCGCTCTATCTCAAGAACTAATGCATGGAATTTAATAAAAATTTATATTCAGGTAGTCCATGATATAGATTGGTGCTGATTAGTTTTTGGTGTAAATCGCCCTGCAGGTGGCGCTGCTATGTAGCATTTTGCAGGATTTCCGCAAAAGCTCTGTCTCAAGAACTAATGCACGGATTTTTATAAAACTTCAGATTCTGTTAATCCTTGATATGAGTTGGTGCTGGTAACGTTTTGGTGCAAATCACTCAACAGATGGCGCTGCTATGCTGCATTTTGTGGAAAAATATTCCCAAGCATTTTTTATTTCTATTTTTTCCATTAAGCAATTTGTAAAGTCTACGTGAACTCGACAACACGATATTTTCTTTTCATTGCCGCCTTTCGGCATTTGTTTACGTTTTTACCACCACGGTTGGATGGTTGTGTATTGCGTTTTGGTCGTGGACCGTATACGGCAATTTTACTTGCGATCGTATTCGCTCGTATTTATTTTTTTAAAGATAAGTATTTAAATTTAATTAACATATAATATCATCTTTTTAAGTCATTTTTATATTAAAATAATTTTTCTAAAGTCATCGTAATATTTATTAAATGTTATTCAAATTATAAGTAAATGTTAAGTATCTTCCGACTTATGCAAATTGCGTAGTCGATTCTGATTGGCCGATAGGTTTTCGTCCTGATTTAAAAGGACAGCGATTTCATGTTTTCGGTGTGTAAGGTGTGCGATGTCTAATAGCTGACTTATGGTACTGTCCGGTATATTTTTATGAAGTTTCAGCGAATATAGAAAGGTATATGGCTAAATACCGATATAATTGTAAGAACTTAAAGTTTATTAAGCATAATGGTTTAGTAAGAAGACGTTTCATCGAAAATTTGTTAATTAAATCGGCGATAGAGTTGTGTATAATATATTTCAAGTTGCTTAAATATTACTTATGTCGTCGAATAATGCAGTGCTCTCGAGTTCAGGTAGACTATCGTCGCAAGTGTCCATTAATTTAATCCAGGAACGAAGTCACGTTCATGTATTTCAAGCTCCAATAAAGGAAACCTTCTTCTGTTCATCATTTTGGCTCATTACTGTAAGTACATTTTACACTTACCTTATCACTGAAACATCATATAATATATATAGGATTCATGAAGTTGCATATATTTCAACATATTCTTATTCAAAGTTATTATTTTAACAATATTTTCAAAGTTTCATATCTAACTTAAACTAATTTGTCAAGTCACTCTGCTGAATTTTTACGTGGGAGGGGCAAGCAACCTGCACCCCCCCCCAACACATTTACACGATTTTCGTAATAGCTCAATCTCAAGAAATAATGCACGGATTTTCATCAAACTTCAGATTCAGTTAGTGCTTGACATGAATTGACGTTTTGCCCCTTGTGGTGTAAATCGCTCAACAGGTGGCGCTGCTATGCTGCATTTTTTTGAGATTTGCGCAATAGCTCTATCTCAAGAACTAATGCTTGGGATTTCAACAAACTTCAGATTCAGGTATACCTGGATATGAATTAGTGCTGTTTATGTTTTGGTGTAAATCGCTCAACAGGTGGTGCTGCTATGCACCATTTTTCACGATTTCCACAATAGCTCAATGTCCAGAACTAATACACGGATTTTAAGGAAACTTCAGATTCAGTTAGTCCTTGACATGAATTGATGTTTTGCACCTTTTCGTGTAAATCGCTCAACAGGTGGCGCTGCTGTGCTGCATTTTTTGTGATTTCCACAATAGCTCTAGCTCCAGAACAAATGCACCTATTTTCATCAAACTTCAGATTCCGGTATACCTTAATATGAATTAGTGCTGTTTGTGTTTTGGTGCAAATCGCTCAACAGGTGGCGCTGCTACGCTGCATTTTTCAGAATTTCCCCTACAGCTCTATCTCAATAAGTAATGCACGAATTTTCATCAAACTTCAAATTCAGGTATACTTTGATACGAATTGGTTCTAAATTGATGTAATTTCTTTTACTATTTAAATGATTTAATTGACGTGATTTATATAGAAGAAAGTTTTGTGATGGCCACAACATACTAGTTTTTTGTTGTTGTTGCTTTTATGCGCTGCATCGCTATGTGGTATGCACACTCCAATTTTTAATGCCCAATTTGGAGACAAATCAAATTTTACTCTATTAGAATCTAATTGTTAGTGATGAAATTGCACAGTATTCACAATATATTGCTTACTGATTTCGTAAGATTAAATACAAAATAGAGAATCAACTTTTTATGCAGTGACCAATGGTCATATAAACAAAGATTAGTCAAATTCCAAACACTTATTATGTATATCACATACATGATACATCTTAAAGAAAATTTTAAAAAGGTAAAAAAATAAGAATGCTAAGCCCAACATACAAGGAAAAATATAACAAGCTTTGAATTTATTCTTTTAGAACAGCGGTAATCAATACCTTTGAAGGTGAAGCTTTGACGAAATTCGTATTTTTTTTCGCGATCATATAATGAAATTCCGTGTTTTTCACGATCCTTTGACGAAATTCGCGTGTTTTTCGCGATCTTTTGAGGAAATTTGTGTGTTTTTCGCGATCTTCTGGGAGAAATTCGCGATCTTTTAATGGAATTCGCGTTTTATTTCGATCGTTTGATGAACTGACAATTTTCTCGCGATCTTTTGATGGAAACCGCATGTTTTTCACGATCCTTTGACGAAATTTGCGTGTTTTTCGCGATCTTTAGAGAAAATTTGCGTATTTTTGCAATTTTCTGGGGGGAAATTTGCGTTTTTTCGCAATCTTTTAATGGAATTCACGTTTTATTTCGATCGTTTGATGGAACTGACATTTTTTCCGTGATCTATTGACGGAAACTGCGGATTTTGCGTGATCTTTTAACGAAATTCACGTTTTACGCGATCTTCTGGGAGAAATTCGCGTTTTTTTGCAGTCTTCTGTGTTTCCCAAAATATGGAAAAACATACTCTTTCTACTCATAAATTATCTGAAAATGTAAAGTATGAAAGGTGAGATGGTGTTGATTAATGACAAAGATTGTAAAAGCAAACACATTTATTAGAAACTAAAAGAGACATTAACTTTAGACAGAGCTCTACTAGAGCTAAGAACATTAAGTGTTTCAAAAGAATACCCATTACAATCTAATGTTCGTTCAAGATGAGAACGAACTGATACTTGCATGTGAGAGCAAGCACGCATCTCTGAAATTTGTACAGGTATATATACACCTCAAAAATAAGACATTTGCATAAAATACCGCGAAACAGACAGTTAATTACCTGGACGAATCACAGCTTAGCAAACGTCAACTAAAGACGAAGCGTTGTGCATCTCCGGAACGACAGCGCCATCTATAGAACCTGAAAAATGGAAGTTTCCTTCCAAAGAGCAACCGTGAGATAACTCAACTCGACTCGAGCGCCGATTGAGAACGTAAACATCTCGACATTCGCCGGGAAAACGTGTTCTCTGCAGGGTGGACGACAAGATGATGAAACGGGGTTTTAAAACTTAAAATAAGCAGTTGGTATGCTAAAAATAACTTAAAAGAATTAAATATTTCCAACATTCTGGGAGAAATTCGCGATCTTTTAATGGAATTCACGTTTTATTTCGATCGTTTGACGAAACTGACATTTTTTCGCGATCTTTTGATGGAAACCGCGTGTTTTTCGGGATCATTTGACGAAATTCGCGTGTTTTTCGCGATCTTTTGAGGAAATTTGTGTGTTTTTCGCGATCTTCTGGGAGAAATTTGCGATCTTTTAATGGAATTCGTGTTTTATTTCGATTGTTTGATGAACTGAGGATTTTCTCGCAATCTTTTGATGGAAACTGCATGTTTTTCACGATCCTTTGACGAAATTCGCGTGTTTTTCGCGATCTTTTGAGAAAATTTGCGTATTTTTTGCAATTTTCTGGGGGGAAATTTGCGTTTTTTCGCAATCTTTTAATGGAATTCACGTTTTATTTCGATCGTTTGATGAAACTGACGTTTTTTCCGCGATCTATTGATGGAAACTGCGGATTTTGCGTGATCTTTTAACGAAATTCGTGTTTTACGCGATCTTCTGGGAGAAATTCGCGTTTTTTTGCGGTCTTCTGGGAGAAATTCGCGATCTTTTAATGGAATTCACGTTTTATTTCGATCGTTTGACGAAACTGACATTTTTTTGCGATCTTTTGATGGAAACCGCGTGTTTTTCGGGATCATTTGACGAAATTCGCGTGATTTTCGCGATCCTTTGAGGAAATTCGCATGTTTTCCGCGATCCTTTGAGGAAATTCTGATAACATTACAAACGTAATGTTAATGGGGTTGAGAAAAGATGCAGAGTGCATAAATGCAGTAAAAGCGTAAAGCTGAATTTATAACCCCGTTAATGAATTTAAAAGATTTATGAAATGAATCAATTTCTATTAAATAATTAAAGCGTTAAATATCAATAACTAAATAAAAGAAGCAAAGTAAATGTGTGGTAGAAGAAACAAAAACTATTGGGAGTACAAATTAATTCGGTCCGTTTTTTTTTCGTTAAAAAAACATTTTATTTATTATCAAAATGAATGACATGTTATTCAAAGTATTGTCCATCGGCAGCCTTTGTCCACCTTTCTGGCAATTTTCGGATTCCATCTCTGAAAAATGAGTCCTCTCTGGACGCAAACCATGAATCGAGCCATTCTTGAATTTCTTCGGAAGAAGTGAAGCGGTGTCCAGCCAAATCGTGATGCATCCGTCGGAACAACCAATAATCAGACATTTCTATGGCATCAGTATTTACAACTGCCTCACTTTCGCCGCGTAATTTCCTGGCTTCCAATCCATGGCGAATTTTAAAACGTGCAATCCACCCATTTGATGCAGAAAAAATATCCATGCCATATGAGGCAGCAATTTCAAGTGCCTTCTCTCGGAGAATATCCCAATCCACAGGAATATCTGACGTAGAAGCCTGCTCGTACTAAGCAAAGAGAAGTCTTTCCAACTCACTGAAAGTAGACATTTTGCTAGTTTCTCTCTTTTTTGCAGAAGTTCTATATTTATCAGCCTGTTCTTTAATTTATTTCTTTTTCGAAATTATCGAATTCAGGGTTGAAGGCGGTATACCTAAACGTTTAGCAATGTTAACTTTTTTTCTCAAAAGGATTCTTTTCCACTGTGCACTACACACAACAGATTAGCCAGGAAAAGCTGGCCGAAGTAGATGAATCCATTCTCCCTTTTACACAGAATAGAATAACCCATTCTCCAAACAAGAACACCTGTTCCGCATTCAGTTATTTACATATACATACATGTCACAATATCAGCACTAATCACAGCCCCCTCCCCACACGAAAAAAAAACACATCACAAATGAGCTATTTTAGGAAAAAATAAGTATAGTTCCAGTTTGTATGTCATATGGAACCGCTTGACCTTCAATTTCATTTCGGTGCGGAGGAAAATTTTACAACGGTGAATGCAGGGAAAACGTCTTTTTGAAAAACGATGCAAGCGGGTTTCGTTAACATTATTTAAATATTATTTGTGCAGGCACCATAGAAATAAAACGATGGATGCGGGAACGATAGATCGGGGTTTCACTGTATACTGTTTTCAGAACTGAAGTGGGTCACTTCACTTGAGTTTATGAAGTATGGGTCATTCAGTGACTTGCAGGCCATAGGTTGCCACTTTTTTTAAGCACAAATTTTGTAAATCCACCATAAATATAATAATTAACTGTAAGTTAAATAATGAAAACTATTTATATGAATTACATAAACACTAATAAAAAACAAACTTTCAAAGGTAATATAACGTCAAATAAAAAAATACAAATCTTAGTTATATATTATACCTACTACATTAATTATAGGAAGATACAAAAAGAAAAAATATTGCTAAGAATCTTCAGATGGGAAAAAAACTAACAAAATCATAAATCTTATTTCATTTTTCTTATAATCCCTTCAAAGGAATTTTTCTATTTTATCTTCAAAATCATTCATAACATCTTTCATCAATTTAAAAGAAACCAAAAGTTCCTGTCAAGTAACAAACAAGAAGAAAGCATATAACTAAGCATGTCTGCCAAAAGATCATGTTATTACTCACAGCTTTCAATTTGTCAACTTGAGATTCTGTTTTTAGGTTTCCAAATTCTTCCAAAAAAGCTTCCGTTGAGGCAAATCTGTTTGGCTCTAAAAAATTAAGAAGACTGAAAAGTTCTTCAACATTATTTTGAAGAGGAGTACCAGTCAGCAGAACTCTGTGTTCCTGTAAAAGAAATAAGGCAATTTATTTATAAGCAAATTTACGCAAGATTACATAATTTACTTTTTTTTTTTTTTTTTTTTTTTGGGGGGGGGGGGGGGTGTTAATGTATCACAGAAAAAATTTAAAGTCTAAAAATAGCAGCAGCCAGAGTCAAATTAATCGTTACCACAATTTTATTTCAGTTGAAAATCCTTTGCTTGTCATCTAAGATGTAACGTGTCCTTATTTTTAGGTAGATTTCTTAAGAAATACTACCTATTGCAGTCGTTACCATAGTGCGACTTTTGAAAAATTCCTTCATAACTTTTCATTATATGACCCCAGGAACCCAAAACCACCCCCACCTAAAAAGTTTATATATATATATATATATATATATATATTTATATGTATGTATGTACTAAATTTTGTCCGCACGATAAAAGTCGCAATTATGCACGGATCGTCTTCAAACTCGCCAACAACTTTGAGATGGCTAATATCTCGGCGGGGATTGAAAATGGGCAAAATCGGCGCAAGGGAATGGAAATGGGGAGGGCTCAAAATTTTGAATACCGTCTTAACAAGATTCTGATAAAACCATCTCTTACACAACAATGACTGGAAAAAATAAATATTTTTCATTATAGCAGTTGCCAACAATTAAAAAAAAAAACAATAAAATTCTCACCGCAACAATTGTTTTTCTATTGCAATAATTTTCACGTGAAAATATAAATTAAATAAATAGTTTGACGAATTGAAAACAAATTGAATAATACGTCATAAGTTTTCTAGAGCAAGATTTCAGAATGAAAACTCAAAATGAAATAAATAGTTTGACGAATTAAAAAAATATATGTATTACGTCATATTGGAAATATAATGTACCTCAGCAGGTGAATAGGTAACGTCATGCGAGTTTGAAGAAACGTATTAAAACATTATAAAAACCCGACTATGGAAATATTAACATATTTTAACACTTTGAGGTTCTCTGAATTTGCTTTATCTATTTTTAAACATATTCCATATACATGCGTGTGTGTATTCGTGTATATTAGAAATTTTCACAAAATGTTTAGCTCCCTAGAGCTCATTCTTAGTGAAGGAACTGGGTTTATCTCTAATGTTGATTTAAGTTTTGTTGGTGAATTTAGCACTTAACTTCGAAATCTACCTCCGCCTGTAGGCCCGAGCCCGCAGGGATTTTTTCAATTGCTATTTATTTATTGCAGTTTGTTTGTATGTATTACTTATTGTAGATTTATATAAAGTATAGGTAAAAAGCATTTCTCTAATTATAAAAATGATTCAAGTTGTATCTATGATTTGGAAAAAAAAAAAAAAAAAACCATATAATTTTTAATCAAATCATGGATACAGCCATGACAAACATATTGACATGCTGCATTGAATTGCAAATAAGTAAATGTACAGGCAAACTCTATTACGGAAAATCAATGAAATGTAGCATTGAATTTAAATTAGCATTTCATTCTTGAAAAAATAAATAAATAAATAAAAAATTGTTTCAATTTATTTAAAGATAGAATCCCATATATTTAGGGAACCATAGGGCAAATTACAGAATCAAGCAGTGAGAAAAGTTCTTTTTTGCAAAGAAGATAAACAGAGAATATGTGGTGAGTGATGATTATAAATTTTTGTGAGAGTGAATAAAATATTGCTTTGATATACAAAAACAATCACCATTAGTTTAAATCTCTTAACGAGTCATTCAATGAGAAGAATTAGTTATTAGTTTTTTTTTTTTGTCAATTAATTATTAATTTCATTATAAATAACTATGCACACATGATTTAATACAAGTTACAATACACAGTGTCTTATTTAGGTGTTTCTTTGAAAGTGGGGAAACAAGAGACTTGACAAATTTATATGTATACATGTTATAAATTCATATTAAATTTATAACTATATTTCCAGCAATATCATAAGATACATATTCACAATTCAATAAAATGACACCAGAAATACTCTAAAAAGAATATTTTGACAACGTCATAAGGCAAAAACAGAATAGTACTAATTAAATCTTCTATGAACGCAAATTTAACATTAAAAAAACAACTATATTACTTCCTCAAAAACCGTAGATTGTGATTGCTGAAAATTTACAGTGCATGAAAAATAGAAAGAAATTATATAATATTTAAATTATCCAATAAAATACCAAAACCATTATGTTGATTACATGAGGCCATTAATACAGGCCAGTCAATCTTACAGCCTACAAAATAAAGGATTTACTTGTTGTTACAAGGAAATTTTTTAGAAAGCTAGAGAAACATGAAGAGAAAGATCTTTTATATTACTTTATTATGTATAAATTCACAAATACTTGTGCCTACTTTTATGGACAGGGCTCTAGAAATTGTAAAAAATTTGGTAGCCAGCAAAATTATTTACCCCTCCCTCATCCTAATCATGAATTTTGAAAAAGCATATACATTTCTTTTAATAATGTAACGAAAAAAGAATAATCATGAGTGTAGTTATGGCATACATTGAATTGCCTTAACTCTTCAATTCAGTTAATAAATTTAGAAAGATAATGTAAATTAAGTTTCTCAGCAGAACTTATCGAAATTATATAAATCTTAAAAAATTAAACACACATTAGAAAATTTGAATAAATAAAGTATGCAATATCATTAAAAAAAAACAATTGTTCTTTAATAAAATCATTATTTATTTTGAAGAAAATTATTTTCAAAACCAATTACTGACCAATATTTTTAAAATGTAAAGCATTATCAGCTAAATGACACTTTGCCTTAGATAAGGCTTTTGCAAAAAAGCAGTTTTTCTGGCATAGTTCTTAAAAAATCTGCATTTTTCTACTTTTTGGTTCTTAGTGCCTGGAATCATCATTAGCAAAGATCGACTGAAAATTCAGTTTAGTTTTTGGCTCAAAATCAAAGTTTCGCCGAAAATTCATTTTCGGAGAAAATGCAGTCAAAAATTCAGCTGGACCAAAACTATTCATATTAAAAAAAATCTCATTTTTTCCTTCAGAAATTTTCACCATTACTCAATGATTTGAACTGTATTGGCTCAAATGAGACACTCGCTGTTTATTGTTATGAACTTCACTATTTATAATTATTGGTCATGAGTGACTCAAGACGTGAGTGCAATTTATAAAGCAAGCAATGCATATATAAATTAACTTTGAAGATGCTTTCCACGTGCTCATTAAAAGCTGCAGACATAACAGTGACAGAAAATTTTTAGTTTGAATCTAGTATAACAGATGATCATTTACAAAAATTATTATGAAAGATAAATCGGCGTATGTATACCTAAAACATTTTGTAATGAGATGAAATTCATGTAATTAGAAAATCATGCTGTGTCGTTGATGAATTAATTACATTTTATTTTATATGAAAATAAAAAGTTTTGATTGGAGGCACAGAGAGCCAACTTGGGCCACACGTATAATTAATAATTATGTATATTTATGTATGTATAAATTACTTAAAAAAATTTTTTGGACTTTTTCTATTTTGGCTGAAAATAGAAAGATTACCGAAATCCAGTTTCGGTCTTAAAAACCTGTTTCGGTCGATCCTTAATAATTACATCATTCAATGTTGATGCTTCCATTCGCCATTTAAAATATTTTGGTCACCCCTGGCCCCATTTGTCGAGCCCTGTTTATGGGCAACATAAAACTAAACATCTTCTAATAATGACACTAAACATAATAGAAATAATGAAGAAAATGATTAAAAAATAGGTAAACTTAATCTAATTTTCTCTTTTCGCATACAAAAGTAAAGATTACATATATTCAGGTATTCTGGTGATTTACTAATTTACTACTTGACAATTTTTATGATGATTCCGAATAGTAATAAAAAATGAAATTTGTCTTGAAATATCGCAGCAATATGATGAAATGGCATGCAGTTTCAAAATTGGCCACTAAACAGACAGGAATGGCGAATCCATATGTATGACAATTTATAAGGCATTCAAAAAAAAGAAATTTTATAATCCTTATATTGATGAAAAGTTTTTCTTTTTGCTATAATAAATAAAATTTTGTTTAGCATGTACAGTCAAACACAAATATAATAGTTATTTTTGCTTGAATTAACACAATTCCCCCCCCCCCCCTTTCTGTGATGCTACGCATCATTTTTGTGAGTAGCTACTTTGCATTTCTGTATGAATCTAAAATGCTTTAAGGCTGTTCTTAACTGCTCAGCTCAACAAGTGCAAAACGTTTTGACACATTTACAAATTCATTTTTTAGTGGAAAGATATAAATCTGGAAAGCCTGGCCGTGGAAGCGATTTGAAATCGAGCTGTTTTTTCCATTTTTGGATCAATAAATTACCTAGAGTTATAAGCAATTTTGGTCACGTGACAAAGACAATTTTCGCCCTTCACGGACTGGTTTTTCTGCTTTCTTTGGGAACTTTGGTTCAAAACGTCATCTTTGACACTATTTTTTGAAAGATCTATTGCGTTTGCAAACACTCGGAAAAAATAGCTCGATTACATAGTTTCTGAATAACAAAACCTGCTAGTTTCATGCATTTCCGAACAAAAATAAATTAAAACTTATGTCAGAAAGTTGCCCTTTTGGATTTGAGAACACCTTTAATTTTCCAAATGAATTTCATAAGACAGTCATTGTAACAAATTGACAAGTGAACTCAATTTTGGGATGTATATTACTAAAGTTACAAAACATGACCCAGGTATAAAGCATTCTCTTTTAAACATACTGAAGCATACATTAGATGCAATTTAGATTATTATAAGCTACATGTTGCATTATGGATAACTTAAAAATCACTAAATAAAAATTAATAAAATTCCGATTATTATAGTAGATCCACTTAAATTAATATTTCCCAATAAAAAATTATTAAATTGACAGTTGATTACAATATACAACAGGGGTGATTATGGGTTCATGGAAAAAATACCTGAAATTTTAGCGAGAATGGTGCAGACTCTAGAATAAAAAGACTCCATCCAGGATTAGAGGGGGAATTATAAAAAGGACACTGTTGAAAAAAAGGCAATACTGTACAAAAAACATATTTTGCACTTGTGTGTTTAGAACACCTTTTTATCTGTAGTACTCATCTACGAATACATACTGGTTTGATATTTTTAAAAAATAATAAATGTTATATCAAACCTTCCATTTTTAAGGTTTGTGATATTGGTGTTGCTTACCTCCAATGAATTTTTTTTTTTTTTTTTTTTTTTTTTTTTTTTGCTTCTTTCGCTTTATGAGAAAATTTCACAGGAGACAAGCATGGGAATTAAGATAATTGGTTAATAGACAATTTTATCCTAAACAGTATATGAATAAATCATATATGAATTCGTACTGAATTTTGGAAATTAAAATGTAGGAGTTTTACAAGAGAAAAATGACATATTTTCGAAATTACATGCAAAAACAATCAATCGATATGCAAGAGCAGACGTGATTTCGAATAAAATAATTCTGAAATTCACTGAAAATTTTATGAAAGGTTACAGCAGAAAGGGAAGGGGAGAAGTACCCTCCCAGTTTTTTCCGTGGCCATTTAACGAAATTTGTGTTCATTCTGCAATTCTTTGGCAAAATTAAGAGTTTTCGCTGCAATCCTTGTGACGAAATTTGTGTTTTTCCTGCGATACTAAGATGGACTTTGCATTTTCGCTGTGTTCCTTAGACGAAATGCACGTTTTTCCCCCAAGATGCTTTGAGGAATTTCACCTTTTTTCTGCCATCCTTTCAAGAAATTCACGATTTTTTTTTTTTTTTTTTTTTTCTGTGATCTTTTGAGGAAGTTTGCGTTTCTTCAGCGATCCTTTGAGGAAATTCGCGGGATTTTTTTGCGACTCTTTGACAAAACTTACGGGGTTTTCTATGATCTTCTGACAAAATTCGCATTTTTCTGTGATCCTTAGATGAAATTTGTGGTTTTTTTGTGATCCTTTGATGAAATTTATGCTTTTTCTGCAATCCTTTGATGAAATTTGCAGGGTTTTTAGCTATCCTTTGATGAAATTTATGCTTTTTCTGCAATCCTTTGGGAAAATTTGTGTTTTTCCAGTGATACTTAGACCCCCGCTATCCTTTGAGGAAATTCGAGTTTTTTCTGCCATCCTCTGAGGAAGTTTATGTTTTTTTTGCGTTCTTTTGGAAAAATTTGCATTTCCCGAAAGGGCTGGGTTTTTTCGAAAAAAACCCAGCCCACCGGGCCCACTAGTCTAAAACCCAGGTTTTGTTTTTTCGGGCTTTATAGAATTTTTTTGGAGAACACTTTAAACTTCAAATTTTCATATACATAATACCCGAATTCTCCATTTATTAGTAAAACCTGGCCATAAATTTGCATTAATTATGAATTAACAAAAGATATATAAAAAGAAAAAAAAATCAAATTAATTTAAAAGGTACATCTGTATCTCATTCTCATGTGACTAGTTTGCTGCACTAAGCATATATTAAGTGAACCACAACTGGATTTCTTTATATAATTCTTACCTTAAGTTAAACATGCTAAATTTGTATAGTTTCTTTTATTCACTTCAAATCAGAAATTAGTTGAAGACTTTTTTTTTTTTCGAAAGAAATGGTGTTCGTAAAAATAGATTTGAAAATTTTAGCAAAATTTGTTACATATATATTGCAATAGTATTAAATGTTAAATTAGATTGTCATGGAAGTCAGTATCTGTGATATTTGTAAATTTAGATCGCAAATGGCAACACACTTATTACTAGCTTTGCTGCTTTATCAACTCCAAAATGATTACGTAACTTGCTCCAAACCAAACCAAATGTAGAAAAGTATTGTTCGATTGAAGCAGAGAGAGCTGGTACTGACTGTAAAGAAAAGAAAAACTGACAAAATCCAGGAGGAAACTTTATCTGTTTCATTCTTTTTTGCCATAATCTGAACCATTTTTGTGCTGAAAACTCCTATATAACACTTTCATTGAACATTGAAGCAGGATAATAAATGGGGTGATTAATATTAAAAGCTATATAACAATGCAAACAATCAGGATGGGGTTCAAGTGAGATCTTTTTGCATGCATTAAGATTTAAAACATTTGGATACATTTCAGATTACAAACATGAAAATCTTCCTTCTTTTTTTCTTTTTTTATCATTTTATCTCTGCTTAGAAATTCCTTTAAATCTGGTTCTTTTTAAATATATTTAAATTGGCATTTATCTTTGCATTCTCATATCTTAGATTAAATAATGATACAGTTGTGAAAGCACAAGAAAATTTGAAAAAACCCACAATGAGTTTTTTCAAGTGGGCTCGCCCGAAAAAACCTGCAGGTTAATGTTTCGTATAAAACAGTATATGTTATAATATTTTTTTATGTAAAAGTTTTTCACATTACAAAATTAAATAAATATTGTTTTCGAATTTTTGGCATGCACTCATAAAAAGGCTCGCCAGCTTTGCACTAAAATATTATACTAGGGATGGGAAGAAAAGATCTGAGGATACTGCTGAGAATTTTGACTTATGTCTAGATTTTTCAAAATTTTATTTTGTATTTTAGTTTGATTTTGGCATTCACTCTCAATTTTCATGTCATAGGCATTGCTTATAATTATTTCTGATATACTATCAACGCTCTGTTGGTAGAGCAGAAAGTAGCCCTGAGAGGATTTTGACAAAGAGTATCATCAAAATGCAAAACATCTAATTACTATTATTTTCATTATATAAGGCATTGATCTGAATATTTGATTTTTTTTAGTATGCACTAAAATTTTCGGCCATAAAAATAACTTCATGTTAAAAAATACATGAAAGGATAAAACACTTTTTTAAACTAAAAATTAAACAGGGTTCGTACACATTTCATGACATGAAATTCAAGAATTTTTAAGGTCTTTCAAGGGCCAAAACGAAAAAAATTCAAGCACCTAAAGACTGAATAAATTAATGAAATGCAATATGCAAGTTTGAATTTGAAGTTTCATTTTTGTAAATACATATAACTTTTTAAATAAATATAAACACATAAGATGTACATCAAATTGAACTTTACAAAAAACTTATTTAATTGTAAATATCAGTTTTATAATTTTATGAAAAAAAATTATGAAACAAGTACAATTAAATTTTCTTTAATTCTGATATATTTTCTGACAATTTTATATCAAGGGTATTAACATCAATTTCCTTTTTTATTAACATAGAGATAACCTGTGGTTCGCAGAGACCATCGATGCAAAAATCTTAAAAAATTTTGGAGTTGCTAAATTTCGTGAATTTTTGCAATTGGTCACGGGAAAAATCGCAAATCTTGTCAATCGCTCATTGAAAAAAATTGCGAATTTCATCAATTGTTCGTGGAAAAGTCACTAATCTCGACAATCGACCCACAGAAACAATCAATGGCAACACCTTAAAAAATCCCGGAGTTGCTAATTTCGTGAATAAAAATCAAGAATGTTGCCAATCGGTCGCAGGAAAAATTGCAAATTTTGTCAATCAGATACAGAAAAAACGAGAATTTAGTCGATCGAACATGGAAAAATCACAAATTTCGTCAATCGAGCGTAGAAAACTCGCGAATCTCATCAACCAACTGCAGAGACCATTGTTGCCAACATCTGTGGCAATAATAAATGTGATTGTTAGTGGGTTAGGTACATTGCTGAGTTCTTGTGATTGTTAAAAAAAATAATAAAAATAGAACTATCTTACTTTACATGTAGACAGTGAAGAGGCAAAAATTGCAAAATAAGAATATCTTTATTTTCAGACTTTAGTAAAAGAAGGTTAGTAAGGAATCTTGCTTCTGGTCACAATGCAGAAATTAAAAAGGAATCTCTTGTAAAACGAGAAACATAAAAAAAGACGTTGAAATATTCCATGGGATTTTTTAGATGAGAGCAGCACAACTTTAGTTGAATTAATTTGAGCATGATAATATGCATCACATCAAAAAGAGATGACTGAACTTAAGAATTATACTGTATTTCTTTTGTAGAACACTTTGCCAGTACCTAAAAAAAACTCGGCAAGCTGCAGCCATCGGCCGCACCCGGGGAAATTCCACAATAATTACATCCTTTTATGACAACATCAAACCCAGTTCTGATTCGAAAATTAATGGGTTTTAGCTTATAAACGATGAGTACGGGGTTGACAGAGTAATTAAATGGTAGATTTAAATTGATTAGCTAAATTAAAAGTTACAGCAAATTAATGAAAATTAAAGATCAATTAACTGGGAGATTTAAATTGATTAGCTAAATTAAAAATTACAGCAAATAATGAAAATCAAATTACAAGCTGTAGATTTTAAAATGTTATCGCTGATTTGAAAAGCGAAACTAATGCACACTTCTTATAAAACATCAGCAATATCGCATGACTACGTCACGAGAGGAGCGCTTCAATGATGTCTGTTAGCCCGGCTTTCCTTGACGTTTATACCTTCCTAAAGTTATATACTTTATTTTAATCATTTCTTACTTTTACTTTTCAAATAAGTTCATTATAACATTCTACTTACGTTTGGTTATCTTTATTCCTTTCAGTTTATTTAAATATCCATTCGTAATTTCCTTACCTGTTGTTTTCATTTTGCCATAAACATGGTTTAATTATTCGTTTTACGATTCGATTGAGAATCGATCCATGTCATCGGACTTTTCACTTCCGATCGTAATTCTTTCGCTCTGTTCTTCCTCGCAACTCGGATGCACTGCGTATTGCTTTTTCCCCGTTCCGCAGTTGAAATAGTTTTTCTTATAGACGTTAGTCTCTGTACGGTGTGCTTTGTGCTGCTTGTTGGGTTGTTTTTCTGTTGGTTCTATTCGTGTTATTTTTCTGTTTATTGTTTCAGTTACATTTTATTTCGAAAGGGTTTCTAGTCTTCTAAATTATAGTTTTAATTAAACATTATGCCAACTATTACGAGTTGAAAGATATTATGAAATGTTGAAGCCGTCTTTTAAGCATTGTTTTTAGTAGATATTGAGTGCTGTTTAAGAACTTAGTTTTCTTCATGAATAAATGATGGAGTATAGATTTCCTAGTTTCAAAGTGATATTGACTTTTTTTGCTGAACTCTGTCATGAAATATATCGAGCATTTGTTTTGAGACTTTGCTGCCCTCGTATGTCGTCAACACTTATACTTCAAAAAACATCAAATCTTCAATGAGGTACGGATATACAGTGATACGTTTTTGAAATGTTTTAATGGTGTGATGGTCTGCCTCAACTAAATGTGAGTGAATATTTATATATATCTACTTGTTTTACTGTAACATCATGATAATTTAAATACTAACTCAGACATCATATATGCTATTCTGCAATACTGAATTGTTGTTTTGTCATTGTCATTAACCTTTTGATTTTATTCTTAAGATATGTACTTGCTTATTTTTTTTTGTTGTTGTTGTTGTTTTTGACAAATAAACGTTAGCTCCATGAAAAACTTAAATACTGTCTCTTCTTTGTTATCATCTACCTTTACACACCTTCTAATTTTTAAGTCTATGCCATATTTTGCCCAGATATACTATTTTTACTCTGCTACCCAATTTTAGACCTGTTTCAGACCCTGGTTCGGTACCTGGACCAGGACAACAATGTCATCATAAAGCATGCCAACAACAGAGAGACCAGAGCTCCGAAAACAAAGACACCAGAAAAGGTGCGTGCGCAACATCATTATGCACTCCAAATTACTATGGGGAAAAGATCGCTGGGCAAAAACAGATTTGCACTACAGTGAGAGATACAACGTAAACATTGCGCACAATGAATAAATTTAGACATCGATGCAAAAAATAGCCGAAAGGAATAAAAATAAACTAAATTTAAATACTATAAGAAGTATTCTCACAACATCTTCAAAAATTCTGGAGTTTCTCATTTTGGAAATAAAAATTGCAAATTTTGCTAATCGGTTGCAGGAAAAATTGCAACTCTGGTTGAACAGGCATGAAAAAAAGGGAATTTCGTCGATTAGACATGGAAAAATTGTGAATTTCGTCGATCGCTATCGCTAGTGGAAAAAATGCAGATTTCGTTGATTGACCTAGGAAAATTGTGCATTTCGTTAATAGAGCATGGAGAAATCATGAATTTTGTCAATTGGTCATAGAAGCATCTTAAAAAATTCGTTAATCAGGCACGGTAGAATCACGAATCCCATCTATCGAGCATGGAAAAATACTGATGCCAAAATCTTGAGAATCAGTAACGGAAAAAATTGCAGAAAAAAACAAAGTCGTCCACTGGTCACAAAAAGGTTGCGAATTTTGACTAATGATTGACAGGAATACCTGGTGTCCATACCTTAATCTCATCACTCCATCACTTCATTCTGAATCCTGACTTATATTCATATCTTTATTTCCATCTAGTTTAATCTCATATTAGTTTTTCATACATCATAAGTCCTGTTTTGTTTACAGTAGCTATCTCTTTAATTATAAAGAAAAATAAAAGTAAATATCTTTATTTTATTTTCCCTTACCATTATCAATATAATAAGTCCATTAGATACTCCAAGTTCTTCTTTCCTGTTTATAAATATCGTATTCCTTTAACTACCGGCAGAAACAGTTTATCAATCGCGGCACTCATTTCCAAATACACGGTTTACAGAAATCACGTGGCATACTAAGAGATTCTAACATGTGACGACAGATGGCGTGCCTGTCTGTCTTCTCCTGTGTTTCTCTCCTGTGATCGGGTGTTAGCCATTGGATCCTTCCCGAAGTCGGAAGTGATGTCACGTACCGGAAATGATGCTGCGTAGGGATATGCATCTCATTCAGGACAGAGTATATAGTCTGTCATTCTTGTGAGTGTAGTAGCTTCGTTTTACCGATCATCTGCTGGGTTGTTTATGACTCGGAAAATGACGGTCATGTTTGGGGGGGAATTGGAATAAGTGTATTTGTGTTACAGAAGTATTTCTTAAGGAAATGAAGCATATTTAACTAGGTTTTTAGCGTCATCATATTTTTAAATCGTCTTCATCTTAATAGTATTGGAAACACGTTTGTTTAAAGTGAAAAGCGTTAAGTCACCTCTACAGAAAGATGATATTGTGTTGTTTGAAGTCTGATCATCTTCGTCATTTTGTCAAGCCATTCTATTTCTACGTTATGTGAATTAATTAGTCAAGGGTTTGACGGATGGACATTTAACACGGTGGCCAGAGACACGTTTTCACATTTCTAAACAAATAGGTTTTTATTTAAATTTATTTTTTCCTTTCTTTCAGTGTTAACTCTTTTTCTCCAGATACATCTTTTTACTTTTCAGTTGTTCTGATGTAATCGGTAACATTGTTTCACATCCATTATCTTGCTTACATTATTTCATAGTCACGGAGCTTTAGTGTAAGAAGGCATTTACCTAAACTGCCGTTTTGAACTTGCCGGTGGATGAAATCAAGACGTTATGCAATTGATATATTGGATAGTGTTAGTAATTCCCTAGGGAGGAAAGGTCAAGTGTTCTGGAGGGGGAGTGAGACATTTAAGTAAAGCTAAACCCTTTTAATAAGATTTATGAATATATTACCTGAGTTTATTTACAGTATCACTTAAGTTGTTCCGATTTCTATTTGTGGCTTCTTGCGGTGCTGGTTTATAATATGTTTTACTTGATGGATTTTTCCAGTTAATATGTAAGGTAAATGAATCTCAATCTTAAAGTAAATATATTTAAAGTAAAGTTATATCCTTTCAAGTTTTTGTTTAAAGTTTAATAGAATTAATAAAGTAATAAACTAAAGTAATAGAAGTAAAGTTAGTTCAATATACATTTATAGTTTAATTATAAAGTTAACGTTTTAAATACAATTTAAAAGTAAATTTATTTTAAACTTTTCTCTGGAATTATATTTGATGCTCCAGTTTATTTCTTTTGTTTGTTTAAAGCAATAAGGTATGTTGGGTATGTTGATGTGAAGCTTTAGCTTAGAGGACTCTTTCTAATTACGTGTTAAGCGATGTCTCTCATGAAAGCTGATGGCATATGTTACATCCATATTTCAATAGCCTTTGTTTTTAACCTTTTTAGTTATTTTTATTTGTTTTACTTTGTTAATAAATATATTGTTTGTTTTAAATCTTGGTTTATTCTCTTTCAAGCACTGGCTACACTTTTCTATTTCAGCTTAAGATCAGTATTGCAATTTGCTCACATTCATTTTTAGTTTTTAATAAGCTTTACATTATTTTCATGGACAGTTAAGAACTGGGAGTCAGCCTTAACGTTTCCACAAATTGCCATTTTTTAATATATACTCTGCTACTTTTAATTCTCCATATTGGGATTATTAGTATTCCAATATAACAAGGTTATGGGCCTATCCTAGTTCTTGCTTTCGTAGTTAAATGCTTGCATTTAGCAGCTTTTGAATTTTTATTGCGAAAAGCGAACTTTGGAGCCCTAGTTTAGAGATATGCAGATTACTTTTTGGGAAATGTAATATGAGATTCCTTGGTGGAAATTGCTTAAATAGAATTTTCTATATTTTTTTCAAAGTTTAAATGAATTTTTGTTCCTCGGATCTTATATATTTTTTATAACCCGATCTTTGAGATGGGGGGGGGGGGGCGCTGAAATTTTTCTCTAAGCTACATTCTAAATTTTTACTGTGAACGTGCTCTGGCTACCTGCTATTTTCATGATGGTAATTACGTTTTTAAAATGGAACGGTGAGGATGGAGCCTGGTTTCATGATGTTTTTCATCATCTACACATGGCCCTGGATGAGTTATGTGACTTCCGTCATTGTAATTTTTAAAGTGGTGCGTGTTTACATCGATTCGTGTCATCTTGTGTCAAGATATCCACTATGATTAATATTCGGCGTTTAGGTGTTCTACTGAACAGTTTTTGTGCCTATTGTGAGTTCTGCAGCAGAAGAGTCCTGGGAACCCTTGTGACTGTTCTCCCTGGCATGACTGACAGTTCCTAGAAGTCTGGTTTAGTGTAATATAATGTGATGGACTATCCTGCATGGACGCATTAAAAATCGACGTTTTTAAATTTTCTTGGGATACTGCATAACTGATTCACCTGTGTATCAAGTTGAAATATGAGAACGTCTGTTAAATTACATTTTTTATTCATATTAGAGTTAAAGATATTTATACAATTATTAATTATGTTCTTAATAAACTAAAAAATTGAAAATTTTTGAAATTAAAGTAATTTAAATGGATTTTTATTAGAATTGGATTTTAAAACACACGTCTTCATTGAAATTGTTTTAGTTTAAATCATTCATAAACAGTAAAAGATTGGAAAATTTTATAGCAATTAAAAATTAAAAATTGGAAATTTTAAAGGTTATTTAAATTTATAATTTTCTATATATTAATTTATGTTTTTTTAAAGAATTTAAGATTTATTAATTATAATTTTTGTTTAATTAAATGATTAAGATAATATAGATGTTTTGTTTCATAAATTAAAGCTCATACAGCTATAAATTTTTTATTGTCAAGTTACTGGATAACTTTTAAATTTTTATGTTTTTGAGGGGTTCAACTGCCTAGCTATTGATATTTTTATATGATAACAGTTTTTAATAGAAGTTAAGCTTGAATACATATAAAGATGAAATGGTTTTTAAAGATAAATGTGTATTTGTGTATTTGTGTAAATGTGTATTTGAGCTAAAGATGAAAGCGATAAGGAATTTTGCTTAGTGGCCACTGGCCGGTAAGTTGATTTTTTTTAGTAGCCAGTTACTGGCTAGTGAGAATAATTTCTTTAGTCGTCAGTAAGTACATTTATGTCACTGAATATTTAATTTAAAAATATATAAGTTTAGAGAAAATAAGTAATTTATGTAATAAATAAAAATGTTTTATTTCATATTGTCTTGAATAAACTTGGGACACTAATTTCCAATCTATTTTAAATTAAGTTAACAGCAAAGTTATATGTAACATGCTTATATAGCTAACTACATAAGTCCACTATACTTAGGTACTTTTCAAAAAAGTACAAAAAATTTAAAAAAAAATCTGAAATTTACAGCAAATTTTCTGAAATGTAAAGGGGAGGGGGAGGGCTGAGGGGTCTCACCTGGGACTAATTGTGCATTTTTTACATGATACTTTAACAAAATTCGCGTTTTTCCGCGATCTATTGGCGATGTTTTTGTTTCTTCCCGGATCCTTTGACAAAATGTGCATTTTTTCGCGATCTTTTGACAAAATTTGCACTTTTTTCGTAATTTTTTGATGAAATTCGCGTTTTTTCGCGATCTATTGACGATATTTTGCGTTTCTTCTGCGATCCAATGACGATATTTTGCGTTGTTCCGCGATTTATTGACGATATTCTACGTTTTTCTCGTGATTCTTTGACGAAACTCGGATTTTTTAGCGATCCTTTGACGAAATACAGGTTTTTCTACGATCCTTTGACGAAATGTGCGGTTTTTTCGCGATCTTTTAACAAAATTCTCGTTTTTTGCGCTTCCTTGATGAATTCGCGTTTTTTTTCGCGATCTATTGACGATATGCGTTTTTTTTTTTCGCGATCTATTGACGATATGCGTTTTTTTTCGCGATCAATTGACGATATGTGCGTTTTTTCGCGATCAATTGACGATATTTGCGTTTTTTCCGCGATCCTTCGACGAAATTTACGTTTTTTCCCGTAATCTTTTGACGAAATTTGCGTTTTTATGCACTCTTTTGATGAAATTCTCGTTTTTTTTCGCGATCTATTGACGATATTTGCGTTTTTTCCGCGATTCATTCACGATATTGCGTTTTTTCGCGATCACTTGACGAAATTCGCGGTTTTTTATCAGCGATTCTTTGACGAAATTCCTTTGAAAAATCCTGCATTTGGCCGGTACTTTCCATATTTTTAGTCGCCAGTTTTTCACGTTTAGTCGCCGAGTGGCGACTGGCGAGTGCTTATTTTCATCTTTAATTTGAGCTGCAGTCATTTGATTTTTCTTATACTTATCTTACTAATGATTTGTTTTCAGTTTTATCTGGATTAAGTAATGGGTTTAATTTACAGTTTCAATATTCATATAATGAAGTTTTTTTATAACCAATTTAACTTTAAACTTTAAGAGGTCATTTTAAAATTTCTACGATATTAAAGCTTTTTACATAAAATAGATTTGGATCTTCAGTGACATGGCTTCAGATGTTTGTATAAACGAGACGATTTCCTGAAGTGAATGTCATTGATTAATCTACAGTTTAAATATTTATAATTTTTTTGTTAAAAGCTTTACATACTCTGGAGCTCAATGAGAAAAATGTGTAAGTTAACTACCTCAAATATTGAGTTGAGTATATGCTTAAGTAATAGATATTTAAAGCCCATAACATATAGCTTTAAATTTTCAATATTATACAGTTCCATAGTTTCTTTTGCAATAGTAAATGTTAAATCCTTTTTACCTCTTTCTTAATTTTTGCAGTTAAAATTTTGATGTATTTTTAATACTTATGAGATGTTCTTGTCAGGTGGACATGTTTAAAATTTTACTTGTGGGCATATTCTTTAAGTTAGTGAATCTTTTTATATCTTAGTAAGATTTTTTTAATGCTTAAGGATGTCACTTTTATGCCTTGTCTGCCTGACTGGAAGTATTTCATTTCTATTTTTTATTATTGAAGTTAAATCCTTTTGTGTGTTATTATATATTTAACAGAATTCTTTTATAGCATCTCCTCCTATTGATTGTTGGGTAACGTTTTTTCGAGGGCTGATCATGGATATCAATGTCATGGGGGAGATAATTTTTAATTTGTTTTTGAAGAAGTTTGTGGCTGTGGCTTAGATTATGAAACTAAAAATGAATCTGGATCTTTCCCTATTCTGTTCGGTCAGGAAGTCTAGTTATTTCCTAGGCTTTTGAGTGGTATGATCTACACTTGTTTTCTGTCATTTGGAGTGAAGGGGTCAATGCTCAATAAGGAAATATTTTTAATCTAGTTTTGAATTTTAATCTTTTGGACTTGGTTGGATCGAACGGTGGGGGAGGATTCTGGTAGAAACAGTTTAGGAAGTTAAGTAATGTGGTTTTACAGGTTAAATGGATTTAAAAAAAATTTTTTTGGTCTTGTACTTCAGGTGATGGCGACTTTTGTTGGAAAGTAAAATTTAAGGTTTACATGTAAAATAGCTAAGGTCTTTAAATTGCCATTAGATTGTTCTGGATTGACTGGAGATTTTTTAGAAATGCCTTTCTAGCTAATTAAGGGGGGGGGGGGGCAATTTTAGTCCTTTTTATGCTTACCTATGTTTTGAGTTAGGGGGTTTGAATTTCATCTGGAAAAGTTTTGTGTAAGGAATTGTAAATTTTCCAGCCCTTTCTAGGTTGAGCATGGAAGGCAATGTGGATTTTGATCTTAAATTAAAGTTCTTGGAAGCAAAAAGGTAATTTTGCTGAACTTTTGTTAATATTTTTGCCTGGACCCTGCCTTTATCTAAACAATTTCAATAGAAATTAAACTCTTTTTGTTGCTGGCTATGCTCTGTCTGATTTACCATAATTGAAGTTAAAGTGAGGATGCCGTAGATATATTCGTCATTAGTAAATTTTTTTCTAAATTTTTGACAATTATCCGGTGCCTCTCAGGTCTACGTGTTTTTTATGTGAGAGTTTGGTGTGAAGACGGGGACCCCTGCAAATGAGGAGAAGACTGGTAGGTTATGCTGGTGCACTCAGCTTTGAAAGGGGTGTTTGTATGGATGTGATGTACATACTCATTGCTGTTGTCTTTATCCTGGATTCTTAGATTTGAGTAGGCTGTCTTAATGGAAATTTAGTTTAAATATGCAATTTTTTGGTTTTGATTGTTAAATGAAGATGGAGCATAGAATGGTTACGTATTAATAGATAGCCAGAATTGTTAACTTTTGATGTTTAAGTATGAGGCCTAGCCTGGGGTATAAGTTTAACTTATTAAATGAAGTTGTAGGTTTTAAAGCAGCATTATTAAGTATGAGTTTGAATTTTTTTAAAAATAATTTCTTGGTACATTGGTGGATCAAATGTGTAATAAGTAGTATCAAGTGTAAAGTAGTGTCGTTGGTGTAAAGGGGGTTCTTGGACGAATTTAAGGCCATTTGATATGTGTAATATATTAAGTGTAAGGTCAACCTCCAACTAACAACTTTTGATGCTGAGATAAATTTCTTTTCCTGCAGTGAAGGAATTCATACATTGACAGCAGCAGTGGTTTTATATATATGTTTTTATGTGTATGTATTTTTATATGTATTTTGTTTATATTTTTGTTAATAAATTTTAGCTATGTGAAGACTGGAGCTTCAAGTTTTTATTCTCTTTGCCAGCATTCGGGGGGAGCCACATATTAAGATGATTGTATTTGAACATCAGATCCTTTGGTTAACAGTTTTTAATTATGGAAGTCTTGGTTATTTGATGGTTTTTCAATGGATTGTTAATAAATAATATTTAGTTTTTTTTTAGGTCAGTTTTTGCATTTTCAGGCGAGGTTGAGATTTTTGATAGCTAGAGTATGCCAACTTAAAGTGTTAGGTTCCTATGGTTGGTTATGCTTTGGTAATTTTTCCCTTGTATTTTTTATATAGAGTTGATGAGATAGGGGGCATTTGACAGGAATACCTGGTGTCCATACCTTAATCTCACCATTCCATGACTTCATTCTGAATCCTGACTTATATTCATATCGTTATTTCCATCTAGTTTAATCTCATATTAGTTTTTCATATATCATAAGTTCTGTTTTGTTTACAATAGCTATCTCTTTATTTATAAAGAAAAATAAAAATAAATATTTTTATTTTATTTTCACTTACCATTATCAATATAATAAGTCCATTAGATACTCCAAGTTCTTCTTTCCTGTTTATAAATATCGTATTCCTTTAACTACCGGCAGAAACAGTTTATCAATCGCGGCACTCATTTCCGAATACACGGTTTACAGAAATCACGTGGCATACTAAGAGATTCTAACATGTGACGACAGATGGCGTGCCTGTCTGTCTTCTCCTGTGTTTCTCTCCCATGATCGGGCGTTAGCCATTGGATCCTTCCCGAAGTCAGAAGTGATGTTACGTACCGGAAATGATGCTGCATAGTGATATGCATCTCATTCAGGACGGAGTATATAGTCTGTCATTCTTGTGAGTGTAGTAGCTTCGGTTTACCGATCATCTGCTGTGTTGTTTATGACTCAGAAAATGCCGGTCATGTTTGGGGGAAATTGGAATAAGTGTATTTGTGTTACAGAAGTATTTCTTAATGAAATGAAGCATGATTAACTAGGTTTTTAGCATCATCATATTTTTAAATCGTCATCATCTTAATAGTATTGGAAACACGTTTGTTTAAAGTGAAAAGCGTTAAGTCACCTCCACAGAAAGATGATATTGTGTCGTTTGAAGTCTGATCATCTTCGTCATTTTGTCAAGCCATTTTATTTCTACGTTATGTGAATTAATTAGTCAAGGGTTTGACGGATGGACATTTAACACGGTGGCCAGAGACATGTTTTCACATTTCTAAACAAATAGGTTTTTATTTAAATTTGTTTTTTTTCTTTTCTTTCGGTGTTAACTCTTTTTCTCCAGATACATCTTTTTACTTTTCAGTTGTTCTGATGTAATCGGTAACATTGTTTCACATCCATTACCTTGCTTACGTTATTTCATAGTCACGGAGCTTTAGTGTAAGAAGGCGTTTACCTAAACTGCCGTTTTGAAGTTGCCGGTGGCTGATATCAAGACGTTGTGCAATTGATATATTGGATAGTGTTAGTTATTCCCTAAGGAGGAAAGGTCAAGTGTTCTGGAGGGGGAGTGAGACATTTAAATAAAGCTAAACCCTTTTAATAAGATTTATGAATATATTACCTGAATTTATTTACAGTATCACTTAAGTTGTTCAGATTTCTATTTGTGGCTTCTCGCGGTGCTGGTTTATAATATGTTTTACTTAATAGATTTTTCCAGTTAATATGTAAGGTAAATGAATCTCAATCTTAAAGTAAATATATTTAAAGTAAAGTTATATCCTTTCAAGTTTTTGCTTAAAGTTTAATAGGATTAATAAAGTAATAAACTAAAGTAATAGAAGTAAAGTTAGTTCAATATACATTTATAGTTTAATTATAAAGTTAACGTTTTAAATACAATTTAAAAGTAAATTTATTTTAAACTGTTCTCTGGAATTATATTTGTTGCTCCAGTTTATTTCTTTTGTTTGTTTAAAGCAATACGGTATGTTGGGTATGTTGATGTGAAGCTTTAGCTTAGAGGACTCTTTCTAATTACGTGTTAAGCGATGTCTCTCATGAAAGCTGATGGCGTATGTTACGTCCATATTTCAATAGCCTTTCTTTTTAATCTTTTTAGTTATTTTTATTTGTTTTACTTTGTTAATAAATATATTGTTTGTTTTAAATCTTGGTTTATTCTCTTTCAAACACTGGCTACACTTTTATATTTCAGCTTAAAATCAGTATTGCAATTTACTCACATTCATTTTTAGTTTTTAATAAGCTTTACATTATTTTCATGGACAGTTAAGAACTGGGAGTCAGCCTTAACGTTTCCACAAATTGCCATTTTTTAATATATACTCTGCTACTTTTAATTCTCCATATTGGGATTATTAGTATTCCAATATAACAATGATTGCGGGAAAAAAATCAGAAATTTCGTCAAACTGTCATGGACAAAAAAACAGTGAATTTAGTGAAGTAATGCGCAAAAACTATATAATTTAATCGAATAATCGTGTAAAATATAAATATAATATATAAATAATCACGAACTTCGACAAATGATTGTGGAAACGAATTGTGAATTTCATCAAATGACCTCTGAAACAATTAGCAAATTTCATCATTTGGTCGGAAAATATAAATATGCATATTTTGACAAATGATCGGGGAAAAAAAAAAAATGCATCAATTGTTATCAGAAAGAATTTGCGAAATTTGGCAAAGAATTGTGGGGGGAAATTCCATGAAACGATCACTGGGAAAAAAATTGTGAAATTTACAATCGGTCACAGGAAAAATCACGAAAAGAAATAGATATTTTCCTAAATCAATCGGGGGAAAAGAATCACGAATTTTGTCAATTCGCTGCAGAAAAAAATCGCAAATCTCCTCAAACGACCGTGGACAAATATCTTTAATTTTATAAAAGGTCGCGGAACCAAATGTGGATTTTCATCATTCGATTTCCAAAAATCATAGCCAGTCGTCAAAAGAATGTACAGAAAACTGCGAAATTATTGTAACGATCGCATGAAAAAAAAAAAAAATTGTGAATATCGCTAAATGGCCGTGGACAAAAATGACAAATTTAGCCAAACAATCAAGCTAAAAAAAAAAAAAAAAAATCAAAAATCCCGAATTTCGACAAACGATATTGGAAAAGAATCGCACATTTTGCCAAAAGATCGCAGAAACAAATAACTAATTTCATAAATTGATCGTGGAAAATATATAGAGAGACTTTCGCAAACGGTTGCACAAAAATAATCTATTTTAACAAAGGTTGCAGAAAAAATCGCATAACTTCGTCAAATGGTCGCAGAAAAAAATTGTGAAATTCAATCGGTCATGAGGTAATTATCACATGACAGTTATCAATAGGTCATGAAATTTGCAAGTTTTATGCTCCATCGGGGTAAGAAAAATTTCTGTCAGTAAAAATTTCCATTAATCATTTTCTGCCTGTGTGGAGAATTATATGTTTTGACGCCAAATGGGCGATAACGGGACAGCAATGGATCTATTGTTTACGTAAGGTAACCCCTCCTGGGCTCATCGCGCGCGCTCTCTCTGTTTTTTCGAGATGGTGTTGTTGAAAGAATGTTTTGTTTTTAAGAAAGCGTTTCGCTTTTGTAAATAAAATGTATTATAGTGTATAATAGATGTAAATATGTGTCTTCCAATTAAAAGAAGAGAAAATTTGATATCCCATGGAATTAATTGAGTAAGTGCCAATTGATTTATTTTTAAGATAGTGTTAGTTAATTTAAGAAATCCACTGAACCAAAATCGGTCGCCACACTGGTGCATCGGCCGGGAAATATAAATTGATAACTACGCTACTGGCATTTCATTAAACGGGTAAATTATTTAAAATTTCTCTTAAACTTACGATATATTGGAAGACATAATTCTTTGAATGAGTGAATATAAAGATGAATCAAAGTGAAGTTTTAAAACGAAACATAGCAAAACGTGGATCAATTAGAACCACAGTAACGAAATTGATAAAAAGGATTGATAGTGAAATTAAAAAAGAAAGTGATTCCAAACCGGAAATAGTTGAGGACTCTTTAGAAGCATTACTTGAACACAAATTATCATTAGAAAAATTGGATGAGTCAATTGAATCGGAAATTGAAACCGATAATTTAGAAACAGATATAGAAACTTCGATAGAATATAAGGAAGCTATTGTGACTTGCAAATCTAGAGCCAGTAGATATTTGAAAAATTTAAACATAAATTCAACTATCACGAGTGAACCAAAAGTAACTACGCCCTCCATATCAGACAGTCAATTAAAGTCGAATACGAAATTGCCGCGAATTTCTTTAAATAAATTTACAGGCGACATTTGCGAATTTCAAGAATTTTGGCCTCAGTTTAAAGTTGCTATTCACGAAAATGAAGCTCTTCAGCAAATTGAAAAGTTTACTTACTTAAAATCTTTAATTTCTGATTCAGCAGCTGCCGCTATTAATGGGCTTCCATTAACAAGTGAAAATTATGTAACGGCAATAAATATATTAAAGGACCGTTTTGGGAAAAGAGATGTTTTAATTTCCGAGCACACTAAGAAATTATTAAACTTAGAAGCAGTACGAAGATCAAATGACATACATTCTTTGAGAAAATTATTTGATGAGATAACTATACAAATACGATGTCTCGAAGCGCTTGATGTGAAGTCAGACCAATACGGTTGCTTATTATTACCCATTATTTATAAATGTATACCGAATGATCTCGTATTACAATTTCACAGAGAACAATGCGATAAAAAGGATGTTAGTGTAAATGATTTATTGTTGTTTCTGAAACGTGAAACAGAAGCGCGAGAAAAGGCTATTAATGTTACTTCTATCAGTTTTGAGAATACTAAATCCCATGAAAATAAATTTAAACAAAATTCTCCCAAACACTTTCACCAAGGAAAAATAAAAAATCCTTCGGCATTCACATTAAATACAATTACTGAAAACCTTTGCCCCTTTTGCTCTCAAAAACACGACGCAAATTCGTGTAAGTTAAATTTGGAACAACGAAAAGAATCTTTATTAAAACAAGCTAAATGTTTCAGATGTTACAAACGGTTCCACCGAAAACATAATTGCAGAAACACTGAAATTCGTTGCACAATTTGTTTTTCGAGAACGCATCAAAATTCTCTTTGTAACAAAAAACAAAAAGAAAGATCATCGAATGAAAATAAAATTGACCTTCTTTCGACTGAGCGTGAACCGGGGGGAAAGGAAAATAAGAAATATGAAAAAATAACAGTTTCATCACTTTGTTGTAATCCAGATGAATATATTTATTTTCAAACATTGAAAGGAATTATGATTGGAAAGAATCAAAATATTAATGTTCGAATATTATTAGATAGCGCCTCGCAGCGAACATTTATTGGGAAGAATTTATCTAATCGTTTAAATTTAGAGGTGACAGGGCAGGAATCATTAAAAATTCATACCTTTGCTGGAAAGAAACCTATTGTTGATAATCATAATAGAGTAAAGATTTTCCTAAAAGACAATAATTCGGACAATATAATATGTCTGGAAGCGTTAGAAACGGAGAGAATCTGTTCCGATATAATACGAGCACCAAGTTCTGAGTTATATAAAAAAATTAAAAATATGGGTATAGAGTTATCAGACGTTTCTAATGAATCAGATGATGGTGATAATGAAATAGATTTATTGATTGGTAGCGATTACTATTGGTCAATTATGACAGGAAAATATAAACGTATTTCACCAACTCTTGTTCTGAATGAAACTAAATTAGGCTGGACACTTCACAGCAAATTCTCAGAGGAAGTTAATAGAAATAATTTAGTAAGCGCTATGTACATATCTATTTGGGATAATAATAAAGATGATAAAATTTCAGTTCAAATTGAAAAATTCTGGACTATAGAAGGGTTGGGAATTCAAGAAGATAATACGAACAAAGATTTGTGTGATAAACAAATACTAGAACAATTTGAAAATTCGATTGAATTTAAGAACAACAGATATGAAGTTAAACTACCTATGAGATATGATAATCTTGATCTTCCTAATAATTATGAAATTGCCAAAAAGAGAATTGAAAGTTTAATTAAACGATTTATAAATAATCCTGCATTGTTTAAAGAATATAAAGATATAATTAATGAATATAAGGCTTTGGGAATAGTAGAAGTTGTTGAACCCCAGGAAATAAATTCGACCAATGGTAATTTGACATACTATTTACCCCACCACCCTGTGATTCGAACGGACAAACAAACAACCAAACTGCGCATCGTTTTCGATGCATCATCTCACGCTCCTTCTGAACCTTCTCTAAATGATATACTCTTTCCAGGTCCGAATTTGAACTCTGATTTATTTGATTTAATTTTACAATTTCGAAGCAATAAGATTGCCGTAGTGACAGACATTGAAAAGGCATTCTTGCAGATAAGCCTTGCTGAGACTGACAGAGATATGACACGATTTTTGTGGATCGAAGAACTCCCTCAAGATAAAAATGCTCCATTAAACTTTATAATTATGAAAATGTGCCGCGTATTATTTGGCGTTACTTCGAGTCCATTCCTGTTAGGAGCAGTAATTAAGCATCATGTGAAAAAGTATGCAACTTCGTATCCGGAAACTTGTTCCAAAATTAAATCTTCCATATATGTTGACGACCTTTTGTTAGGAGCAGATACTGTTAGTGAAGCTTTAAAATTTTCAAAAGAATCGTTAGATATTTTTCAACAAGCAAATATGTCCTTGCGGAAGTGGCAAAGTAATTCTACTATTTTAAAGGAACATTTAAAATCATTAGATATGAACGTTTACCCTAATACATCAGCTGATACAATTCCATTTAAAATCTTAGGCTTAATATGGGACACGGAAGAAGATATTTTTAGATTTGATAATCATAGTCTTTTAGAATTTGTTCATTATCAGGAAAAGTCTAAAAGAACTGTAATTCGAGCGGCTGGAAGAATTTTTGACCCCATTGGGTTTTTATCTCCATTCACGATTTTAATAAAAATGATTTTTCAATCATCATGGGAACACGGTATCGATTGGGACCAGAAATTGCCAGAACATTTAGAGAAAAAATGGGATAATTGGTGCTCACAGATTCCATATCTTAGTAAAATAAAAATCCCAAGGTATTATTTCCAGGACATCGAATGTTTTGATAATGTAGAAGTCCACTGTTTTAGTGATGCAAGTATTAAAGCCTATGGAAGTGTTATTTATCTTAGATATAACAACAATAATAGCATAAAGACAAGTTTTGTTACATCAAAAAGCAGATTAGCTCCCATAAAAAAGTTAACTTTACCACGTTTGGAGTTAATGGGTGCTATGATTGGAGCTAGACTTGGAAAACGGGTAATGTCCATTCTCAAGATAAGTGAAAATAAAGTACACTATTGGACTGACTCGAACATCGTACTTCACTGGATCAAGAGTTCATCTAGTACTTGGAAGCCATTTGTCAGCAATAGAGTATCGGAAATACAAACTTTGACAAATCCGATGAACTGGCGACATTGTCCCGGTAGCTCAAATCCTGCTGACCGACTTACGAGAGGACTCTCACTTCTCGACCTCGAGAGCGATGATCTATGGTGTTCAGGGCCTCCATGGTTAATTAAGGATTCAAATTTATGGCCCAAGGAAGATAGAGAAGTAGATGAAGATATGAAGCAACTAGAAGCTAAAGGAAAAGTAATTTCCCAAAACCTTTGTTCATCAGAACAACAGAAACCACTTATAGAGATTGAGCGTTTTAGTTCTTTATTGAAGGCAATTAGAACAGTGGCAAGAATTAAAAGATTTGTCTTCAATCTAAGAAGTCCAATTAAACATAAAGGTGTATTATCTGCTGAAGAATTGACAGAAGCTGAAGAATTATTAATTAAAGAAGTACAAATTATAAGGAAGAAATTGAGTCATTAGAAGAAGGAAATCCCATTAAGAAGACCTCAAGAATTTATTTGTTATGTCCATATTTTGATAAAAATAAAATTTTACGAATCAGAAGCAGACTTAATGAAGGCTCATTTAGTTTAAATGAAAGCAATCCAGTCATATTGCCAAAGAATGAAAAATTTACCGAGTTGTTGATTATGCAAGAACACAGAAAATTGTTGCATAGTGGAGTTTCTTTGACACTTGCACAAATCCGAAAAAAATTTTGGATTCCTCAAGGAAGACAATTAATTAGGAACAGTGTCAGGAAATGTTTAATTTGTAAAAAATACAATGCGAAAGCAGCTGACCAACTAACTGGCCAACTTCCGAAGGAAAGAATATCAGAATTTCCTGCGTTTACCGTTATAGGATTGGATTTTGCAGGACCGATAATCGTAAGAACAGAGAATAAAGAGACGTCAAAGTCATATATTGTACTGTTCACCTGTGCCACAACAAGAGCAATACATCTGGAAGCAGCCAGGGATATGACTACAAAATCTTTCCTTTTGTGTTTTCGTCGATTTATTTCAAGACGCGGAAACTGTAAAATGATTTTTTCGGATAATGCAAAGAGTTTTAAGGCTGCTGATAAAGAATTACAACAATTTGAGAAAATCATTAAAGATCAAGAACTCCAGGATTTTATATCGAATAAAGGTATGACATGGAAATTTATCGTCGAGCGTGCCCCATGGTGGGGAGGGTTTTACGAAAGGCTCGTAAAAAGTGTAAAAGAACCTTTAAGAAAAATTTTGGGAAGAGCTCTCATCACATTTGAAGAATTGGCAACAATCTTGACAGAAATAGAAGCCATAATAAATATGAGACCGCTAACCTACACAACAAGTGATTTCGGCGAGCCAGAGCCACTTACCCCGGCCCATTTCCTTCAGCTAGGAAGAGAGAACATCAGTTTTCCTCTACATTTTGCCGAATTAGAAAATAAAATTTCTACTAAAGAAACTTTGTTAAGGAGAAAACGATATCAAAGTAAGTTGTTGAAACAGCTCTGGATTAAGTGGAAGGAACAATACTTATTGAATTTAAGTTCAGTTCATGAATTTAAAACTCCTGAAAGACACAAAAACTTAAAAATTGGCGATGTTGTTTTAGTAGATGGTACTGCTAAATCTAAACTGTTGTGGGACTTAGGAATAGTTAAGGAAGTCATTATTGGCAGAGATAAACTTATTCGTGCTTGCATAATAAAAACTGCTAAAGGACTGCTGAGAAAACCAATACAACTTTTGTATCCTTTTGAACTAGATATCTGAATGATAAGTGATTTCAGTACTTGATTTGAAATTTATTTTTTCTACTAGTGTTTGAATATCAAAGTGTGTGTTTTGCAATTTGTTGTTTATTTAGTAAAAATCTTTCATTTATGCATAATTGTACTTTATTTCAAATTGACAAGATAATTGAATTAATAATGGTATTTAATTTGTTTATATTATGTATATATATATATATATATATATTCAGTTAATCTTATTCAGGTAAAATATCTGGCCAGATATGTTCATGTAGCTACATGTTATAAGAGTGTCATTTTTTTTTTTTATTTATATTGATCATGACTTTATTATTTTATGTTTAATTCTTTATACTTCAACGCCTGTAGATTGAAAATTTTCTATTTTATCATTTGAGTTGTCATTTAAGGTCAAGTTTATTATAAGAATGTTTATGTTGATTTATCATTATGTACTCTCATGAGTCCAGGTGGGGAGTGTGTGGAGAATTATATGTTTTGACACCAAATGGGCGATAACGGGACAGCAATGGATCTATTGTTTACGTAAGGTAACCCCTCCTGGGCTCATCGCGCGCGCTCTCTCTGTTTTTTCGAGATGGTGTTGTTGAAAGAATGTTTTGTTTTTAAGAAAGCGTTTCGCTTTTGTAAATAAAATGTATTATAGTGTATAATAGATGTAAATATGTGTCTTCCAATTAAAAGAAGAGAAAATTTGATATCCCGTGGAATTATTGAGTAAGTGCCAATTGATTTATTTTTAAGATAGTGTTAGTTAATTTAAGAAATCCACTAAACCAAAATCGGTCGCCACACTGCCTTCACCTATTATGATCAAAATCTATTCAATTCAGAAATCTTCAAAGCTCTTTGTCTCAGGTAACCTTGCATCGGGTAGGATAACCCGACACGACCCAAACAAAAGGTTGGGTAGGGTTTTGTAAAAATTATTGATAATTATTTCCAACAAACTAATCTTAGAGAACAAAGAACTAAACATTTTTTTTTATCAGCCACATTCTTATGATCCATGGATTAATCCTCCTGACTAATTGCCGCGAGGCATAGCTGCCGACTAGGAAGGGGAAGAGGGGGTCGCCATAGTCTGCTTAAGGCACTTGTTAGTTGATTAATCAGGCATGAAAGTGGGAAATGAGAAAAAGGGTGGAAATTTTTTTCCATCTATACAATAAGGCCGAACTTGTATAATTTAGATGCATTTTAACAGTTATTCATACAATAAAATGAATTCTAACGATAAATATTATTGTTTTAACTTTGAAAGTATTAAAAGAAAAAAAAATAAATGTATAAATTCATTAAATCGAAAGAAAATTGGAAACAGTTTGCTAAAAGTATAAATCCATCCAAATGTATCTTATTAACTTATGTGAAGTACAGAGATTAATTTTTCAAAATAAAAGTATTATTTTGAATGATTTAAATGTTTAAGACACTTAAAAGAGAAAAAAAATCTCTATGCTAAATATATGCACACCAAATTGATCTTTACTCCAGAAATACATTTCCAAACATGCATCACTGATATTATCCAGAAGTGTTTTTTATAAATAGAATAAAATATTCTATTCCAAAAGAACCTTTTGGAAACTTTCTTTCCATAGTTAAAGAACTTAATTTACATGACTTTCAGATGCTTATAATATAAGCTTGCCTTTGATTTGATAGTACACCAATTCAGAAACAAACTCCAATGATTTGAGTAGACAAAATGTCTAATTATTGAGCTTTCTAGAACCCCCCCCCCACACACACACACACCCACACAAATATGCTTCTAATATTTCCTTTGCATTTTTGCATCAATCCACAGAATGTCCGAATTTGCTTTCAAAAAGGTGGAATTCCTCCTTTAGGAGGAACTCTCATGCCTGTTGATAAGAGCAAAGAGAAGGGGAAAAACTTATGAGAATGGTGTTCATTTAATTTTTTTAGCAAAAAAATCTTGGAAAAATTCAAGTACTTTCAAGCACTTTCTGCAAATTTTGCATAAAAATAAGTACTTTCAAGGACAAATAAAAAATCTTCTGAAAAATTTAAGGACTTTTAAACACTTTCAAGGATTGTACAAACCCTTTTACAGTTCAAAATTTTAAAATGAAAAATTCTCAACTACTGTTTCATAACTTTAATTCTAAAGCTTAAAGCTGTTTTGTCCTGATAACTTTCTTTTTCAGCCTAACATTTACTAGTTTCTCATGGAAAGTCGATGAAAAAAAAAAATTAAAATATAGTTTGACAATATAAAAATATGTATTTAATGAATTAACTTTAACAATTTTATAATATTATTTAAAAATTCATACTGTATTCAACATTCTCAGCCCTTCCAACAGCTTGCAATTTCTATTTTTTAAACGATGAGCTTCATCAATGATAACACATCTCCATGGAATGGATTTCAACTCCATACAGTCAGTTAAAATAATTTCAAATGTGGTGATCATTACTTGAAATTTATATACATCTTGAATTCGTTCTCCCTGAAATTTAAAAAATGTATATAAGGGATTTTTATTACAGTTACTTTTGAAGAAACTTTAACATAAAGAAACAGTAATAACACATACTTTTTCATCTTTCCAATACATCTCATACTCCAAGATCATATTGCGACTAGGAGAACTAGAATAAAAAAGAAATTAAAACCATATAAAAAAAATATATAAGCAATGCTGACAAGAATTTGCACAGAAGCATTCAAAACTAATATTAATCAAGTGTTTTCATCCTCCACCCCCCCCCCCCCCTCCTATTTCAGCTGAACAGTAAAAAAGAAGCCTTTGGGTGGAAGCTAATATTAAAAAGCACAATATTTTAAGAACTCCAGTAGCCAGTGCATTTTTTTCTGAGAGAATTTAGGGATATGCATACCTCAAAATGTGAATCTAATAAGAGAAAATATAATGATCTTACCTTCCATGATATGTTATAGCGTTTAAATCAGTCCAGGTTTCAAATTCCCTTTGCCAATTTCCTATCGTAGATAGAGGAGCTATAACCAAAAATGGGCCAGGTATTCCATACTGGTCAATCTCGTTTAAGAAAGTAATTGATTGGATAGTCTTTCCTAAGCCCATCTCATCAGCTAATATGCAATTTTGACTGAAATTTAAACAGAAGAAAAATTTAACAATAGCTACAATAAAATAAATTACACAGATTAAAAAAGATTAATAAACTAACCTGTTATACCAACAAAATGTTAGCCAATTAACACCTTCAAGTTGATATTCTCTCAGTGTATTACCACCTTTATACACAGGAGATTCTGGCAATTGATTCCATTCGGCAGGCCTAGGACGTTTCTTTTGCTAGACATTGAATTTTAAAATAAGATTAAAATTATTTAAGATAATTTTGTTAAGAACTGAAATAAATAGACCAAATAAAATTTAAATAACTAGATTTTATTTTCAACAGCTATCTAGTATTATTTAGGCTGACTACTTTCAATATTATATGTTCCCTTTATACCCAAAAAATAAAAAGATGATGGCAAGATACTCCTAAAAACTAGTCATTGGGGGGCCACCGTAATACCTACCCATAATGGATATGTATAATATAAAATATGAAAATAAACATGTGTAAACTATTTATAAAATGCATTGCAATTCCAAAATTCAATTTAAACTATTTAAATATTTTTAATACATGGTAATACTTAATTACTGAACTGAGGCATTGAGGGTACTACTAGATTATCCTGTCGACCAATTTCGATAAATTATATAAATCGCCAAACTACTCGCAAAATTCTACAAACTAGATGCCCTTGGCAACCAGTTTGCTCTCCTTTAAAATTTATGTTTGGGATAACATGCTAAGCATTGTATCATGTTACTTTTATTCATAATTTAATTTACTTGTGACTCCCTTAAATATAATTAATATAATCCCTTAAGCTAATATTAGTTTTGTTGCGTTAAAATATCTCAATCTGTTGATTTTCTGTAAGCAAGTAAACCCTATTGGTTTACAATGGAAGTCTATGGGAATTTGGCAAAATATTAGAGATATCGCCAAGCTGGCGTAACTTTTGGTAACTAATGTTGGTCGCCAAATTTGGCGATATATCGCCATATTGGCAACGAAACAGATATATAGATGGGCATAATTCTTATTTTAAATAACGAAAGAACAAATAAATTAGCAAAAGATTAATAAAAATACAAATAAAACAAATTAAACAGCACTTGATGACACAATAAACATGTATAATGTGTTTAATGTCAAGTGAATGTGACATTTATGATAGGCCATTATTGGCATTTAATTCTATAGTCTGGCGATAGTTTTTGGGTCGACGGGATAATTGAGTACTGCTGAATTGCGTAAAAGAAACATCCTTATAACTCGAAAAATTATATGTTATTTTATTGTCTTTTATATTCACTCCTTCAAATAAACAATTTTGAAAATTTTTGTATACACCTTTTATCAGAACGAATATTTCTAGAGTCCAAAAAAAATAGTTCCAGATAATCAAGGTTACTGATATTCAATAGACTTCTTCCCATTATTACATACTAAGTACACACCAAATTTCAAGTCTCTATCTCAATTTTTTCGGGAGATAGAGCGTTTACAAACACACACACACACACACACAGACAGATGGACGGCAAAAATTTTTTTCTAAAAATATGCTTTTCAGAATCTCCAGTGTCTAAAACATGTAAATCCATCAATTTTTTTTTTTTTTTTTTTTTTTTTTTCAATTTTTAAAACTATTACAAGGCTTACCCTATACTACATATGATGGGTAAGTAATAAGAGACAAATTCAAATGTATAAAAGGATGGTGCAGGTGGAATGAAATTTCAATGGAAAATGCTGTACTGGTAAGCCATAACGGGCTTCTTAAGCGATATTCATAAGCAAGAAGACACAATTGAACTTAAAGCAGAGCTAATTTATTAGATTATGATTTTGCACAAACAAAAAAAAAAAAAAAAAAAATCTATATTAATAAAAGAAAGCTTTCGTCTGTTACTGTGTCTGTCTGTTGGCAGTGGCTAGGAAAATATACTTCACACAGGGGTCTAAAAATTTGCATGAGGATAGCCCAAGGCTCATATTTTTCCTTTTTACTTTCTTCTATCTTCAATAGAAGAAAGTATTGTAATCGAAATTTTTTTCGACTTCCGGTTTTCGACGGATTTACATGTTTTAGGGGTCAGAGATCCCAAAAAACATGTTTATAGAAAATGTGTGTCTGTCGCCATTGTACCATCAAAAAGTGTATGAAGTTATGCATAGAATTGAACCAAATTTTTATGTTAAGTTTTTGGCTATGGCAAGCAGATCCTCCCTGAATTTGGAAAAAATTCGCCGGTAGGGGGCGCTGTAATAGCGATTTTGAATATTGTACCATACAAAAGTATATGAAGTTATGCATAGAATTCAACCAAATTTTTATGTTAAGTTTTTGGATATGGCAGGTAGATCCTCCCTGAATTTGGAAAAAATTTGCCGGTAGGGGGCGCTGTAATACCGATTTTTGTGCGATTTTGAATATTTTACCATCCAAAAGTATATGAAGTTATGCATAGAATTGAAAAAAAAATTTATTTTAAGTTTTTGGATATGGCAGGTAGGTCCTCCCTGAATTTGGAAAAAATTCGCCGGTAGGGGGTGCTGTCACAGCGATTTTTGTGCGATTTTGAATATTGTACTATCCAAAAGTGTATGAAGTTATGCATAGAATTGAACCAAATTTTTATTTTAAGTTTTTGGCTTTGGCAGGCAGATCTTCCCTGAATTTGGAAAACATTCGCCGGTAGGGGGCGCTGTAACAGCGATTTTGAATATTGTACCATCCAAAAGTGTATGAAGTTATGCATAGAATTGAACCAAATTTTTATTTTAAGTTTATGGATATGACAAGCAGCACCTCCCTGAATTTGGAAAAAATTTGCCACTAGGGGGCACTGTAATAGTGATTTTGCATATTGTACCATCGAAAAGTCTATGAAGTTATGCATAGAATTGAACCAAATTTTTATTTTAAGTTCTTGGCTATGGCAAGCAGGTCCTTCCTTAATTTGGAAAAAAATTGCGGGTAGGGGGCGCTGTAATAGCGATTTTTGTGCCATTTTGAATATTATACCATCGAAAAGTGTATGAAGTTATGCAGAGAATTGAGCCAAATTTTTTGTGTTTCTTTTTGCTCATGGCATGAAGGTCCTCCCTGAATTTGGAAAAATTCCGCTGGAAGGGTGCACTATAATTACGATGTCTGTACCATTTTCTTTATTGTACAATCGAAAATTGTATAAAATTATGCATACAATTGAACCAAATTTTTTGTGCATGTTTTTGGCTTTGGCCAACAGGTCCCCCTTGAATTTGGAAATATCGCGCGGTAATGGGGCTCTGTGATGGCGATTTTTGTATACTTTTCTTTATTTTTCGTAGTTCTATTGTCCATCGACGGCTCGTGCAAAGGCGGGAACTCACTTCCTGCTAAGCCGGCTATTCAAAAACATCTGATAACAACAGAATAAGGGAAAACTATTAATTTTAACAAATATCAAGATATAGATTAACTCGTTTTTAGTTCATTTAATTGACTGAAGCAGAAATTTAAGATGAAAATCAAAGTTGGTATAGTAATGAACTAATAATATTGAAGTATTAACATGTGTAACTAGTTTTTGAAATATTAAGATGTATAAGATAGAAGAAAGTTTTGGGATTGGCACATCCAACTAGTTTGTTAATGAACTGACAGATTAATTAAAATCCACAATGAACATTGCAAAATGGCATGAAATATCGCAGCGGAGCAGCTGAAAGCCTGTTCCACAAATAAAGAACTGAAAGTCAAAAAGGACTTTTTTTTTTTTGCACTTAACTTTTACTTTTCTGACAGTGTAGTTCATTAAAAGAAATATGAACATTAACCCTTTGAAAACAAACTGTTTTGCAATGCCGTTTTGGGGTTTAACATTTTCATTTTCTCTGCAATGTACAAAAGTATGCATCCACACTTTTGATCAATAATAATAATAAAAAAAAAAACCCAACCTGATCTACATTCATTTTCCTTTAGAACAATGAAATCTATTTTTACTTTCTTCTATTTTTACAAGAAAAAAGTATCGGATTCGTGAAAAATTTTGACTTCCGGTTTTTGATGGATTCATACATTTTAGAAGGTCCTGAACACAATTTAACTGTTTTCAGAAAATATCTGTATGCAACACAAATTTTGTGGCCACTCTAGCTCAAGAACAAATGCTCGGAATTTAATAAAACTTTCAATTCAGTTAGTCCCCCATATAAATTGGTTGATGTAAATCACCCAACAGGTGACTGCTATGCTGTATTATTCATGATTTCCGCAATAACTATATCTCAAAAACTAGTGCACAGATTATCATCAAACTTCGGATTCAGTTATAACTTGATATAATTTGGTGCTGATTACTTTTTGGTGTAAATCGCACAAATGGTGGCGCTGCATGCTGCATTTTCCCAGATTTCTGCAATAGTTCTATCTAAAGAGCTGATGCACGAATTTTCATCAAACTTCAGATTCAGTTAGTCCATGATATAAATTGGTGCTGATTAGTTTTTGGTGTAAATTGCCCAACAGGCGGCACTGCTATGCCACATTTTTCCTAATTTCCACAACAGCTCTATCTCAAGAGCTAATGCACGGATTTTCATCTAACTTCAGATTCACAAAATGTATATACAGTAGACTCCCTCAAATCCTCACAGCTTGGGACCAGAGGTTGTGTGGATTTCTGGTCATTGATTTGTTTACATTTTTGAAACATTAATTTGATTGATAGTTAAGCAAGGGAAATTATAATGAATGCTTAAAATAAAGTGAAACATTAAAATAAGTAAAAGACTGAAATAATTTATTAGTTTAAACATAAGTAATTATTAAAATAATTATGTAAAATAAAAATTTAGAAAAATATTAAAATATTACCGATGAAATCGATTCAATTCGATTCCAAAAGTCCTATGCTACTATCTAGTGGTAAAGCGATTGTAAGATATACATCATTATTTGTTCTTAGCACTACGTGGAATACGGAGAACGGCAAGGCTAACGATGTTTACGAAGTAAACATCCCAGAAATAAATTAAATAAAGAGTATTTAAAGTTAATGACTGCAGAGAAAAACGTAAGTTACATATTGAAATAAATAAAGATTAATAAAAGTAAACTAGTAATGTTAACTGTAGTTAAATATAATATGTATAAAGTAAACAAAAGACCAGTATTTCAAACTAGTGATGACATAAAAATAGAGAAAGAAGCAAGGAGAACAGTGTTAATTCTATTATCAGTATATATAGCTTATTGCGCTGTCTGTAACTTTTTTCATTGTTATTTAGAGTCTTGAATGCTTTTCTTATACTGCTTTGTATGTTTACAAATAAATTAGTCCATAATTAAAAAAAAATTCCACAAACAATAATTTTAAAATAGCATTCCGGTTTGTGGATTTTTCCATTTCGAATCCTAGAATTTTTGATATAGATATGCTAATTTATATCAAAATCAAAAGTAATGTAAATTTATTTAGTAATAAGTCAGATATAATAACCAAAAGAAAATGATTAACAAAAAATTTAGTAAAAAAAAAAACCTAGCGGTAGTCGCTGATTTCGGCACCATCTTGAATTTTGTTCCTGCAACTTAACTAAAGCTGGACCGAGTACTCGGTAAATACTCGGTACTCAGCCAATTTGCCGAGTACTCGGTAAATACTCGGTACTCAGCCAATTTGCCGAGTACTCGGCCAATACCGAGATATGAATTTAAAACTGATCTGTAAAAAGTTATTCGAATATCAATGTATAATATATGCAATAATTCATAAAACTATTTACTCGATATTTAACAATATGTCTACAAAATATAGAAAAAGTTAAGAACAAAAGCCCTCATAAAATAATTCCAAATTACAATTTAGTTTCACATTTATACAAATAAAAATATGTTCTTTTTAAATATATAGGAGAACAGAAAAGACTATTATTTTGGATAAAGAAACTGAAAAAACAATAAATGTAATACAAAAATTAATAATTAAATTTATTCTATTTCAAATTATGGTGCAAAAACACCAAATGTTCTACATTATCAGTAGACAGCAGGGTTCGCAAAAACCCGGGTTTTTTTTTAAAAAACCAACTCACATGGGTTTTTTCATGAAAAACCCAATTTTCCCTGGGGAAAATCGGGTTTTTTCAAAAGTACAATATATGCGATATTACATTATTGTATTACTATATTATTTATATATTATATATACTATACATAAAAAAATGCATTGTTCCCTTATGTACAATATAATTGTAATGCTATTTTACAAGTTATAAATTGTATAAATTATATGAATTTAAATCAATTAAGTGTCAGTGTTTCTCACAAATTAGTTTTAAATATAATAGAAGATATAAAATTGTTAATTTGTTTAAAATCAAATAATGAATACAATATTAATATTTAAAATATATAAGTAGGAAGAAAAAAAGGGATAAACTAGTCAGATTTGCCAATCCCAAAACTTTCTTCTATCTCATGCATGTTAATAATTCAAAATTCACTATCATAGTACCACATCTATGCCCATCGCAGGGATTGTATAATATAGGATCATTGAATTGGATGTATTTAACAAAGAGATGTAAGTATCACATTGTTTCAAATAAATCATTGAATTTTGGAACCCACCCTCTTGGATGTCCACAACCAAAATTTTCAACCCAAACAGTATAAAATCAACACCTGTTGTTCAGTTTACATCCAAGTCTAATAAGGATCTATTTACATGAAAATGTGAAACAGAATATTAAGTTTGATTAAATTACATGTATTAGTTTTTAAGATATAGATTTTGCAAAAATCGTGAAAAAATCAGCATACCAACACTACCTGCTGTGCAATTTACATCTAAACCTAATCAGTAACAGCTTGCGTAAATGTCTAACTGAATCTGAAGTTTGGTGGAAATCCATACATTAATTCTTGAGGTATTGCGGAAATCATACAAAATCCAGCACAATAGAGCCACTTTTGGGTGATATTCACCAAAAACTAATCAGCACCAGTTTATATCAAAGTCTAACTGAATCTAAATTATTATTCAATTACGTACATTAGTTCTTGAGATAAGAGTTATTGCTGAAATCATGAAAAAAATGCAGCATAACAGCGCTACCTGTTGGACGATATACACCAGAACTTGATAAGCAATAACTTAACTTATAACTGAATCTGAAGTTTGATGAAAATCTGTGCATTAGTTCTTGAGATAAAGCTATTGCAAAAATTGAGATAAATGCAGCATAGCAGCACCACCTTTTGGGCAATATACACCAAAAAACTAATCAGCATCAGTTTACATCAAGATCTAACTGAATCTAAAGTTTTGTGAAATTCTGTGCATTAGTTCTTGAGATAGAGCACTCACAAAATTTTTGTCACATACAGACAGGTGTTTTCTAAAAACCATCAAATCGTCTTCAGGACCTTTTAAGATGTATAAATCTGTCATAAACCGGAAGTCGAAATTTTTCACAAATTAAATACTTTTTTTCTTGTAAAGATAGAAGAAAGTAAAAATACATATCTTTTATTTTCATGAATATAGTTCATTTGAATTTTTTATATAAAGAGATTCTTATCATATTCGCCCCATATTGGTGCGATTTTTTTCTGTCGCCAATATCATATAGGTAACAGGTACTTAACTTGCGCCAAAGTGTCGTTATTTTGCTTGATGTGGTAACCCAGATTATGTTGTTTACGCTGTTGATGTTTTTGCCAAATTGGCAACCGAAAAAAATCGTGCCAATATTGTGTGAATATGACATCTGTACCCCTTTATCTATAATTATGTACTATGTATGTTGCCTACTATGTCCTATGTTAGTATAAAGATGAAAATAAGCACTCGCCAGTCGCCACTCGGCGACTAAACGTGAAAAACTGGCGACTAAAAATATGGAAAGTACCGGCCAAATGCAGGATTTTCCAAAGGGATTTTGCCAACGAATTGCGGGAAAAAAAACACGAATTTTGTCAAAAGATCGCGAAAATACTCCGAATACCGTCAATAGATTGTGAAAAAAAAATGAGACTTTAGCCAAAAGATCGCGAAAATAGCACACATTTCGTCAAAGGATCGCAGAAAAACACGAATTTGCGTTTAAGGATCGCTCAGAAACACAAATTTTGTCAAGTGATCGCGGAAAAAACACAGATATCGTGAATGGATTGCGGAAAAAATGCAAATATCGTCAAAAAATATCGTCAAAAAATATCAAAATATCGTCACCCCCCCCCCCCCCCCCTGAGAATTTTGTCAAAAGATCTCGAAAAAACGCACATTTCGTCAAAAGATTACGGAAAAAAAAAAAAAACATAAATTTCTTTGAAGGATCGATAAAAAAAACCAAATATTTTGAATGGATCATGGAATAAATGCAAATATCGTTAAAAGATCGTGAAACAAACGCAAATATCGTCAATAGATCGCGGAAAAAAAAACACAAATAACATCAATAAATCACGAAAAAAAGAAAATTTTGTTAAAAGATCGCGGAAAAAATGCACATTTCGTCAAAGGATCGCTAAAAAACCCGAAATTAGTCAACAAATCGCGAAAAAAACGCAGAATATTGTCAATAGATCGCAGAAAAAAACGAATTTTGTCGAAGAATCGTGTAAAAAAAGAGAATTTCGTCAAAGAATCGCGAATTTCATCAAAAATCATGAAAAAAGTGTGAATTTTGTCAAAAAATCGTGGGGGAAAAAAAAAAAAAAAAAAAAAAAAAAAACGTGAATTTTGTCAAAAGATCGTGCAAAAAACGCGAATTTTGTCAAAATATCGCGAAAAAAGAGCACATTTAGTCAAAGGATTGCGGAAGAAACACAAACATCGCCAATAGATCGCGGGAAAATGCGAATTTTGTTAAAGTATCATGAAAAAAAAAATGCATAATTAGTTCCATGAGAGGACACCCCCCCCCCCCCCCTTGTAAATTTCAGATTTTTTTTTAATTTTGAAATTACATAAGTATAGGGGACTTACGTAGTTAGCTATATAAGCATGTTACATATAACTTTGCTGTTAACTTAATTTAAAATTTAAAATAGATTGGAAATTAGTATCTCAAGTTTATTCAAAACAATATGCATTAAAATATTTTTATTTATTACAATATATTTTTAAATTAAATATTCAGTGACATAAATGTACTTACTGGCGATTAAAGAAATTATTCTCACTAGCCAGTAACTGGCTACAAAAAAAATCAACTTACCGGCCAGTGGCCACTAAGCAAAATTTCTTATTTTCATCTTTATGTTAGTAAAGTATTTCAATGTGCTAAAATACATTTTTATTTTACCTCGGGTGTTTATGTAATGGCTTTTATATATATATTTTTTTCAAAATTAACTGAAATGACTTAAATTCATTAAATGTATATGTTGCTTAAAATTTTAAATATTTCTGAAAATTGAAAAAACCCACATTATGGGTTTTTCAGTGGACTTTTCAAGTGGGCCCATTCTGAAAAAAAAAAAAACCACCGGGTTTTTTCGAACTGGGTCCAGCTTTGCGAACCCTGGTAGACAGGGCATTTCTTTTACTACTATAAATTTGGCCTGCCTCTGAAAATATACGTTCAGAATAAACAGTGGTTGACTGTGCACATAAGAATTTTTTTGCAAGGTTGCACATAATTGGAAAAGTTTCCTCCCACACCATGCAAATGGAGTGTCAGTTTTACATAGGTCTTCTGTTAAGAAAGCCTGTATCTTTTTGTACCTCTCTTTTTATTTTTAGGGTTGAAGAATGTTTTAATTTTATACTGGTTAATAATTGTACTTGTTATGTGTCAATTCTCCTTTTTTTGCTACTGTTTTAATGCTACTGTTTTGAATTGTCAAAAATTGTCTTTAAAGGGTGCACAAATAAATTTCAAATTTAATTAGTTAATTTATATATACTATATATGTATACAGGTATATTTATATATATGTACACACATATGTACACCTAACCTCACATTATGTGCACATCAGTGTTTTTTTTTCCTTATTACACAACTACTCGGTATTCGGTACTCAGCCGAGTACTCGGTACTTGGCCAAAGTACTACTCGGTACACCACTAAACTTAACTGTAAATTTCATTGTTTACATCTGAAAAAATATGCAGATTTTAGGCGTTTGCGAATTTTAAGGTCACGGATTTAAGGGAGTCTACTGTATGAAAAAAACGTATCCGTTGGAATGTCACATTCACCTTGAAATCTATATTGAAATAAAATTAAAGAAAACTTGCTAAAAAGGTGCATTTAATGCACAAATATAAAAAGATGTTATTACATAATAAAATAGTTTTTAAAAACTTCCATGATGAGCGCATTCGATCACTCCTAGATCGTCCTCAAGGCAGCTTTGATTTGAAAATTCTTAACTGTACTCTGTCCTTGGTTTAGCAGTCAGGTAAGTCTACTTTACAGTGGAGGAAGGGGATGGTGGTGGGGAGGGGAGGCAGTGAACTGAATATTTCTATCCAACTTTAACAAAACATTTTCTATTTTAAAAACTTTAGCCATATAACTGGAATGTTGTATGGAATATTATCATTAATAGCCTTATTTTTTATTAAAATTTCTATGGACTCTTATTAACAAAATATGATAATGGGAGGTAGGAATGATGTGATGATTCTTGCTTCATTAAAACGAATATTTAAATGTTGCTGTAGGTTAAGTATTGCTAACGATGTGGTTTGTCTACAATACTTAATATCACTTATGTGTTCATTGAATCTGTCCTTGAATCCTGGTCATCCCAATATATCCTTTACTTCCTGTGTTTCAGTTATCAATAGGAATTGTGTAAATACCTGCGATTTCATCATTAGGAATAGGGTAAAACTTGCTATGGATTAAATCTTTGAGTTTTCTTGTTGTTTTAGCTACCATAATCCATAGCAAGTTTGACCCTATTCCTAATGATAAAATCACAAGTATTTACACAATTTCATTGATAACTGAAACACAAGAAGAAAAGGTATATATTGGGATGACCAGATGTAAATTCAAGGACAGATTGAAAGAACATGTAAGTGATATATTCGTTTTAATGAAGCAAGAATTATCATTACTACCTCTCATTATCGTATTTCCATAGAAATTTTAATAAAAGATAATACGGCTATTAATGATAATATGTCCCATTATATGGTTAAAGTTTTTAAAATAGAAGATGCTTTCTTAAGGTTGGATAGAAATATTCAGTTTACTGCCCCCCCCCCCCAAGGAATTTGATTTTTCAGAAAATTTATCAACCATCAATTGTCAGAATCAAACAAAAATTAAAAAATTGCTCAAACGCTACAATAATTTATCAGATTTGATTGCAATGAAAACAGATGCATCAAATAAATACTTTATGCATAGAAATTAACAATTATCAAAAAATTTCCTATTCGAACTTTTTTAAGGTGACATATATCGTACTTTGGCTAATTTGAAAAATACATGAGAGACATTTTCTTTTATCAATTGCTTCTCAGCTTTGTACATTTTGATTAAAGGAAAACTAGTCCCCTCATGGCTGGAAATTCAGAAGTAGAGTTTTTTCAGATATTTTTTATTTATTTTATTTTATTTATTTATTTTATGTTGTTGTTTTTTTTTTTTTTTTGGGGGGGGGGGGGGGGGGGTTGAAGGGGCGAGTATAATTCAAGCTCTTAATTATCTGACTTTTTTACTTTTTTCGATTATTAGTGTTCATTATATTTACTGCAATCATTGCAATGTTATCAAATTATTTAATTATTTGCTTTATTAAATCATATTATATATGGTACACTCTTAAAATTCTTCAACGCATAGGAATGGAGTCTGCGATCACCGACAAAACAATTTCTTCAACCCAAAAACAGACAGACTTCCACCAAATTCCTAAGTAAAAGAAAATTTACTCCATATTTTAACACGTTTATAATAAAATAGTCTATAATTTTGTCCCTTATGTACAGAAATGAACACATGGGTACTATGGGCCACCATTAATAGTCAAATCTATAGTTTTTCATTTGAAAAATATCCAGGACTTTCTTAATAAAAACCAGATCAAATCATCCCACTCCGATCGAAAGAGATAAAGCACAATCGAAAAAACTTAAAGTGTACCTCATTCGCAATGAAGAAAATACGTCAACCTATCCTGACGCAGGACTGTAATTTCATGTAAATACGGAAACCGCTAAAAGGATTTCCATTGACAGGCATCCGATCCGAAATGAAAGAAAACTAATCCATATTTTAAATACAATTATTGTAAAAGAAGTCTACAATTATATCTTTAATATAAACTTTTCCTTTTATGTAAAAAATGAATATATATATATATATATATATATATAGTATTCATTAATGTTCAAATATGTAGTTTTTTCATCTGAAAAATATTCAGGATTTCTTTGAAAAATAGTATTAACACGAACCCACCTCAAAATAGTGAAAATGCAATCTGAAACAATTAAAACTTTACCTTACCTTTACTTGCAAAAAATCACTAATGAAAATTTTCTTATCATTATAATTATAGATCACTAAAGTTGCAAATTTCATGACCTATTCACGATGTTTGAGGGCTGATTATCTCATGACTGATTAAAGTTCATGATTCTTTTTTCGCAATCTTTTGACAAAATTCGCAATTGTTTTTCACGATCATTTGTTGAAATTCGTGATTATTTTTTTTCTACTACCAATTAATAATTTTGTAATTTTTTGCGCGATAGTTACACGAAATTTTGTATCTTATTTCACGATCGTTTGACAAAATTCCCCTCGATTGTTTGACTAAATTTTCATGATTTTTTTGTACAATCATTTGACGAAATCTGCATTTCTTTTCGCGATCTCTGATGCAATTAGCAATATTTCCCACGATTGTTTGGAGAAATTAGCGATTTTTCAAAGTTTGCAAAATTCACAATTTTTTTTCTGTGACCCATTCACGAATTGATTTTGTGGAATTCGAAAGAAAAAAAGAAAATTGTGCACTTTCACGGAAATTTTAAAAAAAATCGCAGATTAATCACATGTCCGAGAAAGAAGTTAACGAGACAAAATCGTGCAAAGCTTTTTTTATTGTGCGGGATTTTCCCAATTTCTGTGAGATTTGTGCAGTTTTGCATGTTGTGCAATTCTGCATTTTCCCTGTTCCTCAAAGGAATTTTTTCTTTGTCCTTTGCCAGGAAACTCTTGATAGTAAAACCCGAAAAAAAAAAAAAAGGAAGTCGAAAGGGACTAGAAAAAAATTCCATTTTAGATAGGTCTCTGTCTTAGCGAGTATAATTGTATGATATTTTTCCATCGAAATTTGATTTTTTTTTCCCTTCTGAAGGAATTCTGTTATAGACAGGCTTCGTTTTTATAAGTTTTACTGTAATACATCTCTTTTCAGAGCTATTCTATAGAGTGGATGGTTTAACAGTCATTGAGGATACCTGTAAAAATGAAACCTATAATAGAATCCTGATTAAAAAGAAATTTTTTCACATTCAATATATTGAAATTTTACCTGCTAAGACGGAAACCTGTTTAAAACAAAATATTTCATTGGTTCTTGAATCTGTATTCAAAGTTTTTAATGTTTTTGTAAGCTTGATTCAGTTTACGTTTCTCATTCAGGGGTGGGGTAGACGCCTGGATCCTAATTTTAGCTATATAACTTTCCTCAAAAAATTTTTCACCCCCCAAGAAAATTCTGAACTTTATTTCTATTGCCAAGAGTTAACATTAGATGCATTTAAAAATAAATAAACTTAATTTTATACAACCACTCTGAAATTTTAATACAATATGCTAAACTTTTAGCCAAAGAGGTTCAGTATAAGGTAAATTCAAATATAATTATATTTGCGGAAAAGTAATCAGTTTAAAAATAAAAAAAATTCCCATTGTGACTTATTTGATTAAAAATGTCAATTTATTTTTTCACTAATACTCTAAATTTTAGTTTAGAAATAATGAGATTTAGGGATAAAATATTCAGCTTGAAAAAAAAAAAAATATATATATATCATAGTATTAACATTAAAACAGTCGTGTGTTCTGAGGCTTGGATTCTTCGGTAATAGAAGATTTACTCAGCAGCTATGTTTTACTAATATTTCTACCAATTACTTTATTATTTAACCCCTCTTGTGCCTTCTTAGCAATGTATTGCCTACCCACTTCCCCTATTCATGTGATTCAGAAGAGGTGCATGTTTTTGTAGTTATTTTATCTTTTTGTGTTACTATGTTCCAGCATAATTTTTTAGTAAGTTTTTATTATATGATTATTATTTTTTAATATCATTTAAATTTTTCAATACAATAAACACAGACTAGGATCAGGTGGGGTAAAATAGATTTGAAAAATAGATTAATAAAAAATGTAATTTTTAGCAATTTTTTTTACCAATTTAGTGTGTTCAGTTATCAGATATCATTTTTCAATGAATAACAAAATATTTGTTGCTATATTATTATACTTGGTAGCAATGATGAGAAAAACTTTGGATTTAAAGTCATTAAGAACTTTCTTTCAGGTTATTTATTTATTGTATACCATAAAACACTTATTGATTAACTTCCTGCATTTTTATTAAAAAATTAAACAAAATTAATAGTTTGGAGGGGAAAAAAAACTATGTGTGTGTGTGGGGGGGGGGGGGGGGTAAACAGTTATAATGCTAGACTTAGCAAACAAGTAGCCATTTTTAAACTTTTTCTGGTAATATTTGACATTAAAACAAGATAGGGCTCTAAAACTATTTACTTTAATAATTTTATTAAAAACTAATTTAATTTGATAAATTAATATAAGTAAAAATAAAATATCCAACTTTCACCTTAATGCTTACCTTATACCAATTGTCACACAAGAAAATTTCAAAAGTTACAGGAAAACAGAAGAGAAACAGATGCCCAAAATAATAACTAAACCATCGTTAAAAGTCTTACCAACAAAGTTATTGATTACTTAGAACAGGATTTGTTTCTTTAGAAGATAGGGTTCATACACATTTCTTCTAAGAAAAAAATCAAGGAATTTTAAGGACTTTCAAGAACCAAAATCAAAAAATTTTAAGGACCTACAAATTGAATAAACTAATGAATTATGATACGCATTTTTAAAAAAAAGGGTTTCACTTTTGTAGATACATGTTTTAAACATTCAAATTGTCAGGGAATTTCAGAGTGTGGCAATAAAAATTTGGAAAACTATCACTTATAGTTATTTTAAAATAACAAATACAGGTGGGGGGGGGGGGAATGTAAATCTGGTGTGCAGGAGGTAAATAAAGGGAGGTTGGGGAAAATCCAAAATTTTGGAAGGGGGAATTAAGATGATTATTTAATTATATTGCCACTGCAAAGTGTAGGGTGTAAAAGGGGAGAGCATTGTAACATTTTTTGAGGGGAAGTTCAATTAGGTGATTATTTAATTATTATTACTATAGAGTTACAAGTAGGACAGAAGAATAAATATAAAAGAGCTTTAACATTTTAACTTTGAAGGATAAAGGGCAAAAAGGGGAAAGCAGATTTTTTTTTTTAATTAAAAAGATTTTAAACTTTGTAAGCTGGGGAGAAAAGGAGCCCATGTGTGAAGTAGATTTTTTTAGAAGGTAGTTTAATAGATGATTGATTTACTTTTAACCTTACTATAAATTTGCAAATAGAACAAAAAATTTAAATTAAAGAGTTTTAAAGACTAAATTTTATGCACTTGGTAAGAGGGAGACAAGGAAAAAAAATGCCAATTTCAGTAGAAGGAAGAGTAAAATTGTATGTTCGATTATTTATTGTTATGATAAAGTAACAGATAGAGCATAAAAAATGTTTTAAAAAGCAATAGCATTTAAAGTTTTAAACTTTGTGAGCTGAGTGGGCAAAGATAGAAAAGCAATTTCTTTCTTTTTTAGAGAGGGGAGTTTGTCTTATATTTATTTACCTTTCTAATGATTTACAAATAGGTAAAAAAAATAAATAAAAGAAATAAACTTAAGAGTTTTAAAAGACTTTAAATTATATGTGTTTAATAAGAGAGGGAAAATGCCAAATTCAGGTGGGGGGGGGGGGGAGGAAAATTTGTTTATGATTGACAATTTATTGTTACAAAAAAGTGACAAGTAGAGCAGAATTTTTTTTTTTAATTAAACAGTTTTAAAGTGTTCCATGTTTGCCCCGGGCGCAAAAAAGGCTAGTTTCAGCCCTGGATTTACCAATGAACCATAATCCAGACTATTTTTTTCTTTTAAATCTGTTTTTTTTTAATACAAGTTTTAGCAATCTAAAGAACACATCAGATTCATGTGCTATTATTTATTTAATTACAGAACTAGAAAACTTCAAAATAAGTATATGTATTTTAACCCACGGTATGGGGTAGATAATTAATTGACACTGTGTTTTAAAATATCCTTATTAGTAATAATTTTCTATTTTATTGTAGAAATTATCCTTGAAATGCTGAGAGCAATGTTCTATGCCTTTTTTTTCAGATTAAAATATGGCTAACTAAGTATATATAAAAGAGTGCTCTTTTTATAAATATTTTACCCCATCTGAGCCTACATAAATATAATAAAAAAGCATTTGATACAATACAGCATTTTTATCACATCACTGTTTTGGGTAGCCTCGATTCCCCCCCCCCCCCCTAGCTTTGTTTTTCCCCTTAAGATATAAGTTATTTTTGAAAACATCACAACAAAGTTTTTCATTTAATACCCACTGTAATGAGACTTGACTTTTCATAAAATCATATATAATGTCAACTTTGGTGACAAGCCGAATCCAAATACACTTCATTTAACAAAATTGTTTCACTCATTTGGACCCAAGGGTGCAACAAGACAAAAAATAAAATAAAACTGAGTTACTTACTTTCCATTTTTCTTTTGGTGGAGGTTCTTTGAATCTTAGGAATTGTTCTATTTTGTCACGATCCACATCATCTTCTAATTCCCATGTGCTTTCCTCATAAGTCAAGCCTCGCCATTTTACCAAATAATGACGTGTAACTTTATATTTTGATGGATCTTCTTCATTTATCACAGACTGATCTTCCTTTTTAGTTTCAAGATCGTTTTCAGGTTTTTCTTCAGAATCTTTAGCAACAGGTTCCTCGATTTTAACAACATCAGAAGCAGTCTCACTAATATTTTTGTCAGGATCAGGTTCAGATTTTGATTCTACATTTATCACAGTATCACTAGGAGGCTCAGTGTTGTCTAAAGGAGGCTCAATGTCATCTAAAGGAGGTTCAGAGTCATCTAAAGGAGGCTCAGTGTCATTTAAAGGAGGCTCAGTGTTGTCTGTAGGAGACTCAGTGTTGTCTGAGGGAGGCTCACTGTCATTTGTAGCAAGTTTTTCTTTTTCTGTACAGGTGTTGAGATTCAAATCACTTTTCGCTTCATTTAATACAAGACTAGATTTATTTTCAACTGACTCACCATCTGCATTGTCTTTTACTTCAGATAAAAGTCTTTCCAGATCATTTTCACCAGTAATATCTGTAATGGGTTCTTTAACCTCATTCACATCAAGCACTCTATCTACTTCGATGTAATCAGGATTAAAAGGCTCTTCCTCCAGCTAAAAGAACATTGAAGATCAAAGATAAGCATTAAACAAGAAAAACCATGAATTAAACATACATTATCAAACACTTTCCAATACATCCAGAACAATATAATGCAGAGATTCCCAACCAGTGCTCCACGTGAACCCTAAGGGCTCCATGTGGGCTTTGCAGGAGCTCCGCAAAACTGTAGGGGAAAAAATTTAAACGACATTGCAAGCAGGGGATTTTTTCAAAAATGTGTACGGATTTTAATGTTACAAAAATCTCTATACAATAAAATCTACTTTCAACTAACAACTTTTAAATAAACTAATTTTTATTTTCCGTAAAAAAAAAAAAAAAAATCCGGTATGGCACTAATTTCTACTACCACTCTATTTTTACGCTTTCCCACTCACGAAAATGCAATAAATGGAGAAATAAATGTAGATTTAAAGTAAGAAAGCAGAAAATTGTACTCTGAATGAAAATTAGCCAATTTGAATTTTTCAATTCCTCTCAGTGTGATTTGCAGTTAAGCGTTAACCAATAACTCCAAGTTTCAGGCAAAATTGCATCATTATTTCAGAGTTGTGACTTGAAAGATAAACCACGTAACATTTTTAAAATATGAAGAAGAACAAAATATACACTTCAAATGAAACTATTGTACCACCCATCAAAACAAATAATGAAAAAGTCCTAGAAGCTTCTAACCTGAAAATTTTACGAGTACCTTCAGTTGGTGAGGCTCATATTTTTGCAGAGACTCTTAATAAGCCTTGAACAATCAATATTGTCAAGAAGTCACTTGGTGAGAAAAGGTTGGTAATTTAGTGTCCAATATTCCTTTGTCAAATAACAACATTGTTCGAAAAATCAATGATATGACTGCTGATGTAAAATACTTAACAGCCACTTCAGATATACTAAATTCATACTACAAATGAATGAATTTACTGAGGTCACTGGATTAACAGTTTTATTAGGGTTTTTTTATTACATATACTTAAAGTTTTCAGTATGATGCTGTTTGAAGACCACTTCACTTCAAACCAACATATTACAGGATGAAATATTTTTAGATACATACTCATAAAATGCTTTGTGAAAACTATGCACATGTATGCACTGATAATGAGACAACAATGATGGGTCACAACTGCTGGTGCCATTGCAAAAATTAAAGAAAAGGCAAAGCACTGTAGTAATATATATTGCATTTTTTATAGACTAACATTACCTTCAACAAAAAGGTCTTCTGTACTTATAATGTTGAATTGTGCCATTTAAATAATATATAAAATCACAACCACTAAAAAGCAAATTTTTCAAACAAGTTATTTATTGTAAGTAAGAATCGGCCCCTTCTCCTACATTACTAAAGTATGATGGTTATGAGGATGAACATAAAGATCAACTGACAAAAATTTTAAATAGTGAAGAATAGGGGTGCAAATTGTATATTTTCCTGACATGTTTAGCAAAATTAATTAAATAAATCTATCAACACAATGAAAAACTGTCATAGTTTTCGATGCACTTACCAAAAGTGTCTTATTTTATGATTAAAAGTGTATTAGTTGAATTGCGAGGATAAGGAGGATATTAATTACTTTGCTCTTACTAAAAAGAATGCAAACACCACTAAGTTTAAAAAATGCTGATAAGCATCCTGAAGCTTTGAAAGACTCTAAATATGTACTGAATGTGCTCAGTGTTGACAGAAAACCACACAGTTAAAACTCTGCAAAACATGGGGTCCTCTGGTCATCCTTGATTTGACATCTCACTGCAGGTTAAATACTATATTTCAAAACAAAAGTCAATCAAAGTTTCAATGTCACTTGTCAGATGAATTCAAAACCTTGTCTGAGAAAGTACAGTTAGTTTTGCAGTCTTTCTCAACGGCATGCCGCTCTCCCACAAGAAAAATAACAAAAAAAAATACTACATTTCTACTATTACAAACTTACAGTACTGCAGAAGCAAAATAAGATTGGCATTTTTTAACTGTAACATAAAACTATAGCATTTATCTCTGCATGCGGCTATAAAAAAGTACACAAAAGCACAAAACCCTTAAGAATTAAAAAGTAGAAAGATAGGGAGAATTGGGAAATTTATCCATACACACAATTTGCCCTTCTTCTATGTGACATATAGTGTAAGCTAGTGGTTTTCGGCTTTCGAGATAACTACACTTATAACATTTTTACTGTGGCAAGACTATTAGTGGAATAATAGAAATGACTTTATTTTAGTTGCGTTTGAGGGTGGGTAATATCTCTGTGAAGTGCGATTCTCGGCTTACACTGTCACTAAAACAAAATACAGAAGCATTTTAAATGCAAAATTAGACATTTGTCTGCAGTTATCAGTAATTGGTCCGAATTTAAGAAAATTGTGGAAAATAATGCAATCATATATTTTACATTAAATGTTTATGCATTATTGTTTGTCCCACTAACACAGAAAACTCTATTGTCAGGCAAATGTAACGATTTTGTGAATTTTTAAGTATGGCAAACTTTCTACAACATTGTCTGTATTGAATGATAGTTTAGTTTTAAAAATGGTTTTTATTTAATCTTTGCTTATCTGTGATATTTTTATTATCGTTAATTACCATGCAATTAAACGTCTGTTCCTGTTATTATGAAATGTCATCAAACCGGCTGTCTGCATTCTCGTTTATGAGTATATCCACCTGTGATCTAAGTCTGTGATATTTTAATAAACTGTGTATTTCAAAGTCCACTCAAGCCTCAGCTATTTATTTGTGTAGTTGGAAGAATGTCATTCATATTTCACTGATGCCATTTTAACTCACTCTTCAGTCGCACTCATGCCAGCTAAACATTCACTGCGTTAATCTGCTCTTTTAATAGTTTACCTTTTAAAGGCATATCTTACTTACACTTACTTACACAATGGTGCTACAATCCATGTAGGATTTTGACCTCTCTCAATATACTTCTCCAGACCTTCCGATCTCTGGCCTTTACTTTATAATTTATAATTTGGTTTTCTGCAAGATCTTTCTCTATCTCTTTTATCCAACTCTTCCTGGGTCTACCAATACTTCTTTTCCCAAATAAATTACCACTATAAATCCTCTTTGTGCTTCGCTCATCCCTCATTCTGATTAGTTAAAGGCATATCAACCCAAGTTATATGCCCTAAATTAGTAAGATCAAGGAAATTCGCAATTTTTAGCTGACTGGCAGAATTTGCAATTTTTCCCCATGGCAAGTTGACGAAATTCGCAATATTTTTTTTTCTCGATAAACTGATGAAACTCGGGATTTTTCTGCTGACAATCAACAAAATTTGCATTTTTTCACTTTTCATCGACAAAATTCCAGATTTTTCCCAAGCTCTTTTAACAAAATTTGTGTTTTTCTCTCACCTGATCGACAAAATTTGCAATTTTCCCCCACCTAATTGGCGAAACTCGCAATTTTTCTGCATGTGATCGACGAAACTCTCGACTTTTACGTGCCCGATAGATGAAACTCGCGATTTTTCCATACCTAATTAACGAAATTCACAATTTTTAACTGAATGATGAAATTTGCAATTAATTCCCGTGATAAAAACGAAAATTTATGATTTTTTCCTGCGATTTATGGACAAAATTTGCAATTTATTTTCAGTTATAAATTGACGAAGTCATGGGCTACAAGTCAACCGATCGCGGGCTACAGGTGGTAGATCCCTAGTGTAAATGAACGATCACAGTTATGCATGTCATTTTTCACCATAAGCATCTTGTACTGCAGCTCAATAATACATAAATTTTATTGTTTGAAATAGTTGCAAAATCATTAAAACACTGCAATTTTACCCAATAAAACATTATATAATGGAATTCTTTTGTGTGATCCTGTAAATGAATGATAAATGCTTTGTACCAGGGTTCTCGCTGAGTTTTAACCAACATTAGTGATTTGGCAAATAAGAAATAAAAAACAGGAGCCAAATAGAAAAAAAGTTAGCAAAATAAATTTGGCGTGAAACACTGAAAAATCTATAGTTAACCCCTTATTGTATTCTTTTTTTTTTTTTTCAATATGTTCTAAAATAACCCAATTTTTTTTGTAATTGCTTATAAAATAGAAATTCAAATAGCCAATACAGAAACTATTAAAAATAAGTACATTCTAAATGTCTCTTAAATGGGTAAATGTTTCAGACATTCTTTTAGTAGAAATTACAGAAACTATACAAAGTAAGTACATTCTTAATGTCTCCTAAATGTGTAAATATTTCAGACATTCTTTTAACAGCCTAAATAAAAATTCAAAACAGCTATCTTTGATTTACCATTGTGAAAATATACACACAAAATTGCTGTGAGATTTGTACTCTAACTAATAGAAAAAATTGACCAGTAAATGATACTTTGCATACAACTAATAAATAGTATGGTAGATGACTAATTTCTATGCCACATTCCAGCAAAACTTTACTCTATTTGGCTTTTGATGCGAGTAATTTTGTTTGTGTTTTAACTGGTGCATAGATAGTGATTAGCTGACAATAGAGAAATACCCATCGCATAATCCTTTCTGTGTCTTTATTTGTTGTTTCTAAACTCAATTGGTGTTGAGTCAGTATCTCTATAAATAGAGTAATGTAAATGGCATAGTGTGATTAAACATGAAAAGCGACAATAATAGTTCAGCAGTGCAGATAAGAATCTCGATTATACTGGCACACACACACACAAAAAAAGAGAGCAGAAATTGAGCACTAGCAATTTGGCGAGTCCGATTCTTGGTTTACTTGCTAAATGAAGCATTTTGTCGCGATTTGGTGCAATGGCGAGCGGCAGCAAGAACCCTGCTTTGTACACTATATTCTACAGAACGCCTGTTTTAGCGCATTTCAGAAAAGCATATCAACTTCATTATGTTTGAAATAGTGTAACATCATTAAAATATACTGCAGACTATCTTTCACCCATAGACCAAAATGGAACAGAATTCTTTTAAGTGTCCCTCTATACAAACTATAAATGCTACGCTTCATTTTCAATAATGTGCACGCTATAGTAAACTTCAATAACATATTAATTACATGACAATTTGAGTACATTTACGAGTCACAAGCTGCCTTTTAAAATTACATGCAATTAACCTAAAAATAAGAGTACTTCAGTTATAAATTAAAATAAATTAATCCGAATACAGCATAAAATTATTGATGCCTCTATAATCATTGATAAGCTTAGCCAGTAGCTCCAAAATTGTTTTATTCATCGCCTCCATAGGAAACATGGTAAATTTTCTGTTACATACTATAATTAAGTTTTATTTCATCTGAAAAAATCATATAATTGAAATGTTTCTTTTTCAATAAGTTAAATAGACCAAAACATAATCAAGGCATTTTTTTAAAATTTCATTTTTATTTATAAAAATAATGAATGCATAGTTTTAAAAAAATTACATGGCTAATGTAAATGCACAGTTCATTCCTGTAATTAGTTTTCAAACATATTGACAGTCTAAAACGGTTGTTTTGTGTTATCGTTGGCATTAGTTGAAAAGAAAATATTACAGAGAGAAGAAACTTTTTTACTTTTAAAATTTGTTAAGAATAGTATAAGTATGCTGTATTACCTGAAATTGTTAATTTCCTCTCAAAGCCCTTTTCACTTTGGACTTTAAATCGCCCACTGTGGACCAAATATTGCACACTTTGGGAATCATCACTATTATAAACACCAAAAAGGAAAAAAGGGATGTCGTAGCGCATTTAACGATGTCTAGTGAAATTTTCATTCAAGATTTTTTTTTCAGGTAAATTTTAGAATACATTGGGAAAAGTGTCTTTAGGCATGAAAATGACAATTCAGATTAAATGTTTAACACTTTACTGATTACAAAGAAGAAATATCTTGAAACCCTTAAAGGCTTTATCCCATTTTAAAATTTTCTGCGCAAATTTTGAACCAATTAATTGTTTGTGGTAATTTTTAATAAAAAATAAAATAAATCCAAGTAAGATGACTAATGCTAGCAGCAATAGATTATACTGGTATACAAATTGCTTATCAGCCATACTGAAAAAAACTTGCCTCACATGAAAATACTTTTGTTGTTAGAAAGGAAATATTATTTGCGCTATCTTAGAATTCTCAACAATAGTTTAAAAAGATTATATCAAAATATCAAATATGTCTCACGCAAATACATTTTTAAATTTAAACTGTTTGGCAATATTATGAATTAGCAATTTTAAATATGACGTAATTTCTTCCATGTACACTTTTAACGCATATTAATGGATAATATAATTTTACAATTTTCTTTCTCTTTTTAAATTCACATGTAAATATGGTTTTTATGACGTAATTATAAATATCTTCCTGCTTTTAATATGCAATCATTTAATTCTCATTTGAAAGTTTCATTCTGTTTATAATAGTCACACATAAACAATTTTTAATTTGATGGAAATATTATTCATTGCACTGTTTTTAAATTTGGCAACAATTTAAAATAATACCCTTTCTAAAAGTTGTAAAAAATGCCTCTCAAAATGCTGAAAAATTGAATTTAAAATAGAAATAAAACCTCAAAAAATGAGTCAAATTAAAAAAATAAATGCAGTCTGCACACCGGCACTTTTAATGTCTAAAATGATCTAAAAATGATTAAATTCCCATGTATAGTTTTTGCTCCTATAAAACTTTTTTAATGGAACAATTTTGCCCAACTTTAACATTAAATCTCTTAAAATAATTCTTAGATTTGAAAACTGTCTGCATCAGCGTGTTTATCAAACATTTCTCTATAACACCACCAATTTTCATATTTTTGTAAGCAATATTTTTCTTAATATTAACAAAGAAAGACCTCCGGTCACAAAAAATTCAAAACTGGTGGCGGTGGTGGTGACAGCGTTAGTTACTTTTTTTAGAATAGAGAGGCACTCTATACACTCTCTGTTTCTCATAAATACCTATAGCGCATACTTTCTAGTATATATCCTCTGCAAATAGCTTATACCGTATGGTGCTTTTGTGACTACAGAACTGGCTAGTACTAATAAAAGGAACATAGTACTTGAAACATTTTCTATTATCTTCACCACATAAATAATCCTTCTCCCAAACTATGTAAAAGAAATTATCAATTTTTGTATTTTGAAAAAAATCAATACTTACAAAATCAAAAAAGTTAAAGGTCTCTTTTTTTTGTTTGAATCTTTTAACCTTCTGGATGAATCGCCTATCACCTTTCTCAAGTTCTTCTAATGTTTTCCATTCGCAGTGAATATAGGATCTATAAATCATTCAGACAAAGAAAAAAAAAAATTAGAGCGAAGTGATAATAAAAACTAAAAATATTTAATAACTGAAAGCAAAATTTAAAAGGTAATAACAAATGGAATAGTCATAAGTCAACAAATACTTACAAATTCTTATATTTTACAAAATATTCTTCAACTTCCACTTCTACTGGCTCATTATCATTATTTTCAGCACCACTTCCTTCACCATCCAACTACAGAGGGAAAACCACTTAATGAGAAATTTTAAATGTGCATTAAAAAATCAAACAACGTAGTAATTAACAATATTTTTAAAAAGATAAAAAGGTTTTAAAAAATGAAATTCTTTAAAATAAATTTCTACTGAATTTTATGAAAATTCTATTTTAAAGTCAAAATAGGTCTAGATAAATTATCAAAATTCCTGTAATTCCACTTTATTGTAATGCCAATCAACAAATAAACAACAGATAAATAATTAATGATTTTAGAAATAATTAAGAATACCTTTATAGAAAAATACGTCAGAACAAGTATATATGACATTAAAGATAACAAGACAAAATCAGATTAAGATTAGCTCAAAAATGTATACCGGGTGATCCAAAAGTTCCCAGAAATTTTGAAATGTTAATAATTAGTAAACTATATACAATAGAAAGATGCGGTTTTCACAGAAATGCTTAGAAGCATGTGGGATCTTTTTTAATGAAAAGAAAATTTTTTATCTTAGTTACATTTTTTTGCCAATAGGTCGCACTGAAATTGATAATATAGTTTTGCTTTGGTAGCATATACCTCACTAAAAAGAAAAAAATCAATGTCCAAGGGTTACAACTTTTCAGTATGCTGCACATCATTTATAAGTACCGCTGTGAGACTATGTAAAACAGCCTACACAGCATTGAAGATCTGTTCAGGGAGTATCTCTGAAATGTGATGGTGTATAACACTTTCAACTGGGTCAATGACATAGGCCGATCGCTATTCACATGTGACTTCAAGTAGCCCAATAACTAAAAGTCATAAGGGATAAGACCTGGAAACCTTGGAGACATATGTGCTGAAAAGAGCGACTCAGGACACGGGCATTTCCAAATGTAGCCGTCAGGATTGCTGTGACAGGAGAAGAGATGTCAGGAGGTCCTCAATCCAGCATGAATGTTACGGAATGAAGCACTTTTCTCTCTTGTAAATGAAGGATGACTTTATCCTTTAAAAGCACTGCATATCGGTCACCTGTTACAGAAACTGTTTGCCATCTACCACCGGAAATTTCCTCAAAGAAAAAAGGACCAATGATGAAAGAAACTGTAAAGCCACACTGTCACTTTCAGGTCATGAAGAGGTTTTTCAGTAATGCATGAGGCTTTTCTTTCGCCCATATGTGACAATTTTGTGTGTTCATGCTTTTGCTTAGTGAAAAAAGTGCCTCGTCTGTCCACAAAACATTTGAAAAACAGTCCACATCAGTCTCCATTTTCACGAAAACCCAATAAGAAATTCCTGGCAAGTTACAAAATCAGTTGACTTTAGTTCATGCACATGGTGCATTTCATATGGATATCTCTTGAAAATGATCCTTAGAGATCGCCATACACTTCCATAAGAAATTCCAGTTTGTCGTGAAATTACACATGCACTGCAATCACCATGTACTGACTGCTGACGATGTCGGTTGAATATCAGCATCACGTCCTACCTCGTTTACGACTGCAAGTTATGGTAGATTGCACTTAAAACAATATAAATAGTCCACTATTTGTTTCAGGTTAATATTCCATTATGAAGTTAAAACTTCATCAGTAAATAAATAAAACACAAATTTAACACATATCTAATCAAAATATGGGCTTATACACTGAAATAATCACTATTAAAACACAGTTGTAAATAGTAAAATGTTTAGCAACTTATTCAATTATTAATCCTTGGCATGCAGCTACTACGAGAGTATCGCTTTTAATAATTTTTAAAACTTTATTTGAATACACAATTGACATTATATGAGTCCCGTTAATCCACCCCTCCCAATTAACATGCCCTCCCCCCCCACAAAAAAAATTGTGCTAAGTATTGTATTCTTATAATGACAGTAAAACAGTAAAGAAATAATCACTTTTCTGTTATATCTGCTTTTCCCTCTCTAGTTCGCTTTTTCTCCCAGCTCACTATGGCGCAGCTGAATCATAGAATCATGATGAAACAAATGTTTCTCTCTTTGTTCATTCCTGCCTGATTGGCCAAATTTTGGGTGCCTTTAGATGATGTCAAAGGTCGGAGCTTGCCTTTATCATGAAAATGAGATTTTCAATCTTCAAAAACATGTTCTAAGTTCTAAGAATGGTGGGTGACGTTTTGAAATTTTTTTTTTTTTTTTCAAAAGGTTAACATTCGAATTTTTTTAATGGATTTTGGCATTCAAAACAGAAAAATAAAAATATGTAATTTTTTCTGAATTTCTAAAGGTTTCGCCGATGTGAAGTTATAAAATGATCAAAAAAAGAACACATGTCCAATGATTATGCACATCTTCCGTGGGAATGCCATAACTCGGCCTCGCTCACAGGATTGCAGGAGAGTGCCTTTTTACACACTTTTCAGGTTCTGGTTTTAAATTATCTAGGTTAATTAACGAAATATGAAAAATCTGAGTATCGTGGCAGGCTTTGGACTATCCTTATACACAGTTTCAGATTTCTACACGCAGTAGATTTTCGGTAGGTCAAACAACCTTTTTTTTATTGGTACAAATTTAGCCATTGTAGTACATAGTTTTTTTCCCTAAATTTATACAAAAATGCATATCGATCAGCAATTAACTTATACCCCCACCCATACATGTTACATACATTTTTAATCCCTTGTAAGTGCCCCCTCTGAGTATTTTAGCGGGCTACTAGGGCAAGTTAAGCCTAGAAGCCACAACTACTTAAAACAGAGTTTCAAGGATTGGTGTTCACTCGCATGCAGAAATAAGTCAGGATAAAATGCAAACATAATTTTACTAAAAAAAATTAAAAGCATGATTAAATATGTTAAGTGTAAAGAAATAATGCCATAACTTCGGCCAACAAATTAACTCTGTCATTTAATGAGCTTTTGCTTAAATAAAGCACATGCCTGAAAAACATAACACGTAAAAAGAGCCATCCGAACATGAAGTAGCTCCAATATATAACATCTAAACAGGATCAATTTTGTAATTAACAGTGAAGCATGCAGTTATAGAAATAAGCCAATTAGGAACTAGCATATGTCATTGGCTCGATGATGCAATACTTAAACTGAAATTTAATCATCCATCTCCAGATAAGAGGAATTCGTAAATGTATGACATCATATCGACAGAAAAGGAAACGCTCGTAAGCTAAAGTTTGAAACGATATCGTAGCTAGACTAGAAAATAAGTATTGATGCCAATCAGTCTCAGAAATCAATCACCCGTGAAACATAACAACATGAAACATTGACATCAATACCAGATTTCGATATCGGCAAGAACGCCGCGATATGACATCAATGGCCTGCCTTCCACACATCTGGATGGTGTTACAAACTTAAACCCAAATCTTTATATGCAGTTTCATTAAAAAGGTATTTAAATATTTTCCAAAAGTGCTATTTTTTTTCTTCATTTCCAGTACAGCAAGATCCCAGTTAATATGCAATAAGCTGGGTGAATTAAGTAAAGTAGAGACGTGAAAACACGTAAAGAAAAACGTGATTTTAATTTCACGAAAACCTCGTTTTCGAATAGCAGTTACATATGTATTTTTGGTACTACTTAGTTATCCTGTCGACCAAAAATCTATCACCGAACTATAAGATTAAATGCCAATAATGGTTGATCGTAAATGTCACATTCACTTGACTTTAAGCAAGTTACACGTATTTACGTCATCAAGTGATTTTCATTTCGACGTTTTATTTGTATATTTATTAATGTTATACTATTTTATTTGTTCTTTCATTATTTAAAATAAAAATTACGTCAATTTGTATAATTTGGAGAGTGGTTTGGCAAATTATATAATTTGGCGAAATTGGTCGACGGAATAACTAAGTAGTACCGTATTTTTTAATTATTTTCATTATTTTTAAAAGAAAATAACCAAAAATATAATTAACGGTACTTTTCCGCTATACAGACACCATTGTCGCCAAGCGACAATGTAAATATGTAACTATATTTGGCACAGATGTCATATTGGCACGATTTTTTTCTGCCGCCAGTGTCATATACGCACCGGACAGTGGTGTAGCCAGGGGGGGGGGGGGTCTCTTACAGTCTCCTTACAACTCCTAAGTGTCCCTTCCAGAGCTGCATAAATCCGACCCGTTCGAAGCTTACTGCTGAACTTGGAGAATGTTCTAAAACTGTTTCGAACCATCTAAAATAAATTGGCTGAGAAGTACAAAAACAGAAACCACCATGAACCATTTTTTACACATTCTAATACTTCCAAAAAAGTGCTAATCCATCACAAATAAACTTATTACAAAAATTTAATTTCCTTAAAGACGACCAGATATCAGAAGCAACTATTAGATCGAATATGGTATCAAAAGTGGCGAGACATGAAAAATGGAAACCCAAAAGAATTATGGCTGAATAAGACAATTTTAATAAAACTGCTTTTTCCAGCATGGACTATATTTGATGTGTATGCTTCTTACATTACTAGTTTATGTAGCTGAAAATGCAAGATCTTTTTCTTAAAGTTAAAACCTTCCTACATAGCATTTTTAGTTTGCAGAAAATTTGCAACAATCTTGCTCTGAAAACCTGCAAAGTTGCAGTAATTTCAACATGACAAGACTGAAAGTTCATAACAAGACTGCAGCAAGATAACGCAAACGCCGGAGTCACCACTCTTTGAACATGCAGCTAACTTGTCGTGCAAGTTAAATTCATACTATATCAAATTTATTGCAAACTAACGGCAAACAAGTAATCAAAAATACTGCAAACTTACTGCAAAGTAGTAATCTTTCCATGTCTCACTATAAGTTTAACCCCTTCGAAGGAGTCCATAGACCTGATCAAGTCCATTGATGCGAAGCGGCGTCAGAAGGTGCATGCATCGGTTTTATCACAATAAACAAGTTTAGGTAATATTTGTACTTTTCATTTCGAGCATTTTTTGGTATTTAATAAGTATAGCGTTTAGAAAAAACGGTGCCTACCGAATTCTGCAAATGTGCTGATTGTCTATTTTCTCAACAGAGGGATTTTCTGCTTTCATCACTTTCGTGAATTAAAGACAGTCTTGCATCAGTTTCACAACAAACTACTCATGCAAGTGGGTGATGGTATACATTGCGGGAGATTTGCTGCGAATTTCTCAATTCAAATTTGTCACGGCAAGATAATATCAGAAAACATCAAACTTGCTGCTAATGTTCATGCTATCTGGGTTATCTCAAAATCTCCCATGGGGAGCGCGACGGATTACATGAACGGCTCATGCGATTGACACTTATGTGAAATCATTATCCAATATCTATTACAGCGCAAGTTCTTAATTCAATGGCAAGAAACTAAACATGGAAATTGCTGTTTTAAACTTAACCACTTGATCCTAACTTTATTGTAGGCAAATGTTATATAATATGAAACATGATTTAACCCATTCGCTGCCAAAACTATAAAGTAAGAATTTTCAAATTTTTTGTTTAAATTCGTTTGCTACCACAAATACAGAAAGGTAAATTTCGCTTTACTGATACAGCGAAATTTCTGCCAATAAATGAGGCAATTTCTTTAATTCTAAAATATGACAAAGTAATTAATAAATTAAAGCCACGAGTATACTTGTGGATGACAGCAAATGGGTTAATTAAATTTAACTCTTCAGTATGCGCTCATCTTTTTACATCACAGTGAATCTTTTTCATTGGTAAATATTAATATAACTTCAATGTATTATTAGTTGCAGTTATAGAGATTGGCTTTACATTTTTTATCCATGCTTTTTTAAAATTAAGACATTAAATAAGGGTATACCTAAATTCTTAAAGTTACTCGAAATACTTCTATTATACATACACAGTCAAGACAAGATTGCAAGGGACTGGTAAAAAGCTCCATTTTAGACAGGCTTCCACAGAAAGAAGTGTAATTAATTATGCTTCTAACATACACTACCTCAATAAGATCTATTGTTCGTTTCGCAGGGATTCTGAAACTCTTCCGTTTGAGACAGGATTCCGTTATAGAAAGATTCCGCTTTCACAGGTTTCACTAAAGAACGATGAAAATCCTCTTTTAGACAGGTTTTCAGTAAATTTAATTGTATCGCAATTCATATTAAGACCATGTAACGCTTCCGTTAAAGATAGGATTCTGTTATAGACAATTACTATTTTGGCAAGTTTTATTCTATTCATATGACATAAATAAATATATTTATATAAATACACAAAATTTGTAAAAATGGAACCAGCCTATAACGGAATTCTGTCTTGAACAGAAATGTTCCATAGTGCTACGGAAAAGAATACTATACAAATACACCCGAACCTGATAACACGAAAACTTGTGTAAAACGGAATTTTTCAGCAATATTTAGGATTTTATCTTGGCAGGTTTTACTATATATATAACCTGAACGAAAAATTGTGGACCCCCCCCCTCCCCCCCAAAACGAAATCCTGGCTACGCCACTGGCACCGGACACTAAACTGTGCCAAAGTGTCTTTATTTTGCTTTATATTTTCTATATATGCCAATATCTTGCCAATATATGACATCTGTCCCTTTATTTGTTCTTTCGTTATTTAAAATAAAAATTATGTCAATTTGTATAATTTGGAGAGTGATTTGGCGATTTATATAATTTGGCGAAATTGGTCGTCACGATAACTAAGTAGTACCAAATATATTTATTTACATTTATTTACTTATTATATTTTATTTACATACATTTTGGCATGGTGTCCGTATAACGGAAAAGTATCTAATTAACTATAGAACAAAACAATTTATATAATTTTAAAAAGAAAATAAAAGTAAATAAACATTTATTATTAAATAAACAACAATAGCCGGGTTACCATGTCAATCAAAATAATGCCATTTGGCGCCAATTAGATACCCCGGTGCGAAAATGAAATCTGTGCTTAATACTTTTCTTTTTGTTTTGTTTTAAAAAAAAAAAAGAAAGAAAGAAGTGAAAGCCATCAATTTTAAAGGTTTCAGTTTTAAATGAAAGTTTTGTATTTTAACTAAAATGAATGAAAGGATTTAAATGAAATTAATGAAATACAAAAAAAATGAGATGGGGAAAAATGTTTAGCGATATATCACCTGCGTCCTGCAAACATAAAAATACTGAGTTCTTGACAATTTTTCGATTATAGTACTTTTAGAAATAATGTATATGAAATTTAAAATATTTATTATTGAATGCAAAAATATAAATGAAAAAAATTTGATAATTTTTAACGCAAGTTGAATTATTATTAACAAAAGCATGAATTCTTCATATAAAGTATTTTTTAAATTAAAACACTGAAGTAAAATATCTAACCATATATAAACGCAAAGAAATAAGAAATCATTTGGACTTAGTATGAAAATCTAGAAACTTTTAATATAAAGCCAGAAAAAATGTGAAAGCACTTATGAAATATTCATAAAAAGGAGAATAATTCTAATGTAAAATTTGCAAAGTCATAAATTTCGTTTTTTCATAGTCAAATCGTTCCTTTAAAAGTTCACTGTAGCAATTTTCTTATGGTTACTGTCATTCATACAATTAATCAAGCAGGCGAATTTTTAAGAAATCTTATTTCGATATTTTAAAATAAAACTACTAGACCAGAAAAAAATATCGAGCTTCTTATATCTATCGTCAATGGACAACTGTTGGTAATAGAGCACTGCACCTATACAACTCTGAAAGATCCTTCCAGTCTATCACAATACATCGCACCACAGCTCCAAAAGTGGCATAACTCAAAAATTGGGTTTTTTGAGTTATGGCTACCATTCTACTTGAATTTTATGCCTTTACCAATCACCTAAAGTACCAGATAGTGCACTAAAAATCCAGCCACAAGGTAGAAGTTGTATTTGATAGATGGCAAACCACAGGACCCTTCCACAGCCAGGAAACAGTTTTTCTCATTTTCTGGAAAACAAAGTTTTTGTGTTATATCACTTTTGAAACAAGGATGTGACATGTTTTTTTCTTGTTATTTCCACAGCAACATTAAGATATATAAAAGTTATTTTTGTAGCTAATCAGCAAGAATACGTTTGCTGTAGCTAGACAACATATTTCATCAACCTCCTTATCCGAGCAATAGTCAAAAAGTGTGTTTATATTAACTTCCAGAATAGAATTTGAAAACAAATCAAAACAGACAGACATGTATTTCCTTTTAGTGAATCACAGCTTTTTTCAATGCGGTTTAAACATGGCAGTTCGAAATACGGGAAAATGTATTTCAAGTATTTTCAAAATACAAAATACTTTGTAAAACCATCAGAAAATACATTACAAAAATACTTTGATCTTATCGGTTTAAAATACAAATGTATTTCAAATACATGTATTTTTGATACTGCCCAACTCTGGTCCTCATATTAGCCAGGCTTGTATTAATGGAGTTCAACTGTATTTACACATGGTTTTTTATGTGAGATTATCAACAATTATTGATGTTGAGACTATCAACAAATCTGAAAGATAAAAATGTCGATTTTAGTTACACTTTTTTCTAAAAGTGAGGAACCAGTTTGCGCAGCTCGCTCACTTTTAGAGACTTCATCTCTTTTAGTCAAAAATGTGACTTATAGTGGCTCAAAAAGACAAGTTTTTAAAAAGGGAGAAAAGTGACTAACTCACATCCCAGGGTTAATTTAGGTTTCTAAACTGATTTATTTCGGCCATGCATTTTAATTGTAACTGTTGTATTTTTTTTTTAATGACAGGTTTTATTTATTTATTTTTACTATGTGATTGTGTCTGCCTTGGTAAGAGTAGGTATGACACAAAGTATGGAGAAAGGGCAAAAGGGAAGAAGCAGAAGTTTTAGAGCAGAGAAGAGTAATTAGATAATTTATTATTCATTTATTACAGAAGATTTTTTAATTTTTTAATTTTTTTTATTTGTGTACTCTGGAGAAGTAGATGGCATAAATGTGAGAAAGGCATTTCAATTAAGAAAAAAAGAAAAAAGAGAGAGAGATAAGATAAATTCTGACAAAATGCATTAGATTTTCATCCCTGAGATCAGAGAAACTCAAAAACATTCAAAAGTTTTTTTAGATTTTAAATTATGGGTGCTAAGAAAAGGGGAAAAGAGAGAAAATGAAAATTTGGGGAAGAAATTTAGATTAATTTCTAAAAATGTGGTAACCTGCTGAAAAGTTCTAGATTATCGCACCTGTGATGTTAGCCATCTTATGGCGTGAAGTTTATCATTTACAATCATAATAGATTCCCATATGTAATTTTGCCTCCAACACCATCTGGGAGAGGGGCTTAAGAGAATCTTAAAATGTGTATTTGTCTTTATACTCTTTTTTTTTTTTCTCATCCTATTCAGTCATATTGTCTAATAAATATTGTCTTTAGCATCTTTCTTTTCTTGTCAAGATCTGGTATTTGGTCATTCAGTAACATAGTAAAAAAATAATTTTAATTACAAAAAATAATAATAAATCGGACTTAAAGATTTTGAAAAATAGATGTTCAAAAATACACTTATGCTAAATTTCTAGAATTAATGAGCAACAATTGTTAGTTATGCAATCATAGTATTAAAAGTTATAAATTTTTTTCACTAGATGTCCTCTCATTTGGAAACAAAATGACATTTTGGTTCAGGTTTGGCTCAGAATTAGCAGTTTTGACGCAGATATTGCATCGTGGATAGAATAGGCAGTTTAAAAAAAAAAAAAAAAAAAAAAAAAAAAAAGATAATTGGAGTTTCCAAATAATTTTTAAATTAACAGTGTATGATTAAAAATCCATTGGTTAAAAAATAAATACATTTCCAATGCAAAAAATGACTATTTTTATATCCTGAAAATTTAGTAAAATAGAAATTAATAAAGGGAATAAAAATTATTATTAAGTATTCGCATGATAAAATTTTAATTTAAAAAAGAAAAGAAAAGAGAGTAAACATGACAGATTTTAAGCTCAAGTAATTTCTGTAAAAGAAATTTCGTTATTTTTTTTTAAATAATGAAAATAAAAATGTAAAATTTGTTATTGAATGATATAAAACACAGGGATGAAAGTGCACTAAAGCCATTTTGTAGCATCTTTGTAGCAGCAAAAATCAAATTTTGTAGCAGTAAAATCTATTTTTCGAGTAGCAAAAATTGGATTTTGTAGCAGTAAAATCCATTTTGTAGCAGCAAAAATTAATTTTGTAGCAATAAAAGCTGTTTTTGGAGCAGATTGAAACTCTAATGCTAATAAATACGAAATTTGCGTATTTTTCGTGATCTTTTGATGAAATTCGCATATTTTTCGCGATCTTTTGACGAAATTTATGTATTTTTCGGGATCTCTTGACGGAATTCGCATATTTTTCGCGATCTTTTGACGGAATTCGCTATTTGTTCACTATCTTTTGACGAAATTCGGTATTTGTTCACTATCTTTTGACGAAATTCGGTATTTGTTCACTATCTTTTGACGAAATTCGGTATTTGTGTACTATCTTTTGACGAAATTCGCTATTTTTTGACGAAATTCGCTATTTACCGCTATCTTTTGATGAAATTAGCATCTTTTTCGAAATCTTTTGACAGAATTTGGTGTATTTTTTTCGCATTTTTTTAACGAAATTCGCATTTTTTCACAATCTTTTGGCCCTGTTCTGTTAATTTTTTGAAGTAATTGGTGATCTTTTGACAAAATTCATGTTTTTTTTATTTCGCTATCCTTTGACAAAATTCGTATGTTTTCATGATCTTTTGACTAAATTCGCGTAATTCTCGCAATATTTTGATGAAATTTGCATATTTCTCGTGATCTTCCAACGAAATTTGAGTATTTTTCTCAATCTTTTGACGAAATTCGCGTATTTTTTTGCGATCTTTTGACAAAATTCATGTATTTTTCGACAAAATTCGAGTATTTTTTGTGATCCTTTGCTGAAATCAGCGTGTTTTTCGGTATCTTTAGACGAAATTAGCATGTTTTCGAAATCTTTTGACAAAATTTGCGGTTTTTTCACGATCTTTTGATGCAGTTTTTTTTTTCATTTTTAAAGAAATTAGCGATCTTTTGACAAAATTCACGGTTTTGTTTCGCGATCCTTTGACAAAATTCGCATGTTTTTAGCGATCTTTTGCTGAAATTCGAGATTTACGGTTTTTTGTGACCTTCCCATGAAGTTTGTGAATTCTTTCGCAATCTTTTAACGAAATTACAGTTTTTACACAATCTTTTGAAAGTGTTTTGTTCGTTTTTTGACAAAGTTAGCGAACCTTTGACAAAGTTCATGTTTTTTGCGATCTTTTGGCAAAACTCGCAACCTTTTGATGAAATTTGCATTTTTTCGTCATCTTTTAACAAAATGGGCGTTTTTTCACGGTCTTTTGACAGTATTTTGACGAAACTAGCGATCCTTTGGCAAAATTCACATTTTTCTCGCGATCATTTGACAAAATTCTCATGTTTTTCGCGATTTTTTGACAAAATTCGCGTGTTTTTCGCAATCTTTTGACAAAATTCGTGTGTTTTTTGCAATCTTTTGACAAAATTTGCGTGTTTTTCGCAATCTTTTGACAAAATTCGTGTGTTTTTCGCAATCTTTTGACAGAAATTGCGTTTTATTCGTAAATTTATTTTTTAATTGAAATTGTTTTTTTTTTACGAACTTTTGACCGCGCTTTGTTCGTTTTTTGATGAAATTAGCAATCCTTTGACAAAATTCACATTTCTTCTGTGATCATTTGACAAACATCGCGTTTTTTCGAAATCTTTTGACAGCGGTTTTGTTTGACGAAATCGTGCTAAATTTCATTTTGGTACCAACTATGTTTTGGTGCAAAATGGAAAAAAAAGTAGCTGTTTTGTAGCAGCTTGGTGCAGGAAAGCAGTTTTGGCACAGGTCTTACATCCCTGAAAACATGAATGTATATTTAGTTAAAAATAAAGAAGAAAGTATTCAATGAATTTTGTGATAAGATTCTTACTAAAAAATACAGTATATTAATATTTGGTACTTTTTATTAACAAAGATAAAATTCCGATCAAAGAATGAAAAAATATTAAGTAACAATTTAAAAAAAAAGTAAACAAACCTGTTTTTTCACAGTTCTGATGGCAAGGATTTTTTCAACCAACATATAATCTTCAGCATGATTATCCTTAAAAAACAAACAAAAATAAGGACATTAAATAAAAAATAAAGAAAGAAAAGAAAAAATGAAGATTAATAATATTTTTAATTTTAAGAAGATTTATTAAAGAGAAAGAAAGATTAACAATTCACAGCAGTTGAACAATAAATGGCTACTAGATAGTACCTATCAAAACTTGACAGTAAACAACTTAAAGTTTCACAGAAAAAAAGTTCATAACATCATTAAAATGCTAGAAATGTATAATGTTTACAAAATATTTGTCAACAATAATTAAAAAAAATAAAATTATCTTCTTCCAAAAAGAGCAACTTTTTTTTTTACCTTAAAATTTAACAAATAAAGACATTTATGAAATAAAAATTTTATTAGTTTTCTCAATTATAAACATTTAATTGCATACCAATAGATGGCCCCAAAGTTTCTGATATAAACATTTTTCCTTAAAAAACAGAAAATAATCACCTACTTTTCTTAGTATGTATGCTTTATCAATAAAAAACTATTTCTTAATCGATAATTACATGTCAAAGTTTTTAATTTTAAATACAAAATCATTAATTAAAAAATATATTGGGGATTATAAATCTCCTTAACTGAAATTTAAAAAAAAAATCAATTCTACAACTTTTCCTCCTGATATAAAACATAATTTACATTATTGAACTGGGTTATCAGAACACTAACAATATCTGAAAAACATCTTACACCAGGAACAGTTTTTGAACACATGCTCACTTTAGAAAACCAGAATTCCTCTTTCTGGCATGTTAGAACATCCGGCCATCTCAATTTTGTTCAATGTCTCTCTAAATTTCAAACCAGTTCAAAACTGGTTTTCCACTCCACTTAGCGACAGAAAAGCACAATTAAAGTGCTCATTGTGCAGACTCAGATCAGCCGAAATCGGTCTTAACAGATCAGCTTTGCTTTTAAATATGTATAGATAATGGAAGAGGAAATATGTAAAAGCTTTACTGTTTTCCAGAGTTTTTTTTCTTTTTTGCGTTAATAGATATAATTTTCATTGTAAGGTTATAAAAAAAAAGAAGAAGAAAGAAAAATATAATATTGTGTGTTATGCATGCACAATAAAGCAAACTAAACACAGTTAACATGAACAAAATGAAATATTTACAAAGAAGCAATATTGCTTTACACATACATATTTCTAACTGAACTACACACTTTCACTTTTAAGACATTCTAGTGACATCACTATACACATGCTCACAAAGTGTCCAATAAAAGAAGAAACTGAATGTTTTTCTAACATACAGAATATTTTGATCAAATGTTTTTCTTTGATTTTTTTTACTTAAAAAAGCAATTTCTTTCATAAATGAATTTTACAACACTTAAATAAAATAAATAATTAAATTGAAAGAAAACGAGTACTTTCTAGTTAGTTAAAAGAAGTATCTATATTATAAAGGACAAACATATCTGTGCGTAACGCATACGTCATTCTGCGAATGGCAACACTTTGAAATTTGAAATGAAATTTCGCTTTTGCAATTTTCACTACTGCAAAATTTTAAACTTCTAAACATCACACATTTTAAATGTTTACACCGTCGTATGCAGAAAAAAATGCACTTTTAAATGCAATTTGTTTGAAAGCTGTATCTCAATTTATTTTTGAGATATTAATTTTTTTTATAGTTTTTAATACCAATTTTCTAATCGTGGCAACTGAAGTACTTCATTTTTATTAAAAGTGGATTAGTTATTTTTATTGATTATATTCTTACTGATGCCATTTTCTCATTGCAATTAAAAATATCATTTTTAAAAATTTGAACAGAAAATGACGTTATGTTTTAAAAAAGACACAATTTCCCTGATGATGCTCTTATATTTCACTATTTTTTCATTTTGCTGATATTGAGTTTGAGACAACAGGCAAAATATTTCAGCGACTGAAAATGACGTCATATTTAAAAGTAAACGATGATTTTATTTGATAAAACGAGATATTTCCCCTTGAATACGTCTAAAAGATATAAATTTCTGGAATTTTTACGTGCAGGTACAGATATTATACTAAGACCTCAAATCACACGAGTGGGAATTTTAACATGGAAAGTTGTAATAGTTGACAAACATGACTTCAAGCTTGAAAAAATATTTATTAATAACCTATTGCGCGTTAAAATGTTTTTAAATGGTTAATATGGATGTGAAACGTGGAAAAGGACTTGATTCGGTTTAGAAGTAAAGGTAGAAAATTCTATGATTATATCAAGGTGAAATCATTTATGCGGATTTTTCATTCCATAACCAAGCATCAATTAATAACTTAATCAAAATTACTTATCTTGGTTATATGTTACTGATTATGTATATGAATAAAGTTTAATTTTTCAATAATTTTAACAGTTGAAGTTTATGAAAAAAGTATTTTGTTAATCTTAGGTTAAAATATGTCTTTGGAGAGTTAAATTAACAAGTGTAAGATGGATTTTTTATTCTAATTATTTTTTGTCGATGTATTATAAATTTGATGCAACACTTCCTTTGTAAACATTTTCTTTCGTCGAAATTCGACGGGTTCCACCTCGTTTAAATAAAGTCTGAATATTTTTATGTTTTTTATCAAAGTTAGTTACACATAAAATTTATATGAATCAACTGTAATTTAAGTTTTCTCTTTAGTAGGTTTAAGTAGCTCTTTAGAATAATAAATATTCAGTACCAAAATCCAGGCTCTACACAACTCAAGCCTTAAATCTGTCTTGCAATCAAGGCTACTAATTATGACAATGCCAACCTTGATGTTTATTTTTCCCCCTCATTAGGTGCACAGGTGCTTACATTTTCATTAGGAAAGGGGTTCAGAAATTTGCATTCTATGTATAGTGTCATGAAAATGAGATGAAATGGGGAAACAGAAGCATGGCATGCCTATTTTAAAGAAACGAGCCATAACTTTTATCTGAGGCAATTGCAAAAATAATCTAGACTCAACTGACTTATGCAAATTTAATACTGAGAGTATTAGTAAAAAGTTATATACATATTAAATAATTTGAAATACTTAAACTACAAAAAAGAAAATACAGTAAACTCTAAGGCAGAATTGATTGGGACCGGAAAAATTTTCCGTAGTACACCTAGAAAATATTCCGCCTTATGCAAAACCGGCAAAAAAAAAAATAAATAAAAAATGCACAAGTCATACATCTGTGTTTTTTTTTAAGGTTTGCAACCTTTATTAGTGTTCTTTATAAGAAAATTTATAATGAAATTAGACTTGTTAATGTTATTAAATTTATTGTTTTTAATAAACTTGAAAAATATTTTTTGAACACTAAAATAATTAGTATGAATACGGAATTGCTTCAAGTCTGAAGTTTAATTACAATCATTTACTTCAATGAATACAAATGCTTTCCTTATATTTCACATAGTACACTAGAGAGTATAAAAATAATCTTTTGTCGATGCTTGTTTTTTGTTTTGATTTACAAAGCATTCTTCAGTAACACATTGTAAGGTACCATTTCTTCATTTCTTTATTTAAAAAAAAAATAATAATAATCAAGGTACCTAATGCTTCTCAAGGTGTCCTGATATTTCTGAATTCCACCGCTGTCTTCAACATTTTCAGAATAGTGGTCTTCATTTTCACTATCACTGGCCATATCATGATATAGCTGTATCAAAACGTCCACAAATGTATTAGCTTCAATAATTCACACTGCATATTCAGCTGATACATAATCTGCTTCATTAATCTTTTTATAGCTAAGTATGCATTTTAAATCATTTATTAGACTTTGTAACTTATTTTCTCCAGCTGTTCAACTGATTCTTGGTCCTTTTCGAAGATGGAATTGCATATCCGACCTTTCATAAAACAATGAGCTATCTTTTCCGGCAACATTTCAGAGCAAGGTTTGGCAATCCATTTGACACCATATAAAACAGTGATGTTGTTTTGTTACTTCGGTGGCTGAAGAGCATACATCATAAGATGCAATAAACGACCCTAACAGATATTTTTTGTAGTGAGCTTTGATCATTTTTACAATTCCTTGATCCATTGGTTACGTTACTTCAGTAATATTCACTGAGAGAAATTGTAACATATTATACTCGACAGTTTGACGTCGACAAGATGCATTACAGTGAAGCAACAAAATTTGTCTATTTTTCATAATTTAAAATCATTTGGTTATTGAATCCAGGAATTTTTCTGTCACCTCCAACTCACAGGTAGTTGTTTATCAATGTCACATTCTTGAAAGATAGAGGCTTTTTTGATTGTCCAATCACTAAAAGACAAATCAGACTTTTTTTGTAAGGAACTTAACTGGCAAAACACAATAAAATAGCCCGGTCTCATCCCAAACATATTTGTTGTAGCGATTTAGTAAAATAGGAGTTAATTTTATAGTTCAAAGTCCATAGGCAGAGTTTACACATACGTATGCTCCCAAAGTGAAGTTCGGCACAGATGAACAGTTTTTCTCCAGAACTGCGCGAGTAAAGGAACTGTCTTGTTTCTAGCTAAAAACAATTCTCTATTTAACTTTGTGTAATGATATCCTATCGAGGCCTCTCAGCATCTTCATTTTATAGAGTGAGCATCCAAAGTGTTCTGAAGTGGTTCTCAAGCACTGTTAGCAGGGTTGGCATCAATCGATTACTTTTTTAATCGATTGATTAGTTGATTAAATATTCAATCACAGGAAATTGACACCAAATTCAATTTGAAGCATTGATTACATTAAAATAATCACTGATCGTTAATCTATGGGTTGGATTGAAACTAAGCTTAATCGTCAATCTTTAGTCATGATTAAAAAATTAATCATTAATTTTCAATCTAATTAAAATTTTGCACAACCCTGCTGTTTACTTTCTTAAATTCGCTTTCATTGCTACGAAATTCTTAAGAGCCACTATACAATTTTCCTTATTGTACATTATACAGGGTCACACAAAATTATTCAAATAAACCAAGGTCAATATGTTTAAATTATTTAGGGGGATTAGGGGCAATTAAACCTGTTTAATAAAACTGATATGCTCTTTTATAATTATTTTAGGCAAATAGGAGTAATATTATCAATCATTTGATAGTCACAAATTGATGGTGATAGTTCCTGCTCCCTCATAGACTATACTTCATGTCGGTGCCACTTCCTTCAATGGATGCAGAGGTGAAAAAGTTCTGAAATTGCGAAAAGTAAACACTAATTACTTTTCCCTCCCAGTTATCCGACTCTACCCTAACAATTACCCCTTAGCTGTTTCTTTCCTTTTTTTTTGATACAATAAATTAAAAATAAGGACCCGGCACCACTTTTTATTACTAAAATATTTGACTTTATACAATCGAAAAAGTTAGGCCATTTAACAAACCATTTACAGTTAAAATTAAGTGGAACCCAAAAGCTTTTAGAATCGAAGATAGCAAACTCATTTTGCCCGAACGGCACTCGGGCAAAACAGTTAAGGGGTTAAAATAATGCCAGGCTTAACAAGTTTTTGCCCAAAATTCACTCTGAACTTGTATTGCCTATATGTCTGTATTCTGTTTAAAAGGTATTCTTCTACAATTTTATCAAAGTAACAGAATTTGTCTAATGTGATTTTGATAATTTTTAGTTAACCGTAATTTTTAATTTTAACTCCTTACTTAAAAGGTAAAATATATATAATTAATATTATAAATGTTGATATAATTAGATTTCTTTTTTCAGAAAAAATTAAAAGGTCTTACTTATACTGTACAAATGCAACACATGAAGTTGCTAAGCAGCCGATATTGAATTAAAATCTGCCTGTCTGTTTTTAGTTTTTTGTACTCCTTTGTGTACTCAAGGAATATGGAATGTTGGGTATTGTCAAAAACTTAAATTTAAGAAGTTTTTATTATTTATTATTTTTTTCTGTTTATTATGCTTAGTATTTAACTATTCATCATCTAATATTATTTAGATAACCTTTACTCCGAGTTGTTAGTATCAACTGTTATCTATGTATGAATAAAAGTGACTCGGCCATAGAATTATGAGAAAAAAATATGATGTAGAATAATGTTAACAAGTCTAAATAAAAGAATGACTGGCCTGCCTTGGCTTATCTTCGTATGATATAAGAAGCAAAAGACGTCATTTCTTCATTATGATGGCACTAACACATTTTGCAGTTACGGCATGAAACTTTAGTATGTTATATATCTTGACTAGTACAAAATAAATATTTCAGCCTACCGTGTGATATCTTGGTATGATATGAGCAGAAGGGAAGCCAATTCATCAATTTACGGTAGTGTCTCGTCATCAAGTTTTGAGATGAAATAGCTGCCAAATTAATGTTTTAACAACAAATTATTTAAATATTTTGTTTTGAATGCAAGAAAACACCATTCACCTCTGTTTTTCTTGAAGACTATGGAAGAAAGATAGCTTCAAGCACAGATGATTTAAACCCCTTCCCCCCACCTGAAAACTTAAAGGTAATTTTCGTTATGTTAAGCACGCCGAGCTCGAGGAAGGCGAATAATGATAAAATGCGAGTAAAAGACTTTTATATCGGAAAACCCCACAGGCTTCATGCTCACTTATTACTCACACATTGGTCCTATTGTTCTCATATCTTACCAAGATATCACGAGGCAGATTAAATATTTTATGAAACTGGTCAAAATCTGCAGCATGTAAAACTTTCATACCAAAACGCAATAACATGATTAGCAAAATGGCGAATTGGTGCCCTGTTCTGCTCATATCTTAGAAAAATATCACAAAGCAGACTGAATTATTTGTAGTACTAATATGCATATTCACTGCTTTAAAATTTCATATTAAAACTCAATTGTACGATATCTGCAAAATAAAGAACTGCACATTCTACCAATATATTGCAGGGATGAGAATTGCAAAAAAGCAAAAAGACTGAAACCACGCGCAAACAAAAAATTGTACCACATTTTATCCGTAAAAGATACTTTAAGAAATAAAACCAGGGTCTGATTTCCGGGAAAATGGAGACAAGCGCACAAGCCTGTATACTACATTACAGGAGTGAAAATAGCCAAATTACACACAGTTCTTAAAACATTGAGCGTAGGTCATATGAAATGCTCGACTTATCAGAATCATGGCCACTCCTGAAAATGAAATAATTTAATTAAGAATAGGGTTTTTGTGTGTAAATTTTTTAGCAAAAAATATGAAAAACTTAGTGAAAATCACAATGGTTAATTATTTTTGGTTACACGGGCTAAATGGAACAGGACATACAGTCAGCTTAAAGTAAATTCTGAATCAGGAGCGATTCTGAGTAAAAAAAAAAAAAAATTGAAATTCACAGCAAATTTTCTGAAAGGTTACAAAAGAGGGGGGAAGGAGAGGATACACTAAAAGCACTAAATACATGTATTTTTCGCGCCATTTTGACGAAATTTGCCGCTTTTTCGCGATCTTTTGGCGAAATTTGCAGCTTTTTCGCTATCTTTTGGCGAAATGTACCGCTTTTTCGCGATCTTTTGACGAAATGTACCGCTTTTCCGCGATCTATTGACGAAATTCACCGTTTTTTCGTGAACTTTGGACGAAATTTGCCGTTTATTCGCGATCTTCTGATGATATTTGTAGTTTTTTCGCTATCTTTTGACAAAATTTTCTGCTTTTTTGCGATCTTTTGACGAAATGTACCGCTTTTTCGCGATCTATCGACGAAATTTACCGTTTTTCGCGATCTTTTGACGAAATGTACCACTTTTTCTCGATCTATCGACGAAATTTACCGTTTTTTCGCGATCTTTTGACGAAATGTACCGCTTTTTCGCGATCTATCGACGAAATTTACCGTTTTTTCGCGAACTTTGGGCGAAATTCGCCGTTTATTCGCGATCTTCTGGTGATATTTGTAGTTTTTCGCGATCTTTTGACAAAATTCTGCTTTTTCGCGATCTTTTGACGAAATTTGCCGTTTTTTCGCGATCTTTTGACGAAATTTGCCGCTTTTTCGCGATCTTTTGACGAAATTTGCCGCTTTTTCGCGGTCTTTTGACGAAATTTGCTATTTTTATCGCGATCTTTGGACGAAATTTGCCGTTTATTCGCGATCTTCTGACGATATTTGTAGTTTTTTTTTGCGATCTTTTGGTGACATTTACCGCTTTTTCGCGATCTTTTGACAAAATTTGCCGCATTTCCCGATCTTTTGACGAAATTTCCCATTTGTTCAAGTTCTTCTGACGAAATTTATAGTTTTTTCGCGATCCTTTAACGAAATTTGCCGTTTTTTTATCACCTTTGAATGTTCTTTCGAAATCTGAAGAAAAGCGGAATCGATAGGAAAGTGAAAATTTCGGAAAATAACAAAATTTTGCAGGAGAAAAAATACGGAATCCTCGGAAAAAGGCGGAATTTCGAGGGAAAAAAACGGAAATTCCTTGAAATAACAAAAAAGCGGAAATCAGCCAAAAGACGGAAAATTCTCATCCCTGATATTGTGAGGTAGATTGAAATATTTATATTATACTAATCGATATTTACAACATAAAATGTCCTGCTGAAATTCGATAATGTGATAGTGTCGTAAAAATGATGGATTGGCACGCCGTTCTACTCGCACTGTATGAAAATATAAAGAAGCAGGCTGAAGTATTTGTATTGTATTAATCAATATCATTAACGTGTCAAAATTTAATGCTGAAACTGAATAACATATTTGTAACACTGAATGACGATTTAGCTCACCGTTTTGCTCATATCGTAACTAAGATATCACATGGCAGATCAACACTGCTTAATGTACACTTAATAATCTGTTTCTAAATAATTAATTCTTCTTGGGACACTCTGACGTAGTGACTTATAGGATAATACAGTGAAAAATTGGGTCTCAATTGTATTACATGACGTCATTTTCGTTCATCGAATTTAGTCTGCCGGCGGGGGAGGGAGGAGGGATCCTACCAAAATATTTTAAAAGTACTTTCTTTAAGCTTTAACTTTGCATTAAGTTAATCTCGGAACTCAATGACGCTAAATTACTGCCAAAGTCAGAAATTCGCCCCCCTGCTGCTCATATCGTAATAAGTTATGCTGAGGTAGGGGAGACATTTATTTAACTATCGTTTATAATCTTGTCCCATATCATAATTTCCGCTTGTAACTGGATTACGTAGTCATTGTTGTTGCCACTGCCTGTTTTATAATATCAAATGTGAATAAAAATAGATAAGAAGAAAAGGGAAAAAGATCAATGACAAAAAAAAAATTACCCTCTATCGAAAAATATAAGAATTAAAATAAAGTTGTGGGACATATAAATATTTCGATTAGAAACAATACCATTATTAAATACATTCATTCATAATATAAACACGAAGATTTCAATTATATAGGGAAACATGCTAGAGTAACGCCCACTGGAGGAGCTTCCTGTTCAAAAAAAAAAAAAAAGAAAAAAGAAAACTAACCACTAAACATGTGCTAACATATATTCGTATTCTTTTGGACGGCGCTGCTAAAAAAAAACAAAAACACCTATATACACATATACTCTAGATACATACTCTTCAGGAGAAAATTGCTGTAAGTGATAGTGACAACATACTAAAATTATATTATAGTAGCGTTCCACAAACACCGCATTTAACATATATTCGTTTAATCAGTAGTTTCATAAAATATTTTCACAAATTCATGTCATAAAATCGTTTTATAAGGATTATTCAGGCACCAATTTTATCGATTTTGTATAAAAATGAGCACTTATACATTCGTTGTATTCATATATAGTTTTCTTCCTTCGAAAAATATTCAGAACTTGTTTTTTAAAAATCGAGTCATACCGAGCCCGACCAGAAAGAGTCAAAACGTACTCGAAACCGAACCAAATCCAAAATATTTAAAGACAACCCGGTATAAGACAAGACCCGATGCAGGACCTTAGCAGCGATCAAGGGTGATTAAACCAGAAGAAGCTTGAAAAAAAAATAATAATAATAATAAAATATAATAAAGGTCCCAAAGCCAGAACAACACATGAAGTTTTTAATCATAAATCCTTCATTAGATTGACTATTTAGATTGAGAATTGATTTAATCGTAAACAAAGCAAGCGACTACATCAAAATAATCATTGTCATTACTCTATGAGTAGGATTGAATTAATTTAATCGTAATCTAAGCATTGATTACATTAAAATAATCACTGATCAGTAATCTACGAGTTGGATTGAAACTAAGCTTAATCGGTCAATCTTTAGTCATGATTAAAAAATTAATCGTTAATTTTCAATCATTAATCTAATTAAAATTTTGCACAACCCTGCTGTTAAGTTTATGGGGACATTAATTTATCTGTAGTGTCAAAGTTAAGTGTTATATTACAATTTACAGTCTGATAACGTCAGTTCGAGAGTCGTGAAGTTGAATGGGTGACCATTCGAAATAACCTTTGTTAAAAATTTAACAAGGCTCTTGACCGCAGGTACTTGTTTCAGAGGGGGATAATTATGTTTCATTTTTAACGTAATCTTCATAAACAAAATTACTTTAATTTTTAAAATATCCCTTTTTCCACCTTATCCAAAATTTTGGTTTCAGCGAGACCTTAAAACCTTTCTGTTTCCACGTTAGGCAAGATTCAGGTTTATGCATCATGAATTAATGTTATTTTCTATGCGTTCGCCAGGACTTTAAAAAAATTCCACGTTAGACTGATTTCCAGCTTGCACAGCCTTAGACAGAATTTACTGCATATTATAAATGACATTACCATTTGGCTTTAACTGTGATAAACCCTAGCCAAATATTCCAAACATGTAGCACAAATGCACTGCATGCACATATTTTTTAATTTTGAGTAGAAAATGAAATAAGCAATTACCATTTAAACCAAAATCAATTAAGCAAATACCTAATGTGTATTATTTCATATACATTCCAAATTTTGTTCATTACTGTACACTAGCTAGTCAGGTCTGTCAAAAGAGGACACTCCACACCCCAGATTTTGACAGATCTGTATTACCCCTGGACTGTGGCTTTGCATGCGTAGTCAGTCAACCTTTTCACATGTTAATATTAATTAGTGATGCAACGAATAGTGGTTTGGTCGAATAACCGAATAGTCGGCCTATTCGGCCGCCAAATATTAATTCATAAATTCTGATTTAAACCAAAATAATATATATTGATATCTTCATATAATTTTAATTAAACATATTCAGCCTTAAAGATAATTAAAATCAAAATTTAAATTAGTTTTAATTCAAATCAATGGGTGCTCTTGGAAAAGTGTTTAAAAGTTTATTGAAACCTTTTGAATAAGTTACAGTAACAATTAGTTCAACATCACTTATTTTGGAAATTATTCCAATGGTGGAAACTTTATTCATCAAAGCCTGAAAAAAGGAATGCATTTTTTGGTGTTGAAGCATTTAAAAATGCCTGGCTCAAAACATGAATGCATGCTTTAAACATATTCATGATAACAGACAGTTTTGCATTTCAACTTAAAAAAAAAAATAAATAAATAAAAAATGCAAGATTAAACCTGGGGTCTACCCAGGTTTAAACTTTCATTTTTTTTATATAAAGCTGAAGAAAATCATCTGAAGTTAAATCTCGACAGATTCTACTTATGACTGCTATCTCAAACAATGAGATTCCTGAAACTGAAACAAATCAGAAACAAACAAAGATTTTCATAACGAGTCAAAGACCATATTTTGGGATTGCTTTATGCAGATTTCAACTACTAAACAGAAACAAAACAGTTAACAAATTCCAGCCCTTACAAATGACGAACAGCAGTTATTTTGATAAATCACTCTTAGATAAAAATGAAAGTTCACTAAACTGGTGGAAAGCTAATTCTATTGAATGCCTAATACTTAAGCATAATAAAATCATTTTTATAATATATATAAAATTCAAACAATTAAATTTACTAATTTATATTTACTATTTTATATTTATATAAATTTTATATTTTATTTATTGTACGTTAAGAAAATTCAAATGATTATTAAATTTACATTTATTATTTGAAATAAAATTGTATTACAGATTAAGGAAATTTAAATGCTTATTAAATTTATAACACATAAATATAAACATACAGGTATGTTATTTAAAATATATCAATTGATATTATTCATTTTAAATATAAATTATTTTGTTTTAGTATTCAGCTGAGCTATTCAGTCGAATACTGTATTACTCGGTCAAACCAAATATTCGACCAAGCTGAATAGGCCGAATATCAAATATTCGTTGCATCCCTAATTTTAATTATCTATCAACAAACAATATTCTTAAGCTGTGATTTGTAGAACAGTTATGTGTGTTATTTTAATTTAAACTAACAGGAATGACCGAGCTAAGCTCAGTCAAAATTAGCTTTGTGTTTTTCTCGATATATTATTATCACTGAATCATTCTGGCTGTTTTAGATGCAATTAGCTTGACCCTGAACCATGATGACCCAAAATGACCCACCACAAATCAGATTTTTTTGAACATGCGACCTAACAATTCTCTTCTCGAGCCTGAAAACGATGGAATACAAAATTTAGTGAAAATTGTTAGTCGTTTTCTAGATAAAATAAGCTTGACCCACGTTATAAAAAAATGACCCACTAAACGAAATTTATCGAACATGTGACCTATTCCAATGGTCTTTTTGTACTGTGAAACGGTATAATAAAAATTTTTGTCAAAATCGTTTGAGCCTTTTTGAGATACAGTTAGCTTGACCCCGACACATTATCACCAAAATGACCCACTAATAGGATTTTCTTCAGCATGCGACCCAGCCCAATGGTTTTACCTTGTCCAGAAACTGTGTAATACAAAGTTTTGTCAAAATTGTTTGAGCCACTTTTTAAATACAATTAGCTTGACCCTAACCCATTGTGGCCCAAAATGATGCACTAATCGAATTTTCTTGAACATGCGACCTAGCCCAATGGTCTTCTCGAGCCTGAAAAGGATAGAATACAAAGTTTAGTGAAAATCGTTTCAGCCGTTTTTTAGATACAATTAGCTTGAACCTGACACATTGTGACCCAAAATGACCCACTAATCGAATTTTCTCGAACGTATGACTTAGCCCAATGTTCATCTCATGCCCAGAAACTGTATATTATAAAATTTTGTGAAAATGTCTTGAGCCATTTTTTAGAATCAACTAGCTTGACCCTGACCCAATGTGACCCAAAATTACCCACTAATCAAATTTTCTCAAACATGTGACTTAGTACAATGGTCATCTCATGCCCAGAAACGGTATATTACAAAATTTGTGAAAATGTCTTGAGCCGTGTTTTAGATATAATTAGCTTGATCCTGACCCATAATGACCCACTAATCAAATTTTCTCGAACACGTGACCCATACCAATGGTCTTTTTGTGCCCGAAAACGATAGATTAGAAAATTTCGTCAAAATCGTTAGAGCCATTATCTAGATAACTTAGCTTGACCCACGTTGACCCAAAAATGACCCACTAATCGAATTTTCTCGAACATGCGACCTAGCCCAATGGTCTTCTTGAGCCCGAAAACAATAGAATACAAAATTTAGTCAAAATCGTTTAAGCCGTTTTTTAGATACAATTAGCTTGACCCTGACCCATTGTGACCGAAAATGACCCACTAATCGAATTTTCTCGAACATGTGACTTAGCCCAATGGTCATCTCATGCCCAGAAACAGTATATTACAAAATTGTATGAAAATGTCTTGAGCCCTTTTTTTTTTAGATATAATTAGCTTGACCCCGACCCATAATCACCCTAATCGAATTTTCTCGAACACGTGACCATCCCAATGGTCTTTTCATGCCCGAAAACGATAGATTATAAAATTTCGTCAAAATCGTTAGATCCGTTATCTAGATGAACTTAGTTTGACCTTGACCCATAATGACTCACTAATCGAATTTCCTCGAACACGTGACCCATCCCAATGGCCTTTTCGTGCCCGAAAATGATAGATTACACAATTTCATGAAAACACTTTGAGCCTCTATCTAGATAAACTTAGCTTGACCCACGGTGACCCAAAAATGAACCACTAATCGCATTTTCTCGAACATATGACCTAGCCCAATGGTCTTCTCGAGCCCGAAAACGATAGAATACAAAATTTAGTCAAAATCGTTTAAGCCATTTTTTAGATACAATTAACTTGACCCTGACCCATTGTGACCCAAAATGACCCATTAATCGAATTTTCTCGAACATGTGACTTGCCCAATGGTCATCTCTTGCCCAGAAACGGTAAATTACAAAATTATGTGAAAATGTCTTGAGCCGTGTTTTAGATATAATTAGCTTGATCCTGACCCATAATGACCCGCTAATCAAATTTTCTCGAACACATGACCCATCCCAATGGTCTTTTTGTGCCCGAAAACAATAGATTAGAAAATTTCGTCAAAATCGTTAGAGCCGTTATCTAGATAAACTTAGCTTGACCCACGTTGACCCAAAAATGACCCACTAATCGAATTTTCTCGAACATGCGACCTAGCCCGACAATCTTCTCGAGCCCGAAAATGATAGAATACAAAATTTAGTCAAAATCGTTTAAGCCGTTTTTTAGATACAATTAGCTTGACCCTGACCCATTGTGACCCAAAATGACCCACTAATCGAATTTTCTCGAACATGGGACTCAGCCCAATGGTCATCTCATGCCCAGAAACGGTATATTACAAAATTGTGTGAAAATGTCTTGAGCCATTTTTTAGATATAATTAGCTTGACCCTGACCCATTACTGACCCATAATCATCCTAATCGAATTTTCTCGAACACGTGACCATCCCAATGGTCTTTTCATGCCCGAAAACGATAGATTATAAAATTTCGTCAAAATCGTTAGAGTCGTTATCTAGATGAACTTAGTTTGACCTTGACCCATAATGACTCACTAATCGAATTTCCTCGAACACGTGACCCATCCCAATGGCCTTTTCGTGCCCGAAAATGATAGATTACAAAATTTCATCAAAACACTTTGAGCCTCTATCTAGATAAACTTAGCTTGACCCACGGTGACCCAAAAATGAACCACTAATCGCATTTTCTCAAACATATGACCTAGCCCAATGGTCTTCTCGAGCCCGAAAACGATAGAATACAAAATTTAGTCAAAATCGTTTAAGCCATTTTTTAGATACAATTAACTTGACCCTGACCCATTTTGACCCAAAATGACCCATTAATTGAATTTTCTCGAACATGTGACTTGCCCAATGGTCATCTCTTGCCCAGAAACGGTAAATTACAAAATTATGTGAAAATGTCTTGAGCCGTGTTTTAGATATAATTAGCTTGATCCTGACCCATAATGACCCGCTAATCAAATTTTCTCGAACACATGACCCATCCCAATGGTCTTTTTGTGCCCGAAAACAATAGATTAGAAAATTTCGTCAAAATCGTTAGAGCCGTTATCTAGATAAACTTAGCTTGACCCACGTTGACCCAAAAATGACCCACTAATCGAATTTTCTCGAACATGCGACCTAGCCCGACAATCTTCTCGAGCCCGAAAATGATAGAATACAAAATTTAGTCAAAATCGTTTAAGCCGTTTTTTAGATACAATTAGCTTGACCCTGACCCATTGTGACCCAAAATGACCCACTAATCGAATTTTCTCGAACATGGGACTCAGCCCAATGGTCATCTCATGCCCAGAAACGGTATATTACAAAATTGTGTGAAAATGTCTTGAGCCATTTTTTAGATATAATTAGCTTGACCCTGACCCATTACTGACCCATAATCATCCTAATCGAATTTTCTCGAACACGTGACCATCCCAATGGTCTTTTCATGCCCGAAAACGATAGATTATAAAATTTCGTCAAAATCGTTAGAGTCGTTATCTAGATGAACTTAGTTTGACCTTGACCCATAATGACTCACTAATCGAATTTCCTCGAACACGTGACCCATCCCAATGGCCTTTTCGTGCCCGAAAATGATAGATTACAAAATTTCATCAAAACACTTTGAGCCTCTATCTAGATAAACTTAGCTTGACCCACGGTGACCCAAAAATGAACCACTAATCGCATTTTCTCAAACATATGACCTAGCCCAATGGTCTTCTCGAGCCCGAAAACGATAGAATACAAAATTTAGTCAAAATCGTTTAAGCCATTTTTTAGATACAATTAACTTGACCCTGACCCATTTTGACCCAAAATGACCCATTAATTGAATTTTCTCGAACATGTGACTTGCCCAATGGTCATCTCTTGCCCAGAAACGGTAAATTACAAAATTATGTGAAAATGTCTTGAGCCGTGTTTTAGATATAATTAGCTTGATCCTGACCCATAATGACCCGCTAATCAAATTTTCTCGAACACATGACCCATCCCAATGGTCTTTTTGTGCCCGAAAACAATAGATTAGAAAATTTCGTCAAAATCGTTAGAGCCGTTATCTAGATAAACTTAGCTTGACCCACGTTGACCCAAAAATGACCCACTAATCGAATTTTCTCGAACATGCGACCTAGCCCGACAATCTTCTCGAGCCCGAAAATGATAGAATACAAAATTTAGTCAAAATCGTTTAAGCCATTTTTTAGATACAATTAGCTTGACCCTGACCCATTGTGACCCAAAATGACCCACTAATCGAATTTTCTCGAACATGGGACTCAGCCCAATGGTCATCTCATGCCCAGAAACGGTATATTACAAAATCGTGTGAAAATGTCTTGAGCCGTTTTTTAGATATAATTAGCTTGACCCTGACCCATTACTGACCCATAATCATCCTAATCGAATTTTCTCGAACACGTGACCATCCCAATGGTCTTCTCGTGCCTGAAAACGATAAATTACAAAATTTCGTCAAAATCATTAGAGCCGTTATCTAGATGAATTTAGCTTGACCACCCATAATAATCCACTAATCGAATTTTCTCGAACACGTGACCCATCCCAATGGTCTTTTCGCGCCCGAAAACGACAGATTACAAAATTTCGTCAAAACCGCTCGAGCCGCTATCTAGATAAACTTAGTTTGACCTACAGTGACCCAAAAATGACCCACTAATAGAATTTTCTCAAACGTGTGACTTAGCTTGATGGTCTTCCCGTAATTCAAAACTGTAGAATATAGAGTTTAGTGAAAATCGTTAGAGCCGTTTTTCAGATATAAATAGCTTGAACCACAGTGACCCAAAAATGACCCACAAATCGAAATTTCTCGAACACGTAACCTAGCCCAATAGTCTTCTCGTACCCGAAAATGGTTGGATACAAAATTTAGTCAAAATCGATTGAGCTGTTCTTTAGATATAATTAGCTTGAGACTGACCCATTATGACCCAAAATGACCCACTAATTGAATTTTCTCGAGCATGTGATCCATCCCAATGGTTCTACCATGCCCAAAAATGGTAAAATACAAAAATTCGTCAAAATCATTAGAGCCGTTTTTAAGATAAAATTTACATACACGCTCACATACACACACAATTTTTGCTCGCATTATAGTATAAGAAAAATTCTATCAAAATGAGTCTAGGTTTGTTTAGAAGATCCAACTGACTAGGCAAACAAGGACTGGCTTAAGAAATGAAAAAAATTCTTACAGCAACAGTCTGGACTAATTTTCCATCCTTGTTATTCTGGTTGAAGTCCATTTCAATGGTCTCATCATCCGATAAATGCAATTCTATGTCATCAGTATATTTCTTTCGCTCTGTATTTCTTGCTGATCTCCTTTTCTGTAATAATTTATATATATATATTATATAAACCAAATAAAAAAGCATAAGCATTCCAAACAATACATACTGATTTTAAAGAAAAGAAAATTAAAACAAAAGCAAAAATAAAAATTAATTTACCATGTTAAAAATTAAATCAAACTTACTGTAACACCATCACCTTCCGTAGGAGATGGAGGTGGAGTCTTTTCTACGTCAGAATTATCAAAAATTTGCAGAGCTTTCTTTTTCTTCTTTTTGCTTGTAAATTTCAAAGCAATCCTAAATAAAAGAGGGGAAAACATTAAATAACACATTTTACTCAATATAGATTTCGAAAAATATAACCTTTGGGTTCTAGTTCAAGTTTTCATGGGTTGATAGAGGCAAAAATTTACACCTTCACTAAATTCCTCATAATAAAAGAGATCCCCTTTCAAAATAAACATTAAAGCACATTTGTTTATATTTTGTAGGGATTTGAAACTTGTAAACATAATTAAATTCTTTTGTACAGCCCTATATATTACCAACAGATTTTTATATGCACCACATATTAAGCTAAAATTTAATTCAGGTTAAAACTACTGAAATCACACTTCCAGACACTACCGAACCCTAGGAGACCATGTATCCAGTTCATTGTGTGACCCTATACATGATTTTACTTATATTATACAAATAAATATCTTTTAGTATACTAAATATAGTTCAACTTGAATGTGCATAGCTCAATTAAAAGCCATCTTTAAGCCATTCACGCTGATACACCGCAATGCATACAAATTGTTTTTAGTAGCCCTACAATCACTCAACTGCAAGAAATTGACACAACTTGCAAAAATTCAGTTTGCGTTTATCCCATTAATACGTCTATCATAGATGCGTCTTTCTTTAGGAAAAGTTTCATAAGTGTATGTATCTGTAAAATCACTTTATTATGCCATTTGTGACCACAGAAAGGGGGCTAATGGTGTGGAGAAGTAAAATTATCCAACCTTCCAAACCTCATCTATTTGTTCATTCGTAAGTGTTTTATGCTTTTATGCATGCTTTTACTGCTGCATGTAGAGCTAAGTGCTATAATTTCATGTTACAGTAAAAACATGCATAAAAGCATAAAACACTTACGAATGAACCTCTCCAGTGAAATTTACTTTTGTCGAGATGTGTCACTTTTGTTGCAGGTGAGCAATATGATCCATAGCATTTATACACATCACATACTATGCAAAAATTTAGTTAAACACACATACCATAAATGAACTTTCAGAAATTATTGCTAATAGACAGTACTTCAGATACAATACTACATCCCAATTTTTGGTGTGTACCTGTAAATTAACGATAAATACTATGCATGTCATGTTATACAATAAATATCTTGTAGTAAAACTCAGTAATGAATTTTAATTTCATTATATTTCAAATAGTGTAACATCATTAAAATAGACTAATATTTATTGGAATTCTTTTGTGTGGCCTTATAAATGAATAATAAATGCTTTGCACCCCATATTCAACAGAATGCATGTTTTCGTGCACTTCATAAATGCATATAAATTTAATTGTGTTTTAAATGGTTTAACATTATTAAAATGAACTTGAAATGATTTTTTCCCATTGACCGTAATGTAAAAGAATAATTTTGACCAGCCCTGTAAATGAACTATGAATGCTACATTCTTGATTTTCAATAGTGATTGTGCTATAGTAAATGTCAATAACATACAAAAAATTCAAGACGATCCGAGTATCTTTAGGAAGTTGACACTCTGACAGGTGGCCAGACAAACCAGTCATAAATACTTTTCAAAATAGTTGAAAAGTGTTAAAAATAAAATACACATTGATTTCACAAAAAAATTAAAAGTGTATAATCTAGTATATTTAAGATATGTACATTTGAACCTCGTGTAAATTTGAATGAAAACAACCTGAATTCTTTAACACATTGTTATAATTTTTATTACAGCTGTTCAATAAATCAAGTAAAATCTAATTAAAACATACCAAGAGAAACTATTAAAACTGGCTAAGCTATATGAATAAATACAAATAATATCAGGGATGCCACTCAGAAAATAATAAAAAAGAGAAAATTACGTGTGGAAGTAAAATTTATGACATTTTCACAACATTTATGCATAAATTTTGTGAATTAAATTGTATTGAATATAACATAAATACACTGAAAAAAAATTTATGCTAAAATATTTTATAGTATTTTCTTTAATAAATATATGGCATTTTCATAGTTGAGTTGAAGAAAGTGACTACCTGTCAACATGTACCATTTTATCCTACATTAACATTCTTTCACCCAAATGTAGAGTTTAGTTTTCATCTATTCTAATAAGTTAATATCAAACAGAGAACTATCATTTTTATATGTACAAAAAACCATAACTTTGTTCAAATTACGATTATTTTCACGACTGACTGTTAAAATTGCAGGGGTCGTTTGGCAAAATTGAAGTTTTTATTCTACAATCGCTTGCCGAAATTCACAATTTTGTTTTTGCGATTAATTTCTGCACTTGTTTGAAGAAACTTGTGAAAAAATTTTTTTATACACCCTCTTAACGAAATTTGTTATTTTTTCCTGTGATCGTTTAACGAAATTCCTAATTAATTTCTGCAATCATTTGGCGAAAGTTTTCAGTTTTGTTTTCGTGACCAATTGATGAAATTTATGATTTTTTCCATGGCCGGTTGACGAAATTTATGATTTTTTCCATGACCGATTGACGAAATTTAAGGGTTTTTTTTTCTGTCACCAACTGACGAAATTCGTGACTTTTTTTACGTGACATCTTGACAAAATTCGCAAGTTCTTCTGTGACCATTTGAGAAAAGTCACAGTTTTTTGCTTGAATGGCTGAAATTTGCGATTTTATTCATGGATTATTTGACGAAATTATTTTTTCCTTGCAGCGCACATGAACACGATTTTTTTAAATTATTATATACTGCACGGATAGTAAAGTGATCGAATTCATGGATTATTTGACGAAATTATTTTTCCCTTGCAGTGCACATGAACACAATTTTTTAAAATTATTATATACTGCACGGATAGTAAAGTAATCAAAAAGTGGCATAATTGCAATATGAATACTAGAATGAAATAGTATCTTCACAATTGTTTTTCTCTTCAGCTCTTCCGAAGTTGATTAAACTTTGTTAATTTTTATATATTTGTGGATGTAACTGATGAGTTTTAAACAAAAACTTGCTGAATGTTAGATTCAAATGGATAAATCTGCTTGTCTAGATGAATGACATGATTAAAAGTGTATCAAAAATCCTTTCAGCTGTTTAACCCGTTCTAGGCACGGAAGTTCATGAATTTAATTATAAAATCAAAATTAAAAATAACTATTCGATTTATTCTAGAGTTTTTATTCTACAATCCCTTGCCAAAATTCTCAATTTCGTTTTTGCGATTAATTTCTGCACTTGTTTGAAGAAACTTGTGAAATTTTTTTTATACACCCTCTTAACGGAATTTGTTATTTTTTCATGTGATTGTTTGACGAAATTCCTAATTAATTTCTGCAATCATTTGGCGAAAGTTTTCAGTTTTGTTTTCGTGACCAATTAATGAAACTTATGATTTATTCCATGGCCAGTTGACGAAATTTAAGTTTTTTTTTTGTGACCAACTGATGAAATGCATGACTTTTTTTACATGACCTTTTGACGATTTGAGAGTTCTTCTGTGACGATTTGAGGAAAGTCGCAGTTTTTTGCTTGAATGGCTGAAATTTGCGATTTTATTGTGGATTATTTGACAAAATTATTTTCCTCTTGCAGTGCACATGACCACAATTTTTTTTTTTTTTTAAATTATTATATACTGCACAGATAGTTAAAAAAAAAAAAAAAAAAAAAAAAAGAAGAAGAAGAAGAAGAAGAAGAAAAACGGATATCTCCCAAAAAATGGAAAAGTGGCATAATTGCAATATGAATACTAGAATAACATAGCATCTTCACAATTGTTTTTCTCTTCAGCTCTTCCGAAGTTGATTTAACTTTGTTAATTTTTATATATTTGTGGATGTAACAGATGAGTTTTCAACAAAAACTTTCTGAATGTTAGATTCAAATGGATAAATCTGCTTGTCTAGATGAATGACATGATTAAAAAGGCATCAAAAATCATTTCGTACTAGCTGTTTAACCTGTTCTAGGCACGGGAGTTCATGAATTTAATTATAAAATCAAAATTAAAAATAACCTTTTGATTTAAAAATATTTTTCTACTACTGTGCATTTTTTTAATGAAATTTAATCTATCATGTTATTATGGCTAGAAATATTTTACAGTAAAAAAAACAATGTTTCATGTTTTCATTTTTAAAAAAGAAAAAAATAGAGATTTTTCTGGACAATGTTTAATTTTTCAGATACTAAAGTAATGGTAATTTAAAAAACATATTGAAAGATACCACCTAACAACGTATTGCTTTTAATAACTGAATGTAGCTTGAATATTAAAAGAAAAAGTGTCGTAAATATGCTAAAAAATAATGCCAAAAAATTTTATTTCAATGTAATTTTTGGTGCACAAAAATGAATTTTTTTCTGTATAAGTAAATTTTAATATTGTGGATTTATAGTAACAGAAAACAATATCTATACTTCCAAACAACAAAAATTTCATACTGATGAAAAATTAAATGCAATTATCAAGAACAAACTAAATAAAGTTAATGTTAAACTTGGTCAAAGCTACAACTTTAGTCAATTACTGAGCACCTCTATATTTTAAAAATATCTTTAATTCTGTTACGTTATCAGAGCTGTCAAGTCTCCTGCTTTTTGGATATCAGTATTTTAATATAGAAAATGTACTTTTATTTAATTGGCACATTTGGGAAATTTAAAAGAACAACAATTTCTTTAAGATAATAGTGGTTTGCAAAAGCCAGAGACCAACTCTGAGGGTGTTTTCCTGGAATAAGAATGAAGATTTTAGCTCCGGGTTTTTTGCATGTTATTTGTTATCATTTGAAGAACATTTCAAAAAATTTGTTAATAAAAAATTTATGATGTGGCTCAAGTTGCATGGGTGGATGCCCTAGCGTTATTGGAAGTGTGCGCCATGTTCTTCCAAACGGGCAGAATCCGAGAGATCGCCAGAGTCGTTTGCAATCAATTTCCGCTAAGGATTATGAAAGTAGATAATATTGTCTGGAGCTTCAACCACTTTAAGATAAAAAAGTTGAAAATCACCCTTTTTTGGCATGCTTTAAAAATATTTATTTTTTTTTTTTTATGAAAATGGCTAAAAGTGGTCCAAGCCCCAATGAATTACATCATCCTTAATTTTAAAAAAAATAGCAAGATGGGTTTAAGTTTTTGTGTTCTGATCCTGTCCTGTTTGAAAAAAGTCATTTTGAGTAAAATGTGTTTATAGTGCTCCAAAACAGTGTAAGGCTATGGACGTGTTGCACTACAGCACTGAATAAATATGAAAGAACTTCAAATTCGGCCAAATCGTTGTACATGGATAATGCACAGAGTATAGGGAATAGAAAAATGTAAAAAAAGAAAAATCGATTTTTTCAACTGGAAAAAAGCAAATCCACTATTAATAGATAACGATAAAAATTACAATAATTCTTCCAGAAATGCAAAAATATAAAAAAAAATCACATTCAGCAATAAAAAATAACATATAAATGAAAATAAAATTATTCAAAATTTTAACATAAAATTCTGTTATTTTCATTACTGAAGACATAGTTCTTTATAGTTTAGCATCTTCTGCAAGAATTACTCTAATTTTCATGATTATCTATTTCAGGGGTTGGTTTAGAAAAAGAAAGTTGCATAGCAGTAACTGCTATACAAAGTCAGTTTTGAATAGCAGTTAGACACTTTTGTATAGCAAGTAAAAAATAGCTAACGTAACTTTTAAATCTTGAAAATTTACAACAATTTTTTTTTTTTTTAAAGCGTACTTCCTCGCTGTACTTCCATTGTAAATAAACACTTGGGGAGGGTGAAAACACAACATATGTCGTGTAAAAACACCTTTAAATTTTAACTGTAAGCAGTGATGCCGCTGTACTTGAAAAAACCTGGGTCCCCGGGACCCAGGATTTCCAAAAATCTGGGTCCCTTTTTTACAAAAGCGGGTCCCCATCAATAATAATTTATACTTTAAAGGAATAAATGAAAGTTGTTTATTAAGATAAATGAAATGCATTAATTATTGTTTTCACAATAATTAAATAATGAATTAAAACCAGCATTATTTGCACTCAAATAAGATATTTTTAAAAAATATTAAGAGAAATTTTCTTTACTTTTTTAAAAGTAAAAATGCAAGATACAATTTTAATTGTAAAATAATGTTTATTTGAGAGTAGAAGATACCAAGTTCCACTAACAAGTATCACTAATGTTCACATTCTTTTAAAACGAGGCAAGATGGGTTTATTGAAAAAGATATTTTTGCTGAAAAAAAGAACACTTATGTTAAGTAAAGGTGTACTTTTCGTTGAATGAATGGGTGCTTTCATTATTATACTTCCCATTGAATTATTTGTCAGCATAGATCTGTGTTGGAATCAGACATTTTCCTTGGAAGGGAAATTTATATCTAAATCACTAATAAGCATCAAATCTTAAATGTTCTGAAGGCAGGAGACATTTCAATGCAGTAAGAACGAGGTAGGGGGGGAGTGATTTTTACTGGCCCACTTAATGAATATAAATATTATCAAAGTACACTGAAATCATGCTGTATTTTTAAGAATCTAATAAAAAAAGAAATTAAATCCCATTTTATGAATTTTCTACCTATAAGTTTAGTTTACACATCTTTTTTGGTGCTTTGACTAAATTCACGTTTTTTCCGCGTTACTTTGACGAAATTCGCGTTTTTCTGCGATCCTTTTGTTGAAATTCGCTATTTTTTCTCGAGTCTGTCACGAAAATCATGTTTTTTTCCGCGATTTTTTGACGAAATTTGCTATTTTTTCGCAATCTTTTGTCGAAATACACTATTTTGTCTCAGCCCTTTTACGAAAATAGCGTTTTTTCCGCTATATTTTCACGAAATTTGTGCTTTTTTCGTGATCCTTTGACAAAAATCGGCTTTTATACGTTATTTTTTGACGACATTTGCTATTTTTGGGGGATCCTTTGATGAAAAACAACTATTTTTTCGCGATCCTTTGACGAAAATCGGCTTTTTTCTGCGATTTTTTGATGAAATTTGCGCTTTCTTCACGATCCTTTGACAAAATTCGGCTTTTTTCCATGATTTTTTGACGAAATTAGCTATTTTTTCGAGATCTTTTAACGAAATATGCTAATTTGTCGCGGCCCTTTTACGAAAATCGCGTTTTTCACAATATTTTGATGAAATTTGCGCTTATTTCCGCGATTTTTTAACGAAATTCGCTTTTTATTTCGCGATGCTTTGACGAAATACGCTATTTTTTCGCGGCCCTTTTACGAAAATCGCTGCTTTTGCGCGACATTTTGATGAGATTTACGCTTTTTTCGCGATTCTTTGACGAAAATCGTCTGTTTTCCACGATTTTTTCACGAAATTACGCGTCCCGTGGGACACGTAAGAGCTATTTTTTTGCGTCCCGTAACCGATTTTTCGCGTAATTTACGCGCTGTAGCGTGTCTGCAGCATCCCTGCTTTAAGTGTACATGACATAACAAAGGTTGTGGGAAATATGCATCGCAATGATTGCGATTTAATGCATTTCTTGGATCACATTTTAGTTAAATTTGAATCGCAAATTGCGATGCGATACCGCTTAAATCGAACCCTGATCTATTTACCTTGCATAACACAACAATAATACTTATAGAAAAACAAACTAGTTTAATAAATTTTCAAAAAACTTGTTTTTTAAAGCAAATAGCTTAATTAGCCCTTTCAGGAGCAACTAATTATGTTTCTGTAATGTTGAAAACTCACCCGAATTTTCGGACAATTTCATTTGATAATAAATAAATAAATGCAATTTAAAAATTGTTTTTTGGATAAGTATTATTAAAAAAATCTGGTATAATTTTTTTTATAAAATTAAGTGTCATAAATAATATACCACCCCACCTATAAGGGCTAAAGCATTTGTATCCAAGTATAACTTTTAAGAAAGATATAAAAAAGGGGGGGGGGGGTCTTCAATACTTTTGGTAAAGGTTGTATATGTAAGACTCAGTCTGCATTAAGATTTAACCTTAATTGGATAGTACATAAAAAACATTTAAAAAAATCCAATATATATATATATATTATATATAGAAGTTTTAAAAGGTTATCAACTAACTTCGGTAATTTCTTTTTCGGTGTTGATTTTTTTGGTTCTTTGGGGGTTCCATCCTTAGTTTTTGGAGATTTTGATTTTGATTTCTTTTCTTTGGTATCTTTTTCAGTACCACTACCTTCAATACTTTCTTTAGCTCCTTTACCTTCATCTTCAGTGCCTACTACAGAATTAGTAATGTTTTCACCACTTGGTAGCTCTACATTTTCTTTTTCTTTCAGACTAGTTTCCATTGTATCACCTTCTTTAGGTTGCTTAGGCTTCTTTTCAGGTTTCTTGCGTGGTTTTTTAGGTTTAGGCTCTTTAGGTTGTCCATCATCATCTTTCTTTCTTTTTCTACTCTTTTTTGGTTTAGCTTCTGCAGGTGTCTCAGTACCGGTAATAGCAGGTACAATTGGCGGAACTTCTCCCAGTGGGTTTTCACCGCCTTCAGAAGTTTCCTGGAGGAAAATAAGAATAAAACTTGAGTTATAGTAAAAGTTGGAAGATTTCAAACTTAAGAAAATTATATAATCTAAAAAATTATCATTTCCCCCCGCTCCTCGATTTTGCCCAAAATCACCTTGAAAGCTTTTTTTAATATTTAAAAAATTGAACAGCATATTAAAATGAAAACATATAATAACAAAGAAAATAAGGAATTTTGCACTATCTTATGCAGTCATAAATCACTACAATGGAGATCACTATAACAAGAGCCCTTCCTATAACAGGGACTTTAATTGTTCCCCTTAAATTATTAAAATAGTCACGATAATGTTAATACATAATATATATATATGTGTGTGTGTGTGTGTATACTAGGGGGCTCAGCCTAGAGGTCTGCACGGGCTGGAATTTCCAGGCCGGGGCCCGGCCCGACACAATTTCTACAAAAAAAAAGAAATCCGTTTTTTCTTAATATACAATTAAAATTCTTTTAATGAATACTACATACGTATTTATGGGAACATTTTACAGTATATTTTACATTACTATGATGTTCTCAAAACAGAAAACACACAATAGTAAACATTAACGATTACTTACAGTGTTTTAGTCATCGTGTCTACAGACATTTCAAAATGGAAATAAGGATTCATTAAAAGATTAATGTAGTTCAGAATAAAGGATTAAAAACATGGTAACTTTTGAAGCTGTATAATAAAAAGTATATTTGTGAAATTATTTCCCTCATTTTTAAGGCTTTTCGGAAACACGTAAGATTGGCAGGTATTCTTATTCAGAAGCTATGTAAATGTCGTTTTTTTTCATAGGTAAAAGCAATATATCTTTCTGAAAATACTGTCAAAGTTAGCATTTTGAATCGAATTTCCGGAAGCGATAGCACAGGAAAGCAGAAAAACGTACAGTCACGTGACAGGAATCTCTGTTATCTCTGTAAGTAATTTATCAAATATGGAAAAAGCTATTCGTTTCCAAATGCCTTCAATAGGCAGGCCTGTCAATTTTATGCCTTTATAGTTAAAAATTTTATCAGAAAATGTGTCTGAAAGCTTCGCATTGTTGAGCAGTAAATATGAGAAGTACCTTAAGGTATATTTCCAAAGATAATGTTAAGAGAAGTTCATTATCACTATTAATACTACAAAACACAATGACTGTTCCACACATCCTGAGATCGATTAAGACCAGTTCCGTCCCGGCACGAGTCTGCTGAAAAAAAAAATTAAACTCGGAATCAGACATCTTGTAACTGTACGATGCCGATCTCTTCGATGGACATGTTACATTTCTGTATTGATGTTGTTAAACTCGCATCGGCTCGTGACGCACATTTATACTTCTCAAGAAAATCATGTTCATTGAAAATGGCTCGTATTTTATCTGCTTCGCTTAAATTCTTATATCGGGCTAACAGGCCTGATTAATTTTGTTGCCGGCCCGGCCCGTTGAAAAAATTGTCCTAATTCTGCCGGCCCGGCCCGTTTTAAAATTCGCCTTCATTCCGCTGGCCTGGACAAGGCCGGGCCCGTGCAGACCTCTAGCTCAGCCCCCTGCAAGCTACACCCGCAAACCCCCGTTCAGACTTCGCAGCCTCTGAAAATATAGTAATGTGCACTGTTTGAAAAATATTAACAGGTTACGGAAGATTGAATGATATTATCACCATAGCGTCGGCTATCTTCTGTAATCGGATTGCCATGCTTCTCCATTTGAATGAGGCATTTTTCTGTTACCCTGGCCTCATCCATCATTGTCATAACACTATTATTTAGTATATTGATGGCCCAAAAATTGTGTAGATCAGAGGCACCAACTTTTCAAAAATATTGGGTGGGCTCAAAAGCTTTTGAGTAAAATAACGCATATATTTTTCTCCCTTAGTGTGTATGTGTGAGGAGAGAGAGAGAGAGAGAGGAGGAGCGAATGACTAAAGAGGATAATTCGAAATTAAATGTTTTTTCTAAGCAACTTTTTAAATTATAATTTAATTGTAATTTAATAAATAATTTTATTGAATTATATTCTTATAAGTTTTTCCTTATAAATACTATTGAAAATGCGAAAAACTAAATGCCAAGAAAAATATACATTTTAGTCACCTAAGTGCTTTATCAATTCAAGGCACCAACACAGATGGCAAAATATGCAGGAAATTTGTTTTTGTGAGAAATTTAACTATACATCTGCTGAAGGGGTTTTCAGCGCTCCAGTAAATCTAATTAATGTCCTTACTATTTTTAAAACAAAATTATTTTGAGAACGTTAATAAAACCAAATTTCATTTTAGCGATTAAATAAATAAAAAAATAAATTATGAATTAAATCAATTGAAATTGGGTGGGTGTAGAGATCAAATTATTGGGTGGGCTCGCAACCCATGGGCCCATATAAGTTGGCGCCACTGGTGTAGATTAAACCTTTTGGCATTTAAATGTACTTATAGCAAAATTAAAATATCAATCTGTTGTTAATTAATCTACTGACAAATTGTTCATGTGCAGAAATTGTAAATTCTTTTGACACAGAGAATATTTATTGTATGCAACTGAATTCAACTTGTTATCGTTGAACTCGGAATATAATTGTAATTTTTTTTTTTTTTTTTTTTGTACCCTAAAATTGTTTGCAACTTTCCAGAACTACTGATTATGCTGCTCCTTGTCAGACTATTGGCAGCCTGGCTGTAGTTTGTAAATTAATTTGGCCACAGTTTGTAAATTAATTTAATTTTTTTTTAAATGTTTTGTAAAAGATAAGTGCTTTTCCCTTCTGGCTGGGCTGGATGGATCTTTGGTGTTAATTTCACCGTCAAACATGCCATATATTAGGAAAAATAGCTGTAAAACTAAATCAGTCATTTCATAAAATCATTTCATAAAGTCGTTTCATTAGGATTTTATATATACGAGTTAGAACCCGTCGAAATTCGACGAAGTAAAATGTTAGAAAGGAACAATCAGATCGAATTTATAATAAATCTACAAAAATAATTACAATAAAAAATTCATCTTTCATTGGTTGTCTAACTCTTAAAACAAATAATATTTTTAACCTAAAATTACCAAAATATTATTTCCACAAATTTCAACTGCTGAAATTATGGAAAAATTAAACTCTATTGGAATACGTAATCAAGATGAGTAATTATGATGAATTTATCAATTGAGACTTTGTTTGTTTTTATGGGATGAAAAATCAGTAAAAAAGATTTCGCTTTGTCACATCATAAAATTTTTCCCCGTGAAATCTAAATTGTACGTTATTTGCACATTCCCATAATTTACATACGCACCACTCAAATTCACAATTTGAAAGTATTTTAACGCGCAGTAGATAATTAATGAATGTATTTCTAAACTTAAAGTCACGTTTGTTCGATACAACTTTTCATGTGAACATTCGCACAAACTTTAAGTTCTAATCTCAATACCCGCGAAAAAAAAATTCAGAAATTTGCCTTTAGTTGTATTGGCCATTTAGTATTGGTCAAATATTTAGTTTTATCAAAATAAAAGATGGTTTTGTTTTAAATATGACATAATTTTTACTCACTGAATCATTTTGCCTAGCGTCTCAAACTCAGTATCAGCGTAATGTAAAAATAACAAAATGTAACTGATTTATGAAGAAGAATGCGTCTTCTTTTTTAATGTCTGACATCATTTTCTGTTTAAAAATTATAAAAAAGTTACTTTTATTTGTAATGTGAAAATGGCATCAATAAGGGTATATAATCAATAAAAATAATAAACCATGACTATTTTCCCTTTACTTCCAATATAAATGGAGTACTTCCGTTGCCACGATTACAAAATTTGTATTAAAAACTACAAAAAAATTAATATCTCAAAAATAAATTGAGATACAGCTTTCAAACAAATTGCATTTAAAAGAGCATTTTTTTCCTTATACGATGGTGTTAAAATTTAAAATGTGCGATCTTTAGAAGTTTAAAAATTTGCTGTAAATATAATTTCAAAACCGAAATTTTATTTCAAATTTCAAAGTGTTGTCATTCGCAAAATGACGTATGCATTACGCACAGATATGTTTGTCCTTTATAATATAGATAGGGTAGATATAAGTATATTTTGTTAACACATGAAATTAAAAAATCTAATAAAAAAAAAAAAAATGCATATCCTTAAAACCAACACAATATAAACACTTTAAACTATAAAAACACTTTAAAGTGCTTTCGCAAAAAATTAATCTGTAAAAAAATCTAATAAAAAAAATATTTTTAAAACAATATAAACTACCTTCACAAAAGAAAACAACCTGTCAGCCTGAACAGACAAATTGGTGCTTCTACTTATCAAAGAATTTCCTGTTTATTCTAAAACAAAAGCAATAAGTTACTAAGTAAATAAAAGAAAATGCAACCTGAAAATAATAGGCAGTTCCATGTTTGTAAACACAGCCTATCACAGGCACTGTCTAACCCACATAGAACCAGTAAATCTGAATTTTTGTTTGATGCTACACAAATCCGCTTTTTCAGTATGCTTACAAAAAATTTAAACAAATAGCAAGATACAGTATACATGCATTTAAAACAAGAATTACTTTTACCATAAGCATGTTAGGTACAGCTACAGGTATAGCTCCAGGTTGACCTTCGATATTAGGTGGCTGCTCTGAAGCAGAAGCGGCAGCAGCAGCAGCTGTTGCTGCTGCAGCATTCTTGCCTTTCCTAGGTTTTTTTGGTTTAGGTTCTTTAGGCTCTTTAGGTGTTTTTGGAGATTTAGGAGGTTTCTTGGGCTTAGGTTCTTTGGGAGTACGCCTTTTTAACTTTGGTGGTGGTTCATCATTAAAAGTCATTTCATAAGGATCATTAGGCATATCAGCTTTGTCTGGAGTTGTAAAAGGAGGCATTCCTTCAGAACCTGGAGTGGGATAATGACTTTGTGCCATGTTGTCTGGATTCAGAGGTACCTATTCAGCAAAAGAAAATTTTTTAAATATCAAATAAAACATTTAAATGAAACAAAAGTTTACATATACTTTACAATTATGTTTTATTTCTAAATTTTAATTTTCTTTTCTTTTAATTTATGGCCAAGCTAACAATCAAATGTACAAAATAACAAAATCTTATAATGATGTTGGCTTTATTAGTACTGCAATCAAGTTTTTCTTTTCTTTTCTTTTAAGAAAATTAAAACGTTTGACTACACATGCTTTATTTTCTTCTATTTATTTTTTTAAAGATAGCTCTTTTTTTTTTTTTTTTTTTTTATCTGACTATATGTATACGGAATTATAAAAAAATATTCAAAGCATAAAATCTGTTTCTGCAGAGAAATTTGATAAATTTTGAAAAAGAAATATCTGGGAGCACGGCAGTGCGTCCGCCAAGTTCGCACAAACCGTAAGCTACCTTTTCCTGAACCATTTCGGCATATTTTTCAACCCCTCATAACGTCGTTTTAGGGAGAGATGTAGAATTTTTTCTTTTATACATATGTTCGTATGATCAAACTGAACTAAGGTTCCACGATTTCACGTTTCTGTATTTAGTAGTTTTCGAAATATTAAATTCCAAAAAAGCACTTTTTTGTCACTGACTCACTTCGCATCATCAAATAACTAAGGTACTTCTAAAAGTCGTAGAATCATGAAATTTCACAAGTAAGTCGGGTTTGTAGCACAATTAACCAGAAAAATCTGAAAACACAGAATTTCCGCCTCTAAACCCTTCAAACAGGGGGTGTAGATTTGGCTGTAAACAGTTCCTTCAAGTTCAATTGCGCCAATGTTGGTCACCAATATTCGATTACATATTTTTGAAGGGGTCACGTAATTTCAAGCAGAATAAAACTTTATATATATGCTTTTCCAAAGATGTTTGTTAAATAGAAAAAAATGAATATACCTAAAAATTTTAATCAGTATAGGTTATGATATATTCACGATATTAAAACAATAAAACATTTAACAAAATATAACCGCAATTCGGTATGTTTCCGATACAGTAGCCATGGCGAAATAGAGAAAATAGCCTTGACGAGAAAAGAAATTTGATAATAACGTATTTTATGTCAACCTATCTACTGTGTCATATACACAAGCAATTTTTTCCATATGTATACAATTTATTTAATGTAAGGAACCCGTTTATTTATTTTTATATACCAACATAAATAATTTGTATATAAAAAAACAATATTTTATATGTGTATAAATAAAATGTTTATATGTATATAAATACATATATAAATAACATAAAAGTTCATCAGGTTTGTTTTCATAGTTGTTTATATCATTTGGTAACATATCTCAGCTTCTGAAGTCCGAATTGCGCCAAGATTTAAAAAAAACGCCAAGGTCCCTATAGTGAAAAATATCCTAATTTTCATATGAAAGTTTAAAAATCTGCTTTTAATTAAATGAAATGTGTAACTAATAAAGCTGTCTTTAACGATGTGCGACAGATGCGGTGTCCGAAGTCCGCTGCTAATCTTATTACATTATTAGCCTACTTACTGTTAATTTATTGTTAATTTTAAATCTGTAAAAGAAAGATTATAGTTATCGATCAGATATGTTGGTTGCCAAAACTCGATTAGAGAAAATTAGAATGAGTTATAAAGGTGTTACATGATTTCAAGCTGAATGAAATTTTATATGCTTTTACAAAAATCTTAATAAGGCAAATCTTTCAGTTTATCTGTCCATATTTCTATCTTTTACTTCCTTAAAACAAATTTTATTAAAGACCGGGAGGCGTCTGCACAGATCATCACCTCATCGAGTTGTTGGCTGAAATTTTAGGACTAGTTAAAAATCAATTAGCGTATTAAAATGTAACTGGTTTGCCAAGTCATATCTTTGTGGAAACCACCTACAGAGCCGATTTTACCGGTTAATTGGTGGATTTTCCATTGTGTTTTCCTGCACCCATTCCTCCATGTTTCCATACTTTTGGATGCAGGAAAATACAATAGTAAACCTATCAGTCACCCACTAAAATTAGGTCTTCAGGTTGTTTCTACCAAGATATGACTTAACAGACCAGTTGCAATTTAATGTACTAATCTAGTTTTAACTAATCCTAATATTTCAGCTGTAAACTAGATGAGGTAATGGTGTGTGCAGACGCCTCCCGGTCTATTATAAATGTCGGAATTCTAATCTCAATAGCACTATGGTCAATCTGACAAATATCCCTACTATTTATGGAACACTATTCCTTTAAGTACATTTTAGTGATATTAAAGAACTCTATACATGTGCATCATACATATTATACATATGCATATAATACGTAATACATTTGCATCATACATATTATAGGTATGTGTATAATAAGTAATACATATGCATCATTATGACGTCAGAACAAAACATTTTTTGTCGCCAAATTTGAGAATAGACATGATATATTACCAAATTTGGTGACACTTCGCTAAATGTCGCCAAGCTTGGCAAGTATTTGACATTTGTGGCTATTTTTCAATGAGTTAATTATTAATGCGAGCCATCTATTTATATTTTTCCGCATATCATCTGAATAGTTAAATAATATAACGTACGAATATTTCCAAAGTGCCAGTAGTTTCGTCACTGCACAAAACCTTAGCTATTGTTAATATATTGTACTGTTATTATACTTACTGTGACTATGTCGTTAATCTTTACTCTGCTGAAACTTCTGTATTATAGAAATAGAATTTACGGAAACTATTAAAGCACCGAAACTGACAATTCTCCTTATGATTATTATAATTCTATAATATGTAACCTGTTAATTGATATGTACGTTAGAATGAATCTTCTATAATCCGGCTCCTCGCATTTTAGTTTTCAGATTTCGAATAAAATTAGCTAAACACTTAAAACCATGGCAAATTGGCTAGTTCTTCAACACGATTAGATGAGAAGAATGATAGATTTTCAAATGGATCATAGCAGTGAGCCCGTAGACCTTCTATTCTTCCGTAATCGAGTCTATTGAAAAGGTTAGCATGAAACAAAAAGATATTAGCATCAATATGGTTTAATGTAAATGTAGATATTATCAAAGGATTTAATAAGAATCATTTCCCTTGTACCCAATCATATCAGTTAAAATACAATAATAAAATACAATTAGAAAAGATTACTTAATAGGATTAAAAATTTCCGCATTAGAGAACGAATCGAAACTGATAAGGAAACATGCATAAGTGAGTTAAGAGATATTTGTCATGAAAGAATGAAATACATAACAACACAAAATATATGATGTGCTTCCATGATCGTAAAGAGTTCTTGATTTCTCTATCAAAAGCTTCCAACTTGGCAAAAGAATGGACATGTAAATTAAATTATGAATAACAGTAACATGATGCAATGTTTAACATGCAATTAATAGAGTATATACTGCTTGCTAGAGGCGGCTAGTACTTTAATATAAAAAGAAATAAAGTATGAATTTGTAAAGCTCAATAAAATAAATTTAGGTATTTTTATGCTAGCCGGGCGCGAGTGGCAAATCGCCAAATACTGTCCGCAACTCTATTGTTCATATTGCATTCATTTCATTTAAAAATACAAACTTTTCAGTCATCTCATTTAAAATAGATGCATTTCCCTCATTTTATTTAATAGAATATTTAACATAGAAATAAATAAATAAATAAATAACAAATAATAACATAAACCAAAATATTTTATCTGAAAATCAAAGCATTGTTTCTAATTTACACATGTGAAAAATGAAAACTACTATTGGCGAAAAAACAAAATGCTAATTAGGAAATTTGCTCCCGGCTAACATAAAAGTACTGAAATTTAAGTTTTTTTTATATTAATATTGCTTATAAAAAAACTAGAAATAACATATAAAAAGTAGTGATATCCCAACAAAAAGTTCAGTAAAAAAAAAAAGCGCCAAGTTCTCCTTAATGTTTCGGCCAGAAAAAGTAGTGATATCTGAAGTTCACACAAAGGCACAAGTTAAAAGCCAAACATCCCAAATCTTTCATTGAAAATGGCTTCCTGTGACTTGGCCGTTAATGCCTTCGAGAGGGTTTTTCAAATTTTAAAGTATGTACAAATAAGCTGCATGACAACTACATTTTTTGATTATTTTAGGCATTTCGTGGCACAAAGTACAGAAATAAAATACACATTTAACCCCTTCGGGACGGGAGCCTTTTACGAAATTGTTAATCTTTTGTCACCGTTTTTTGAAAACAGAAATTTGTGTCTTCTTGAATCGAGAAAATGCGGTGATTAGATAACGCAAATTTTACAGTAAAATTTTACTGGTGAGAAAAAACAAGGATTCTAAACGCTTCATGCGACACGTATACGTGTGTCGCTCGTCCCCAAGGGGTTAAAAAAAGCATTTAAACCACTTCAGTCTATTTAAATGCTTAGAAGTTAAATATAACAAAATACTTGTATTCAGAAGGTAATATCCCTAATTGCTAAAACATAATTAGTATCAGCTTTTAACAGTTTATAAATCGAATACCTCTTAATGTATGCAAACAAACTATAATAAATGTTCAAACGAAAAAAATCTCTTTCGTCAATGCACAAGATTTCAATATTATACAATAAAATATAATGTAACATATTGTGAGATTTGAAGAAAGTAAATTTTGTTTTATTTCTTAGGTTTTACGTTAATGACTTTAGCTTTAGACCGTACCAAATGGCAATTAAACCACATGTGGACTAAATGATCTGTAATCAAAACTATTGTTTGTTGAAATTGAATGGTATTTATCAGAAATCTTTTACTTATAATGCCTTTATGTGAATTTGCCTCTTTGCATACTAATATTAATTTTAATATTTAAATAATTCAAAAAAGTGAAATTTCCAATAATTAATTTTGAAATGCTGTAGAAGGCATTAACGGCCAAGTCGCAGGAAGCCCTTTTCAATGAAAGATTTGGGATGTTTGACTTTTAACTCTTGCCCTTGTGCAAACTTCAGATATTACTACTTTTTCTGGCCGAAACATTAAGGAGAACTTGGCTTTTTTTTTTTTTTTTTACCGAAAACTTTTTGTTGGGATTGATTATTATGCAAACATTTTGACCATGCTATCATCGAAGAAGGAGAATATAGAAGAATCAATAGGTAGTTTCATAGAAACATTACGACAAAAAACTATTTTGCAGAAGACAGGGAGGATAATTTTAACGTTTCGCTGTGTATTGTATTTTTAAACTATTATAGAAATATAATGCAGTTTGTTATTTCGAAGACTCGTGAAAGAATGATACTTCTAAAGAATAATACTTCTAGAGCTCCCGTTAAAAATGTATAAAGTGAATAATTTAATTGTGATATACAGGATGTGCTATATTAAGCAGGGAAATTTTTTAAATATAACTTGATAATGATGATAAACTAACGGCAGAATGCCAATTGTGTAAAACAAGGTGTACCATTATAAATGGAACTTTTGAGGTGGCAACTACAGTAAACTCTGTCTAAGGCGGAGTCGATCGGGAGCGAGAAACTTTTCCGTAGTAGACAAATTTTACTCTATGTCTATGGATTCGCAGGGACTTGAAAATCTTTCCGAGTTAGACAGATTTCCGTCTTACACAGAGTCCGCCTTACAGAGAGTTTACTGTAATTTTAAAACATATTTAAAGATTAGATTTTTAGTTTTATACAGTTACATATAACTGAAACATTATTTTTTCTACTTTCTTTGTTTTCATTGTTCGGGTATAATTTATCATACCTGTGATATTCATTTAATTGAGGGTGAATTTTATTATATTAATAGTTCTATTTATTGATATAGAATGTAGATTTTTATTAATCGTATTTCATATTGCATTAAAATATGATTTACTTCTCTTTCATTTCGGGTTTCGATCGGGTTGCATGTCGTTTCGAATGGAATTTTCAGGTTTGGGTCGCATGTAGGACTCTAAGACCAGGGTTGTAAAAAACCCAGCCCGGGTAGGTACCCGGGCAGCTACCCACTACAACCCTTATAGTTGTAAAAAACCCGGGTTTTTTATTAAAAAAACCAGCCCGGGTGAGTACCCGGGCAGCTACCCACTGCAACCCTGTCTAAGACAGACACCTTTATTTAGCAAACACTTTTCAATTCCTAAAATTTATATATTTGAACACTTAAGGTATAAGTGTATAACTTTGTAAAGTATAACTTTGAATAGCGGGCGCCTCTCAATCTACACACACGTAACATGTGTATGTGTACAATGCACACTGTACATAAACTATCAAAAATACGATACATATGTTTTTGTGTGTATCAAAAACGAAATGTTGATAATATTTTTCGTATTTTGAAAGAAAAAAAATGGTTCTTAAAGAAAGAATGATCGCATTTCTTATATATATTTAATTTCTTATTCAGTAAATTGAATATACAGTAGAGCATTAATTATCCGAACTTCCAATTATCCAAACCGTCTATTTCTCTCAAAAAAGTTTTTTTAACCGAACTTCCAGTTATCTGAACGGCCTATTTCTCCCCAAAAAATTTTGAACCGAACTTCCAATCATCCATTGGCTTCGAATAAAATTTAAAAAAAAAAACTGATAGTGGGTCAGAAAATGAGGAATGTAAAACAATAAAGGAGATGGGAAGAATGCTAAGCTATGAAGAAAATGAAATTAACGAGTGGTTAAACAGTAAAGTACATAACCCTGGATATCAAATTTAAAATGAGAATGAGATTCATGATAAAAAAGAAATTGAAGAAAATGAAAACGAATGCTTGGAAAATAACCCAGGTCCATCACATAACGAAAAGCCTTTGAATGTTTGGAAACAGCTATGAAATGGCTTGAATAGCAGAAGAACGTTGATCCTATTTAACTAACGCATTTAAGAAGAATTAGAGATATGGTAGCATTGAAAAGAATGTCTTCGTTGAAGGAAGCAACAATCAAAAGCTTTTTTGCTTAAATTATAATCTCTGGAGTTCAAAAAATGATAAAAAAGAAAAAAACAATGACTAGAGAACAGGAATTCTGCTTTTCCAGAATTTAGTGTCGCCTCCGATGAAAAAAAATTATATGTATATAAATATAGATACAATAGAGTCCCGATTATCCAAGTAAATTGGACTTATACCTTTGGAATGGATCCTTTTTTTCTGATGGACTGATGGCTTCTATTATTATGAAACAGAAGCCATCAGTCCATCAGAAGAAAGAAAATATGTGGGTTAAAGCAGAAACTTGGTTAAGCGCGACTCGGATAATCGGGACTCTAGTGTAGCGTAGTTTTAAGACTTAAAACACGCGATTTTATTTACCGTATATCCTGGCATATAACACGCATCCGTAATTTGAGAGTATATATGTTTATTTCAAGCATATGCTGTCGTTTAACACGCATCAACTTTACACAACGAAATCAAACCAGAAATTCTAGCTTTCTCCCACTCTTTTCTTTGCTATATGTGAACACGATCGTTTCCGGTCTGCTCAATTACTATCCTCTGGAATCCAAAAAAAAACCAGTCCCCAAAAAATCTGGTTTGAAACAGGTCCTGTCTATTATGCGCTCAAACTTTCTTCCACTCCATCTGCACGACTGCGCCAATCTGACCGAGGCAAAATTTGGGATATGTTAAGATCCAATAGAACAGATGGAATTTAAAAAAAGTATTAACGAATCTAATACAGATTTGGCAGTAATTCCAGCTTGACTGACTTAAAAAACATTTACGAAAGGAGGTAATATGCAGCATGCATCATGAATGCAAATGTGTGAAAGGGTTATAACATCATGGAATAAAATCAAAACGGAAATGACTGTTAAATGAGTTTTAAAATGTGGAATATCAATTGAACATGATGGTAACGAGGATGCCTATTTATGTATAGGTGAAAGCGGCAGTTGGGTATAAAATACATGAAAGCGACAGTGAAGAAGAAGATGACATTCTCAAAAATATAATTGAGGATAAGTACAATGAACTTTTCATTTTATCTGCTAAGGAAGATAAGTTTGTTAGAAAATATATATTGTAAGTTCCCTTGTTTATACAGTACAGGACCCATTATCCGGAATTCCAAAATCCGAAAAAACCCAAAATCCAGAAAAAAAAATTGAAAATTTTCTATAAATTTGTAAATTTTTACTAAAATTTTGCAATTTTTGCAATTTGTCAAATCTTGCAGATTCGTAATTTTCTACAGATTTCTAATTTTCTCTATTGTGTTGCAATGTGTAACCACTAAAATATGTTACATCAGTGATGAGGAAACACTGTGCCCCCCCCCCCCCCCCAAAAAAAAAATAAAAATTAGAAAAAATTCATTTTTCTGTCAAATTTTAGTTCAAAATTAATTTATATTACGATTCGTTAAAAAAAAAAGATATTTTATACCCTCCCTCTCACTTCGATAAAATATTATGACTACACAATTATGTTACTTGAATCAGGGGTGATTCTGGGTTAAAAAAAAAAAAAAAAAAATTCTGAAATTCGTAAATTTTTTGAAAGTTTACAGAAGAGGGGGTGGGGGGGGGTCTCAACACTAATTATGCGTTTTTTCTGCGATCCTTTAACGAAATACGCGCTTTTACGTGATCTTTTGGCGAAATTAAGAGTATTTTGCGATCCTTTGAAGAATTTTTTTTTTTTGCTATCTTTTGACAAAATTTGCGGGTTTTTTTTTTTTACGCGAGATTTTGACGAAATTTGCATTTTTCTTCCGCAATCCTTTAACTAAATTTGCTTGTTTTTCGCGATCCTTTTACGAAACTTCGTTTTTTTTGCGATCTTTTGACGAAATTTGCTTTTTTTTTTTGTGATTTTTGGACGAAATTTGCGGATTTTTTCGCTATCTTTTGACGAAATTGCAGGAGGCTTTTTCGATCCTTTGAAGAAATTTGCTTTTTTCGCTATATTTTGACGCAATTTGTGGTTTTTTTGCGGTGCTTAAAAGAAATTTGTTTTTTTTTTTCCGTGATTCTTTGATGAAATTTGCGTTTTTCCTGCGATTTTTTTGACGGAATTCGAGAGGAGCCGAAATCCGGAAAATTCCAAAATCCGGAAAGCCTTCAGTCATGAGGATTCCAGATAATAGGTCCTGTACTGTATTGATATATAAATGCATTTAACTATATCTCTAAAAATTTGGAATATTTTTCTTCTGATGATTTCACATCAACGATTTTATATTCAGCGTATAACACACACACGAAAAAAATGAAGTGATTTTTTAGAGTTAAAAGTGCGTGTTATACGCCGAGATATACGGTATATAAAACGACGTCATCCAAATCTGCTGAAGAATTAATTCCTCATTTACGATCCAATCATAAACATCTACAATAAAGTTTGGGTAGGATGTCACTATCTCAGAATAATACACAAATGCAGCAAAAAGAAATCAATTTATATTTTTTCAAAATAGCGCATATTTTAATTACTTTTTTTTTCAGTTTTTATGAGAAAGTGGCAACAAAAAGATATAATTGCTATTTTCTAACTATTTTTCCCTTACTTTCTACAGAAATGGAGTATTTGAGTTGCCAAAATTAAACAAATGCCGCTAAAAACTACAAAAAAATTAATATTTCAAGAATAAATGGAGATACAGTTTTCAAACAAATTGCATTTAAAAGAACTTTTTATTCCCAATATGATGGTATAAAAATCGAAAATGTGCGATGCTTAGAAGTTTAAAAAATTGCTACAGAGTATTTAATCTTACAGCTTTGTTTTACGGCTGGCTTCTGTAAGGTAACATTTTTTGGAATACACAAAATAAGCTGGGAGAAAGAAATATCATACCGTACCGGGGGCTAATAAAAAAGCAAAAAAAAATTTTTTTTTTAACATGCCAGCATTAACTGGTGCTGCTAGTCCTAAGCTTAAATAACATATGAAGGTTTTAGTCAGAAATCTCCCTTAAATTACCTATCCGTTTATCCGAACTTTTGCTTATCCAAACTAGGGTCGTTCCCAACTTGTTCGATAATCGCCGCGCTACTGTATCCTCCTACACATTTAAATAAGCATTTACTAATTTCATTTGAAAACATACTTGCGCTCAAACTTTTCTCGAAAATCCCAACAACCTGAGTGGCAAAAAACCTATATATGAACCACAAGAATTCTTCTAGTGTGAACTTGACCTGCAGAAAGAAAATTTATTCATTCAGAGCCAAAAAAAAAAAAAAAAAATTGGGATAACCCAACCAGATGTTTGACTCTATTCAACGATCCTGAGGTGTCCGCTTATTCAGATGTTTTACTATACAGTAGAACCCTGGTAATCCGAAATTCCGGTTAATCCAAACCGATTTTATTTTCAAAAATTGTACTTGGAACAGATTAACTGACGAAATTTTCCTGATTACAGGATGAATGTCGGGAAAAATGTGTAGAAGTTAGAATCAGGGCTTGAAATTCAATTTTTCCTAGGAGGGGAGTCTCCCTACCAACATTTATAAATGGAGGGGAGTTGAGCTATTTGGGAGGGAGAAAAAAATCTTTAACCCTTTGAGTGGTAAGCAATTATGTTTGTGAAATGTTGAATCCACACCGGAATTTAAAAAAAGAATTACTTTAAAAAGAGGAACAGCAAATTTTTGACTTTTTTCCACCAAAGTTTAAAAAGTAAAATTTAATTAAAAGACTCTGGTACGAATCTGCATTAAAATTAGGTGGGATATAATAGATCCCACCAATATATTTAAAGAATTACATTAATACAGACATGACAAAATACCATTGAAACAATTTAAATCAACAGCTCAGAATAATTATGCAAAATGTTTTATTTAAAAAAGGAAGAAAATCAATCTGTTATACAGTCTATTTTTCAACTTTCAACCAAATGTCACAGGATAGAACTGTGAATTTCATCAGTGTGCCGCAAAAAGTAACAGTGAAATTCGAGGATAATTCTAAGTAAAAAAAAATAAATAAATCTGAAATTCACAGCAAATTTTCTGAAACGGATGGGAAGGGGTTGGGAAATCCTCTCCCGGCGCTAATAATTTTTGTTGCAGGTCGAGTAAACTGTTTTTGATTCGAGTTGATTTCAGGCTAAGTGTAGATTCCTGCAAGTTGGGTTCAGGCTAAACCCAATTTTTCAAAAGTTAGTTCCGTATATTATTTCACATCAAAAACTATACCTATAATAATAAACATAGATATTTGTGTGCTGTTTTTTCTAAATAGATTGTTGCGTTTTTTCCGCAACCCTTTGACAAAATTTCTGTATACTCTGCAGCCCTTTGAAGAAATTTCCATATCTTCTGCAGCCCTTTGACGAAATTCGCGATCTTTTGACGAAATTTGCATTTTTCCGCGATACTTTGATGAAATTTGCATTTTTTGCAATCCTTTGAGGAAATTTGAGTATTTTGTGCGATACTTTGATGAAATTCGTCAATTTTTTTCAGCAGCCCTTTAACTAAATTTGCGTTTATTTTATAACCCTTCAACGAAATTCTAGTTTTTTCCGCCATAATTTGACGAATTTTACTTTTTTGCGATCCTTTGACGAAATTAGGGATTTTTCTGCAATCCTTTGACGAAATTTGTGTTTTTTTCCTGCGATCCTATGATGAATTTTGCATTTTCCCACGATCATTTGCCGAAATTTGTGTTTTTTCTGAGATCCTTTGACGAAATTTGCGTTTTATTATCGATTCCTTTGCACAATTCGCATCTTATTCGCGACCCTCTGGCGAAATTAAGAGTTTCAAAAGATCGTGAGAAGACCGCAAATTTTGTCAAAAGATCGCAAAAAAACCACTAATTTCATCAAAGGGCAGCGGAGAAAACGCATAATTAGTGCCGGTCGTGGATTCCTCCAACCCCCCCCCTGCCTCTACCGTAACTTTTCAGAAAAATCTTTTTTCATTCAGAATCACCCCCGAATTTTTCCGCGATCTTTTGCGAGGAAATTGGCGATTTTTTTTGTGAACAATTGACAAAATTGATTTTTTCGGCGATCATTTGTCGAAATTAGAGATATTTTTCTGTTATACTTTTTATGCCCGAATTGATGCCAGATTTTTCCTGATTTTCGGAAAATTCAGAACAGAATCACCTCTGAACTTGCCAATCGGTCGCGGCAAATAACGCGAAACTTCTCAATCGATCTCAGAAAAAAAATAGTGAAATTTGTTTGTCGGTCGCGAAAAAAAATCAAGAATTTCAACGATCTTTTGCGGTAAAAAACTCGCAAAATGTATCAATCTGTAGCGCGAAAATATCACGAAATTCGCAAAGCGTTCGCAGGAGTTGATCGTGGTTTCAAAATGCAAAATTTTCCTGAAAAGGGTGAAATTTTTTGTACGGGAACCTCCCGCCCACGGTATTCTTTTGGGTAGGATTTCAAAATTTTGGGCGCGAATCCTGCCATCCCGCCCTGAAATTCAAGTCCTGAGAATTAAACAAAAAATGGCAGTAAAGCATGTTCTTAAAACAGCTTGAATAGAATTTTAAAAAAATACTCAACAATGTAAAAGTACAACATATGTATACAAATATAAAATGAAAACGTGCACTGTGGCCTACTTGCAGAAGCCATCTTAAAAAAATCTCGAATATTAGTTTTATTCTGCCAGTCATGATAAAAGTATTTTCTAAAACGCAAAAACTATTGAATTCAGATGATAAAAATTTATTTTTCTTTCAACAGTTTGATTTCGCAAATTATCGACAAAAATGTTTTTTTCTTTCCCCCTGTCGACGCGATGACTGAGCTATTTACAGATTCACGATGTCGAACCGTTTGTAATGGGTTGTTACGTAATTCCTCAGTCTGAAGTTCCACTGGATTATTATAAACATCGGGAGTGATTAAACAAAGAATACTATTTTTTCCCGAAAGTCGTGCCGGATTATCATCCAGCATGCAAGAATAGAAGATGTTTATTTGACTATTGAGTACTTATAATTTACATTTTTGTGAGCATGTATCTTTTTCTTTTCTATTTTTATTGGAATTTCAGGTAATCCGAACAGGTACTGGTCCCAATTAGTTCAGATTAGCAGGGTTCTATTGTATTTGAATATTAAAGAATATAGATTTGTTCATTCTTCTAACATAAAAATGGTATTAGAGATACAATTGTAGATTATTTTCCATGATTGCATTAAAACGTGAATTACTTTTCTTTCATTGCAGGTTTGGGTTGGGTTGAAATATTGCAGGATCGGGTCGGGTGTGGGTTGAAATACCTCGGATTCGGGTCAGATTGCACATTGATGAAAATTTTTGGTACTTTTCGGTTAGCTGGGCGCCAGTGTTATATATACATATTTATATACATACATGTATGTAAATATACATATATATACATCTACACATGTTGTATATATACACACATATATATATATGTAAATATATATGTATATATACATACATTTATACATACATATATATGTATATATAACACTGGCGCCCGGCTAACCGAAAAGTACCAAATTTTTTTCACGGGTCGAGAAATTTTTTTTGTCAAGTTCGGATCGGGTGTGCAGGACTCTAGCCTATGGCTTTCAAAAATTTTAAGGATCTCGTAGCACGAGAAAGAGAACATTAACATTTAAAAATTAGTAGCAATAGCTTACTTCTTTCAAGTTTAATACAGTAGAAGATCTTTATAATGCAGTTCTATATAATGCAATTCCCCATATAACGCACAACTTCTCAGATGCAAACAATGATTTTTACAGTTAAAAAGCATCTGCATTTTCACATTTTAAAATATTGCTACTCTCTAGAGTACTAAATTTGATACATTAGTTCAATTTTATCTTCTAATTTAAGACCTTTTTACTGAAAAAAATGCTATTATTACAAAAAACATTTTTGAAATTTTGAGTCTATTATAAGGGATGGTTGTGTCCGTTATATTTGGATCATGTTTATAACAATGTCTGACCTACATTATGCAAAAATTTATAATTTGGATAACTCTTGGTAACAAGGAATGCAGTATAAAGATATTCTTATGTATTTTGATATGTTTCAGACATATTTGGCCATGTTTACAAGGTGGATTTAATGATGTGATTCATTTAACGCACAACCTTGTGTTTTTAGGTTTGCGTTATAAAGATCTTCTACTGTATTATGTATTTTTATAATTTTATTGAAAAGTAAATTCATTCAATAAACAATATGTAGATTTTCTGTTTAATGCTCAGTAAAGCACCGATTAGACATCTTTCAAAAGGACCATTCTAAAATGACGTATAACTAAGAAAGACAATCAAAATTGTAGTCGCCTAAGGTGTAAAATCCTTAACTGTAGAAATATAATACTGCAATCATCATACAAATTGAATTTTCCAACCAGTTTCACCTGTTTAAGATGCACTGTATATTGAAAAAAGTTAAAAGATTGAAAAAAAATTTTAAATATTCATTTCTAAACTTTAAAAACTAGTCAGGTGTGGCAATCTCAAAACTTTCTTCTACCTCATATACATGTTAATGCTTACTGAAAAATGCAGCATATCAGCACCACCTGTTAGATGATTTACACCAAAATCTAATTATCAACAACTTTGACAACTTCTAACTGAATCTGAAGTTTGATGAAAATCCGTGCATTAGATTTTAGATAGAGCTATTGTGGAAATTGTAAAAAAATCTGCATAATACATATACCAATTTATACCAGGAAGTAACTGAATCTGAAGCTTGATGAAAATTCATACATTACTTCTTGAGATATAGCTATTGCGGGAATCATGAAAAAATGCAGCACAGCAGTGCCACCTATTGGGTGATTTACACCAAAAATTAAACAGCATTAATTTATACCAGGGACTAACTGAATCTGAAGTTTGATGAAAATTCGTGCATTTTTTCTTGAGTTAGAGCTATGGCGATAATCATGAATAATGCAGCATAGCAGCGCCCCCTTTTGGGCGATTTTCACCAAATTGTTATCAGCACCTAAATATATCCTAGACTAACTGAATCTGAAGTTTTATGAAAATCCGTGCAGTAGTTGCTGAGACATAGCTATTGCAGAAATTGTAAAAAATGCTGCATAGCAGCACCACCTATTGGACGATTTTCACCAAAAACTTAATCAGGACTAGTTTGTATCAGGGTCTAACTGAATCGAAAGTTTTGTGAAATTCCATGCATTAGTTCTTGAGATAGAGCGGCCACAAAATTTTTGTCACATACAGACTCACAGAGTGACAGACACATTTTCTAAAAACCATCAAATCGTGTTCAGGACATTCTAAAACATATAAATCCATCGAAAACCGGAAGTCGAAAATTTTCATGAATCCAATACTTTCTTCTTGTAAAGATAGAAGAAAGTAATAAAAGTGAGACTTATCAAACCTTAAATCAGCTGCACACCTTAAATTACACATTTTTTTATAAAATTATTGAACATACAAACATATTTTAATTAAAATAATCTTTAATAGTCATCTGACATTTTGATTTATTTTTAGAATTATTAAGCAAAAGCATTTATAGAGTTAAATTCATGGAAAGTTTTTCACTAGTATTGTGAGAAACGATAAAGGTTCTAAGTGTGTCAAATGCAGTCCAAAGCATCTTTGAAAGAAAATGGGATAACTTCTCTATTTTCATCTTCTTTACTAATTGCTACTTAAAATAGCATCCGACAATCTGTTCTCAATCAGTTCATCATTTGTATATAATTTCGATGTCTTTACATTGGCATCACATTTTTAAAAAAATCCAAGAAAATGAGCAGTGAAATGATGTATAAATGTAAAAGACGTTTAAATGAGAAACGTATAAATGGTGCTTTACTGTATTATTAAATAAGCATTGTACAAAACATTACACTACACACTCCTGTAAAATGCAGTGTTGTTTAAATTGATAACTTGAGTAATATTTATTGCATTTAATCTGAGGTTTTTTTTTTTCTTGTATAAGTAACTGAAATACTCCTTTTAAAATGAGCCATAAATTAATTGCTTTTAATTTATTTTAATTGATTATTTTTTTGTCCTAATATGAATTAAGAACTTGATACATAAAAATGAAACTAAAATCATTTAAAGTTAAAATCTGATTTTGAAAGTCAGAAATGAAAAAGAGGACCTTAAGACTGGATTTATCGAAGAACTACATAAACAGAAGCTTAATCACTTCACTGGCGACAGGTATATGCGGAAACAGTGCTTTTACTCCCCAACTTATCTCGGGGCAACCATAAAGGTCAAAATTAGCACTAGCCACAGGGCCAGTAAATGAAAAAAAGTGGCTAGTGAAAAATTATCTATCAATGGCCACCTTCTGGCCACTTTTTTATAAGGAGATAAAAAAATTTTCTTGCATTTCATCAAGGATTCTACTTTTTTTGATTCTAATATATTTATATTAACATATTTATTTGAGCTACTCAGTTTTAGATTAATACTTATAGAAATTTTACTGTTTAGCATTTTGAAATAAAAAAGTGGCCGCTAGTTTAAAGAAAGTGGCCACTTAAAAAATTAGTCCTATCGGCCAGTGGCCGCTAATAAAATCTCCCAATTTTGACCTATAGGCAACCAGTGAAGTGGTTAAACTGCCATTGCCTTTAATAAAAAGTTCTGATTCAACTAATTTATAAAAACATTTAATACCTGTTCTGGAACAATAGAAGAGTTGTCTGAAACTGGTATTGGTAAATTTGGAGCATTCAAATTTTGCTGAGATGGTCCCATATCTTGTGTGGGTACAGGAGGCTGGTTTGGTGGATTATAATGCACAGTATGAGGTTGTTGCATCATTGGTTGATGACCATATGAAGTGACACTCCCTGAGTTATACATCATAGGCCTCTGATAATGAGGTGACATCGGTGTAACGTTGTTTAGTGCTGCAGCATTTGAAGTAGAAGCATTCTTTTGTGACTGTAGATACCTTAGCCTTTCTTGTAATGCTTTCATCTACAGGGAAAGAAATTTAAAGATAGCTATATAATCATTAAAGTGATATCCTTCTATATATAAAAAAAAGTTTTGATTTCGAAATGGACCAATGAAAATCTGTATAGATATTCCCGGTAGGTCGGCATCCAATTTGAATGCTTAAGCATGGCCTTTCTTCGTTAATATTAAAAAAACTGTTGCATACAAAAATATGAAAATCAGTGGTATTATAGAGAAATGTTTGATAAACACGCTGATGCAGACAGTTTTCAAATCGAAGAATTATTTTAAGAGATATTGAATGCTAAAGTTGGACAAAATCATTCCATTAAAAAAGTTTTATTGGAGCAAAAACTATACATGAGAATTTAATCATTTTTAGATCATTTTATACATTATAAGTTCCCGGTGTGCAGATTACATTTATTTTTTTTATTTGACACATTTTTTGAGGGTTTATTTCTATTTTAAATTCAAATTTTCAGCATTTCGAGAGATATTTTTTCATATTTTAGAAAATGTTATTCATTTAAACTGTTGCCAACTGTATAAACAGCGCAAACAATAATTTTTACTTCAAATTAAAAATTTATTTACACGTGACTATTATAAACAGAAAAAAAAACTTTAAAATTAGAATTAAATGATTACATGTTAAAAGCAGGAAAATTACGTCATAAGAACCATATTTACACTTGAATTTTATAAGAGATACAAAATGTTAAAATAAAAAAAATCATTACGCGTTAAAACCAGTGGTGGGATTCAGCCGGTTCACACTGGTTCGGTAGAACCGGTTGTTAATTTGTGTTGAGTTCGGCGAACCGGTTGTTAAAGTGATACTTCAAATGCGAAAATCCTATTTATGTTAATTTACTTTTTTTAAATGTTTATCAACACAACAGCGTTTTCTAATCACAACTCTGTGGCATGTTCTACTAATTTGTTTCATCTAGTAAAATAATGTTTCATCTGAAAAAAATATTGACATCAGTTCTAAAAGGAGCAAATTTAACTTTAAAAAATATCCATGAAATCTTGAAGATTTGAAGACTTTTGGGATACATATCGGCAAGCTAGGATAACCTTAGTAATGGCATGCTTAACGAACAGTGCAATAGATATTTATATTAGAATAAAATTCTGCTTTCCTTTGCTGCTTCGTTTGAAAATATCCAGAATGTTCCCTGTTATCGCTGATCAAAAGCTAATAACTAAATCGTTAGATTTACCTGATATACTTCCAACTGCATTTTTTTATATTGTTCTTCATATCTTAGAAGTCATTTTAAAAATAAATTCCTTGGGATCTTATGTTTGGAATTAGAATAGCTATTTTGGATAATAAAAAATCTTCCAATGGGCATTAATATGTATTAATTGCATAGATTTGCAAGTGGTTTTTAGCAAAACATGTACATTATCGAAATAAACAAGATGGGTTTAGAATGTTTACTCTTGTTTGTGTTAAAGTTTTAACAACCATCTACTGCAGACCGAGTGAGCACGGCATATTTTTTTTAAAGAGTTTTGTGGAGATTAGAGGAAGATTTTTAGTGTTGTAATTTAACAGAAAAAAAAGTATAGTGATGAAGTTTCTAAATTTACAAATATAGAAGAATGAATTTCAGAAGACTCAGTTAATAGCGAAAATAAAAAGTCTTGTTGGGGTACCGAAACCAAGCAGTTCCGAGAAAAAAAAAGTCTGGCGCTTCTGCAAACTGTACCATTCGGCCTCTCAGAAATGTGTGTTATTTATCTGACTATGTAGTAAAGCGTTAAAATTGAGTGACTTTGGGACTTGTTTCTTAAGATTCCCCTCCATAATATGCAGTTTGACATTGTCATATGTTTATCTATAGACTATTAAATTAAATATCACAAAATGAAAAACACTTTAAATTAGAATCTGGTCACTTTTTTATAATTTGGCTCACCTTTAACTAAAATTTATATCTACCCTTGAGGGCTCCCCTCAAATCAGAGGGCTCGGGGCATCTGCCCCGTATGCCCCTGCATTAGTCAGGCACCGTCGATAATGCCCTCCTTATTGTGTTAAGACACAAAGAACCGCATAAAAATTTAAACTTTGTAATTTTAATTCTTAGAAACGGTTTCTAAGATGATGAAGAAGAACATTTGAAATATTTTTTAAATGAGAAGTATTCTAAATTTAGCGATTTAAGAAATAGTTTTTGGTCAGTGATAAGGAAGGACGCTGATATCGTCTTGATGACTGTGTATTTTAAATGAAATTTCTCGTCTTCCAAAAGCTCTGCGAACAAGAAGTATAAGCACCATAAAGAATGAAAACTTATGATAAAATTTATTAAAATATTTGAAATGCTTCAGAAGAAAAAACACATACAACAGAAAGACGACGAGGATTTTATTAATTCAGAAATTTGATAAGACATCAAATCTGTAGAACATCATAAATGTTTTAGTGAACTCGAGAACATCTTTTTAAAAACAGCATTACGAATTAAAAAAATTATAGCATTACGAATTAAAAAAATGATAGGCTACTAAATTCTGAACATTTGAATGGAAGTCAATTTGAATATAAGAATAAACTACAGTTTTTTCTCCATCGCGTTATTGGGATATTGGAGAAGCAATACTTTTAAGGAAAGCAGCTGAAGAACTATTATTTATATTTAATGACACTTATAATTATTATTAATGATTATCGAGAGTTCTTTCATTATATTTTAAATATTTTTCTAAAGCTATGGAGTTTTTTAAAGTATTCAAAAGGTTAAAAATATTGTCAGAACAAGTGCTGCAAGTTTATCCGAAATGGAAAAGGAGTTTTCAAAGATAAACATAATATGGTCAGAGAAGAGAAGTCGACTATTCCAAATGTATCAAATGTAATGACGATTAGTCTAATTGCCCTAAAAACTTCTAAAATAAAAGGTTCCTACTTTTATAGTGAGTGTAAGTTAAGAAAAAAGCACAGAACAGATAATGTTCAAGGAAAGACAACAAAAACTAAAAGTGAGGATGCTTAACAAGAAGCTATATGTAAATATCTCAAATAACACAAATTATTTAATATTTTAAAACTCTTTTCTATATAAATATATAGTTTTTTCTACACCCTTTATTGTTTTATTTAAGTATTAACTATATGAAATAATATACTACCTTTTTGAATAACTTTTTAAACTTTCAACATCATAAATAAAGTTATTTTCAGTACAGGATACCCAAAATAATTCAAATTTATTTTTGCTAGTTTCAGTACGAAAATAAATAGTGTGCTGATGCATTTCATCGGCAACTGTTATTCATGGGAAGTTATTGTATGAAAGGTTTTTAAAAGATGTTGCATGTTTGTAAACTGGGCTAAATTTTATTACTGATGCAACATTTGAAGGTATATCTTTTTTGCGTGTGCATTATTGTTACTGTAAAAATAATTTTAGTCATTTGGGACTAATTATAGAAAAATATATTGACGAGTATCTCTGTGAAATTTGCGACTTTGGTGACAAAACCTAACATAAAACACACATTCAAAAAATCCAGAAATCAAGCACCTGTCAACTAAGAGCCGATTTATCGAGATTAATTTTAAATTACAAGCAATTATCACCAAAGCAAGGATGTAAATAGGAATGCTTGACATTCAGTGAGTTTAGTATTTTCAGGAGAATAGATTTCGCCAATATCTTTGAGTTTTTCCTACTGTTACTGCTTTTAATATCTAACTGGTTCAAATTTAGATAATGGACATGGGTTATACCTTAAGCTTAAATTTCTGCTATTCTTGTGTTATCCTTATTTTATTATACTGTAGTATTATTGATGAAGTATCTGATAAAAATTTTAATCAGGGTTTCATGATTGTTGAAAATTTATTAAATAAATTACGTCCTTTTATAGGGAAATATGCTTCAGGATTGTTTTTTCACTATACAAAAAGATCAAAGTTTTTTAACAATGATCTTATAATATTGGAAAGTGTTTTATAACCCATGTGTGATGCTTCATTTTTCTTTCATGTTTATGCATCAAAAATCATTCGGGTAGCGAACCGCTTGTTAAATTATTTGAATCCCACCACTGGTTAAAACCTTGTAAATGGAGAAAATTAAGTCATATTTAAAATGGCCAAAAAATATGGTAAAACAATTTAAATTAAAAAATACATTTGCGCAAGACATTTTTCTGATATTTTGAGACAAACTATTTTCAACTATTATCGTGAATTCAAAGACAGCACAAATTATATTTTCTTCTAACAACAACAAAAGTATTTTCAGGTGAATATTAATAAGAGAAATAAAGCTTTGGTGTAAATTATGTCAGATTTAAAACGATACATTTAAAATGAATTATTTAAAAAAACTATCTTACAGCGCTGTTAAAAAATACCGGGAGACAATGACACTGTTTACTTAGTTCATTTTACATTATCTTATTTTCAAATGTTTAACTAATTTTTTTAATTAAATAAGAAAACAGCCATTGTATCTCTTAACAGCAGCAGATTTGGCCTTAAAAATCCACAATCCAAGGAAAAAGAATGGAAACGCGTTTACAGAGAGATCGCTGTTTTTTTAAAAAAATTTTAATTCAATATTTTTAAAGCCGATCAAATTAGCGGGCTTCTTGGATTATGGTGTGCCTGAACGGGGGTTGATGAGCGTAGCTCGTAGGGGGCAAAGCCCCCTAGTTCAATACAAAATTTTAGAATTGTTACAGAATTTAGAAATTACTTTTAAAAACAAATGTTTAACAATATATATATTTTTAGAGCTATGCTGTTGTCCACTATTCTAAAAGAGCTTTATATATTTTATTTTACTATTCACAAATGGAATCACGCCATGAAGAAAAAAAAAGTCACATTCTTTTAAAAGTTTGAAAAGAATTAACTAACTCTCACTCACTTACACATGCACACACACACAGAAATTTTCTTAAGGAGATAATTATTTATATCTTAAAATTTAGGAAACCATTAATTATACAGAAAGTAAACAATAGTCATTCTTTTTGGCATATTTAGCAGGGTGTTGAGTAGGGTGTCAATGATTTTAATCAGTTGATTTAACCCTTTATCTACTGATGGTACTTATAAGTACCACTCACTTCAAACTTTTATACCATAGTGAATATTACTAATATTCTAATGGTACTTTGCAAAAAACACTCTTTTAACTTCACTTTAGGGCATTTCCATGAAAAAGTGGACATGAGGGTTGAAATTTTAAACTTTTTTTATTATTAAAAGTAATATATCAAATTAAAGGTAAAAATATGACACATATGAAATTACAGAGAACTAAGCTGTAAAAAATATTCTTTTATAATTTATCTAGGCTCAAAGTTAGAAAAAATTCAAAAACTTTCTAGTATGTAAAATAAGATATTTTCATTCCGCCAGATGCAATATTTAAAACAGCAGCATTTTCGCTGTATGTGCATATACAGTAGACTGCCTCCAGTCCGCGACCCTAAAATCCGCGTATTTTTTCAGATGTAAACAGTGAAATTTACAGTTAAGGTGCAGGCACAAAATTCAAGATGGCGGCAAAATCAGCGACTACCGCCATGTTTTTTTTACTCAATTTTTTGTTAATTATTCTCTTTTGGCTATTACAGCTGATTTATTACTAAATAAGTTTATATTATTTTTGATTTTTATATAAATTAGCATATCTATATCAAAAATTCCAGGGCTCGAAATGGAAAAATCTACGAAACAGAACGCTATTTAAAAATTATTTTTGCCGATTTTTTTTTTTTTTTTTTAAGTATAGATTAGACAAATTTATTTCTAAACATACAAAGCAATAAAAAAAAAAAAAAAAAAAAAAAACATTCAAGGCTCTAAATAACAATGAAAACAGTAACACATAGCGCAATAAGCTATATTAAACAGTAACAATGTTTCAATAAAAGTATGAAACGGAACGATATTTACCATAATTTTACGAATCGGAACTTTATTTATCATAATTTCAAGAACCGGAATATCGCTTCGATTTGTTCCAGTACATTTCGAGCCTTGAAAAATTCCCCTTTATTGTATTTTCTGTAGAATATTAGCAAGTGTAAACTGTAGTGGAATTGTTTACTTTTCTTCCGTTCGTTTCCTCGTGTTTCAATATTTATTATTTTTTCAATATTACGTACGCATTTTAATATGTAATTCTGATTAATACGACTAAATGCAAGCTTTTTTATGAAGAAAAATATGAATTTACTTCCGAAAAAAATCTAATAGCCCTGTTTTGTATATACAGTAAAGCGCTTATCTCTTATCTGTGCGTATAGACAACTGAGAAAAATCTTGGGAAAGAGGAAATGCGCGGAGCGAATGCGCGAAGCAACGGAACATGGCAAATAAGATATAAGTTTCGTTTTGAGATCGCAGCGTGAAAGAGGTATCGACGTCAGTTTTCATCAATGTTGAATTCAGACACTTTTTTCCGGGAGGGATTTCTGTGGCTCCGGGGATTTTGGGGGGGGGGGGGGGGATTGCACTTTTTGACCATTGAAAACACAATCTCAAATCTTCCGAGGGGGAGCATCTCATTGCTCCGGGGAGGAATGTCCCCCCAGGCCACCTCCTGAATTCAACACTGGTTTTAATCTAATGATTTTTATTTATTTATTTTTAATTTTACGTAAGTATTTTAATATGTAATTCTGATTAATATGACTGAACTCAAGTTTTTTCATAAAGAAAATACGCATTTATTTCCGAAATAAATAAAGATGGCGCTAATATCATCGGCGATCGCGATCGTTTTCCAAAATATTTTTTAATTAATCAAGCTTTTTCGTTTATTAAATCTGGATAAACATGGCAAAAAATTTCGTTATTGATGCAGATTCTTCATCAGAAACTGAATCTGATGAAGAACTTGAAAAAATTAATCTTGAAGAAGGTCTAGCCATAGGAGAAAAATATTTGAGCTTCCTGAAGCAGCAGAGCTTTATATCTGAGCAACAGATAATGAATCATCAGCAGCTTCAGGATGCAATAACAAAAGAACGAAACAAAAAATTAAACAAACAACCATTTTATCCATGTTTCAAAAATATAAAATAAAAAAATAAGTAAAGTTTGTAAAAAAAAAAAATAAGAAAAATTTATTTTTCCTCATTATTATGTATATTTAGCATTGTATGTTTGTATTTAGTGTTATTTATATGTATATTTATATATTATTTTATATTTATATTATATTGTATATTTATATGTGCATTTTGTATTGTATCTTAATTATTATTTACATGACTTAATTTTTAATATTTTTCTAAATTTTTTATTTTGCATAATTATTTTATTTAATAATTACTTACTTTTAAACTAATAAATTATTTTAATATTTTACTTAATTATTTTAATGTTTCACTTTATTGTAACCATTCATTATAATTTCCATTGCTCAACTACCAATCAAATTAATGTTCAAAAATGTAAACAAATAAATGACCAGAAATCCGCAAAATTCTAAAATCCGCACAACCTCTGGTCCCAAGCTGTGCGGATTTGAGGGAGTCTACTGTATTACTATTTGTGACCTTTGTTTACCTTTTGAAACACTTAATTTTTCAAAATAATTTAAAAGATCCGATTTTTAATACAAATATATTTATATTGTCTCTCTGTCACACCCGTCACAAAAAAGATGCTCAAGTTATACAAAATTCATTTTTTCTCAAAAATACATGAAACTTTCTGAAAGTCTAATTATTGCAAGTCTGAATAAATATGAAATATTAAAAAATCATTAATTTTTTATTTTGTGTAGAATTTTAGTGTGACAGGTGTGACAACATTTTAAATTGTTTAAAAATATATTTAAATGCTTCTTAAATGAAGTGTAAGGTTGAATCATTATTGTTTCTAAACATACTAAGACAAATGTGGCTTAAAAAAAGATAAATCATAAAATATATGTGTTTGAATTATTTTAGCAAATTGTGAGTTGATGGCAATTTACACTTTTGATAGATTTTCAAGAAATGAAAATTTATTATTAATATTCTTTACATAACTAACTCAATCCAGTTATTTTGAAGAAGCCAAAAAAAAAGTAGGAGACACTGAAACAATATAATACAAGTGGGCTTTGTCGAGAACTATAGTGCTGTCTCTCAAAATGAGATCCAGAGTGCTCACTGGACTCATCCTCAAATAATCATTTTTACATGCTTTGCATCGTTGCAAGGAAATGTGATTCGCTCTTTTGTAGTAATCAATAACGAATTGCAGCATCTTAAATAAGTATACTGCATGGGCATTTTTAAATGCTACTACTAGTCTGAAATTACTATAAGTCTGACTAGTCACCCCCCCCCCCATTTCAAAAAGGTGAAAAAAAATTGATAGCTGTGCAGCCATGTTTAAAAACAAATACAAAATTTCAAACTTGAGCTTCTTTATCAAAGATTTTAAGCTAACATGTGAATAGAACTTTTTGGCCACTTCTCATGGTAGTTGACGGAATTGGGGAAATGAAAAGTCAAGAGTATGGGGTTTGCTTAAGTCCAGAAAAGCAATAGTTAAATCTGCTTTGGATTTTTTTTAAATGTGCACAGGAGACTGGTGCAATAAAGACATTGTATGTGTCGGCAGAGAAAATACTGGAAACTAAACAAATGCTGACAGAAAGATGAGAAGGCGTCAAGTCATATCACCACTTTAGGTAAGTGTTGATATAGTACCAACTTTTTGATTGGAAAAACTACAGAATCAATACTAAGGGAGGTAAGTCACTGCTATTTGCAAATCTCCCCCCCAGAAAGATTTTGAAAGCATCAGATTTAAATATCAGAGACTATGTTGTGGTTTCCCTGGCCAGTAGCAAAAGACGCAATAGCTTGTACCTTGTACTACGATAATGTCTTGAATATCAACTTTCGTAAGGAGAAATAAAGCTTGAAATACATGCAAGCCAGTGGACCACACTGGATTTGGCTAGAGAAAGATGACATCTCAATTGAAAACTTTTTTGCCATTGTAAAAAAAGTAGCTACCCCATCACTTATAACAAAGTAGGGGGCACTACAAATTTTAAACTAACTGCATAAAGATGTTAATTTTATAAAATTTTGTTTGTATATTAGCTTATTAGCTATTGTCAAGTTTTCTGCCAATACCAATCACTGTTTTCTTTTGTAAATAACTTTAAAATTGTATACTTTGCATGATGTCACACCCATCACATCTTTGTCACACCCATCACAGCAGAAAAAAATTTCTTAGATATTAAAATAATTAAAATTTATTATGAAAATTATGCATTAAGTTTAATCTGAATCTCTTTTATTAGAAAAAAAATTGTTTTACTAATGAAACATTTAAATATTTACAGTAATTTTAACAAATGTGTATGCAAGTGAAAAGTCATGTCCGGAGAGAGTCACACCCGTCACAAGATTTAAAAAAAAAAAAAAAAATTTAATTGAAAGCTATTGAAGTTTCATGCTTGCTCAATTATTCAAGAAAATGCATGGAAAAACATATTTTAAACACTTTTCAGGGATTTATTAGCTAATTTATGGCCCAAAATATAGATATAACCTCTTGAAATTGTGTCTGGATGTCACACCCGTCACAATGGAAAGGCCCTTTATCCAAATACATGGCAACAGTAGTTCTGGATTTGTTATTTTAGAGAGGAATGAGGCTAACTTTGAAGCAGTCAATGTGTTTTGTGCCGACATTTTGTACACAGGGCTCCCACAACTTTTGTAGTAAAAAGGGGACCAAAAGGGACCACATATTTTATATAAAAAAAAGGGACCAAAACGAAACTATTTTAGCAAATCGCCAAATAAAATAAACACAGAAACCCTCCTCTCCTTCAATTGTCACTTATTAATAAATGTTCAAAATATAATTTGTTATAAAGAAAACGCTTGCTCTGATTCAAATTCTGAAATTCATTATCTTAAAGCCATTGTCATTGGTAGAGGTTACAAACCTTCTAATATTGATACTGCTTTATTTGAACCACATAAGCATCCTCGTTCCTCAAGTTCACCCCCAGTCTTCTTCTCTTTCCAATATTAGCATTATTTTAAATACTAAATATAATAAAAATAGATGTTTATACATACAATGTCTTTTGAAGAGCCCACTGCATGCAGAGTTAAAACATTTGGCGAGAAGCTCCATGTATGCCCAAAGTTATGCACATCCAAACCAGTTTTTGAACTTTTTTAAGTAGATTTTTAGTTTTTTATGCGTTTTTCTGTGGCGAATTTTCCACATTAGCTAAAGGAATCTGGTTGCAATGTTTTAGCCAAATATATTAAATTTTGACCTCTTTTAAATAAAATTTATTCTATATTCCTACAGCTTTTTATGTGATTTTTAGAGTTATTTCGTGTTTTGAAGTGATTCTTTGAGAAGGTATCCCATTTCAATTTTTCAGTTCAATATCGCAAATTATCTTCTTTGCCAATTTTATTAGATTTTTAGTGTTTATCCTTGTTTCATGCTCATCTGTTGACACTCATACAAGGAACCCAATTTCAATCTTTTAGCCCAATGCTGTAAATTTTATTCTTTGTGATTTTTTGCATTTCAAAGCGATTTCAATACTTGTTTTCTGAAATGGAAATAATTCTCCATTAAACAGCTCATCTCAACACAAACTTGAAACAATTAAAGCTGGTCCGACCCACAACAAAAATAAGTAGCAGCAACCTGCCCAGTACTGAGACAAAAGGCTCTGCAGATTTTTGAACTGTATGGATTTCAAATCGTAGCCTGAAGACAGAGACAGAAAATCATTATTGAAAATTTTTCTTTGCAAAAAATCAATAACGAAAATTTGTTCTTTTCCTATGGAGCAAAACTTTTGCAACCTATTGATGATATTTTATGCTAATTAAAACATGACAGACTGAATTTCATGAATTTTTCCATGACTGTTTAAGAAATTTGCATGTTTTTTGGGATCCTTTGATGAAATTTGCATGTTTTCACTATCTCTTGATGAAATTAAAGTTTTTAAAATCTTTTGACGAAATAGTTTTTTTTTTTTCGATGTTTTGACGAAATTCATGCTTTTTTTTTTTGCGATCTTTTGACAAATTCCTTTGCCGAAATTCGCGTTTTCTGCGATTCTTTGACAAAACTTGCATTTTTTTCGCAATCTTTTGACCGTTTTTTTTCGCAATATTTTGACGAAATTTGTGTATTTTTTCAATTTTTTAACGAAATTTGCATTTAATTTAGAGATTTTTTTGACGAAATTAATGTTTTTTTACGCGATCTTTTGACGAAAATCGCGTGTTTTCTCGATTTTTTGACAAAATTTGCGTTTTATTGAGAGTTCTTTTTATGAATTTCGCGTTTTTTCGCTATCTTTTGGCAAAATTCCCTTTTTTTTCGCCATCATTTGCTGAAATTCGCGTGTTTTTTGCGATCCTTTGCTGAAATTCGCGTGGTTTTTTTTGCAACCTTTTGATGAAAATTGCATTTTCCGCGATTCTTTGAGAAAACTTGCGTTTTTTCCATGATCTTTTGACCGTTTTTTTCAATTTTTTGACCAAATTTGCGTTTCATTTAGAGATTTTTTGACGAAATTAGCATTTTTTCGTGATCTTTTGACGAAAATCTCATGTTTTCGCGGATCTTTGACAAAATTCGCGCGTTTTTTCAATTTTTTTTAACGAAATTTACGTTTTATTGAGATATCTCTTTATGAAATTCGCGTTTTTTCGCGATCTTTTGACAAAATTCTTGTTTTTCCTCGATCTTTTGCCAAAATTTGCGTGTTTTTCGAAATCCTTTGTTGTAATTCGCATGTTTTTTGCGACCTTTTGACGAAAATTGCGTTTTGCGAGATTCTTTGACAAAACTTTTTTTTTTGCAATCTTTTGAAGAAATTTGCGCATTTTCCGTTTTTTGACCACGTTTTTTTTCGACCTTGTAACAAAATTCACGTTTTTTCGCAAACTTTTGAAGAAATTTGCGCATTTTCGTAATCCTTTGAAAAAATTGGCGATTTTTTTCGTGATCGATTAACGAAATTTAACGGTATTTTTTGGATCATATTTACGAAAAGCGCGATTTTTCCGCGAAGCTCGGCTAAATGCCAAACATCAGTAAAATTTAAAATAAAAGTCAGCTAAAAGTTTCAAAAAACAGACTTTACGGAACCAATAATGAAAAAACGGACCAATACGGACTTGAAGCAAGAAAACGGACCAGTTCCCCAAAAACGGACCAACTATGAGCCCTATGTACAGATTGCCATGCTTGTCTTGTCATTGCTGCAAACACAGTAAAGGTTATGAGATAAGTGTTGGGTTTTTTTTTGTGTTCATAATTATCTTACCCAGTAGCAGAAAGTTGTGGTTGTGTCTGTGACAGAAATTTAGTGGGTTGAAAATTATCTGTGGGTGTAGCGTGTTACATTTTCTTATATACGAACATTATAAGTGTTAAAATAAATAGCGTTCTTACGGATTAATACCAGTGGTGATTCTGAGTAAAAAAAAAAAAATTCTGAAATTCACAGCAAATTTTCCGCAAGGTTACAACAGATGGGGAGAGCGAAAATCCACTACCGGCATTAACTATGTATTTTTCTTTGCGTGTTTTTGATGAAATTTGCGTTTTTCGCGACCTTTTGACGAAATCTGTTGTTTTTCGCGATCTTTTGACGTTTTTTCACAATCTTTTGACAAAATCTGTTGTTTTTCGCGATCTTTTGACAAAATCTGTTGTTTTTTTCGCGATCTTATGAGTAAATTTCTCGTTTTTTTTCGCGATCTTTTGACGAAATTTGCTGTTTTTTCGTGATCTTTTGACGAAATCTGCTGTTTTTTTGCGATCTTATGAGGAAATTTCTCGTTTTTTCCACGATCTTTTGACGAAAATTGTCGTATTTTTCACGATCTTTTGACGAAATTTGCCGTACTTTTTGCGATCTTTTGACGAAATTTGCCATTTTTACATGATCCTTTGACAAAAATGAGCTTTCTTTTCGCAATCCAATACGAAATTTGCATTTTTTCCTCGATTCTTTGACGAACTTTGTGTTTTTCCACGATTCTGTCACAGAAATTTGCATTTTTTCAGCACCGCTGGAACGAAATTCACGTTTTTCCCGGGATCTTTTGACGAAATTCGTGTTTTTACAGCGATCCTTTGGCAGACATTTGCGTTTTTCGTGATCTTTCGACGAAATTCCGCAAATTTAATTCCGATTTTTTGACATAAATTATCTTTTTTTCGTGATCCTTTGAGAGAAATTTGCGTTTTTTTGCGATTGTTTGACAGAAATTTGCATTTTCCCGCGATTGTCTGACTAAATTCGTGGTTTTCCCTTGATCCTTTGATGAAATTCACGTTTCTTCCGTGATTTTGTGACAGAAATTTGCGTTTTTCATGCGCTCTTGGAACAGAATTCAAGTTTTCTTTCGGGATTTTTGGATAAAATTCAAGTTTGTACAGCGATCTTTTGGCAGAAATTTACATTTTTCGAGATCTTTTGATTAAATTCCACGTTCTTTCCGCAATCCTTTCACATAAATTTGCATTTTTCGCGATCGTTTGACAGAAATTTGCATTTTCCCGCGATTGTCTGACTAAATTCGTGGTTTTTCTCCATCCTTTGATGAAATTCACGTTTCTTCCACGATTTTGTAACAGAAATTTGCGTTTTTCATGCGCCCTTGGAATAGAATTCACGTTTTCTTTCGGGATTTTCGGATAAAATTCAAGTTTGTACAGGCGATCTTTTGGCAGAAATTTACGTTTTTCGAGATCTTTTGATTAAATTCCGCGTTCTTTCCGCAATCCCCCAATAGCAGAAAATTCTCCAAGTGTCTGCGACAGATCTTTCAGGGACTGAAAATAATCTGCAGGTAAAATGTTACAAATGAACCTTTAATTAATTAATCATTTACTTTTAATGTTTTTAAGCATTTTACTCATTTTTATTAATAATAATCTTAAGTTTTAGTAATAAATAATAAAGAACTAAACATAATATAAAGTTGGAAAAAGATCCAATAGAAAAAAAAAATCTGCAAAAGGGAAAAGAAAGTCTGCGACGCATGTCACCCGTCAGGAACTTTCTGCTACCGGGCGCAATCCTTTGACATAAATTTGCGTTTTTTCGTGATCCTTTGACATAAATTTGCGTTTTTTCGTGATCCTTTGACATAAATTTGCATTTTTTCGTGATCCTTTGACATAAATTTGTGTTTTTTGTGATCCTTTGACATAAATTTGTGTTTTTTCGTGATCCTTTGACATAAATTTGTATTTTTTCACAATCGTTTGACTAAATTTGCGTTTTTCCCACAATCGTTTGACTAAATTCACGTTCTTTCTGCGATCCTTTCACTAAATTCGCATTCTCTCCACGATCCTTTGACGAAATTCTTGTTTTTCCGCGATCCTGTGACAGAAATTTGCATTTTTTCCACAACCCTGGGACGAAATTCATGTTTTTTTCGGTTACTCTTTCGACGAAATTCGCGTTTTTATAGTGACCCTTTGGCTATAAATTACCAATTTTTTATGTGAACGATTGTCGAAATTGATATTTCTCGAATTTGCGATATTTTGTCAGAATTTGTTGTTTTTTTATTTTCTTTAAGGAAATACTTTTTTTTTTCCTCAAGTTGGCAAATTTATCTGCAAGGTCCAAAATAAATCTGCGACGAACGTCGTGCACTTTCTGCTACCGGATGATCTTAAAATACAATATGACTAGCTATTTGAGGTGAACGGTGTATGTATTTGATTTAACTATTGAATTACTCGGTGGTACTTATAAGTACCGTCAGTACACTGGGTGTTGGAGAAAAACTTCTTGTTTACTTTTCGTCTGTGTAGTTATCCATCGTTTTCATCTGCTTTAAAATGTAATTACACTAAAATGTAGTGTAGTAATGATTTCCCTGGCATTTCTTTTCTGTTTCATTGTTATTTTTTATAGGAAATCGAAAAAATTGTGGCACCGGCTACTTTTTGCTATGCTAGAAATGGCATATGTAAATTCATATATTGCATATGTGGAGATGTGAGAGAACATGTTGTCCCTGGAATATTGACGTTGCATAACTAAAGAACAGCTAACAAGATCGAAACCTAAAAACAATAGTTTTTTTTTAACCCTTTCAGGAGCAAAGCATTTTCAATTCTAAAGTGTTGAAATAAATGATTGGCACCGGAATTTGCCAAGCGATTTATTTGTAAATAAGAAAAAGCCTATATTTCACATACTTATTAAATCGAAAATATTTTCTGGTGCTAGTTGAAATAACTTGTGGATTTTCTATAACGATATTTTAGTCATAGTGTAGAGGAGAGTGTTGTACCTTGGGACAATTTTCACATTTTAATTTTTTACCTCGATGATTATAATCAGATTTAAAATTTAAAAGCAACATTTCAACACACCAACATATTTCTCTATAATATAATTTTAGAAATTCAGGCAGTTTGAAAATAAATAATTGCCATTCATTTAAAGTAGGGAAGGCAAACTGTCCCAAAGTACAACATCATGTTGTACCTTGAGACATACTATGTTGTATCTTGGGACATACTGCATAATTCAGGCAATAAGCATGTAACTAATCAATAATTTTGTACAATAACTAATACAATATTTTGTACAATAATAATACAATATTTTGTACAATAACAATAACTAATTTTGTGCCAACAAATACTTTTTTTTTCCAAGGAGATAGAGAATGAAACTCGAGTTCAAGAAAGATTTTTTAAATACAGCAAAATACAAAAGTCCTGATTATTTAACATTATATGATATAATGTCAACTTGGAAAATCAGCTGTGTGATTTGTTGTTCTGACCCACCAGTGGAAATTGGATGTGAGAGTTATGATAAGCACATATCATAGGATAGGAATCATCAGTTCAATGAACAAATTTGCTGCTGTTCCTTATGTGCTTTAAAATTTTTACTTGAAATTCATCATTAGCAAGGAGGTCTCCTTGTTTCTTGATTTTTTACTTTAACACAAATCTTTTGTAATGATCATAATCAATACTGTCATCATCTTTTGTAAGAGATAAAACGAGTTTATCATTAACAGATTCTGAACTGCTATTTTTCTTCTGGAGGTGGTCTTTTAATTCCTTTTCTTGCTACAGCAGTTTCAATTTCAGCTTTTACTAAAGAAACTGTTAAAATGCAAGATTTCCCTTTTCTTCTACAAACATTGCTTTTATGAGCTGCAGCTTTGGAAAATGATCTGGGATGTAACATTTTGAGAATGCGAAGATAAACTTGTTACATATACATCTGATAACACATTTGCTGCTGTAAATTCAGCTGTTTTATTAAGCATTTCAGCTGAATGAAGTGGTCTGTTGGTTACATATATGTTAAAAAATTCATTTTACTGAATCCGTTTCCATTGATTGAATAAATGCCTGTTACTTCAAAACTTTTAATGATATTTCATGGTGTGAAAGCTTTATAAAATGCATTTCGAGTTACTTCTGCTACAACATATATTGTCATTGGCTATCCAGGATGTGACAACATCCATTCGTTAGCACAAGTCCCGTAGTATGTTTTCTATGACCCAAAGACAGTACAATCAAGTGGCTGTAGTTTATGGGAAGAATAGGTAGGAATTGTAAACAAAATAATTCCAACTTCCCGGCATTTCTTAAATAATAATCGAAATATGGCTGTTAATGTTATCCATGATTAATAAACAACATAGTGAAATACTTAAATATACCTTTAAAATTGATTCAAAAGCCGGAAAAATACACCGGAACATGTGCTCTTTAGAACATTTCATCACATGGAAAGACAACGGAAAGTAGAAGGTTTATTGAGAGTGGCCAGATTCTTATTTACAAACTTCAATCTTTATATCCAAAATAAAGTTGAGTTGTTTTATTTATTGTATCTCACGTGATTTGCGGAATTTTCTGTAAAATAGTTAATAAAAATACTTTTATTTATCCAAATTATTACGAACCATGTATTTGTTGTACCATTGGACATGTTCCAAGGTACAACATATTTTACTGTGCCAAGGTACAATCACCACATGGTTTAAATAAAATCAAAATTGTAGTAAATCTAGGAGCACTATCATTATTTTCTCATAACCAAAACATTTAAAAATCTTCTCTTTTATAAAAAAATAAATTGCAGTTGACTTGTTGTAAAAATATATAGGAAAAAAATGAAATTAGAATGGACTAATGAAATTCTTTTTTTTTTTTCACCAAGCCATTAATTCAATGTTTCTGATGTTGTCTGTTACTATTATGAGATCTGTTGGTTATAGGTCACTATTAGAAATAAACAAAAGATAACTGCTGCCAAAACTTTATTAGAAATTGTCAATGTCCCAAGGTTACTTTAAAGTACCACTTTAATTAATTAGCTCTAAATAATTAAATTTCTCACGGGTGATTATTTTTTTTTATGTTTATCCTTTAATTTTCAATGTATAAACTGAAAAAAAATATTACACGAAAAAAATTGCAGTAGATCATAATGCCGTAGATAAAGGGTTAAATCAGCGATTAAATCGTGATTTTAATCAACTGATTTTTTTTAAATCACTGATTAAAATCAAAAATTTTCTAAATACTTAAAATGACATAAAAAAGTATCAAAATCTACAATGAACATAATTTGGAAAGTTTCTACAGGTATTTTTGTTTATGAATACACACAAAAAAAAGCTTTAAATAGTTGTTTGTAAGCTTAATTCTTGAGTATTGTAAAAAAATATAAGTACAGTAAGTTTGTAAGAAACATAGCTTTTATCTGACATAAAAACAAATTCATTTCAAAATGATATTTCAATCCAATGTCATAATTTCCTTTAGGGAGTCAAATTATTCATTCTTTTTATAAAACAAGCATAGCAAGTATAATAAATTTCTGCAAGTAAAAGGATAAAATAGCCAGGATGTTATTTTCTCATTCGACTTTTGCAATAATAAATATATAGCACATACTGGAGATGAAGATAAGAATTAAAGAATGATATCCACTGAACCGCTATTGTAAAAGAATGTATAAGAGAAAAAGAACCAATTGGTATAAAATGTTAAACACAGCAAGAGCTTCTTTAGTAAAGGCTGCATAAATGTTTTTTGTTTTTTGTTTTTTTTTTTTTGTTTTTTTAACTCATATACATACACCAAACAAAAATTGTTAGGGATTAAAAAGGTGGCAAAACTATTTGAAACACTGAATGCTGAGGATACCCACTGAGTGATAATAATGCTGCTGTTTAATGTTTTGAGGATTTCAGATATAACTGGCTATTCCTTATATTTACTTTGCATGTGTGTATGAATGTATTAAAGCATTTTCATACTTTTTTTGTTGTTGGGGGTGGGGGTGGGGGGGTGGGGGGGGTTAACATATGCATACATGTGTGCAAGTTTAGATTTAGGCGATTAACAATACAAATGCAAATATAGCACAAAATTAGCACTCACCAATCGTCAAGTAACACTTAAAATTTGGCGATTAACTTTATTGTCTAGTACACCATACATCTCAACTTTCTGGGTGGATTTGTTGTGTCACGACACTTCACTTCCGCATTAATTTCATTGGCTGTTGGAACTTGATGGTCTTTTGGTATTATGTTTGACATTTGGGTTTTCACCGTACATGTAGTTGGGGGGATATTGTTTTTAAAGTTTTTATACACTGAGGATGTGAGTCCTAGTACTCACGAAACATATACGTCTGATCATTATCTTATTTTATTGTGTGTTTAAACGTTGTTTTTAAATAATTTATATTTCCACACAAGTTCTGTACTTACTAATGTTCATTGCAGTTAGTAAAATCTATATTAGTGAAACTATATTAGTGTATCATCTTTAAATTTTTTATTTCAAAACAGACACTTGCATAATTTGAAAATGAATCCACCACTGCACATTTTAATATCATTAATTCATAAAAAAAGACAAAAAAATTACCTTTTCAAGTGTTTCAGGACTCTGGTGCAGGCTGTTGTACAGTTGTTGGAGTTCTTGCTGAATCTGCTGCATTTCAAAAGCAATAGAGTTTCCCTGATAAGAAGTAGTCCCATGTACATTATATTGTTGAGAAGTTTGTAGCGTTGGTTCACTCGTACTCACAGGAGCACAAGAATTAGAATTAAGAGGATCAGAGGTAGACATAGAAGATATATTTGAATTTATACTGGTACTCACAGATACACTTGCTGATTCAGCTGAATTGACACTAGGAGTAACACTAGGCATACTTGAACTGTTGTCAGAGCCATATGATAAAGCAACAAGTTGATTTGAATCAAGTGGTGTACTATCGTCTGAGAGCAATGCAGAATTAGATAAAGTAACAGGTGCATTAGCTTGAAGAGGCTGTGAATTTGGCACATTACTCACACTAGAAGGGGTCTGCGGTTGATTCACATTAATTGTCTGATTAAGATAGGTATGTTGAGAATGTGCCTGAGACATTTGCGAAAAGGCTGCAGGACTTTGTGGTTGAGGACGGGATTCACCAACAGGGGTGATGTGCATATGATGCTGCTGCTGTTGTTGTGGTGGTGGTGGTTGTTGTTGTTGTTGAGGATGTTGAGAGCTTGAAAGGTGAGTGTAATAATTTCCTCCAACTCCAGAATTAAGAGTTGTGTTCGTACTACCTGTGCTTACAGCTGAAGCAACTGGAGTTGTAGTAGGACCAGTACTACGAGGTAAAACCATTTGTTCCAAATGCTGCAAACTGGACGGAGCACTGGAACTTCCTGGTGATTGGCCTTGCCCTGGACTTGTCAAATGAGTTGTGCTAGGGCTATGATAACTTCCCTGAGATTGAGGAGTAGATGACTGCAAGACTCGCTCAGGTGTATGAGGGAGAGGTACAGACACTTCAGCTGGTGGAGTCGGAGTTAAATGCTGTGGAGAATGAGTCACTTGTGATGGAAAAGGACTTCTATACTGAGGACTCATCTGTGGACTTTGAGTTTGAACATGAGGCTGAGAGCTAGAATAATGCAAATGTGGTGGTGTACCAGATTCTGGATTATTTGGTCTAGGTGAAGGCTGGGCAGCTGTGTATGTTTGATTAGGGGAATAAGGAGGGTGATACTGTTGAAGACGAGCAGGGCTACCTGGTGGCACAGGAGCTGCATGTTGCTGACCTGAGTTCATTCGTGGAGGTACAGAATATCCCATTTGATGCACAGATTGCCTCACATTCATCATTTGTTGACCCATGACATGCTGCTGGGATGAAAGGCCTACAGTGCTACCCATTGCACTGTTAGTATTGTAATGAGGCCTGTTAGCAGGTGTCTGAGATGCTCCATAATGTCCCTGAGAAAATGTCATAGCTTGCTCAGTTTGAGGGATAGAGCTCATGTTTTGAGATAAACCAGATTGAGGAGCATTAGACATCTGTCCCACCATAGATCCATTTTGGTTAACAGATGATGAATTCATGTTATAAACAGGTGGTCGTTGTATTGGAGGTTGTTGTGGTGCATATTCTTGATTACTTATATATTGGCTTTGATTTGGGGTAGAGGGTCTTTGTCCTTGCATCATCATAGGACTATGATTCATAGAATTATTTCCATGTTGATTAGGCACCATTTGATGTTGAGGATAATTTTGAGTTGCAGGTAGATTCGGACGATTCATTTGAGAATGGGGCATTGAATTTTGCCATAAATCTGGGCTCTGATTCACTTGCTGAACAGTGTGTTGCTGCTGTGGTGGTTGTTGTTGCATTGTATGGAGCTGAGGTACAGTACCATAATGACCTGGATACTGAGCTGTCCCCTGAGTCATTTGTGCTGGTGCAGTATTACCATGAGGGATTTGTTGACTATACTGATTACTAGCCATATTTCGGTTTTGATAAACCTGATTGGGTACAACAGTTCTAGGAGATGACTGCTGTTGTTGGTCAGGGATTGATGACATTGGGTCATTGAGATGATGAAGTCTAGGACCACTAGGCATATACTGCCCAGCCATGTTACCTGTCTGTAATTGACTACCGTAAACAGAATACTGATGAAGTTTTTGAGGCACTTCACTTTGAGTGTATCCATGCATTGTTCCCTGATGATATGAAGTCATGCCCCCAGAAGGTAACTGTGCACTACCTTGTGTTTGCTGCTGCATTTGCACCATGCCTTGCATTTGCATCACATTGGGATTTTGACTGGGTGTACCAGGAATGTTCTGAGACATCATTCCTTGACCAGCTGTATTTACTGATGGAGAAAGACTGGAGAAACTTACAGCATTAACTAAATTTGCTGTATCATCCATGATATCACTTCCGCCCACACCAAACACTCCATCATTCAACATATGGTAGTCAGCCATTGCTTTCAGAATGACTTAATCTACCACATTCTTCTCAATCCAGTGATGCAAGAGATCACCGGCATGTTTTATTTTGAAACTTATCATCTTGGTGAATGCTCACATGCCTAAAATAAAAAATATTAATATTAGCTTTACAATATTGATGTTATAGAAAAAAAAATTAAACAATGCAGATATACCTTTAACAGAAATTATGTTATGAACTCTAGTGGAAAACTTTCATTATGCAATTACAAAATTTAATCTGATATGCATAACTTCATCTAGTGCATTTTTAATGCTTAAAAAAGCAAGTGAAATGAAGCAAAAATTGTATTAAGATCCATGTGAGGTAAATGTAAATTTTGTAATTTAGGGGGGGGGGGGGGGGGTCCGTCTTTTTTACTATTAAAAATTGCATTGCAGAAAAACTTAAAATCAGAAAATTTGTAACCAAGTTAATTTAAATTCTATAAAGTCATAAATTTAGACTAAGAGTTGGTTGAAGAGAAAATTTAACAGCAAATAGTGCAATTAAAAAGAGTTGGGAAGTGTTATATATAGCTAGTGTATCAATAGAAATAGACTGTTCTTTGCTTATATTTGTAAATCTTCTGTCCTTGAAGACGTGATTTAGAATACAAGCTTTCATCTGTGTATATACTCTTGCTTTTTCATTTGAATTTTACATATTTCATTTCATAGGACTACATAATTTAATTTGAATTTTGCTCTGCTATTTATTATAGTGATTTCATAATATTTGGTCAATATCTTATGTTTCAATGGTTTAATTGTACAGAAAGTTTATATATATATATTTATTTATTTAAAAGAATTTTATAATGGTTAATTTTTAATTTCAATAAATTCCTTTATAATTTATACATTCATATTAGTAGTTGATAATTTGTATTGGTTCATAATGGTTATATATATATATATATATATATATATAAAAGGATAAAAACCCTTTAAAAATTCAAAAATTAAAATTAAAATCCGAAGTTTCTTTCTCATAACTTTAAATCTCATTCTAAAACCAGTTTTACCCCTTGCAACTTTGTTTCCCAGTAATACATCTTATTACAGTAGAAGATCTTTATAACGCAAACCTAAAAACACAAAGTATTGCGTTATATAGAATTTTGCGTTATATGGATCATCTTTCACACATCATTAAATTTACCTTGTAAACATATCCAAATATGTCTGAAATATATCAAAATACATTAGAATATCTTTATACTGCATTCCTTGTTACCAGGAGTTATCCAGATTATAAATTTTGCCTAATATACAACATTCCACACAGTGTTAAATTTACTTTATATCCATTGTCCAAATATACTTGTACCAAATCATTCATTATATTACTCATTTTCAAAAATGTTTATTGTAATAATAGCAATTTTTTCATTAAAAAGGTCTTAAATTAAGAGATAAAGTTGAACTAATGTATCAAATGTAGTCCTCTAGAGAGTAGCAATTTTTTTCACTGTGGAAATGCAAATGCTTTTTAACTGCAAAATTCATTGTTTATGTCTGAGAAGTTGTGCGTTATATGGAGAATTGCATTATATAGAATTGCGTTATATAGATCTTCTACTGTACTTTCAAAGATCATTTTAGGACGATTCTTAAAAGTGAAACTGCTAATCTAAGCGCTTTTTTTCAGGCATCTGTGGGTAGGGCTGATACGTCACAGTCCCTGGGAATTGTGCGGGCCTTGACCACAGATCAATCAAAACTTAATGAACCAATTAAATTAAATGTTCCTCCCAAATTAACAATTCTGCCCTCTGCTGGAAAATATTAGAATCCTCACCATATTATCCAGAACACGCACGAAAAACGAAGAACTTTGGCAATTTGAGATGCTGGCTAAACTTACGCCAATGTAATTTCCCAAAATCAACGCTGTTGGCTCCGGGACTAGCAACCGACTCGCGAATCAGATGTATGATAAGCGGCCCAATAAATGAGTTCGATTCGCCTAAAGGTTCCCGAGTCAATTTCTTAGACAGCCTCTTGGACAATTCCACTGGAAACATTATGTTTATTATTACATATATATATATATATAATTTATAATTTTGGTGAATGCTAGCATGCCTAAAATAAAAATATATTGTTATTAGCTTCACAAAATTAATGCTATAGAAAAAAAAAATTAACAATGCAGTATAAGTGCCAGATTCATGGTTACCGTGTAGCGACTAAATTTTTTGCTTTGGCCACTAACTTTTGGTGTCTAAGTTGCCTTGTGTCTTACAGGAACTATCCCCTTGTCAACAAAAGTTGCAATACAGCTTATAATGTTCGATTTTTCTCCATCATCTCACACTCAAAATCATCCCTGAATGTCAGACAATGGTTTAAACTTATTTTATTAAAATCTGAAACTAAAAGAAAATAAATCTTCTCCATTTTTCTTAATATACATTTTTTACAGGGGCGGATACCTATGGAACAAAAAATGGTAGAGAATTGTTTATCCATAAATTTTCAGACATTACATTGCAAATTGTAATACAATTATAGTGAGAAGATCCTATAAAATCCCACCACCCAAATTTAATAGAGAAAAATTAAGTATTCATTTATTTAAGTTTTGTGTAAACTTGATTAAGACCAAAACATATAACAAACTTTATTATTATTATTTTTAAATAACATTTTAGATTAGAATGACAACTTTAACAGAGCAAACTATTGATTTAAATATATTACAGTAACACTATTCTTTGTAAAAGTCTGAGTTTTTATAATTTTACTTTTTGTTTTAGTATGTCATAATATTTTTTTTGTAAAGATAATTTTTCCGTTAGAAAAGCAAATATTTAAAGTTGTTTTCTTCTTTTTATAGTGCAAAAAAATCTTACACATTCACAATTTTTTTTTTTTTTATAAATACTCTTGTATTATAAAATCAAAATAAGAAACATTGTTTTCTTAATATTCCCCACTACCATGATTGCTTAGCTTATACATATTTTTTTTCTAACTGTATCTTGTTCAACTTTATCTAATGACTGTACATAGTTTAAGATTCAATATTTAATTATATACTTAATTTATATCCAAACTAAAAGAGTTGTATAATTAAATTAAATATACAAATTTGGTGCAATTAGCGTTTGAGTTTTGTTGTACTTGTGTATAGTATACTAAATAAATTATTTTTAACTTTGAATTCCTGAGTTTTTTTCCTACATAAACACTATTGTTCTTATGTGTTTATTTCACAATGTGGCCAGTAGATTTTTCCGGTTTAGGAGCCATTGGCTCCTTCCAGATTTTGGGAATCTGCGCCTATACAATGCAGATAACTTTAACAGAAGTATTTTTATAAACTCTAATGGGAAAACTCATTATGAAATTACAAATTTAATCTGATATGCTTAACTTTAAATACATTTTTAATATGCTTAAAAAGCAAGTGAAATGAAGCAAAAATTCTATTAAGATTCATGTGAGGTAAATGTAAACTTTATAACAACAGCTTTTTTCTCTTATTTATTATTAAAAATTGCATTGAAGGAAAACTTAAAATAAAAAATTTCTAAGTTATTTAAATTCTATAAAATCATGAAATTTAGACAATGAGTCAATTGAAGAGAAAATTTAGCAGCAAATAGCGCAATTAAAATGAGCTGGGAAATGTTATGTTATATATGTATATTTAAAATTTATTTTGTATGCTATATAGGGTAGATGTGCCAGTAATGGACACCCCTTGATGTTTTTAGTTCATAAAAAAATAACTAATAAATATTCAGCTTTAATTATTTTTCTTATAATGCCTTCTTGCATGTTTTATAAAACTGGGTTAGTATTGACACTTTTAATCAAACTAATCAGGAAGCAGAAAATAATGTTTCAAAGTTTCGCTGTTTTTCTGTGAAAATCTTAATGAAGAGGATAAGAGCTGGCTTCGTTTAAATAATTTATATATTATTTATTTTCTTGCAAAATTTGAATGTTTTTGTTTGAGTAGCAATAGAAAACTTAATTTTATATACTAATGGCCATTTGCAAAATTTCATTTATTTTTAAGGTTTTACATGTGGGTTTACTGGGGTGGTTAATTAGTCATTTTCCAGTAATGGACACCCCATGTAGACATTGCTAAAAATGCAATTTCAGTAATGTTTATAGTGCATAAAATATTTTGACTTAACTGCAAACCTAAATAATCAAATTTAATTTTTAAATTATACTTACCAAAAGGTATGATCCATGTCAATTCAGGCAGCCAAAGAAAAAATCTTACCTTCATAGTCTCAGAAGTTTTTGAATTGAACATATGTTAAAATTCAATAAAAAATAAGATACTCGTATATTTTGGTTTTGCCCAAAAAAATTCCTGGTCCGAGTTACAGGCCGCCAAAGATGGCATCCCGGGCATCATTTCCAATTCGCCATTTTCGGTAAAAATTTTAAAGTGCTCTATCTCTAGAACAGTGCAAGATATTTTGTTGCGGTTTTTTTTATTTTAAAGATAATATTCTTCTGTTTAAAATGATATACCCAATTTTGAAAAATGTATTCAACTTTCCTTGTGGCAACCTTTTGAAAAAAAAAAATTTTTTTCAAAAAAATTTTTTTTTTCGAAAATGCCAATCTTAAAAATTTTGATTTTTTTGCTGTTGATCAATACCATTGGGAACTATCTTCACTGTAAAGGAGAACTTCCACTTTTGAGTTTAACAAATTTTAGAAACATTTAAAAAATTCAGAGAATTTTACAGGAACTGTATATATACAGTTCCAGTAAAAGTCACTGAATTTTTGCTTATTTGTATCATATTTGTAAGGATAAGCCTACTATATATCCTAAACAAGTTAGAAATTGCAATATCAAATGTGGCAAATGAGGTGCGTGCATAGTATTAACTAGTTTTATAAATATTCAGATCTTGGTGCAATAAGTGTTACACTCTTGGCAAAAACGCATGAATACAAAATTTACTATGATTCTATATATTAAATTCAGTAATACGGAAGTAATATGAATCCATCTTAAAAGGACTTAATCGCCATGGCAACCTAGAATCATTGCCTATCATGGTATATCATTGAATCAATTATGTATTATAGGATTTTAAAATAGAATGAAGAAAACTTTTATTAATGTCTTTTATGTTTTAATTTGATTTTCATAGCATTTGAAGTGATACATACTTTATTGCATAGGTTTACAAAAAATTACTTCCTGTGTCATAGAAAGTGCATAGTGTTTACAGGAACACACAAAAGATTTCGGATACTTTACCTTATTGGAAATACTGTACATTAGCGATGATTGCTAGAGGTGCATTTTTAGTTGAGATATGAGTTTTCGAGTTAAATTAAATATTTCCATATTACATTGTGTGTATAAAGGCTGTAGATCATATACAGGGCTACACAAAAGAAATCATAAGGGTATTGCTGGAAGTGCATTTTTAGTTGTGTTTGAGTTTTTAAGTTTAACTAAATTTTTCCATGTTACGTTGTGTGCATAAGGGTTGTTCTCTACAATACTTGCAAATTTGGCCAAGCAGTCTGACTTGAATGATACATACGTAAATTTTCATAAAAAGTAGATAAATGGTAAGCAATTAGCCAATTATTGAAGATTTTAATAGCAGCAGAAATCGTTTTAAAAATTTGACTTAAGAAAAAAATAAAATAAAAATTTTAAAAGTGAGGGAATGATGGTGAGGGAATGATGAGTGAGGGAATGATGAAACTGATATGAGGGAATGATTGTTTACAAAACAAGTTAATTAACACATTATTTTTAATATGAATTGATACAATAAAATAGTATTATAATAGTATAAAATTAAATTAAATAGATGAAAACATGAAAACTGATGATCTATTATCACATGGCTGAGGGGGCTCAGTCTTTCTTTCCCCATAAGATGTGTGGTAATTATGTTCATCTTTTTACTTTCTTCTATCTTTACAAGAAGAAATTATTGGATTCGTGAAAATTTTCGAATTCCGGTTTTCGACGGATTTACATGTTTTAGAGGTCAGATATCCTGGAAAAAAAAAATTATTTTACAAAGTCTCTGTCTGTCTGTATGTGACAGAAATTTTGTGGGCACTCTATCTCAAGGACTAATGGACGGAATTGAATAAGACTTTAGATTCAGTTAGTTCCCAATATAAATTGGTGCTGATTACTTTTTGGTGTAAATTGCCCAACAGGTGGCGCTGCTATCATACATTTTTCGTGATTTCCACAATAGCTATATCTCTAGAACTAATGCTTGGATTTTCATAAAACTTCAGATTCAGTTAGCACTTGATATAATTTGGTGCTTATTACTTTTTGGGGTAAATCACCCAACAGATGGCGCTTATATGCTAACATTATTCATGATTATTGCAATAACTATATCACAAGAACTAATGCTTGCATTTTTATCAAACTTAAGATTCAGTTAGTCTCTGATATAAATTGGTGCTTATTACTTTTTGGGGTAAATCACCCAACAGATGGCGCTTATATGCTAACATTATTCATGATTATTGCAATAACTATATCACAAGAACTAATGCTTGCATTTTTATCAAACTTAAGATTCAGTTAGTCTCTGATATAAATTGGTCCTGATTAGTTTTTGGCGTAAATCTCCCAACAGGTGGTGCTGATACGCAGAATTTTTTATGATTTCTGGAATAGCTCTATCTCAAAAACTAATGTACAGATTTTCATCAAACTTCAGATTAAGATAGACTTGACATAAATTGTTGCTGATTAGATTTTAATGTAAATCACCTAACCGATGGTGCTGCTAAGCTGCATTTTTCAGGAAGTATTAACATGTATGAGTTTTGGGATTGCCACATCTGACTAGTTTTGGTTTGGTTAATTATAGTTTGTGTTTCCCAGATCCATTTCTTCAGCTTTAATAAACTTGTTTCATCCTCAGTAGTTTATAAAATTAAGCTGCTTTTACAATTCTCACACTTCCTTTGAAGGCAGGTTATATTGTTTTTCTCACAACATAATTCTAGTAATACATCAGGTGTTTTAAAATTTATTATTCCTGTTTCATTAAGTTTTAATACAATTATTTTTATGTTGGAATGAGCTTCACAAGCAGCTGTATCTCTTTCTTCAACATTAGGTTTTTTCACCTAAAGTGGTTTCGGGCGACATAATGATGAATAACTCAAAATATAATTAACTTCTTTGAGAAACTTCTTGTATAAATATTTATGTGTCTCTCATAAAAGCCTTCTTTTGTTTCTTTATTTTGCTTTTTGAGGTATGATCTTTTTTTCCTGGACAAAGTTTTTAGCAAAAACTTAATATATCCTGTTTAACTTTATTAAATAGGTAATTGCCTCTCTTACGATAAGTAAAGAGATAAGCTTCGTTGCTAGCAATATTCTTCAAGCTTCGATATCTAAGAATATATATATTTTTTGTCATATGTAGCAATCTGTATTTTTTCAAAATACTTCCCTTAAATTCTGTAGTACATTTGTCTACCTTTTTGACTCTTTCCCATATTGCTAAAAATTTATGCCAATGCTGTGTAAAGAACGTCTCCAAATAAAAGCTTTTTCTAATTTTGGATGGTACGTCTTTATTTCCAGTTATTTTTTCTTTTAGGAGTTAACTTTTAGATGTTTTAAAAAAAATTTAAGTAAGGCTTGGTAATACTTTTTGTATTTTGATTATCTCCTTTTGCAGCTTTACAGTTGAAATTTTAATGACTGATTTTCTCGAAACAGTTTTGATCTGCCACATCTAATTCTTTTCTCCAAGCACTCTGCCTTGAAAGAGGACGTTCAGCCTCAGAACCACTAAAACTTGCGGAATCTGTGTTACCACTATTTGATGGAGTCTGGGGAGAAAGAAATTGCTCAATCTTCTTATTTTTCTTAATATTTTCTCTATAATTTTTTTAATTTTTCTTCCACTGTTTCCTTTTTTTAACATTGTTGTCTAGAACTCATCTCCTTTACACTTTTAACTTGGCCTTTCTCTTTTAAATATTTCAGTTTTTCAAGCTTCAAAGGATTATTTTTCATTTTCTCTCTTAAGATTTTTTTAAACTCAATGTATTTTAATCGCATAAAAAATGTAAAATGCTAATCAACACTATTCTACGTATATGCATAATTTTTCACTAAGCTACTCTGGCGTATTTATAAATTTCTCCAAGAACAGTTTAAATAAAATGTTTTGGTTAGTTTGAGCCACATAAATTTAAAAAATAACATGCTATTAGTATAAATTTTAAGCAGGAAAACTAAATCCACCATTTAAACAGAAAGCACATCATTCCCTCACTCATCTTGTCATTCCCTCATAATGGTAAATGTGAGGGAATGACAAGTGAGGGAATGATGAAATAAGACATTTTTACTAATTGTAGGAAAAAATGCAAAATTATGAAGAAATCCAAACTGTTTCCTTGAAGAGCAACACTTAATATATAATGTATGATAAAATTAAAATTTTTGATATTTACAAAAAAATTAGTATTCTGTGTGAGGGAATGACTGCTAATAAAAACGCTTCCAGAAATACTGACTGAAAAAAAATTCTGAAAAATTAACAAAATTTTACACCACCAATTTATGTTGCTGGACTGACAAGTGCTCAAAATGGCTTCTTCTCTATGAAGGATGCTAGACTGCTACTGCTCTTTAGTGGTAGATATTTGAGATAATAGCAATGTGTGAGGGAATGATGGTCTAACATGGGGAAACATATAATTGATTGAGTAGGCTATATAATAATTCTAAAAAAAAATATTTTTATTATTTTTTGTAATGTACCAAATAAGAACTTTATTTTGCTTAGGGTATTTTTAATTATTTTTATTTTTGGATGGAAAGAAATAGGCAATAAAGTATGGTAGTACAGGTGGGGGAAAGGTGAGGGAATGATGTTTGCATGATATATAATACACTTTTAAATACTAAATTTATTTATTTTTAAATTTTACTTTCTGTCCCTAATAAACTATGTTTAGATCTTCTAATAAAAATAAAAATAAATAAAAATGTAATGAAATTAAGAGCATTTATATGACAGGGAAGCACTTTTTGCACTATTGCAGAGAATAACCCATAAATGCTGTAGATCATATACAGGGCTACACAAAAGAAATCTTAAGGGTTTACTGAGTATGAATGAAAGTAGCTTAAAGGTGATTTTTAAATGAGTTATGCATTTTTACACTGAACTACATTTAGTATACTAAGATATGTTTGGAGAATATAGATAAAATGATATACAGGTCCACACAAAGAATTAGATACATGGCCGTCTATGGATGATAATCTCTGGAAGTGTGATTTCACTGGTTTTAAGGATGTTTTAATCTTATTAAATATTAGCTAAATAGTGGCATGTATATAAAGATAGTAGGTAAAATACAGGGTTGTATGAAAGTATTCAAGTATGCTACCGTCTATTGACATAAATTTCTAAAAGTCAAATTTCGACCTATTTATGTGTTTTTAACAATTTCCAACATAGTTGAAAGTCTTTATGGATTCGATTTGTCTGCCCTTCTGTCTGAACTCTAACTTGTATTAATATAATTTGTATTGCTGTGTAATTGATATATGTTATTGAGATTGTTTTACTATGTTCGGTATTGGAAATAAAGTATGTATCACTTCAAATGCTATGAAAATCAAATTAAAACATAAAAGACATTAATAAAAGTTTTCTTCATTCTATTTAAAAATCCTATAATACATAATTGATTCAATGATATACCATGATAGGTAATGATTCTAGGTTCCCATGGCGATTAAGTCCTTTTAAGATGAATTCATATTACTTCTGTATTACTGAATTTAATATGTAGAATAATAATAAATTTTGTATTCATGCCCTTTTTGCCCAAGAGTGTAACTTATTGCACCAAGATCTGAATATTTATAAAGCTAGTTATAGTATGCATGCACCTCATTTGCCACATTTGATATTGCAATTTCTAACTTGTTTAGGATATATAGTAGGCTTATCCTTACAAATATGATACAAATAAGCAAAAATTCAGTGACTTTTACTGGAACTGTATATATACAGTTCCTGTAAAATTCTCTGAATTTTTAAAATGTTTCTAAAATTTGTTAAACTCAAAAGTGGAAGTTCTCCTTTACAGTGAAGGTAGTTCCCAGTGGTATTGATCAACAGCAAAAAAATCAAAATTTTTGGGATTGGCATTTCCAAAAAAAAATTTTTTTTTGAAAATAAAAATTTTTTTTCAAAAGGCTGCCACAAGAAAAGTTGAATACATTTTTCAAAATTGGGTATATAATTTTAAACAGAAGAATATTATCTTTAAAATAAAATAAACCGCAACAAAATATCTTGCACCGTTCTAGAGATAGAGCACTTTAAAATTTTTATTGAAAATCGCGAATGAGAAAGGATGTCGGGGATATCTTTGGTGGCCTGTATCTTGGGACAGGAATTTTTTTGGGCAAAATGAAAATATACAAGTATCTTACTTTTTCTTAAATTTTAACATATGTTCAATTCAAAAACTTCTGAGACTATGAAGGTAACCCCCCTGCCTGAGTTGATATGGATTCAGCCAAAATGTAATAACACCAAAATTTTTATAAATAGCTGCTTTTAAGTTATTTTATGTGATTAATAAAATTTCCATATTTTATTCTTTTTTAACGTATAAACCTTGCATATTTTATAATCTGGCAATTAAACCAGCCAGGATGAAGAAAATATTGTTTAAGAGCACAATCAAAGCGGGGCTCATGGGGCTTAATCCCTCTCTGTTTAAATGAAAACAATTAAGTTACAGAAGCTATTAAAAATCTATTTTCTGTCTTAAAGGTTTCCTTATTCACCTCTGACAAAAAAAGAAAAAAAAAAAAAAAAGTAATATTAATGAAAGTTATAGGTAATATTCATAAAACTAGAAAATCTGCAGATCAGTGACCTCAAACATCAGTTCTACAGTTTTATTTTGAAATCATTTTATTTAGTATTTAAAATATTCAACTCACAATATCATTTCTTTCATATTTGTAATATTAATTATTATAAATGGTATATCAAGTATTCTCTGGAAGATTAATTGTTAAAAACAGTGAGACAAAACTAAACACTAATATTCCAAAGCTTTTTTTAAAAATTACTTTTAAATCCCCCACTGTTTCAATAATTTGATAGCTGTAATTGCCAGATATTTAGTATTTTAAACTATCCATCTAAATTAATTAAAACATTGATCTTCTGATAATTACAGTAATTGATGCAAACAGTAAATGATTACCACAAATATTTTATTAATTATTGGTATCCTAATTGTTAAATTAAATGATTATCACAAATATTTTATTAATTACTGGTATCCTAATTGTTAAATTTATTTGAAAATAACTATTTTGTTTCATTAGTATTTATTCATTAAATTCTGGTTCTAAATACGCAGGGTTGGAAAAAAAAAAACGGGGGTTTTGTAAAAAACAAAAAAAAAACGGTTTATTTGGTTTAAACCGGGTTTTTTAAAATATAATTTCCTATTGCATACAGATGCATATCTGATGATAAAATAAACATTTCTGGATATTATATAAGTAATATAACTTTTGAAAATATTTAAATTAAATAATTACAGTCAATTATATAGATAATTGAAATCATTTCTAATTTAAACACTATTAGTAACAGCTATGTCTTATGTTCAAAGTAAACTGCTCTACACAGTGAAACATTGATACCTTGAAAATCGTATAAAGAATCCTTTGATTAATAATATAATAATCAATCAATAAACATTTGATGCAGTTTCATGAGTATAATATATTATTCTGTGGCTGTTGTTATTTTTTTTAATATCCAAATACTTCTGGTTATTTTGTTTTCTGAGTGATAACTCCAAGTGTCCAAGTCAACATTTTTGGCCATTAGATTCAGCAACTAACAGAAAAGATTGATTGGTATTATGGAAATGCTATAACTAACACTCAATTTTTGCAAGCTGTGTTATTCAATTTGATATCTTAAGTTACTCTTTTAAACTCTTTAAGGATAATCTTCCCCAATCCCAAATCAGAAAATTTTCTTTTACAGCTTAACCAAAATCTTAAAGATCATTGTATTTTGTTATTAACTACTGTAAATAATCTGCATTTTTAAATGAAAATATTTTATGCTAAATACTGAATATTATCTATCTATTTTATCTTTTCCAGGGCTTGAATTTCAGGGCGGGATGGCGGGATTCGTGCCTAAAATTTTGAAATCCCGCCCAAAAGACTATCGTGGGTGGGAGACTCCCGTCCAAAAAATTTCTCAATTTTCTGGGAAATTTTGCATTTTGAAACTGCAATCGACTCCCGCGAGCGCCTTTTGAATTTCATGATATTTTCGTGCGACCGATTGACATATTTTGCGATTTTTTTTTTTATCGTGAAAGATCGTTGAAATTCACGAATTTTTTACGCGGCCGATAGACAAATTTCATTATTTTTTTCCCGAGATCGTTGGACAAGTTTCGCGTTATTTTCTGCGACCGATTGGCGAATTTAGAGTTGATTTTGTTCTGAATTTTCCGAAAACTTAAGGCATTCGGTTCCGAAAATAATGAAAAACCAGTCATCAGTTCAGAAATTTAGACATAAAAAATGTAACAAAAGTATTGCGAATTCCAACAAATGATCGCCAAAAAAATTGCCGATTTTGTCGCAAAGGATCTCAGAAAACTCAAATTTCGTCAAAGGATCGCGAATAAAACACAGATTTTGTCAAAGGATCGCAGAAAAAACTTGAATTTCATCAAATCGCGGAAATAATGTGAATTTCATCAGATTGCAGAAAAAACGTGAATTTCATCAGATTGCAGAAAAAACGTGAATTTCATCAGATTGCAGAAAAAACGTGAATATCATCAGATTGCAGAAAAAACGTGAATATCATCAGATCGCGAAACTCATCAAGCCATAGCGAAAAAAGCAAATTTCATCAAATGATTGCAAAAATACAAATTTCAGCAAAGGAACGTGAAAAAAAGCGAATTTCGTCAGAGAATCGCGGAATAAACGCGAATTTAGTCAAAGGGCTGCTGAAAAAAAGCACGAATTTCATCAAATGATCACAAGAAAACGTGAATTTTATCAAAGGATCATAAAAAAAGGCAAATTTCGAAAAACTATCGTGGAAAAAACGCAAATTTCGTCCAAGAATCGCGAAAACCCCCCGCAAATTTCATCCACAATTTGTTCACAAACCAATTTTGTTCAGAAATGGATATTGAAGATTCCGTCAACGAAAATATATTGTTCATTCAAGTAGTAAACATGAAGGCATGTCAGATATATAGCAAAGTTTTCTTAAAAATTTTTAAGAGAGCATAACCATACGTTTCTGATAATTTCCAAAGTTATAAATGTTGCTGACTGTCACAAGTTAACCTTGTAAAAGAGAATTCATGGCCCAAAATCGAATAAAATCTAAATTCAGAAATTCATTCAACAACCCTATTATTAAGCATCCATGACATTTGGTTGAAAGGTGAAAAATAGACCTTTTAAAAGATTAACTTTCTTCCTTTTTTAAATAAAAAAAACATTTTGTATAATTATTCTGAGTTATTGATCTAAATTACTTCTTTTTTTTTTTTTTTTTTTTTTTTTTTTTTTTTTTTTTGTCATGTCTGTATTTATGCAATTTTTTTAATAGCACATACAATAACAGTGGGTTTAAGATTTTGTTCTCTCTCCCAAATAGCTCAACTCCCCTCCATTTATAAATGTTGGTAGGGAGACTCCCTTCCTAGGAAAAATTGAATTTCAAGCCCTGTTTTCTAATTTCACATGTTTTAAGAAAAATCTTTAGGGTACCAGATAACATGACCTATAGATATTTTAATATTTTACTTTATTATAAGCATTCATTATAATTTCAAGTGCATTATTACATTCCAATTGATTGTTTAAAAAATGTAAAGAAAACAGTGACCAGAAATCTGCAAAACCTCTGCTCCCAAGCTATGGAGATTTGAGAGAGTCTGCTGTAACAGAATTACATAACAATAACACTTTAGATTTATAAAATAAGTTAAATAGCCAGAATACAGCATTGTACCTTAATAAAGAGTAGACATATTTAAAAAAAATTACATGAAAATATCTATAGTTTAAGATATACCAGTTAATTAAGTTTACTTGTTTCTTTTTTTTTTTTTTTTTTTTTAATAAATTATTTATTTTGCACATTTGAAGATAGGATCTGTATAAGCTGTATATATAGAAATATATTTTTTAATACAAAAAGAAAATGAAACAAAAATTGTGTCAAAAAAATTTAGTAAAAGAAGGAAAGAAATATCTAAACATATATACCATTCACACAATGAAAATTCAAATGTTATAGAAAAAAGTTACTGAACAAAATGCTTTGCACAGACATTTTATACTTCAATGTAGATAATGACATACATTACAAACACCCTTAAAAGTATATGTGAGCTTGAGTAAATACACAATAGTATGTACTTGTACATGTACTCTAGGATATACTACTACACGAAAAGGAAATCAACAAACATGTTTAGTATTAGTATAAACAAACTATTTCGGAAATTAACTGACTAATGAGTTTATTTAAAATTTAAGCATATGTGAGCTTGAGTAAATACACAATAGTATGTACTTGTACATGTACTCTAGGATATACTACTACACGAAAAGGAAATCAACAAATATGTTTGTATAAACAAACTATTTAGGAAATTAACTGAGTAGTAATAAGTTTATTTAAAATTTAAGCAATGTTTAATTTATTTTAGTTAAGACTAAAAAATAAATACATTTTAATATAATTTTACAATTATTTTAAAATGGTACAAAAATTGTAAGAAATAGTAACTTATGTTTACATAACTTAATTTTAATTTAAAGCATAGTATTTTTATTAAACATACCTAATCGATTATTTACCTAAGCAACATAAACAGGGATCTATTGTGGGTCATTTAGAGAACTCTTCAAAAACTTTGATTGCAAAACAGGACCCTTCACAAAAATTGTCATCTTAAAACAGGGTGCTTCAGAAAATTTCATCTTAAATAAAACAGGAACCTTCACAAAAAATTCCATGGTACTTTTCGGTTAGCCGGGCGCCAGTGTTATAAATACATATATATGTATACATATATATGTATAACCATTAATTAAACATTACCGACCACACACAAAAATTGTGATAGTATGAATGAAATGACAATAATACAGTTTCGCCAAACACACTGAATGGATACCAAAAACATAATATACAAGCTGCTATGTATAAAATAAAGTCCCTTGTACTATATTACAAGAATTAATATGGAAGAAAAAAAGAATATGGATACCGATAAAAATAATTGAAAAGCTTATATATTAAATTATGTTATCAAGAGTACAGAATTCAATTATATATGCAAATTAGTCGTTTTCTGCGAGAATAAAAACTAAAAGCTGAAAAAAAATTTTCTCCTATGACTAAAATATCCAAGAGAATAGTTTCAAGATGAAAACAGAATAATATTTTATTAAATGCTATAAAATGGAAAAAGCAATACAGCCTTTTAAATACTTAATTTATAGCAAGGAAAAATAATAATATTACACAACATACCTAATAAAATCCCAGTTTTTTTATCCAAATATACTCCTGCACATGGTATCCAAAAGCTCGATAAGTTTAAGGTTACTTTTACAGTTAACACAGATTTTAAAACCTAATGGATACAGTTAATCTATTTTGAAATACCGTGATAAATGCAATTAAAATAATATAAATAGAAAATAATTACTTTATTAGTTTTCTAAAATACCTATTAACACTTTTAAATTTTTATATTGCTTAACTAAAGTAAAAAATGCCAAAACTATTAGTTTACAATATCGCAAATAACCAGCATTTAGCACCACCATGTGTTAAAAAATGAAATTATTACTCCAATGGAAGCAACAGACAGAATGCAAATTAAATTTTGGTGCTGCCATCCAGTATAATAACTTAAAACTATTATGATCAAAACATCATAAGGTTAACCTATTAGAAGCTAATTCTATCAAAATACACCAACAGCTTTACCCCAAAAATCCTAATATAAAAATACCATATTATATATCATTATTCATATAAATAGTAAATAAATACAAATACTAATAGAATGCTTACAATATATTCTACTACCAATATGTATAAAAATATATGTATACATATACATATGTACGTATATATAACACTGGCGCCCGGCTAACCGAAAAGTACCATTTCCACTTTAAAATGGGAATCTTCACAAATTTTTTTGTTTTAAAAATAGACCTTCTGGCAAAAATTTTTCATCTCTAACTTAACCTTTTACAAATTTAATCATTTTAATATAAAATGTAACCTATCACAAAATATAGCTGGTAACCAAAAAACATATTATCCAGTTTTATATAAAGAGTCTTGTTAAAAAATAGATAAACAAGGGCTTGATATATAACGATACAAATTCACAAAATGATTCGATTTTTCACAACTTCAAAAAACAAGACTCTGAAAAAAGAGTCCAGGCAGACCCCCTTCTATGCTATATGTAGAATGCAGAGACAGGGAGAAAATTTCTTATAAATTATGCAGAATATATATATATATATATAAATACACTATATTTCATTTAATCAAACAATAGGTAGGGTAGATGTGTCAGTAATGGATACCCTTAAGGAATTTATTTAAAAATTGTTTTTAAATTAATAGTTTTAGTTAAAATTATTATATTCCAGTTTTCTCAATATTATATTAATCTATCAACAATATTTAAACCAATCTCATAGCCTCATTTCCCAATAAGAATCAAAATTTAATTGTAAATAACAGAAATATAAAATGCCAGTAATGGACACCCGTCCTCTGTTCCAGTAATGGACACACCATAAAAAGTAATATATAATTGTTTTTATGACTGTATTTAGAACCAGAATTTAATGAAAGTATACTAATGAAACAAAATAGTTATTTTCAAATAAATTTAACAATTGGGATACTCAGTAATTAATAAAATATTTGTGATAATCATTCACTGTTTGCATCAATTATTGTAATTATCAGAAGATCAATATTTTAATTATTTTAGGTGGATAGTTTAAAATACTAAATATCAGGCAATTACAGCTAACAAATTATTGAGACAGAGGGGGGATTTAAAAGATAATAATAAAAAAAGGTTTTGGAGTATTAGTGTATAGTTTTGTCTCACTATTTTTAACAATTATTCTTCCAGAGACTACTTGATAAAATAATTAATATTACAAATATGAAAGAAATGATAGGTACTGTGAGTTGGATATTTTAAATACTAAATAAAATAATTTTAAAATAAAACTGTAGAACAGATGTTTGAAGCCACTGATCTGCAGATTTACTAGTTTCATGATTACTATAACTTTCATTAATACAGTATGCAACCCTAAAATCCACAAATGCCTAAAATCTGCACATCTTCATCACAGATGTAAACAATGAAACTTTCAGTTCAAATGTAGGGATACAATTAGACTTTTTTATTTTTATATCAATTCCATATGTATTTTAATATGTAATTATCGTTTAATATTATTGAACTGATGCTTTTTCATGAAGGAAGTATAAATTTCTGAAAAATTCAAAATATTGCTGATATCACTAGTAATCACAATCTTTTTACCAAATATATTTAAGTATTAATCAAGCTTTTCTGGTTATTAAGTCTGGCTAAACATGAAATAAAACTTCCTTATTTTGTGGTTTTGGTACAAATTAGTAAGGTACCTTTATGAGGCAAATTTCATTAAATAGTTTAGGAAAAATGTATCTTATCTTTATTATGCATATTTAATTATACATTATCATTTACATGACTTTTACTTTTAATATTTCAATCAATTTTAAAATTATCTAAATTTTTATTACTTTAACATTGTACTATAATATTGTAAGTATTTATTATAATCTCAATTGTATTATTACATTCAAATTACTATTTAAAAAATGTAAACAAAGCAATGACCAGAAATCCGGAAAATTCCAAAATCTGCACAACCTCTGGCTTCAAGCTGTGTGGATTTGAGCTTGAGGGGGTCTACTGTATTACATTTTTTTTTCTTTTTTTTTTTTTTTGGTCAGAGATGAATAAGCAAACATTTAAGACAGAAAATAGATTTTTAACAACTTCTGTAACTTGTTTTTATTTAAACGGGGAAGGATGAAGATGAAGCCCTATGAGCCCCTCTTTGACTGCGCCCTTAAACAATATTTCTACTTCCTGGCTGGTTTGATTGCCAGATTATAAAATGTGTAAGGCAGAGTTATATACATAATATATATATATATAGGGTAGATGTGCCAGTAATGGACACCCCTTGATGTTTTTGGTTCATAAAAAAATAACTAATAAATATTTAGCTTTAATTATTTTTTTTATAATTCCCCCTTGCATGTTTTATAAAACAGGGTTATTGTTGACACTTTTAATCAAACCAATCAGGAAGCAGAAAATAATGTTTCAAAGTTTCGCTGTTTTTCTGTGAAAATCTTAACGAAGAGGCTAAGAGTTGGCTTTGTTTAATTAATTTATATACTATTTATTTTCTTGCAAAATTTGAATGTTTTTGTTTGAGTAGCAATAGAAAACTTTGAATTTTATATACCAATGGCCATTTACAAAATTTCATTTATTTTTAAGATTTTAAGAGGGGTGTCCATTACTGGGACGGTTAATTAGTCATTTTCCAGTAATGGACACCCCATGTAGAGACATTGCTAAAAATGCAATTTTAGTAATGTTTATAGTGCATAAAATACTTTGGCTTAACTGCAAACCTAAATAAACAAATTTAATTTTTAAATTATACTTACCAAAATGTAATAACACCAAAACTTTTATAAATAGCTGCTTTTAAGTTATTTTATGAAATTTCAATATTTTATTTTACTTATTATTATTATTTTTATGTAGTACAATATACCTTGCATATTTTACAATCTGGCAATCAAACCAGCCAGGAAGCAAAAAATATTGTTTAAGAGCACAGGCAAAGAGGGGCTCATAGGGCTTAATTCCTCTCCGTTTAAATAAAAACAATTAAGTTACAGAAGCTATTAAAAATCTATTTTCTGTCTTAAAGGTTTCCTTATTAAGAAAAAAAAAAAAAAAAAGTGTAATACTATTAATGAAAGTTATAGGTAATATTCATGAAACTAGTAAATCTGCAGATCAGTGGCCTCAAACATCAGTTTTACAGTTTTATTTTGAAATTATTTTATTTAGTATTTAAAATATTCAAGTCACAATATCATTTCTTTCATATTTGTAATATTAATTATTATAAATGATATATCAAGTAGTCTCTGGAAGATTGTTAAAAATAGTGACACAAAACTGAACATTTAAAAATAGTGGCACTAAACATTAATATTCCAAAACTTTTTTTTTTTTAATTACCTTTTAAATCCACCACTGTTACAATAATCTGATGGCTGTAATTGCCTGATATTTAGTATTTTAATCTATCCATCTAAAATAATTAAAACATCGATCTTCTGATAATTTCAATAATTGATGCAAACAATAAATGATTATCACAAATACTTTATTAATTACTGGTATCCTAAATGTTAAATTTATTTGAAAATAACTATTTTGTTTCATTAGTATGTATTCATTAAATTCTGGTTCTAAATAGTCATAAAAACAATTATATTTATTACTTTTTATGGGGTGTCCATTACTGGAACAGAGGGTGTCCACTACTGGGCCAGAGGGTGTCCATTACTGGGCTTTTGGGTGTTTTGATATATTTCTGTTATTTAAAATTAAATTTCTATTCATATTGGGAAATGAGGCTCTAAGAATGGTTAAATATTGTTGATAGATTAACATAATATTGAAAAAACTGGAATATAATAATTTTAACTATTAATAAAAAAATAATTTTAAAAGAAATTCCTTAAGGGTGTCCATTACTGGCACATCTACCCTATATATATATTGAAATTTTATTAAGCACATAAAATAACTTATAAGCAGAGCTACTTATAAAAATTTGGATGTTATTACATTTTGGTAAGAGTAATTTAAAAATTAAATTTGATTTTTTAGATTTTCAGTTAAGTCAAGATATTTTATGCACTATAAACATTACTGAAATTGCATTCTTAGCATTGTCTATATGGGGTGTCCATTACTGGAAAATGACTAATTAAGCCTCCCAGTAATGGACACCCCTCTTAAAACCTTAAAAATAATGAAATGTTATAAATGACTATTATTATATAAAATTCAAAGTTTTCTATTACTATACTACCAAAACAGAAAGCTGCAAATTTTGAAAGAAAATAAAGAATATATAAATTTATTACATGCTCTCTTAGCATGTCCATTAAGATTTTCACCGAAAAACAGTGTAACTTCGAAACATTATTTTCTGTTTCCTGATGTTTGATTAAGAGTGTCAAAAATAATGCAAGATTATAAAATATGCAAGGGGGAGTTACGAAAAACATAATAAATGCTAAATTTTTATTGGTTATTTTTTATAAACCAAAATCATTGAAGGATGTCCATTGTTTGCACATCTACCCTATATATAAATTCAGCAATTACAGACTATAGTAGTAATATTAGCATTAAAATTACTTCTTTTTTTAATAATAATGTACCTTAAATCCTCTAACAAATTAAGAATTTTAAGAAAACAACAACTATAAATTTAAAAAATCTAAATTCACGATAACATAATATAAAATATAATTAAGAAAGACAACAAACTTTTAAACAATATATTAAGAAACCTTGTCAACAAAATAAAAGAAATGACATTAAAGCTTGCACTCATAACATTAGAAAACTTTATTTCACAATAAATTATTAATAATAATTATAAATTAGGATAGACCCAATTTTAGAAGAAGGCATACTATAGAAAATAGCAATTAAAAAATTATTTTAATACATTTAATTTTAGGAAACAGTAACATAGAAAAGATAATAAACTAAACTAGTACATTAAGTAGTAGGTACACAAAAATAAACCAACAAGGTAAAAATGCTTAACCAAACACTCCTCATTTAAGCCAACAATTAAATAACTAATCTTATTACACTATTTATCTTATTTTTAATCATTTTGTAAACGAAAAGTTATTTGAAGAGATATACTATTTCATACAATATTTCACAACTATTGCATACAATATTATTAATAATACATGACTGATGATTATTATAAAAGAAAATTAACAACTGTAGATACAAATAAAATAAAAGTTACTCAAAATTTGTTTAAAATAAAATGATATTTTTATATTAAACGTCTCGATCTCAACGCTTTAATAAACCGCATCTATAATATAGGCTTAATAATAGCAGGCTTGGATTCATAACAAACAAAATATTAAGAAAGATGCGAGGATAAATATATAATAAACTTCTAATAACAAATCAAATTTTAATTATTTTTACACTTAATATGAAGCATGTGATTAATATAAATATGAACATACTGATTTGATGCGCATATTTGCGTACATGGAGAATCAATCAAGCATAGCCTATCAAAATAATTGTTTTAATAACCCAATACAAATACAATAAATTGAATCTTTTAACTTCTTAATTCTTAAAATAAAAATTAAAAGGTTAAATTGAAGGGTTACTAATCCATATTTGTCATTAGCATGATCGCATTGAACACTAATCATCTCATATTATGCAGGTTTATCAGCTTTTTAATTAATTGTAAACAAACGAGCTGTCACATCATTTCTTAGTGTTTTTAATCGATTTTAATACATATATTTCTCGAGATCTGATCCTATTAAAAGTAATTTTTGTAAAACTCAATAAATGATGCTAATACATGTCTTATTAATTGATGCCAATATGAGAGCAATTAGTTCAAATGAATTATTAGTGAAATGCGGCGAATATATTGGTGTATACGTTCATCATTGCATATATAAAAAACAAATATATAAGTCAGTCAATATTCTAAATTTTACATGTTTTTTTTCCTGAATTCAGATCTTACCATCCGACGGATCTCCGACAGATAATCAACACATACCGCATAACCGAACAATGATCATAGAAACACGGAACGCCATTTTCAGGGCATCTTTAACATCCTCATTCTACGATCACTGCTGGCGTTGTGCCAGATGATCAGCGTCAGTCTCATCTCAAATCACATAAATAGCAAATAAACAAACTTTGAAAATAATAAATTTATATGAGTGAGAATGAGACAAGTGTTCAAATTTAAACTTACCTAACCCAAAATAAAAATCAAACTATCCACCGAAACACGTTTTTGTATGTTTTTTTTTTTTAGATGTAATGGCTAACATAGAAACTGTGAATGAAAACCATGACCGAATAAAACGATGACTCTGATTGGTCAAATTGTCTGTCAATGTTTTTATTGGAATCAGGTTTAACGCCCTGCTTCTAATTTCATTTAAGATTTTTAATAATTAACGAACCGCAAAATACGACAGTTTTTAGACATTCAGGTCTTAACTGTTAATCTCAATTACTTTATGTTTGTTTACGCAGCCTTTTTTTCTTTTCATAGTAATCAGACCTATATAAATTTAGCAAAACATGTGTAAATAGACTAACAGCTGATTTCAACATTCCTGACTAGGCAGGCGAAGAAAAAAATTCTTTTCTAAGAAAACGTAGTTTATTTAAAATTATTTGAGAAATTAACGAAAATGTAAAATATCTATAATAATAAATTTACTTGGTTACCCCAACAGCTTAATTTATAATTTTTACGCATTTTTTTTTTCCCTTCACAGATTTCAGAGATTTAACATAAATTTTAAAATTCTTGGGGGTGGGGGATCGCCCCCACCCCCAAAAAAGATATAAATGCACCGATTTTCGCGCAAATTTCGACAAATGGTCGGAAAAAATCAATTCCGTCAATCGTTCGCAAGTCAAAGGATCTCAAAAGAAACGCGAATTTCGCCAAAGGATCGCGCACAAACGCCAATTTCGTCAAAGGATCGCAAAAAATGCGAATTTCGTCAAAGAAGCGCGGAAAACGCCAATTTTATCAAAAAATCCCGCATTTCATCAAAGGACCACGAAGAAAAACGCGAATTTCGTCAAAGGGTCGCAGAAGAAAAGCTAATTTCGCCAAACAATTGCGGAAAAAACGCTAATTCCGTGAAAGAATCGCGCAAAAAATCACTATTTTCATCAATAGATCCCTGAAAAATGCGAATTTCTTCAGAGAATCGCGAAAAAATACGTAAATTTCGCCAAAGAATCGCTGAAAAACGCGAATTTCGTCAAAGGGCCCCGGAAAAAACTCACAATTAGTACCGGGAGGAGATTCACCTAGGCGCGCATCCATGGGGGGGAGGGGGGGGGGAGGGTTTGATCGGGGCAAAGAAGGGAAGAACAAATTTACCAAGTTGGTTTTTAAGAAATCAACACACCATACGCATTTTAGCTTCTGACTAGGATTAGGACATAATCATTTTTTGTGCATTCATCAAATACCCCTTGATTACCAATATTGGTGGCAATAACAGTACATTTTTTACACATTAGTGGCTTTCTTCAGTAAGCATTAAGATGCTTGAATTTTTCAAAGGACCTTTCTTTTTCTTGTTTCTTTCTTTCTTTGGAAATTGCTATGAATCCCATTCTTTTCTCAAACAATAAACTCCTTAAAAATATCGTTGTACAGAAATTAGAATTGCAGCTTCTTTGAAAGAACTAAAAAGTTTCAACACTTTAAAAGGATCCGTATAACGTTGTCAATTTCTGTTGTAGAGATTCAACAGAAGGTACACGAAGTGGCATCGTCCCCAACCTCAACCCATAGTGTAAAAAGTTATGGCGCCATATGCGATTTGACAGAACATAATCCTTTTTTGTTCACTAATTGCCGAAACGTCAGTAAGGTTTACCATTGACACCCGAAAAGTGTTTGGTTTTCGTTTGCTTGTCTGTCTGTTCCGCGAAAACTGCAGGTAAAAAACGTTGGGTTTATATCTTGGGGGGGGGGGGGGCGACCGTCCCGATCGATTCCCCCCCGTGGGTACGCGCATAGGGGAATTTTCTCCTGTGCTAATTGTGCGTTTTTTCCGCTGCTCTTTGATGAAATTCGCCTATTTTTTTCGCGATTCTTTGACGAAATTCACAATTTTTCGAAGATCTATTGACGAAATTCACATTTTTTGCGCGATTCTTTGACGAAATTCACAATTTTCCGAAGACCTGCTGACGAAATTCACATTTTTTGCGCGATTCTTTGGCACAATTAACGTTTTTTTCGCAATTGTTTGGCGAAATTCGCGATTTTTTCAGCGATCCTTTGACGGAATTTTCGTTTTTTCTGCGATCCTTTGACGAAATGCCCGATTTTTTGACGAAATCACGTTTTTCCGCGCTTTTTTGACAAAATTCGTGTTTTTGCGCGATCCTTTAACGAAATTCGCGTTTTTGCGATCCTTTGACCTGCGCACGATTTTCGAAATGGATTTTTTCGGCGACCATTTGTCGAAGTTCGCGATAATCGGTTGATTTAGGTTTGTGTATCCAAGGGAGGGGGGGCGATCGGGGCGATTTCCCCCATCCTTGGATCCGCGCCAAAGAAGAGAGACACACCACTTAGATGACACATTCTGACTTTCAAGGATGTTAAACCCGCTTCAGATTTCTGAAGGGGATCCTTTTTCACTCATTATTCTCTTTCAGAAATCTGATATTAAAAAACGGATGTGATGGTTATGTTTTTCAGCTTTCGATAATTGGTTCTTATGTATTTTTTAGTGTTGAATCCAAAATCCACCTTCATTGTTTACCATAGCATCACGTCAGGATTTTTCCCAAATCGCAAATTTTTAAACTGTCGAATTATTGGGAAAATCTGCTACTGTAAAATAGACGTAATTTTTATTCATAATAATTTTATTCATTTTTAGGGTTTCGTTTATCTGACGAAACCCTATTCGTCTCGCTCCTCTGTCTGTCTGTCTGTCTCTCTGTCTGTCCGTCACAGAGCCCGTTCTCAGAAACTATACATGTTGGAGACTTATAGCTGAATACCACACATCCTACGACAAATCATAAAATTTTGAAAAAGTCGCACATTTAACCCTTTGGGCTCCCACATGTATATTTTAAACAATTCTTTATAAGTGAGCCCCTAATTAGGTTGGAGGAGTGAAATTTTGTATACTTATAACTGAACACCTCACATCAAACGACAAATCATAAAATTTTCAAAAAGTCGTGCATTTAACCCTTTGGGCTCCCACATGTGTATTTTAAACAATTCTTTCTATGTGAGCCCTAATTAGGTTGGAGGCGTGAAATTTTGCATACTTATAGCTGAACACCTCACATCAAACGACAAATCATAAAATTTTGAAAAAGTCGTACATTTAACCCTTTGGGCTCCCACATGTGTATTTTAAACAATTCTTTCTATGTGAGCCTCTAATTAGGTTGGATGCGTGAAATTTTGCATACTTATAGCTGAACACCTCACATCAAACGACAAACTATAAAATTTTGAAAAGTTGTACATTTAACCTTTTTTGCTCGCACATGTGTATTTTAAATAACACTGGACAACAATGAAAATGTATCTTGAACGAAAAAGTCGAAATATTTATTAATTTAACTTGCTAATCATGAATATGGCAATAAAAAATGGAATTCGGCTCTAGTTATTTTGTTATGTTGAGATTTTACTTTGTATGATAGGGATAAAAGAACACATTAATAATAATGCATTGTATGTCTTGTTTCCAATTTAATTTATAAAGAAATAAAGGTGACAACATAAAGTACAGTCTTACAAATACATACAGTGCATAATAAAAGTGACACATAAAGTACAGTCTTACCAATTTTACTGACGAAATCGTTTGATGTTTCGCTTATATTCCACGTTCTGATTATCTCTCAAAATTGTCCAGCAGTTGTCTGCAAGCATAGACGCAAAACATTTCCCTTGATAACGTTGCTCAATCACTGACATATCCTGGTGGAAACGTTTACCATGCTCGTCGCTGAATTTTCCGCAGTTAGCAGGGAAGAAATCCAGGTGGGAATCTAAGAAATGTAGCTTTAAGAACATTCGCCATCCAAATTTCTGATATAAAGCCAGCATGTCGTTAACAAGATCTTCGTAATATTCGGATCGGATGTTTCCAAGAAAATTAGTGCAAACGTGACAGACTGAATCCCATACTTGTTTTTCATCATGATTTAACAGGTTTTCAAATTTCGGATCCTTGAAAATATCTCTAATATGTGGACCCACAAAAATTTCCTCTCTAATTTTTGCCTCACTCAGTCTGGGAATTTTTGTACGCAAGTAAGCAAAAGCTGATTTATTTGTATCCATAGCTTTAATCAATGCTTCACAATACCCAATTTTATGTGCAGAGCAGGTAAGATAATTTTCTCTGGTAAAAGAAGCAATGTGTTCTTGATATTAATTTTTCCAGGTGTCAAATACAGCCTCGGAGGCCAGCCTTTCTGGATATAGTGTAAATCTGTAGCACGACTGTACCATTCACACAAGAAGCAACAAAATTGTGTAAATCCCAGTTCAAGACCCACCAAAAGCGCAACTATTTTCAACTCAGCATAGACACACTATTCATTTTCAGTCTATTTAATTAAGTGTAAGAGCTGTTGCAGGTGTTCATAACTCTCTTCCATGTGCGCAGCATATGTAATAGGAATGGATGGTAGTTCATTACCATTATGAAGCAAAAACATATTTAAGCTTATTTTGGACGCATCTATAAATAGACGCCACTCGTTTCCATCAAGTGTTAGTCCAAATTCATTCATCAAGCCTTTAATATCCGAGCAGAACACAATACTATAATTTTTTTGAAAATAATGTAGAAATTTAATATGTCGGTTACGAAATGAAGACACTCTGACATGTTCTTCCAAAAGATCCCACTGTCGTAGTCTTGATGCAAGTAGCTCTGCTTTGTCTTTCGACAGATATAAATCATGAACACGATCATTTAGATCATTCGATGTAATTTTATGTACTGCAGAATCAGAGGTAGATATAGAGGACAAATTCTTGCATTTTACCTATGATATTTATTTTATTTTTTTAAATTCTTTTTTTTTCGCAAGGTTTATTTTATTACACGTTTTATTAATTCATATATGCACGTGAACATCTAAAAATGAAATATTACTTATTATAATGTGCAATAAATCAGTTTATTCTTTAAAATGTTTTAACAAAAGCGACATTTAAGAATTAGATACATTTTATCTTTGCACCCCTTAATCTCAGAAACAAGAGCCAAAAAAACAGTTTTCATGGTGATATTCGTGTTCAGGGGTGTACATCAATTGCGCCTACGGTGGGAGGAGATCATAAATTGCGCCTACAGCTTCGTCCCCTTCTGTATGAACTGCGCTCGAAGGGGTGAGATAAGAAATCCATCATTTTATTGAGGGTTGCCTTAAAGAGTTCTTTTTCCCAAAAAAGTCTTCTGGATGCAAATCCGGCCATGGTAAATCTTGGCGACAATAATCACAATACTTAAGGTCTGTATTCATCTAGCATTGCATTACATCTTATGAGATATTCAACGTAATGAATAGAAATAAAATATTACTAGAGGATACTTACTAATATTTACTACGAAAGAAGGGGACTTCTCATTCAAATGGCGCGGTGCAAACTGCCACCCCAAATTTTGTTAGCTCTTTCAAGGTATTTCAAGAAATATCTAATGTTAATTTTAAAAAAACACACCATTGTTAAGAAAATTTTTATTTTGACTTGTAACATTTGGATAAAAAGTGTTTTTCCTTTTTCAATGACAAAAAATGCTGAAAATACATAAAATTCAAGTTATCATAACTCGGTAAGTTTTATTTGTACAAAAATGAAACTTTTATTGTTTAATTATTAGTACACGAAGAAAGTTTTACTATATATATAGTATTTAAATCCCGTAAAAAAATTAAATTTCTGTAACTTTTAAAAATAACATTTTATATATATATACAGTAGAAACCCGGTTATCCGAAAATCGGCTTAACCGAAAGTCCTTAAAATTCCTCAAAGTCCTTTTTAAATGTGAAAAATTTTATTGCCAACACTATTTTGACCGATGTCAAATGACAACTTTTAACATATTTTAATTTATGATTAATATTTTATTTGTAAGTTTTAGATCAAACAATTCCGAATCATTTTTAGTACATTGAAGAGTTGTTTTAATACTTATTATCTTTAAAAATTAAAAGGAAAATAAATAAAAATCAAAACTTTGAAAGGTGTTATTGGATGTGGGTAGAAATAGTGTTAAAAAGCATGTTCTTTATGAAAATAATAAACAGAGTCAACTTACTTATTTTGTCAATTGCGTAATTTCGGGCACTTTATTAGATAGACACGTACGACACTTCATCTTTTTTACAAAATATGTTGTGATTTTCTTTTGTTTTTCAACTTTGCATCGTTTCAATGCTGCTTAATCACGCCACCTTTTAAAAAGGACCGAAACTAGCCTTTTTTGTACCCGGGGCAAACATGGATTTTGCCATCCCCCCCCCCTCTCTTCCGGAAAGTCTATTTACAAAGAGAATTTTACTAATTTTCTAATAGCCGACTTATTTTAAAATTTAAAATATGTAATCATAATATATGTAATACGGAACTATGCAATCTACAATGACGCGTCCAAGGGGGAGGTCACGGGGGTCATGACCCCCCTCTGAACACCAACAAAAATATTCTAAAGACCATTTTTTAAATGAAATATACAGTAGAGTCCCGCTTAACCAAGTTTCCGCCTTAACCGAGTTATTTTCTTCTGACGGGCTGATGGCTTCCATTATTATGAAACAGCCATTATAAAGGAAGGGTTAGGTGAAGATGAAAGAGCAGCCGTAAAAAGTTAGAACTCTGATTTTCTGGTCAGAATGTGGGGGGGAAAATGCCCATATACATTTTTTTTTTTTAAAATTATGGCCATTTTTCTTTCCCATTCTGACCAGAAAATCGGACTTCTAACTTCTTTTTACGACTGCTCTTTCATCTTCACCAAACACTTCATTTATAATGGCTGTTTCATAATAATCAAAGCCATCAGTCCATCAGAAGAAAATGATCCATTCCAAAGACTAACGAAAAGCACAAACATCCATTATATAAATTGAGCATTTATGTGCTTAAAGGCTTAATCTTCAGAAAAGACAGACAGAGAAACAGCAGTAGCAGTAACATTACAACTTTGCTGCTATTGCTGCATTCTTTTTCTTTCTTTAAAAAAATTTTTCTTTTCTAATAAAGGCTCTCATTATGGAGCCACGAAACAGTTGTATGCTAAAAATTTTGTCTGTTTATACTTTTCTTTACGTCGGTTTTACATATAATGTATTTATTTAACACAGTGAGTTCTGTATGCATGTTATTAGTTTATACTCTTGGAGGAATTTGACGTAGAATCCCCTCCTCCCTTACCTTATTTTGCGCTAATGATGTTTAAAACGGAATATTTTATTTATTTTAATCGAAAATCTATTGAATGGTTAAATAATAATAAAAAAAGATTAAAAATGTATTCATTTTTGCAAGAACTATTGGTAGTAATATAAAATAAATGTTTATTCTCTGGTGAGAAAATTTTTGGCAAAATATTGGCGTCCGAAATAAATCGCGAGATAACCTGTAACAGATAATCATAACCCTCATTTCCAAAGCTATTATAATTTTTAATATACAGTGAAAATTCCTATTTTCGAAAGCTAAAAATAATGGACTTGAACTTTTCATAATTATTTTCCTCAAATAATACCAAATCTGTCAGCAGCATGTTTAAATTAACAAGATTATTACTAAGTTGTAGCATTACTATTATTATTACTAGTATTATTTTTTAAATGAAGCAGAATGGAGAATGGTCTAATTTAGGATTATTTTAAAAATCATTAATATGTTAAATTTTTCGATCACAGCATAATTCTCATCCATTCATGTATTTATATTCTCTTTCAGATACCAAATAACTAATTCATCAGTTCTACTTAAAAATTTGGCTTTTAAAAGTCAGCAAAAATTTAATTTAAAATATTTTGAGGATCAAAATCATAAAGTCAACTATAATCTATTATTTAAAGTGTATTTTTCTTTTATAGGAAGTCATCTATTATTAAAAAAGGATATTTTATCTTTATAGATAAATAAAACCTTGAAATTATATTTTGAGAAGATGCGTTGATTTAATACGAAATTAGAAAATCATAATCTAATGTGTGAAATTACTATATTTGGAGAAGATGTGTTGATTTAATAAGAAATTCATAATCTTATGTGTATAAAGGTAATTTTTTTTTTTTAGATTTAAGGGTGTTGCAAAGAGTTTCCCTCAAAATTTTCTAACTTACAAACTTGCTTTTAAACGTAAAAGCATGTTACTTGCAGACATGACTATTGAATGGATTTAGAATCTATTAATCTTTCCTTTTCAGATAACTAAATTACATGGTGAATTATAAGCAATTGTTGTTTTATAAAAATTTATCGGACTGTCACGTCTGGAAATTCAGTTTAGAACGCATTGTGGAAATACAGTTGAAATGCTAAGTGCTTTTAACAGCATTTTGTAAAAGATTGCCTTTAATGAAAATTGGAAAAACCGTTCGATTTCACAGATTCTAAATAACAGATACTAGGTCACTCTCATGTAAATACAAACAAATATGAATTCTAGAAAGTAACCAGTTTGCATTTGAAAACAGTCTTAAGGCTGCTTTCAAATTCAAAGGAGCTATTTTCTGACACATTTCTGAATGCTTGGAAACACATTAAATTTGAAGATGTTCTTATTAAGAAACTATGTAATCGAATGACTTTTTCATTTTGTGGAAAAAGCAGATAATTTTACAGAAAATACTGTAAAAGTTGGCGTTTTGAACCAAATTCACGAAGCAGCAGTGCGAGAAAGTATAAAAACTTCTCATCACATAACAAGAATGGGTTATAACTGTTTAAGTAATTTATTTATCTGGAAATGGAATACGCTATTCAATTAAAAATCGCTTAGGCTTGTTAATTTTATTTCTTTAAGTATAAAAGTAAATCAGACAATATGTCACAAAATTTTGTGTTGCGAGCAGGGAATTTGTGAAGCACCTTAAGCTGTTCTTAACTTCTCTGCTCAACAAACGCAAAACGTTTTGACACATTTACAAATTCATTTTTTAACGGAAAGGTATAAAATGGGAAAGCCTGTCCATGGAAGCGATTTGGAATGGAACTGTCTTTTCCATTGTTTGATCCATCCATTACTTATTGAGTTAGAAGCGAATTTGATTACGTGACAAACCCGTTTTTCGCCCGCTCTTGAGGGCTCTTATCTCCTTCGCGAGGAAATTCAGTTCCAAGAGTCCACTTGGACACTCTTTCCTGAAAGATCTATTGCGTTTGCAAAAAAAAAAAAAAAAAAAAAAAAAAAAAAAAAAAAAAAAAGGAAAAAAATAGCTCAATGACATAGTTTCTGAACAACAACACCAGCTATTTTCATGCATTTTCGAACAAAAATAAATTAAAAATTATGTCAGAAAGTTGCCCTTTTGGATTTGAGAACACCCTTAAGGAATTAAGTTTCTTTACACCACTTTTGAATGCATATTTTTCAAATGATAATGCACTTCTCAGTTTTGAATTCATGAGAATTTAATGCTCTTCTTCTTATTATTATTAATTTACCAGCCTGTGCATAAGAGAATCGTGCGTGATTATAAGAATTATATATTCAGTAAAAATTAAACTTTATCAAGAAATACATATTTAAGTTTTACTTATAAAACATCGTGTAACCGCTTTGGAATTTTAAAATTTACTTTAGAATTTGGAAAAAATTAAGTTTTGAAAGAAAATAAAAAATGATTATTTATATACCATAGTTCTAAATAAGTTAATAATAATAATAGTAAAAACAATAATATTTAAGAGCAATAAAAGAAGTACAAATTAGCGTTCATAGGAATATTTCAGCAGCAAGAATATTCTTCCATTTAGAATGTTGTTCTTTTTCCTCAGCATCTTTCTTTCAAAATACTACAGAGAATAATATTAAAGTGAAATTTATTTCTAGCATATTAATTGAATTATGAAATATCTGTAAATATCTGTATATAAATGTTAATAATGTTTAAGGTTCTTGAAGAATCTTAGAATGAAACATCTAAAGGCAGAGTGAATGAGATATTAGTTTTAACCTTACGAAAATATTTGTTTCCATACATAATTGGCCCATTTCAAATATTATATTAATTATTGAACGAAAAATAATATGCTTGGAGAAAAAAATGGCATTATTAGGTAACAAGTTTTATTTCTTCATAAAATTTTCTCTTCTAAAGTAATTAAAAAAAATTTCTTCAACGTTTAAATTTCTTATGTAAATATTTGAAATTGATGATGATTTGTAATATTCTATAATGGTTATATATATGGATTTTTTTATCATCATACTTTTATTTATTTCCTATTTTTTTCAATTTGTGCATTATATTAACGGAATATACATTTTTATAGTGACGATTTTTCTGTGATTTAATAGTTATTATTAACAGCAACAAAAAAAAATTATTATACACATATATAAAATATATGTGTATAAGTTTTTTGCGAGTTTAAGAAAAGCATTATTGATAGCCGAAATTATCGATAAAGCGCCCAATTTAGCGGATCAACGCCAGCAGAAAAGAGTCTTTCTAACAAAAAAAGCTGTCACTTCGTGCCCATAAGTATAAGAGAGGGGGTTGACAATGATATCCGGTTCAACGTGACGCCGAGTGCAGTTCATACAGGGGGAGGCAAAGAAGGGTCGGCACCGGCGCAGTTAGCCGGTCTCCCGTGTTCAGCACGTTGAATTCATTAAGAATTGGGCGTTTTCAATTTTGATACATGAACTTTCTTAAAAATTGTTGCCCAATGTAATTCTTCATAAGTGAGCCACCAATCATAATTTTGAGAAAGTCGTACATTTAACACTTTGGGCTCCCCCATATGTATTTTAAACAATTCTTTCAAAGTGAGCCCCTAATTAGGTTGGAGACGTGAAATTTTGCATACTTATAGCTGAATACCTCACATCAAACGACAAATCATAAAATTTTGAAAAAGTCACACATTTAACACTTTGGACTCCCACATGTGTATTTAAAAAAATTCTTTCTATGTGAGCCTCTAATTAGATTGGAGGCATGAAATTTTGCATACTTATAGCTGAACACCTCACATCAAATGACAAACCATAAAATTTTGGAAAAGTCGTATATTTAACTCTTTGGTCTCCCACATGTGTATTTTAAACAATTCTTTCTAAGTGAGCACCTAATTAGGTTGGAGGCGTGAAATTTTGCATACTTATAGCTGAACACCTCACATCAAACGACAAATCATAAAATTTTGAAAAAATCGTACATTTAACGCTTTGGGCTCCCACATGTGTATTTTAAACAATTCTTTCTATGTGAGACCCTATTTAGGTTGGAGGCGTGAAATTTTGCATACGTATAGCTGAACACCATCATGCAATAAATCATAAAATTTCGAAAAAGTCGTACATTTAACCCTTTGGGCTCCCACATGCGTATTTTAAGCAATTCTTTCTAACTGAGCCCCTTATTAAATTGGAGATTTGAAATTTTGCATGCTTATAGCAGAACACCTGAGGTCAGGCGACAAATCATAAAATCTTGAAAAAGTCTTACGTTTAACCCTTTGAGCTACCACATATGTATTTTAAGCAATTCTTTCTAAGAGAGCCCCTAATTAAGTTGGAGACATTAATTTTTGCATATGTATAGCTGAATACCTCAGACCATCATAAGGTTTTCAAAAAGTCTTATATTATTTACTCCTCCGGGCTCTAACTTGTGTATTTTAAGCAATTTTTCTAACCTCCGCACTTTTCACCTGGGGAGCACTTTTCTAACTTTTGCCGACACCCCTTTGACCATTTTTTTCATATTATGCACCATAGCCTTACATATTTTAGTTCCACTATTTACCGCCAGGTGCGCCTACTTATATCGGGTGCTATGGGCCTAATCCCCTCGACTAATATATCTACGGATAGTATGTAAAACGGAGTTTCGTTCGGATAGAGGTTTGTTTAGAATAGAGTGCGCCCCTGGTTGCGAAATGTAGATCTAACAGATTTTTAAAAAGGATAAAGTGTTTTGAAAAGAATATTAAACGAAACCCTCTGTGCGATCTGTGATCAACCTTACCCACTTATTTTATTTTATTTTATTTTATTTTTATTTTTATTTATTTATTTATTTTTTTTTTGCTTATACTATGCATTTTTACAATTAAATATGTAAAATAATGTGTATTTAAAATCCTTATAATTTTATTCCATGTGTGGAAGTTTCTTTGAACCGCTCATGCTCTGCTTCGTGCTTTTCCTTTTATCTTCTTGGGATTCATCTCGGTATTCTCTTTTATTTTGGCGGTTGATAAGGCTGGGAAATTTGTCGCAGATGTATTTAAAACATTTACCTTATTTTGTTAAGGCTTTGACAAATTGCTTAGAGAGATTTTCGCTATTTTTTTTTTTTACTTTTTAACTTCGAAATTTACGATTTGCGAAAATCGTGACGTGATGATTAAAAATGAAGTTCATTTTCGGATTCAGTGCTAAAAAATACATCAAAATCAATTATCAAAAGTTAAAAAACATAATCATCGCAGGCTTGTGTTATTAACGTTGCTAAAACTTCTCTATAACTAAAAGAACAAAAAATAAGATAAATAATCACCACAGTACAAGAGTAAAAACAAAATAAGACATTCAATAAATAAATTTTGTTATATCGTTTTAAGTTTTCGACCTCATAAGTAACAATAAACCATATTTTGAGGAGAGGGCGGGATTATATAACAAGAGTGTTGGATAACCGAGTGTTTCGGTTAATCGGACGTCGGATAATCGAGAGTCTGTAATATATTCGAATCGCATTAATTATTTCATATTCAATTAATAATTAACTGAAAAGAATGATTTGAGCAACAGAAATTATGAAACTACGTAGATTATATGTCACTCGGTATCGCCCCCCCCCCCCCAAAAAAAAACAAAAAAACAAACGATTATCTGGATCCGCCCCTGTTCATAGCATGATATTGCTTCAAGGTATCTAAATGCTACTAAAATTAAAAACGCGTTAAGATGTAGAACTAAACAGATGCACACAAAGGAAAAGAGAAAGAAAAAGAATAAATGACGAAAAATAAAGAAGAGGGAAAAAACAGAACATTGCGATGAAAAGGTAGTAATAGAAAGAATTGAATGTAATGGCACGATTTTATCTAATCGGTCGACTATAAAAATGATGAATTTCTGAAAACTTAAAGTTTTTTTTCTTCCTGAGAGTATAAATTGAATTCTTGTTAAAATTACCCCTTTTTTAATTGCTTTAATTTTTAAGGATATTATTGGTTGATAAACTGTGAGAAGCAAGATCGACCTTTAAAAGGGCTTGGATGCAAGAAGCATATTCGGAGGCCCTATATATATTATTTCAAAGGAAAATTATCTATAACGTTTATATACATCGTCCACTTCGAATGCCGGATAAGCGCGAAAACCTCGTCGAAAGATCAAATGGTATTCCCGATTAATCTGACTGGACTCCGACCGCGATCAGGTTAATGGTAAATACCTTTTGAGCGTTTGACCAAGGTTTTTTTCTTTAACCGGCAGGCATATTAGCAAACTATACACGAATTCGTCTACAGAGTTAAACAGAGCTCTGCTATTGGCCAAACTCTAGTCTGACGTATAAAATCTCCGCCCCCTTCCTTCGTAACCTTGAAAAGCAAGTTATCGTGAATTGAAATCATTACTTTAATACACAAATAGTTGTTTTTTTTTTTTTTTTTTTAACTGTAATTAATTTAAAATGTACAAATTAAAGTTGTATAGATGATACTAACACAAGAGTCTAGAGAAAGAGTGCAATATCATAGCCAAAGGATTTATTACCAACGAGAGAAAGGTAAGGTAGAGAACCTAGAACTTACAAAAGTTGTAGGTTCTCAATAATAGGTAGATTGCTGCTCTGCTTCTGCCATCTATCGACATCAAATGAAACGATATCTGAGTTGAAAAATTAATTTATCGTACTATACTGATTGAATTAAATTAATGTATAGGGTTTTAAAAGTGTTATAAAAATTTATATTATTATTTTAATGTAATTAAAACTATACTTTATTATTATTATTTTATAATTGCTTTTATTTTATTATTATTATTATTATTATTATTATTTTATAATAATTATTATTTTATAATTTTTATTATTTTATAATTATTAATTATTATTATTTTAAAATCCAAATGTAATGGTATATTGTTTCTTTTATATAATACACTTAGACGATTATTTATCAGAATTAATTTAAATCAAAAGTGCATTATTTGGTTACTTTTTACATAAAAATCATTTATTTTCTCTATTAATTATTAAAAACTGATGAATGGCTATAAGAATTGTTTTGAATAAATTGTACTACTTTCACAAAAATCATATACATGTTCAAGTAAGATTTAGCTAAAATTATTAATATTTTATTTTTGACTAAACCGAAAAAATAAAATAACAATATGAAATAAAAAATAAAAAAAAATAAAGCGTCTTAAAAAAATAAATAAATAAACAGTGAGTGAAATTATTCATAACACATATATTGAAGTATACATACATGCATATAATTATACACATAGAATTTAAATATTCGGTTTAAAAACTTTTTTGTTTGTTTGTTTAAGAATTTTTATTCCAGATTTACAAGTTTATGTCATATAATAAATTGGAAATTTTAAGGATAATTACAGAAAGAATATATAATAATTATTATTATTATTATGTTTATTAAGAATGTCATGAAGAGTTTTTTAATTTATCATTTTTGAATAATACGAAAACAAGTCAATTTTAAATTACAGAACTCCTCGAGGATCTTATTTTTTACAATGAGATTCTGAATTTATACTTAATAAAAGAATAAGGAAAAGAAAAAAACAAAATATTAATAGTTTTAGCTCTCAAATACCTTGCAAAAATGTTAACTAAATTTTACTTGAACATGTAAAAGATTTTTGTAAAAATAGTACAATTTATTCAGAACAATTTTTCTAGCTATTCATCAGTTTTTAATTATTTAAAAAGAAAATAAACGATTTTCTCTCTATTCTAAAAAAAAGTAACTACCGCTGTCACCGCCGCCGCCGCCGGTTTTGATTTTTTTGTGACCGGAGGCCTTTCTTCGTTAATATTAACAAAAATAATGCATACAAAAATATGAAAATCGGTGGTTTTATACAGAAATGTTTGATAAACACGCTGATGCAGACAGTTTTCAAATCGAAGAATTATTTTAAGAGTTATTTAATGCTAAAGTTGGACAAAATCGTTCCACTAAAACAGTTTTATAGCAGCAAAAACTATACATGGCAGTGTAATCATTTTTAGATCATTTTATGCGTTAGAATTTGCCGGAGTGCAGATTGCATTAATTTTTTTATTTTGACTCATTTTTTCAGGTTTTATTTCTATTTTAAATTCAAATTTTCAGCATTTCTAGAGCTATATTTTACAGATTTCAGAAAATTGTACTAATTTAAACTGTTGCCAATTCTATAAAAAGTGCAAGCAATAATGTTTGCTTCAAATTAAAAATTTATTTACACGTGACTATTATCAAGAGGAAAAAAACTTTCAAATTAGAATTAAATAATTACGTATAAAAAGCAGGAACTTATTAAAAATTACGTCATAAAAAGTATGCACGTGAATTTTAAAAGAGAAAGGATATTGTAAAATAATAAATTCATTAACATGCGTTAGAAGTCTTAGGAGAAATTACGTCATATTTACATCACATTATAGTTATTACTTAAAATGAACACAAAATAATATTGCAAAAAAGTTTAAATTTAGAAATTGCGCTAGACATTTATTTGATATTTTGAGAATTAATTTAAAATGTCTCATTTAAAAGAACTTTCTTTTCGCTTTGTTAAAAAATACCAGGAGACAAAGACTCTCTTTACTTAATTCCTTTTATATTAGCTTATTTTGAAATATTGTTACACGTGTATACGTCATCAAGTTATTTTTATTTCGACGTTTTATTTGTGTTTTTATTAATGTTGTACGAATTTATTTGTTCTTTCGTTATTTAAAATAAAAATTATATCAATTTGTATAATTTGGCGAGTGGTTTGGCGATTTATATAATTTGGCGAAATGGGTCGACAGGATAATCAAGTAGTACCGCAGCGGATTTGGCGTTAAAATTCCCCAATCAAAAAGAAATGAATAGAAATTCGTTTATAGGGAGATCGCCACTGTTTTTTAAATTATAATTCAATCGTTCGAAATCTTTTTAAAGCCGATCAAATTAGCGTGCATTTAGAGTCTGCGGTGTCTGGACGGGGGTTGGCGAGCGTAGCTCGTAGGGGGCCGAGCCCCCTAGTTTATGTAAAAAGTAACAAAAAAGACACTATTTATTTAAATTGATTCTGATAAATAATCAACAAAGAATGTATTACATTTAAAAAAAAAAAAAACGTATACATATACGTTTTTCTTTTAATGTAATATTTGGATTAAAAAAAAAAAAAACAATAATGATAATGTATATATTTTTAAATACATTTTTAAAAATCTAAATTTTGCAATTTCATTTGCAGCTTTTTTGAAAACTCTATGATTTAATTCATTAATTTAATACAATCAATATAGCACTAAAAAATTAATTTTTCAATTTAGTAAATACACTGACGGAAAAAAAAATCCCAACACCAAGAAAGACTTGCGTTAGATAAACAAAATTTGGTAGGCGTGTTTATACATTTGAAAGATGACATCGATTCAAATTTCGCGCTTCGCGCCTAAGTGTGGCGCTAGTGGCACCACTCAGAACTTGCAGATATGGTTTACTTTAAATGCGTGCTGTAAAGTTCGTGGGCGTTATTTAGCTACGAAACGTGACGTATTGAGTTGATGTTAGCCAAGAATGCTTTTAACAAGACGAAGAAGCCACTGTCAACAGCTCCCCGAGTTCGAACGAGGTCGCATATCCGGGCTACGAGAAGGTGGATTTTCTTTCTGCGATATTGCAGAAACACTTGGCTGGAATGTATCCACTTGCATGATTGTTGGAAACAGTGGTCAATGGATGGTGCTGCATCAAGAAGACCGGGTTCCAGGCGGCCACGTGCACTCCTGAGAGGGAAGATCGCCGTATTCGGCGTACGACTGTGGGGCATCGTACTGCGTCTGCGGCAGAAATTCGAGCTGTAGTTGGTACCACAGTTACACAACGAACTGTTAGAAATCTGTTACTTCAAGGACAGCTCCGAACCAGGCGCCCTGTAGCGTGAATTCTACTGACTCCAAGCCATTGCCGTTTGCGACTCCATTCGTGTCAAGCCAGAGCTCATTGGTGGGTGGTGATGGAGTGGAGATCTGTTGTGTTTCTTTTTCATCAGAAAACACAACAGATCTCCACTCCGTCCTCCAATGAGCTCTGGATTGACACCAATGACGTCGCAAACGGCAATGGTATGGAGTCAGTAGAATGCACGCTACAGGGCGCCTGGTTCGGAGCTGTCCTTGAAGTAACCGATTTCTAACAGTTCGTTGTGTCACTGTGGTACCAACTACAGCTCGAATTTCTGCCGCAGACGCAGTACGATGCGCCGCAGTCGTATGCCAAATATGGTGAACTTCCCTCTCAGGAGTGCACGTGGCCGCCTGGAACCCGGTCTTCTTCAGGCATCACCATCCCTTGACCAATGTTTCCAACAATCATGCACAGTGGATACATTCCAGCCAAGTGTTTCTGCAATATCGCGGAAAGAAAATCCACCTTCTCGTAGCCCGGATATGCGACGTCGTTCCAACTCGGGGAGCTATTGACAGTGGCTTCTTCGTCTTGTTAAAGGCATTCTTGGCTAACATCAACTCAATACGTCACGTTTCGTAGCTAAATAACGCCCACGAACTTTACAGCACGCATTTAAAGTAAACCTGATCTGCAAGTTCTGAGTGGCGCCACTAGCGCCACACTTATGCGCGAAGCACGAAATTTCAATCGATGTCATTTTTCAGATGTATAAACATGCCTACCAAATTTCGTTTATCTAACACAAGTCTTTCTTGGTGTTGGGATTTTTTTTTCCGCCAGTGTATTTCCTTCAATGTCGATAGACGGCAGAAGGCAGCAACCTACCTACCGCTCGTTGAAATCTCGTTGAGTTAATATTTCTAAAGAAATGAAATTTGTACAATTTAAATTAATTACGGTTAAAAACAAGTTGGAAGTTGCTCGTCAAACGTGGCAAATGAGGTGCGTTCGTACTATAACTAGTTTTATAAATACCTTTTGCACCGCATATTGTAATGAATGTCTATTTTAATGCACTTCATAAGTGCACATCAATTTCATTCTGTTCGAAAGGCTGTAACATCATTAAAATGCACTTGAAATAATTTTTTCCCATTGGCCTTAATCTAACGGAGAACTTTTGACTGTCCCTGTAATTAAACTATACATCCGATTTTCATAAAATTTGAAATGACTCGACAAAATTTTGCAACAAATGCATATTTAAAATTTCAGACCATTTGGAAGGCTGTAACATCATTAAAATGCACTTGCAATAATTTTTTCCCATTGGCCGTAATGTAACGGAAAAATTTTGACTGTCCCTGTAATTAAACTATACATCCGATTTTCATAAAATTTGAAATGACTCGACAAAATTTTGGCATTATAACTCGACATTATTTAAAATTTCAGACCTTCGGTTATGTAGTTTTTGCTCTGTTATATGCGGACGGACAGACAGACAGACGGACAGACTGAACGACGACTATAGGTGCTACGTACGTATTTATATAATTACGAACGCACCTAATAACGATTTCTAAATAAAAATAATGATTTTTTCCCGGCTAACATGCTTTTCATGGATACGACAGAAGGGGCGGAGATTTGAACACGCCAGACTACAGTTTGCCAATAGCAGAGCTCTATTTTTCTCTGTACATTAATTCGAGTATGGTTTGCTAATATGCAATCGGCAGTTGAGCTAGAATGAACTAGTACCTTACCATGGAACTAGTGAGGTTCTTTTGTTATTCTATGGTAAGTAAAAAAGTCTCAAGAGTCATGTTTAAAAGTCTTGTTGGAAACTCTTTATAAGTGCAAGGGGTAATCCCAAGACTATCAATCTGCTGTCTGTTACTCTGTTACCACCCAGGCCCGTACGAAAGGGAGGCAGTCGGCCCGGGTGCGGAAATGGTGGAGACGCCAAATTTATACTACCAACCTCTTAATAATAATAAAAAAAAGTTATATACATACATATTGAAAAAAAAATTTCCCAATGAAAGTTCATTTTTGGTTTCAAGGTCATTGCATTGTCCCTTAGGTACCCCGCACCCAAAAACATATTTCTGGCTAAGGACTTCTCCCTTTTAAAAACTTGGCTTAGGTCTTTGTCTTAGTCCCTTTTGTTAAACTTCTTTTTTCTGAGTCTGAAATTTTCTTTCTCTGCTTGTGATAAATACATACACTCTCAAAATTGCATCCAACTTCCTTCTTGGAATATAAAAAGTTGTAAACTGTTATACTGTACTGTTAGATATACTTTTTCCACGACCATTTCTCATATCCCCTTTGCCAAAATATAGTGCAAATTTCTCTTATGTTATTTAGTTATTTGGAATTCCTGAATTAAAATCAAACTTTTCAAAGTTCCAAAATACACGCGAAATTATTTCTGTTTCTGCACTTTGTCAATTTTGTGACTCCTGTCACAAAGAGAAACTGGGAGGGGGCGCCAAATTCAAACTTTGCCCCAGGCGCAGTTTTCTCTTCGTACGGTTCTGTTACCACTTGCGTTTCATATTGAAGAAAGCAACGCTGACAAGTTTTAGTTTCGCGCACATTCATTTTTAAAAATAGCTAGAGAAAGAAGAAAAGAAAGAAACAGCAGGGCTAAACAGAGACTTGCATCTAGAGAACCTCTGTCTTAGATATGACAGAGTCGACATACGGGGTATAACATTTGATTGGTTGAGACGATTCTGTGTTATTCTAGAACTAGCAAACCCCGCGGCTTTGCTCGCGTAATAGTTGAAATATGCCAAGTGATATTTATATGTTTAAATTTTATCAAAAGAAATTATACTTTTATGAATAATTCAAAAATTACTATTTAAAACACAGTTTGACTAAACTTCATTATTACACTGCATTAGGCAGAAATGAGACTTAAATTAATAAAAAGAAATAAAACTAAATAAATGATAATTTAGAAAATATTTTGAAACTTTTATGCTGAATTAATACGCTCATTTCAGTATTCATTTGAAGTTTTTAATTTTTTTAAAAACATCTTCTTACATCTTAAAATTAACCATGTCAAATTCCAAGTCCTACCACCTCTCTCAACATAAAAGGCTATGTTGAAATAGGAACTGTCAATGTTAATTTGCGAACATTAATTCTGAAATCGGTTTGTTATTTCCTAATATTCCACAGAAAAGTAATTTAGAAAGCCTTTAAAGGCCTTTTTTAGAACGTTTGTTGTTCCTGTGAACCCCAAGTGGTAGAATGATCGTCAAAAAATACAGCCTGTGCAGGATCAGAGACTGTTACCATTGATTCGCAACTATAAATTTTATATTCAGTTTATATTCCCCGAAATTGCACAGACATCGTAATTTAGGACTTTTTTAGAATGCTTTTCGCATCTCCCCTTCGCTTCACCCCTTTTTAATTCGAATGTATTTCCGACAGTCCTTCGACGGCATTTATATTTTTTAAGTAACTACCATGCCATATTTAAAGTTTCTAGCCTCTTCAGTATCACAGAAATCGCAATTAAGAAAGTTTTTTGCTCCTGCAACCCTCTGGTGGTAGTGGCACAGACATAAAATATAGCTTATGTTTGAGCAGGTTCTATCACCAACAATTTGTCCCCATTATTTTTAGGTAGCTTTCATTACAAAAAGCTACCTATTGCAGCCGTTCGGAGGAAAGCGATTTCAAAAAATTTTGGTATATTTTCATAGATCATGACCCCAGACCCCGAAACCACCCTCCGTTCAAAATTGACATATATATATATATATATATCATCATCATCATCATCAACCGTTTTCAATCCACTGCTGGATGTAGGTCTCCCCCAGATTTTTCTAATGTTTTCTGTCTAGTGCTTTAGTCATCCAATTTACACCGGCTACTTTTCTGATTTCATCACTCCATCTTACTTATATATCTGACCTTTGTCACACTGTAACTCTCGTATTTATGAACCGATTTGGATGTAATTTGGTGTGTACATAGTACATACGAATGACTCGACCGAGTTCGTTGGCCAGCTTCATCCGCCATTTTGTTTCAAAATGGCGGCCATTTAAAATTTTTTTAAAACTTAAAATTTGAAATGTGGTTGAAAATGAAATAATATTTTTTTCTTATGTATTTGACCTTTATACAAAGATTCCGGAGCAGTTTTCGTTTCGTCTATATCTTAAAAAATGGCTGAGTTATAGTATTAGGTAGCTTTCATTACAAAAAGTCCTTCCGGCCAGTGCCGGGAGGAAGAGGTAGCTTTCATAATCCTTATTTAAAAAAAGCCAACTTATATCATGCAAACACACGAAGCTCAATTTAGTGGAAACCGAATATAGGAGATTCAATACTAATTTTTATCAATATAATGAATGAGAATTTCGCGAAATTAGTCAGCTTTATCCAAGCTGCTTTTCTTTAAAGTAACTTATATTTGGCTGTCAAATTCGGCAATTTCTTAAAGTGCCTGTCATTTTAAGACAACATGGTGGATGAGGCTAAGCAGTGAACTTGGTCGAGACCTTAGTAATTGCTGTGCACATGCTCACTCACATCGGAATCGGTTAATATATAGGAGTGCTGTCGCATGCAAAAAATCCGATTTTTCAAAATGTCACCAACAATAGAAATTGAAACTGCTATATCTGAGCCATTTTTTAAGGTAAAGACAAACAAAAAATGCTCCTGAATCCTTATATCAAGATCAAATACTTAAGAAAGAAACCTTTTTCAATTTCTAATTTTTTTGCACCTCACTTTATATATATATATATTTTTTTAATTTAATGGCCGCCATTTTGAAACAAGATGGCTGATGAATCTGGCCAGTGAACTTGGTCGAGGTGTTGATGTATACTATCCACATGCCTTCTTACATCGAAATAGGCGAATACGTGTGTTATCGCGTGACAAATACAAGATCGTTTCAAAATGTTAGCCATGCTAGAAATTCAAAGTGCTATAAATCAACCATTTTTTAAGATATCAACAAAAGAACAAATTTTCAGAAACAAAAACTGCTCCGGAATCTTTGTATCAAGGCCAAACACATAAAAAAAATCTTTTTCATTTTCCAATTTTTTAATACCTCATTTTGAATTTTAAATTTAATTTTTTTAAAATGGCAACCCTTTTGAAACAAGATGGCGAATGAAGCTGGCCAACGAACTCGGTCGAGACATTGGTATGTACTATGTACAGACCAAGTTACATCCAAATAGGTTCATAAATACGCCTGTTATCGCGTGACAAAAATCAGGTCGTTTTAAAATGTCAGCCACAAGAGAAATTCAAAATGCTATTACACAGCCATTTTTTTTTAGATATAGACGAAAGAAAAACTGTTCCGGAATCTTTGTATTAAGGTCAAACACATACAAAAAAAAATCTTTTTCATTTTCCAATTTTTTGGTATCTCATTTAAATTTTTTTATTTTTTAATTTTTTTAAATGGGCGCCATTTTGAAACAAGATGGCGGATGAAGCTGGCCAACGAACTCGGTCGAGATATTTGTATGTACTATGTACACACCAAGGTACATCCAAGTCGGTTCATAAATACGCCTGTTATTACGTGAGAAAAATCAGGACGTTTCAAACTGTCAGCCACGCTAGAAATTCAAAATGCTATAACTCAGCCATTTCTTAAGATATAGGCGAAACAAAAACTGCTCCCGAATCTTTTTATCAAGGTCAAACACATAAGAAGAAAATTTTTTTTTCAATTTTCAATTTTTGGTACCACATTTCAAATTTAAATTTTTCTTAAAACTTTAAATGGCCGCCATTTTTAAACAAGATGGCGGGTGAAGCTGGCCAACGAACCCGGTCGAGACATTGGTATGTACTATGTAGAAACGAAGTTACATCCAAATCGGTTCATAAATACGTCTTTTATCGCGTGACAAAATTCAGGACGTTTCAAAATGTCAGCCACGCTAGAAATTCAAAATGCTATAACTCAGCCATTTTTTAAGATATAGACGAAACAAAAACTGCTCCGAAATCTTTGTATAAAGGTCAAATACATAAGAAAAAAATATTTTCAGATTTTCAATTTTTTGGTACCACATTTCAAATTTAAAATTTTTAAAAAAATTTTAAATGGCCGCCATTTTGAAACAAAATGGCGGATGAAGCTGGCCAACGAACTCGGTCGAGAGATTGGTATGTACTATGTACACACCGAATTACATCCAAATCGGTTCATAAATACGCCTTTTATCGCGTGACAAAATTCAGGACGTTTCAAAATGTCAGCCACGCTAGAAATTCAAAATGCTATAACTCAGCCATTTTTAAGATATAGACGAAACAAAAACTGCTCCGGAATCTCAGTATAAAGGTCAAATACATAAGAAAAAAATATTTTTCCATTTTTAATTTTTTGGTACCACATTTCAAGTTTTAAATTTTTTTAAAATTTTTAAATGGCCGCCATTTTGAAACAAAACGGCGGATGAAGCTGGCCAACGAACTCGGTCGAGACATTGGTATGTACTATGTACACACCAAATTACATCGAAATCGGTTCATAATTACGGGAGTTACAGTGTGACATAGGTCAGATATATATATATATATATATATACAGGGTGATTCATAAAAGATGGGCAGAACTTTAAGGGGTTATAGTACACTTAAAGACAAATAATATTAAATAGGAGACTAAGGGTCCCAGACGTATTCCCAAGGAGATAGAGGACATTAAAGTTTAGGGTCCGAAATTTCAAATGATTATAAAACATGGAAAAATTGGTCGATTCGTTTGCGGTTTTTGCAAAAAATTTTCTTTATGCCAGTATTTTCTTGAAATAAAATTTTAAAGTTCAATTTCAAAAAATGCCGATAGGGGGCGCTTTAGACTTTGGAGTAACAAACAACTATTTTTTAACGTTATTTTTTGTATTTCTTTAAATGATTTCGAAAGCTTAGACTTAAACTTAAATTTTGATCTAAAAATCTGAGTCCTAACGAGTAGTTAAGTAGCATAAACTGAAATTTGAAATTTGAAACCCTTCTCCCCCCAGAACAAAAATCAGTTATTCCCGATCTTTGTGTCGTAGATTAGGCTCTAACTACTGCCGCGTTTTGCTAAAATTATTCTTTATGTCAGTATTTTCTTAAAAATAAATTTCAAAGAAAATTTTCAAAAAATTCCGATAGAGGGCGCTTTAGACTTTGGAGTAACGAACAACTATTTTATACCGTTATTTTTTGTGTCTCATTAAATGCTTTCTAAAGCTTAGACTTAAATTTTCAGCCCAAAATCTGAATCGTTAGACGTGGTTAAGTTTCTGGGGAGAGGGGTTTGAAATTTCTACTCCTGAGCACAGTTCAGTTTACCATGTCCACACATTGTGTGCTGTGATACGAGGTAAAAAGACACAAATTAGGATTATGTTACCAAAGCATATTTATTAACATGTAATTACAATAAATGTTCAAAATTGTGACCACCAGAGGTTATGCACGCAGAACAACGGCGAAGAATGGAACGGCGAACATTCGCGAAAACATCAGGATTTTCGAGCACTTCCCCTAAAGCCGGGGAAAGTCTTGCGACCAGTTCCTCGGGGATTCAATGGGTGTCTCATACATAAGAGCCTTCAATCGTCCCCAAAATAATAAATCGAGGGGTGAAAGATCTGGCGAGCGAGCAGGCCAAGCAACAGGACCACCTCGACCAATCCATCTGTTCGGAAATGTGATGTCCAGATAGTTGCGGACGTCTCGTACGTAATGGGCTGGCGCTCCATCGTGCTGGAACCACATGACCCGCCGGATGCGTGGAGGAACAACGTTTAACAGGTCTGGCAGCACATGTTGCAGAAATATGAGGTATGTTTTACCGTTGAAGCGTTCAGGAAGAAGGTACGGTCCGATTAGGTGGTCTCCGAGGATTCCTGCCCAAACATTGATGGAAAAGCGTCTCTGATGAGCATGTGGATACGTAGCATGCGGATTGACATCCGCCCATACATGTGCATTGTGTGTGTTAAATGTACCTTCACGTGTGAAGGTACATTCATCGGTGAAAAGCACAGTTCGTCCAAAATGTGGATTTAGCGCGTTCTGCTGCAGAAACCAGCGGGCGAATTCAATACGATTTGGATAATCCCCTGGAGGCAGTTTCTGGACTCGTTGCACATGAAACGGGAGCAAATGTTCATCCTTCAGTACCCTCCAAGTCATGGACTGTGAGGTATCCACCTGCCTAGCTACTGTTCGTGTACTTGTACTTGGCTGCGCCGCTACTACATCCAGAATGGCTTCTGCAACAACTACTGATTCGTCCTCTTTTGCACGACCTGCATTCGACCGGGAAGCGAGAAATGATCCCGTCTCACACAACTGTCTGTGCAAGCAGGGTCGTACTGGCCCACCGGGCAAAAAGGCAAATGCCCGGTGCGCCCACCATCACTTTTTTTTTTTTTTTTTTTTTTTTTAAACACACTTAAAGTTGTGCATTCTGAAAGGCATAAAATTTTCAAAGATTTTCATTTGGAAAATTAAAAAGTAATGCTTTTCATTTTTTAAAGTATAGCATAAGCAAACTATGTGTGATCAAAGACAATTAGATAACCCAATTTCGAGATACATAGGTTATCGACAATCAGATATGCCATTGTTACACCTCACCATTGTTACCCTCGACCAGTTTCAAAGCCTGTACTAATGTACCTCTGTAAAAATGATTTTCAAAAAACTATTATCGTGTTTTTCTAATCGTGGCGCCTTTGGACAGATTTTTTTCAGCGCCTCTGTAAAAAAAAAATTATATCCTGTTTTTATAATCATGGCGCCCTGGGCCAGACTTTTTCGGCGCCTCTGTAAAAAAAAGTTTTAAAAAACTAATATCGTGTTTTTGTAATCATGGCGCCTTTGGTCAGACACTTTTCAGTGCCTCTGTAAAAATGCCCTTCAAAAAGCTATTACCGTGTTTTTCTGGCGCCCTTGGTCAGATTTTTTTTCAGTGCCTCTGTAAAAATGCCTTTCAAAAAACTATTATCGTGTTTTTCTAATCATGGCGCCCTTGGAAAAAAAATTTTCAGCGCCTCTGTAAAAATAAATTCCAAAAAACAATATCGTGCTTTTGTAATCATGGCGCCCTTGGACAGATTTTTTTCAGCGCCTCTGTAAAAATAAGTTAAAAAAAAACTAATATCGTGTTTTTGTAATCATGGCGCCCTTGTCAGATATTTTCAGCGCCTCTGTAAAAATGCCTTTCAAAAAGCTATTACCGTGTTTTTCTAATCATGACGCCCTTGGACAGATTTTTTTCAGCGCCTCTGTGAAAATGCCTTTCAAAAAACTATTATCCTGTTTCTCCAATCATGGCGCCCTTGGACAGATTTTTTCAGCGCCTCTGTAAAAATAAATTTAAAAAAACTAATATCGTGTTTTTGTGATCATGGCGCCTTTGGTCAGGTACTTTTCAGCGCCTCTGTAAAAATGCCCTTCAAAAAGCTATTACCGTGTTTTTGTAATCATGGCGCCCTTTGTCAGATTTTTTTTCAGCGCCTCTGTAAAAATGCCTTTCAAAAAACTATTATCGTGTTTTTCTAATCATAGCGCCCTTGGACAGATTTTTTTTCAGAGCCTCTGTAAAAATGCTTTTTAAAAAACTATTATCGTGTTTTTCTAATCATGGCGCCCTTGAACAAATTTTTTCAGCGCCTCTGTAAAAATAAATTTCAAAAAACTATATCGCGTTTTTGTAATCATGGTGCCCTTGGCCAGATTTTTTTCAGCGCCTCTGTAAAAATAAGTTAAAAAAAAAACTAATATCGTGTTTTTGTAATCATGGCGCCCTTGTCAGATATTTTTCAGCGCCTCTGTAAAAATGCCTTTCAAAAAGCTATTGCCGTGTTTTTCTAATCATGGCGCCCTTGGTCAGATTTTTTTCAGCGCCTCTGTGAAAATGCCTTTCAAAAAACTATTATCGTGTTTCTCCAATCATGGTGCCCTTGGACAGTTTTTTTCAGTGCCTCTGTAAAAATAACTTAAAAAAAACTAATATCGTGTTTTTGTAATCATGGAGCCCTTGGTCAGATTTTTTTTCAGCGCCTCTGTAAAAATAACGTTCAAAAAACTACTATCGTGTTTTTGTAATAGCACCCCCCCCCCACACACACACACACACGCACGCACACTCCCCACAAACACACACATAAATTGATGCTTTTAATCCTACTAAAGTGCACAGCTAAAGTGGAGCATTTCATAATTTCTTAATGATAATATAAGTTAGACCGCCAAGACTAATTCTTCACAAGATTTTGCAATGGAAACTTATGTAAATTTTGCTTTTGAAAGAAAAAAATGTTAATTTTTCATATTCATTTAAAAATTCGATAATATTTTTAGCATCCAAAAATGCCAATATCTAAAAACGTTTTTTTTTTTTATTTTATTTTATTTTATTTTACCGCATCTGCTTAACCACTTTAAACTTCAAACACCACCCCGATTTATAAATTGAAAAATACACATGTAATTAAAATAAATAGATAAGCCACTAAAATTGTAAAAGTCGTTTTACAAAAGAATGGATGAATATAAGTAAAGAGAAGCGCACATGTGTTTCTGTTCAGTTTTCAATGCTGTTAGTCAATAACGTGGGAGTTCCTAAGAAGACAAATTACCATTTCGGCGGGGTTTCAAATTAACTAGATACGGGTTCTATAGATACCCAGGTTTCTGTAGTAATACCAGATGTGACAATTTTTATTGATTATACCGTATTCTGAGATTTCTGGAGCTCTGTATCTTTATGGAGATAATAGAAATCGGATGTGGAGGTATTTTGCCATGAAATACTAATTAACAGACGACACACGCTCGGCATACAGTTCTCTGTGCAGAAAGAATAGTTAAAAACGAAAAAATAAAATATTGAATTAAGCAACTGTTACAGCAGTTTTATAATGTTTTGAGCAATAATACAAGTGGTGTATTACACAAAATTCCTCTTCAGTCGAGAATTATTAATTTTTTACATCTTTTTAGCTGTCCAAAACTTTTGATGACATTATTAAGTAATTTTCATTGATACATACATAAAATTTTAAAAAATTCCCATTAAGGTGAAAACAAAAAATAACTTTGCCAATAAACCTTATAATTTTTTATACACATTTCTTTTTTTTAAGATATCGAGTGAAAAATAACTGGAAAATAATGAACACATATAAGCATGTGGTAGAATAAAAACGTGTTATTCTTCTTTTCAATTTTTTTTCACATTACGCAATTCAGGGGGCTGGTCACTCAGCTTCCGATTTCCCCTCACTAATGTAAAGTCTATGGGCATTTGATGCATTGGTATATTTAAAATATCTCCTCGGGAAATTAATATTTTTAACTTCTATTTTTTGTGTACACTTCCTAAAAGATGTCTCTTTTTTTTTCTTTCTCCTCTCAATATATTTCTAAAGTATAGATTTAATTTTATATGAAGTGTTAAAATCTTACTCACAGTTTACCCGTTTTTAACACACAAAATATTAAATTCAGCATGAATTTTAGAAATATTTTGAAAACTAAGAAAAAAAAGAGACATCCTTTAACCCCTTGGGGACTAGCGACCGGTATTCGTGTCGCGTAAGGTGCTCAAAATCAGTTATTATTCTCACCAGTAAATGTTTATTGCAAGTTTTGCCTTATTTAATACGAGCATTTTCCCGATTCAATGAGGCAAAAATTTCTGTTTTAAAAAACCGGTGATAAAGGATTAAAAATTCTGTAAAAGACGCTCGGCCCGAAAGGGTTAAGAAGAGTACACAGAAAAAATATGTTAAAAATGTGAATTTCCCGAGAAGATATTTTAAATGCACGAATGCATCAAAAGTCCATAGACTTAACATTAAGGAGGAGAATTTCGAAGCTGAGTGACCAGACCCCTTAAGTATTTCTATTTTCTTTGACTTTGTTTTTTATTTTGTAATACAATGCTTAAATATAATTTTGATACATATTACTTTTAAAATATGCAAATATATTTGAAGCTATTGCCGCTCTTCTAGTGTTTTTTTTTTTTTTTTCTTTGTGCGTGTGAGTTGCGGCGACCATTGTAGTTTAAATTTGGCTCATCTGAAATTAAAATAAACAGTAATTTTTAATTAAATATGACTCATTTAGTGACTAGACGAGGCAAAGGGTCAAGTTATGAAAAGCTCTTTTTATTTATTTATTTTTTAAATGCTGATTATTTGAAGAGGGTATTCAACTTTTATCGTAGAAAAATACTGATTTTTGATTATTAAAAAAAAAGTTCTTAATGCACTGCATAGTTACATAAGAAAAAAAGCTGACAAAATTAGAAGTGAAACAATTCAGTATTATTAAAGTAATCGTGTCGTGGTCATCTATTTAAAAATGCAATTTTGAGAAAAACTAGTTTCAATTTTATGTTACGATTATAATAGAATGCTTATTGTATTTTTCTTTCTTTCTTTCTTTCTTTCACTTACATAGAATCGTCTATTCCAGATTCTGGCCACATAAAGAAGTCTTAATTCCATTGATAAAGCCGCTAAAATAAAAACTCGATTTTCCGAAATTTATAAGTTATGATTACGTGTAAATCCTTAAAGCGGTTCTCAAAAAAATATTTTTTAACATTCAATAATACGAAAATTTCTGTTAATTTACAAACATAAAATAGTGTTCGACAGAAACCGAATTTCGGTTACCTCCCTAGTTTCGACCGAAAACGAAAGCGAAACTGTTTTAAAAATAAATTCAAAGTAATTAACATAAACATAAATATACGCATGTCATCTGAATAATGTTTTGCGTAGAAACGGCAGCACATAATAATTAATTAAAAGTTAATTTGATTGAAATAAAATTAATTAAATATAAGGTGCTATAAACATACAAAATAATTTAATTTAAAAATAGCGAATTTAATCAATATTAGTAATACCTTCTAGATTTATCCCCTTATACGTAAATACATAGCATGTGCGGCTCTTTGGATGGGAGTTTGGGGGAGGCTAGGAGGGGCAGTTATAGTAATACCGAATATTCGGCAGTATTTTCGCCGAAACTAAGATTTTGGGCTGAAAACGAAAATGAAACCGAATATTCGGCCAAACTCTACACAATAGAATGAGCCTTGCAGGCTTAGTTATTGGAGTGATTTGTAATACAATAGATTCTTTCCTTTAAATTAATTACATCTTGAGTTAAAATTGATTCTTGTCTCGTGACAAAAGTTTTCTTCCTCTTCCCACACTGTCGCGTCCGGAAATTTGGTTCAAAACGCCACCTTTGACAGCATTTTCTGAAAGATCTTTTGCTTTTCTCAAAAAATATAAAAGACAGTTCGATTACAAAGTTTCTGATGGGCAATAAAAAATAGCTGGTATTTTCGGCCACGTAAAGCAGTTAGCAGTTGTAATGAAATTTAACGAAAACCTTTAAAACAAAATTATCATGCAATAAAATTCAAGCAATACTACTTTTCAAAATAATACATTCAACGTTTAAAGAATTATTACTTTTCCGAAGATTTTCTGCCCCCTCCCCTTCCTTCCTGCCTTGCGTACACACATGAATCGCGGTAAAAAAAAAAAAGAACAAGATCTTCGAAAAACAGAAACAATTCCATTATTGGGCATAGCATTTGTAAGTTTGCTCATTTCAAAGGAAACCAAAATACCTTATGTCCCAGGGAAAAGAGAGTACCGAAATCAGCCACCTATTGTCCACTCCACAGAAATTGGAAATGCATTCCTAATTTTCAACCGATAGCCGATATAAATAAAGTGCCCCTGGTGTGAAATCTGCTTCGTTTCCCTCGTTCTATCCAGTGTTAAAGAACTACTCCGTCTTTATATTATTTGCCTGTGTCCTGAGTTATTTACTTATTTTTGTGTAATCTTAAGCATTTTTCTTATAGTAAGCTTGTGCTTACTTTTAAAAAAATAGTGTACAGTGTTCATTATAAAATATCATCACTATCACAGCTCAGATATGCTGATGTTGCATTTTCAGGGGTCTGTCCAGACTTTTCTCATAGGGTCCTGTTTTTGTGAAATTGTGAAGTTTTTCTTATATTTGTGAAAATTCATATCATAATTTTGTGAATTTGAAATTATCTATATATTCAGGTTCTATTATATCAGATTCTTCATATATAAAAAAGTTAAGCAATATGTTCTTTGATGAGTTCAGCTGTTTTGTTACAGGTCAGATTTTATTTTTAAATGATTAAATTTATGCAAAGTTCAATTGGTTGGAAAAATTCTTGAAAAATCTGTTTGAGAGAAATAATTTTGTGAAGGGTCCTGTTTTGGGATAAAAAGTTTTGTGAAGGGTCCTGTTTTGGGATAAAAAAATTTGTGACGGGTCCTGTTTTAGAATTAAAAAAAATTTGTGATGAGTCCTTTAAAGAATCTAAAATTTTCCTAAACATATCCCTGATCTTACAGAACAAGAACTGTGAATTGTCCATGGAAAAGCAATATAAGGTAAGATTACTTATTATTAATTTTTTTTTAATTGTGTCTCTTTTACAAGAGTGTTTATTAGTTTGAATTTTTGCGAAATCTTCAAAATTTGTCTAAAGTATTTCTTTCTTTTCTCTTTATAACTGTTGCGAAAAAAAAAAAAAAAAATCTGGGATGAAAATTAATGATATTTTTAATATTTCCCGAAATGTGATTTATTTGTTGCTACGAACTAAATTGAATAACAGCGAAAATTGTAGTAATAATGTTAAAGAATATTTGTCTTTCATGCAATTTCAGACTATATATTTATATTTAAACTGTTTAAATAGCGAGACTCAAACCAAACGCTTCTCTATGATATCTTTTTAATGTTGAAAAAATAAAGAAATAAAACATTTTAAAAGAATAATTCACGTAAAATAGACGTCATTCTTGCCCTGAACAAAAATAATTTTTCTGAAAATTTTCACACTATAATTAGTATTTGTATCCGAGAGATTGTATTATATAAAATATTACTGAATTGTATAAAATAATGTTTTGCACTTTTGAGTTTTGACCCAACGGAATTGTTTTGGTTTCTTTTATTTTAATATTTTATTTTCCATTTGGAGATAATTGTATGGAGATTGTTATTCGGATATACGAGGTAAAATTTGAATTAACTCATTAAGGTGATCGGAATTCGAAAATAGAGATAGCTTTTTTAGAAAAGTGTGATGAAAAAAAAAAAAAAACTTCTAAATTGGCAACACTGGTCTAACATCAGACTTTTTTTTTAAGTGCAATGTTTTGCGGGGAACTATTTTTGTGCATAATACATTTCTATAGTATAAAATACTAATTTGGGTGTCATAATTATTTTAGGAATAAAGTTTTCGCTATAGCAATATACTTGTATGTATTTTTAAAGTGATTTTTTATACATAATTTATATAGCATGTGTGTATGTGTATGTATGTATATATATATATATGTATGTATGTATATAAGTATTTGCGCCCTTTTGTAAGGCAATCGGCGCCCTTTTTATCCATTTTGCCACCGCCCTCTCAGTTATGCCAGTACGACCCTGTGTGCAAGCGCTCGAAAGTTTTGCGGTTAGGCAACCGCCTGTTGGGAAATCGCTCTCCGTACATTCGTTGTGCCTCTGCACCATTTCCATCTGCCGCTCCGTAAATTAAATGCATCTCAGCCTTTTCCTTATTCGTGAAGGGCACCATCTTCCGATTCATTAATACAGCGACTTACACTTGACTCACCGTTCAGTGGTTTTTATGCCTGAATCGTGTCGAAATTTTGCATACGTGTTCTTCTTCTTCCCCATTTGACATTTGCATACTTTCTGTTTCCTTCTTCACCCGGTGACTAGCGTCAGGAATGGAGCTTTAACGTTTGCATGAGCGACGTTTCCAACTGTGCCAGTGCCTTTATGAGTGAATTCCGACTATGCAGTCCTTGACGAAAGTTGTATTTTTGCCTCGTATCACAGCAGAGAATCGTTGGGCATGGTTAAGTAGTGCAAACTGAACTATGTTCAGAAGTTGAAATTTGAACCCCCTCCCCTCGCTACTGAACCACGCTCAGCGATTCAGATTTTGAGCTGAAAATTTAAGTTTAAGTCTAAGCTTTAGAAAGCATTTAATGAGACACAAAAAATAACGGTATAAAATAGTTGTTCGTTACTCCAAAGTCTAAAGCGCCCTCTATCGGAATTTTTGGAAAATTTTCTTTAAAATTTATTTTCAAGAAAATACTGACATAAAGAATAATTTTAGCAAAACGCGGCAGTAGTTAGAGCCTAATCTACGACACAAAGATCGGGAATAACTGATTTTTGTTCTGAGGGGAGAAGGGTTTCAAATTTCAAATTTCAGTTTATGCTACTTAACTACTCGTTAGGACTCAGATTTTTAGATCAAAATTTAAGTTTAAGTCTAAGCTTTCGAAATCATTTAAAGAAATACAAAAAATAACGTTAAAAAATAGTTGTTTGTTACTCCAAAGTCTAAAGCGCCCCCTATCGGCATTTTTTGAAATTGAACTTTAAAATTTTATTTCAAGAAAATACTGGCATAAAGAAAATTTTTTGCAAAAACCGCAAACGAATCGACCAATTTTTCCATGTTTTATAATCATTTGAAATTTCGGACCCTAAACTTTAATGCCCCCTATCTCCTTGGGAATACATCTGGGACCCTTAGTCTCCTATTTAATATTATTTGTCTTTAAGTGTACTATAACCCCTTAAAGTTCTGCCCATCTTTTATGAATCACCCTGTATATATATATATATATATATATATATATATATATATATATATATATATATATATATATATATATATAATTTTGAACGGAGGGTGGTTTCGGGGTCTGGGGCTCATGATCGAGGAAAATATACCAAAATTTTTTAAAATCGCTTTCCTCCGAACGGCTGCAATAGGTAGCTTTTTTGTAAATAAAGCTACCTAAAAGCTACCTATTGCAGCCGTTCGGAGGAAAGCGATTTCAAAAAATTTTGGTATATTTTCATCGATCATGACCCCCAGACCCCGAAACCACCCTCCGTTCAAAAGTTGATATATATATATATATATATATATATATATATATATGACCTTTGTCATACTGTAACTCTCGAATTTATGAACCGATTTGGATGTAATTCGGTATGTACATAGTACATACCAATGTCTCGACCGAGTTCGTTGGCCAGCTTCATCCGCCATTTTGTTTCAAAATGGCGGCCATTTAAAATTTTCTTTAAAATTTTAAATTTGAAATGTGATACCAAAGAATTGAAAATGGAAACATATTTTTTTCTTATGTATTTTACCTTTATACAAAGATTCCGGAGCAGTTTTTGTTTCGTCTATATCTTAAAAGATGGCTGAGTTATAGCATTTTGAATTTCTAGCGTGGCTGACATTTTGAAACGTCCTGAATTTTGTCACGCGATAAAAGGCGTATTTATGAACCGATTTGGATGTAACTTCGTTTGTACATAGTACATACCAATGTCTCGACCGAGTTCGTTGGCCAGCTTCATCCGCCATCTTGTTTAAAAATGGCAGCCATTTAAATTTTTAAGAAAAATTTAAATTTGAAATGTGGTACCAAAAAATTGAAAATTGAGAAAAATATTTTTTTCTTATGTATTTGACCTTGATACAAAGATTCGGGAGCAGTTTTTGTTTCGTCTATATCTCTAAAAATGGCTGAGTTATAGCATTTTGAATTTCTAGCGTGGCTGACATTTTGAAACGTCCTGATATTTGTCACGTGGTAAGAGGCGTATTTATGAACCGATTTGGATGTACTTTGGTGTGTACATAGTACATACAAATATCTCGACCGAGTTCGTTGGCCAGCTTCATCCGCCATCTTGTTTCAAAATGGCGGCTATTTAAAAAATTTTAAAAATTTTAAATTTAAAATGAGATACCAAAATATTGGAAAATGAAAAAGATTTTTTTGTATGTGTTTGACCTTAATACAAAGATCCCGGAACAGTTTTTGTTTCGTCTATATCTAAAAAAATGGTTGAGTTATAGCGTTTTGAATTTCTATTATGGCTGACATTTTAAAACGACCTGATTTTTGTCACGCGATAACGAGCGTATTTATGAACCGATTTGGATGTTACTTGGTCTGTACATAGTACATACCAATGTCTCGACCGAGTTCGTTGGCCAGCTTCATTCGCCATCTTGTTTCAAAAGGATTGCCATTTAAAAAAAATTAAATTTAAAATTTAAAATGAGGTATTAAAAAATTGGAAAATGAAAAAGATTTTTTTTATGTGTTTGGCCTTGATACAAAGATTCCGGATCAGATTTTGTTTCTGAAAATTTGTTCTTTTGTTTATATCTTAAAAAATGGTTGATTTATAGCCCTTTGAATTTCTAGTATGGCTAACATTTTGAAACGATCTTGTATTTGTCACGCGATAACACACGTATTCGCCTATTTCCATGTGAGAAAGCATGTGGATAGTATACATCAACATCTGAGCCAAATATAAGTTACTTTAAATAAAAGCAGCTTGGATAAAGCTGACTAATTTCGTGAAATTCTCATTCATAATGATTTAGTATTGATAAAAATTAGTATTGAATCTCCTATATTCGGTTTCCACTAAATTGAGTTTCGTGTGTTTGAATAATATAAGTTGGCTTTTTTAAAATAAGGTATTTGAAAGCTACCTCTTCCTCCCGGCACTAGCCGGAAGGACTTTTAGGTAGCTTTCATTACAAAAAGCTACTTATTGCAGCCGTTCGGAGGAAAGCGATTTCAAAAAATTTTGGTATATTTTCATCGATCATGACCCCCAGACCCCGAAACCACCCTCCGTTCAAAAGTTGATATATATATATATATATATATATATATATATATATATATATATGTATATATATATATATGTGTCAAACCTCGTTAACACGAACACGCTTAATGCGAATCACTTTTAGCACGAACTGTTTTCGATTGCCCCGTCCTGTTTTATGTAATGTATTTAAGTTCGGATAACACGAACTACTTTTAACAGGAACAAAAAAAGTTTCCCCTTGAGTGTTCGCGTTAACGAGGTTCGACTATATATATATATATATATATATATATATATATCTGACCTTTGTCATACTGTAACTCCCGAATTTATGAACCGATTTGGATGTAATTCGGTATGTACATGGTACATACCAATGTCTCGACCGAGTTCGTTGGCCAGCTTCATCCGCCATCTTGTTTAAAAATGGCAGCCATTTAAATTTTTAAGAAAAATTTAAATTTGAAATGTGGTACCAAAAAATTGAAAATTGAAAAAAATATTTTTTTCTTATGTATTTGACCTTGATACAAAGATTCGGGAGCAGTTTTTGTTTCGTCTATATCTCTAAAAATGGCTGAGTTATAGCATTTTGAATTTCTAGCGTGGCTGACATTTTGAAACGTCCTCATATTTGTCACGTGGTAAGAGGCGTATTTATGAACCGATTTGGATGTACTTTGGTGTGTACATAGTACATACAAATATCTCGACCGAGTTCGTTGGCCAGCTTCATCCGCCATCTTGTTTCAAAATGGCGGCTATTTAAAAAATTTTAAAAATTTTAAATTTAAAATGAGATACCAAAATATTGGAAAATGAAAAAGATTTTTTTGTATGTGTTTGACCTTAATACAAAGATCCCGGAACAGTTTTTGTTTCGTCTATATCTAAAAAAATGGTTGAGTTATAGCGTTTTGAATTTCTATTATGGCTGACATTTTAAAACGACCTGATTTTTGTCACGCGATAACGAGCGTATTTATGAACCGATTTGGATGTTACTTGGTCTGTACATAGTACATACCAATGTCTCGACCGAGTTCGTTGGCCAGCTTCATTCGCCATCTTGTTTCAAAAGGATTGCCATTTAAAAAAAATTAAATTTAAAATTTAAAATGAGGTATTAAAAAATTGGAAAATGAAAAAGATTTTTTTTATGTGTTTGGCCTTGATACAAAGATTCCGGATCAGATTTTGTTTCTGAAAATTTGTTCTTTTGTTTATATCTTAAAAAATGGTTGAATTATAGCACTTTGAATTTCTAGTATGGCTAACATTTTGAAACGATCTTGTATTTGTCACGCGATAACACACGTATTCGCCTATTTCCATGTGAGAAAGCATGTGGATAGTATACATCAACATCTGAGCCAAATATAAGTTACTTTAAATAAAAGCAGCTTGGATAAAGCTGACTAATTTCGTGAAATTCTCATTCATAATGATTTAGTATTGATAAAAATTAGTATTGAATCTCCTATATTCGGTTTCCACTAAATTGAGTTTCGTGTGTTTGAATAATATAAGTGGGCTTTTTTAAAATAAGGTATTTGAAAGCTACCTCTTCCTCCCGGCACTAGCCGGAAGGACTTTTAGGTAGCTTTCATTACAAAAAGCTACTTATTGCAGCCGTTCGGAGGAAAGCGATTTCAAAAAATTTTGGTATATTTTCATCGATCATGACCCCCAGACCCCGAAACCACCCTCCGTTCAAAAGTTTATATATATATATATATATATATATATATATATATATATGTATGTATATATATATATATGTGTCAAACCTCGTTAACACGAACACGCTTAATGCGAATCACTTTTAGCACGAACTGTTTTCGATTGCCCCGTCCTGTTTTATGTAATGTATTTAAGTTCGGATAACACGAACTACTTTTAACAGGAACAAAAAAAGTTTCCCCTTGAGTGTTCGCGTTAACGAGGTTCGACTATATATATATATATATATATATATATATATATCTGACCTTTGTCATACTGTAACTCCCGAATTTATGAACCGATTTGGATGTAATTCGGTATGTACATGGTACATACCAATGTCTCGACCGAGTTCGTTGGCCAGCTTCATCCGCCATTTTGTTTCAAAATGGCGGCCATTTAAAATTTTCTTTAAAATTTGAAATTTGAAATGTGATACCAAAAAATTGAAAATTGAAAAAATATTTTTTTCTTATGTATTTGACCTTGATACAAAGATTCGGGAGCAGTTTTTGTTTCGTCTATATCTCTAAAAATGGCTGAGTTATAGCATTTTGAATTTCTAGCGTGGCTGACATTTTGAAACGTCCTGATATTTGTCACGTGATAAGAGGCGTATTTATGAACCGATTTGGATGTATTTTGGTGTGTACATAGTACATACAAATATCTCGACCGAGTTCGTTGGCCAGCTTCATCCGCCATCTTGTTTCAAAATGGCGGCTATTTACAAAAATTTAAAAAATTTAAAATTTAAAATGAGATACCAAAATATTGGAAAATGAAAAAGATTTTTTTGTATGTGTTTGACATTAATACAAAGATCCCGGAACAGTTTTTGTTTCGTATATATCTAAAAAAATGGTTGAGTTACAGCGTTTTGAATTTCTATTATGGCTGACATTTTAAAACGACCTGATTTTTGTCACGCGATAACAAGCGTATTTATGAACCGATTTGGATGTTACTTGGTCTGTACATAGTACATACCAATGTCTCGACCGAGTTCGTTGGCCAGCTTCATTCGCCATCTTGTTTCAAAAGGATTGCCATTTAAAAAAAATTAAATTTAAAATTTAAAATGAGGTATTAAAAAATTGGAAAATGAAAAAGATTTTTTTTATGTGTTTAGCCTTGATACAAAGATTCCGGATCAGATTTTGTTTCTGAAAATTTGTTCTTTTGTTTATATCTTAAAAAATGGTTGAATTATAGCACTTTGAATTTCTAGTATGGCCAGGGCCCGCTTAACACTTAGGAATAGGGGAAGCTTGACGTCACTTAGGGGGGCCCCCCTATTACTCTACAAATTGCTTTTTTATTTACTAAATCTCTTTTTCGTATGCTTAAATAATTTGAAATTTTACCATCAAAATTTACAGTAAATAACATTTTTAATATTAAGATAAAACTACCTATATAAAAGTATTTTATTATATGTTTAATTGTAAATAACGAATTTATTTTGTAAATGACAAATATGGAACTATAGTTGAGAATATGTGAACTTCAAAATATTTTTTGTGATTTACAAATTACCATATAGTAAGAAAAAAAAAGGTTCGTTAGAAAAAAAATGTATTTTTTTACAGTGATTGAGTTTCTTTTTAAAAAAAAGTAGTTTTGAAAAGTAAAATTGGGGGCCCTTTTGTATTTCAGTAGGTAAGCACGGGCTTCACGGGCCTATTCCGTAAACAGGCCCTGAGTATGGCTAACATTTTGAAACGATTTTGTATTTGTCACGCGATAACACACGTATTCGCCTATTTCCAAGTGAGAAAGCATGTGGATAGTATACATCAACATCTGAGCCAAATATAAGTTACTTTAAATAAAAGCAGCTTGGATAAAGCTGACTAATTTCGTGAAATTCTCATTCATAATGATTTAGTATTGATAAAAATTAGTATTGAATCTCCTATATTCGGTTTCCACTAAATTGAGTTTCGTGTGTTTGAATAATATAAGTTGGCTTTTTTAAAATAAGGTATTTGAAAGCTACCTCTTCCTCCCGGCACTGGCCGGAAGGACTTTTTTGAATTTCTAGCGTGGCTGACATTTTGAAACGTCCTGAACTTTGTCACGCGATAAAAGGCGTATTTATGAACCGATATGGATGTAACTTCGTTTATACATAGTACATATCAATGTCTCGACCGAGTTCGTTGGCCAGCTCCATCCGCCATCTTGTTTAAAAATGGCGGCCATTTACATTTTTAAGAAAAATTTAAATTTGAAATGTGGTACCAAAAAATTGAAAATTGAAAAAATATTTTTTTTTATGTGTTTGACCTTGATAAAAAGATTCGGGAGCAGTTTTGTTTCGTCTATATCTTAAAAAATGGCTGAGTTATAGCATTTTGAATTTCTAGCGTGGCTGACATTTTGAAACGTCCTGATTTTTGTCACGTGATAACGGGCGTATTTATGAACCGATTTGGATGTACCTTGGCGTGTACATAGTGCATACAAATATCTCGACCGAGTTCGTTGTCCAGCTTCATCCGCCATCTTGTTTCAAAATGGCGGCCATTTAAAAAATTAAAAAAATTTTCAAATTTAAAATGAGATACCAAAAAAATTGGAAAATGGAAAAGATTTTTTTCGTATGGGTTTGACCTTAATACAAAGATTCTGGAACAGTTTTTGTTTCGGCTATATCTAAAAAAATGGCTGAGTTATAGCATTTTGAATTTCTATTGTGGCTGACATTTTAAAACGACCTGATTTTTGTCGCGTGATAACAGGCGTATTTATGAACCGATTTGGATGTAACTTGGTCTGTACATAGTACATACCAATGTCTCGACCGAGTTCGTTGGCCAGCTTCATTCGCCATCTTGTTTCAAAAGGGTTGCCATTAAAAAAATTAATTTAAAATTTAAAATGAGGTATTAAAAAATTGGAAAATGAAAAATATTTTCTTATGTGTTTGACCTTGATACAAAGATTCCGGAGCAGTTTTTGTTTCTGAAAATTTGTTCTTTTGTTTATATCTTAAAAAATGGTTGAATTTCTAGCATGGCTAACATTTTGAAACGATCTTGTATTTGTCACGCGATAACACACGTATTCGCCTATTAGGTAGCTTTCATTACAAAAAGTTACCTATTGCAGCCGTTCGGAGGAAAGCGATTAAAAAAATTTTTGGTATATTTTCATCGATCATGACCCCCCAGACCCCGAAACCACCCTCCGTTCAAAATTGATATATATATATATATATATATATATATACTAGGGGGCCCTGTCCCCTGCAAGCTACGCTCGCCAACCCCCGTTCAGACACCGCAGAATCTAAAAATCTAATGGGTTTTTAAAATATTAGAGAAGATTAAATTATACTGAAAAAGGTGTGCAGATCCCTGTAAACGGGTTTCCATTCAATTCCCTTTGATTGCAAAAATTTAACGGAGAATCAGTTGCTGTTAAGACATCCAATGGTTGTTTTCGTTTTTTATTAAAGAGGATCAGTTAAACATTTGAAAAGAAGCTAAAATAAAATGAATTAAGTATTCAGAGTCTTTGTCAACCGATATTTTAAAACAATGTCTATAACAATAGCCTAAATTATGTGACTATCACCAACAGTTCCGGGCGGAACACTTTGCTTTTTATACTCTAGGTGCCATTTTGATACTTTAATGTTATCCAGGCACAGGTGATAAGTCGCCAAATATTATTTTATCCCCATCATTTCATCTATATTATAATAGTTCAAGTCATCAAATGCCATAAACAAATACGATCTGATCCCTTCGCCTTTCATATGAAGGTTTTGAACAAATGTCATATACGCCCCATATTGGCGCGATTTTTTTCCAACGCCAATTTGGGTAACACATTAACAGCATAAACAACAACATCCGGCTTACCATATCAAGCAAAATAACGATACTTTGGCGCCAGTTAAGTACTCGTTGCGTATATGACATTGGCGTCAGAAAAAAATCGCGCCAATATGGGACCGTATGTGACATCTGTGCCGAAAGAAAAAAAAGCCGGGTGCAAATCTCGCCAATATCTGTTTTTCAATTCGCCAGTTAGCATTTTTTTTTATTGTTCGAGTGGTAAATTAAAACATTGATTTGAAGTTGAAATTAAATGTCATGGTTTGTTACATAATTTAATATTTCGCCAAATGTCATATACGCACCACCGCATGTTTGGCATGATTTTTTTTTTTTTTTTTTTTTTTTTTTACGAAAATTTGACGAAAACCTCGTTTTCGAATACCAGTTACATATCTATTTTTTGTATTACTTAGTTATCCCGTCGACAAAAAATCTATCACCAAACTATGATTAAATGCCAATAATGGTTGATGGTAAATGTCACATTCACTTGACTTTTAGCAAGTTACACGTGTTTAGGTCATCAAATGATTTTTATTTCGACGTTTTATTTTTATATTTATTAATGTTATACTAATTTATTTGTTCTTTCGTTATTTAAAATAAAAATTTTGTCAATCTGTACAATTTGGCGAGTGGTTTGGCGATTTATATAATTTGCGAAATTGGGTGACGGAATAACTACTACATTGTACCGTATTTTTTAATTATTTTCTATTATTTCCAAAAGGAAATAACAAAAAATAATAATTAATTACTATAGAACAAAATAATTTATATAAATTTAAAAAAGAAATAAAAGTAAATATACATTTATTATTAAATAAACAACAATAGCCGGGTTACCATGTCTATCAAAATAATGCCATTTGTGCGCCAATTAGGTACCCCGGTGCGTATATGACATCTGTGCCTAATATTTTTCTTTTCGTTTTTAGGTAGCTTTCTTTACAAAAAAGCTACCTATTGCAGCCGTTCGGAGGAAAGCGATTTCAAAAAATTTTGGTATATTTTCATCGATCATGACCCCCAGACCCCGAAACCACCCTCCGTTCAAAATTTATATATATATATATATATATATATATATATATATATATATATATATATATATATATATATATATATCTGACCTATGTCACACTGTAACTCCCGTAATTATGAACCGATTTCGATGTAATTCGGTGTGTACATAGTACATACCAATGTCTCGACCGAGTTCGTTGGCCAGCTTCATCCGCCGTTTTGTTTCAAAATGGCGGCCATTTAAAATTTTTAAAAAAAATTAAAACTTGAAATGTGGTACCAAAAAATTAAAAATGGAAAAATATTTTTTTCTTATGTATTTGACCTTTATACAAAGATTCCGGAGCAGTTTTTGTTTCGTCTATATCTTAATAAATGGCTGAGTTATAGCATTTTGAATTTCTAGCGTGGCTGACATTTTGAAACGTCCTGAAATTTGTCACGCGATAAAAGGCGTAATTATGAACCGATTTGGATGTAATTCGGTGTGTACATAGTACATACCAATCTCTCGACCGAGTTCGTTGGCCAGCTTCATCCGCCATTTTGTTTCAAAATGGCGGCCATTTAAAATTTTTTTAAAAATTTAAAATTTGAAATGTGGTACCAAAAAATTGAAAATGGAAAAATATTTTTTTCTTATGTATTTGACCTTTATACAAAGATTTCAGAGCAGTTTTTGTTTCGTCTATATCTTAAAAAATGGCTGAGTTATAGCATTTTGAATTTCTAGTGTGGCTGACATTTTGAAACGTCCTGAATTTTGTCACGCGATAAAAGGCGTATTTATGAACCGATTTGGATGTAACTTCGTTTATACAAAGTACATACCAATGTCTCGACCGGGTTCGTTGGCCAGCTTCATCCGCCATCTTGTTTAAAAATGGCGGCCATTTAAATTTTTAAGAAAAATTTAAATTTGAAATGTGGTACCAAAAATTGAAAATTGAAAAAATATTTTCTTCTTATGTGTTTGACCTTGATAAAAAGATTCGAGAGCAGTTTTTGTTTCGTCTATATCTTAAGAAATGGCTGAGTTATAGCATTTTGAATTTCTAGCGTGGCTGACATTTTGAAACGTCCTGATTTTTCTCACGTAATAACAGGCGTATTTATGAACCGACTTTGATGTACCTTGGTGTGTACATAGTACATACAAATATCTCGACCGAGTTCGTTGGCCAGCTTCATCCGCCATCTTGTTTCAAAATGGCGGCCATTTAAAAAAATTAAAAAATAAAAAAATTTAAATGAGATACCAAAAAATTGGAAAATGAAAAAGATTTTTTTGTATGTGTTTGACCTTAATAGAAAGATTCCGGAACAGTTTTTCTTTCGTCTATATCTAAAAAAAAATGGCTGAGTAATAGCATTTTGAATTTCTCTTGTGGCTGACATTTTAAAACGACCTGATTTTTGTCACGCGATAACAGGCGTATTTATGAACCTATTTGGATGTAACTTGGTCTGTTCATAGTACATACCAATGTCTCGACCGAGTTCGTTGGCCAGCTTCATTCGCCATCTTGTTTCAAAAGGGTTGCCATTTAAAAAAAATTAAATTTAAAATTCAAAATGAGGTATTAAAAAATTGGAAAATGAAAAAGATTTTTTTTTGTGTTTGGCCTTGATACAAAGATTCCGGAGCAGTTTTTGTTTCTGAAAATTTGTTCTTTTGTTGATATCTTAAAAAATGGTTGATTTATAGCACTTTGAATTTCTAGCATGGCTAACATTTTGAAACGATCTTGTATTTGTCACGCGATAACACACGTATTCGCCTATTTCGATGTAAGAAGGCCTGTGGATAGTATACATCAACACCTCGACCAAGTTCGCTGGCCAGATTCATCAGCCATCTTGTTTCAAAATGGCGGCCATTAAATTAATATATATATATATATTTAAAGTGAGGTGCAAAAAAATTAGAAATTGAAAAAGGTTTCTTTCTTAAGTATTTGATCTTGATATAAGGATTCAGGAGCATTTTTTGTTTGTCTTTACCTTAAAAAATGGCTCAGATATAGCAGTTTCAATTTCTATTGTGGGTGACATTTTGAAAAATCTGATTTTTTGCATGCGACAGCACTCCTATATATTAACCGATTCCGATGTGAGTGAGCATGTGCACAGCAATTACTAAAGTGTCGACCAAGTTCACTGCTTAGCCTCATCCACCATGTTGTCTTAAAATGACAGGCACTTTAAGAAATTGCCGAATTTGGCAGCCAAATATAAGTTACTTTAAAGAAAAGCAGCTTGGATAAAGCTGACTAATTTCGCGAAATTCTCATTCATTATATTGATAAAAATTAGTATTGAATCTCCTATATTCGGTTTCCACTAAATTGAGCTTCGTGTGTTTGCATGATATAAGTTGGCTTTTTTTAAATAAGGATTATGAAAGCTACCTCTTCCTCCCGGCACTGGCCGGAAGGACTTTTTTTTTTTTTTTTTTTTTTTAAAGAAGTGAAAGCCATCAATTTAAATGTTTCATTTTTAAATGAAAGTTTTGTATTTAATAAAATGATAACGAAATACAAAAAAAAGCATTGTTCTTAGCATAGATTTAAAGGAGGCCAAACTGTCGCCAAATTAATTTAAAATAGTAACCTTTTCTGAATTATGAAAAAAAAATTTCTGTTATGATTAAAATTTGAGTTGCCATCATTAGAAAAAATGTATTTAAAATTAGAAAAAAAATAATATTTCGAAAACTAATTCGAATTTAAAAATTCTAATACCAGTTTTGAGATCTGTGGATCAACACGGATTTTTGGTGTAAATTTCATCGCAAAGTATTCCATATTTTAGGAGAAATCGCCGTGAAACAAAGTCAGTTGTTTAATCAGTCGATTCAAAGAATCGATACATTTCAGGCGTTTCATATATTCGTTTCATAAATTCGTTTCATTAGGATTTTATATATAGGGTAGATATATCTGACCTTTGTCACACTGTAACTCACATGTTTATGAACCGATTTGGATGTAATTCGGTGTGTACATAGTACATACCAATGTCTCGGCCGAGTTCGTTGGCCAGCTTCATTCACCATTTTGTTTCAAAATGGCGGCCATTTAAAATTTTTAAAAAAAATTAAAATTTGAAATGCGGTACCAAAAAATTGAAAATGGAAAAATATTTTTTTTCTTATGTATTTGACCTTTATACAAAGATTCCGGAGTAGTTTATGTTTCGTCTATATCTTAAAAAATGGCTGAGTTGTAGCATTTTGAATTTCTAGCGTGGCTGACATTTTGAAACGTCCTGAATTTTGTCACGCGATAAAAGGCGTATTTATGAACCGATTTGGATGTAACTTCGTTTATACATAGTACATACCAATGTCTCGACCGAGTTCGTTGGATAGCTTCATCCGCCATCTTGTTTAAAAATGGCGGCCATTTAAATTTGTCAGAAAAATTTTAATTTGAAATGTGGTACCAAAAAATTGAAAACTGAAAAAATATTTTTTTCTTATGTGTTTGACCTTGATAAAAAGATTCGGAAGCAGTTTTTGTTTCGTCTATATCTTAAAAAATGGCTGAGTTATAGCATTTTGAATTTCTAGCGTGGCTGACATTTTGAAACGTCCTGATTTTTGTCACGTCATAACAGGCGTATTTATGAACCAATTTGGATGTACCTTGGTGTGTACATAGTACATACAAATATCTCGAACGAGTTCGTTGGCCAACTGCATACGCCATCTTGTTTCAATATGGCGGCCATTTAAAAAAAATTAAAATGAGATACCAAAAAATTGGAAAATGAAAAAGGTTATTTTCGTATGTGTTTGACCTTAATATAAAGATTCCGGAACAGTTTTTGTTTCGTCTATATCTAAAAAAATGGCTGAGTTATAGCATTTTGAATTTCTATTGTGGCTGACATTTTAAAACGACCTGATTTTTGTCACGCGACAACATGCGTATTTATGAACCGATTTGGATATAACTTGGTCTGTACATAGTACACACCAATGTCTCGACCGAGTTCGTTGGCCAGCTTCATTCGCCATCTTGTTTCAAAAGGGTTGCCATTTAAAAAAAAATCAAATTTAAAATTTAAAATAAGGTATTAAAAAATTGGAAAAATGAAAAAGATTTTTTTTATGTGTTTGGCCTTGATACAAAGATTCCGAAGCAGTTTTTGTTTCTGAAAATTTGTTCTTTTGTTTATATCTTAAACAAGTTGGAAATTGCTCGCCAAACGTGGCAAATGAGGTGCGTTCGTACTATAACTAGTTTTATAATTATTTTTTGCAACCCATATTGTACTGAATGTATAATTTTTTGCACTTCATAAAGTGCATAGTCTGATACATCATTAAAATGCACTTCCAATAATTTTTTCCCATTCCCCGTAATGTAACGGAACACTTTTGACTGTCCCGGTAATTAAACTATACATCCGATTTTCCTAAAATTTGAAATAGCTCAACAAAATTTTGCAACAATTATATCTTTAAAATTTCAGACCATTCGGAAGGCTGTAATATCATTAAAATGCACTTGCAATAATTTTTCCCATTGGCCGTAATGTAAAGAAAAACTTTTGACTGTCCCTGTAATTAAACTATACATCCGATTTTCCTAAAATTTGAAATGGCTCGACAAAATTTTGCAACAATTACATCTTTAAAATTTCAGATCATTCGGAAGGCTCTAATATCATTAAAATCCACTTGCAATAATTTTTCCCATTGGCTGTAATGTAAAGAAAAACTTTTGACTGTCCCTGTAATTAAACTATACATCCGATTTTCATAAAATTTGAAATGGCTCGACAAAATTTTGCAACAATCGTATATTTGAAATTTCAGACCATTCGGTTTGGTAGTTTTTGCTCTGTTACATGCGGACAGACAGACGGACGGACAGACGGACAGACTGAACGACGACTATAGGTGCTACGTATTTATATAATTACGAACGCACCTAAAAATGGTTGAATTATAGCACTTTGAATTTCTAGCATGGCCAACATTTTGAAACGATCTGGTATTTGTCACGCGATAATACACGTATTCGCCTATTTCGATGTAAGAAGGCATGTGGATAGTATACATCAATATCTCGACCAAGTTCGCTGGTCAGCTTCATCAGCCATCTTGTTTCAAAATGGCGGCCATTAAATTAAAAAAAAATTATATTTAAAGTGAGGTGCAAAAAAATTAGAAATTGAAAAAGGTTTCTTTCTTAAGTATTTGACCTTGATATAAGGATTCAGGAGCATTTTTTGTTTGTCTTTATCTTAAAAAATGGCTCAAATAAAGCAGTTTCAATTTCTAATGTGGGTGACATTTTGAAAAATCTGATTTTTTGTCTGGGACAACACTCGTATATATCAACCGATTCCGATGTGAGTGAGCATGTGCACAGCAATTACTAAGGTCTCGACCAAGTTCACTGGTTAGCCTCATCCACCATGTTGTCTTAAAATGGCAGGCACTTTAAGAAATCGCCGAATTTGGCAGCCAAATATATGTTACTTTAAATAAAAGCAGCTTGGATAAAGCTGACTAATTTCGCGAAATTCTCATTCATAATGATTTAGTATTGATAAAAATTAGTATTGAATCTCGTATATTCGGTTTTTACTAAACTGAGCCGTCGTATGTTTGAATAATATAAGTTGGCTTTTTTTAAATAAGGAATATGAAAGCTATCTCTTCCTCCCGGCACTGGCCGGAAGGACTTTTTCGATGTAAGAAGGCATGTGGATAGTATACATCAATATCTCGACCAAGTTCGCTGGCCGGCTTCATCAACCATCTTGTTTCAAAATAGCGGCCATTAAATTAAAAAAAATTATATTTAAAGTGTGGTGCAAAAAAATTAGAAATTGAAAAAAGTTTCTTTCTTAAGTATTTGACCTTGATATAAGGATTAAGGAGCATTTTTTGTTTGTCTTTATCAGGGGCGCACCAGCAGTATCCAGCGCCTGTGTGCAGAATTTCAATTGGCGCCCTAACTCCTACCCTCCCCCCCTCCCCTACCTCCAAAAATAAAACTTTATATAAAAAAATTATGAGTATCTATAAACGCATTAGATGACCTCCTGCTGGAGTTTATACAGATCAAATAAAGTTTTTTGAACCAGAAAATTATTTAATAAAATGCATCTTGTTTCCATAGGGTTCGTATTTTATTTCTTTTATTAAATAAAATTTCTGGTTGCAAACATTTTTAGACATTGCTTGAAAAATAAGGAAGATTGGAAGCTATGTAAATAACATTGGAAACACAGTAAAAGGGAGGGAAGAAATAAAGAAAATCGTCTTATCTTTCTGCTTCCAACGGTATCTTTCTTTCTTTACTCTTACAAACCCCCCAAACCCCTTTTTATTTGGCCTCGATTTACGTCAGTTTTTAAATTTTCCCGTTTTTCAAAATTTTCAAAAAAAAAAAAAAAAAAAAAAAAGAAAAAAATCACCTATTAATACTTGGTACCTGGTATTTTTTCTGGGTAATGATACTATAAACCATTCTTGGTATTTTTTCCGAATCTAACGATATCTCTGGTGTGAAAAAATATTAATATTTACTATCTAAAAAAAATCTTTAAGTCATTTCAAGTATTCCCCAGAGATGTTTTTCCTCCCACTTCACGTCTTCTCAAGTTTTCGTTTCCCGTCTCAGAGGTATGTGCTTTGAATATCATTTCGCGTTTTAAAATAGTGAGGGGATGATGCGCATTTTATATCTTTTATGTTTTATCAAGAATTTTTGGTCAGAATTGAAACTTTCTCATATCAAATGCCAGAAATTAAATACAAATTCGAGGTTCGCTTGAAAAATCAGATCGGAGCTTCGATATCAACTGCTGTGTACGCCTCAGAAGGCATCGGAGCCTCAATTCGAGCTTCGTTTGGATGGATTTTCATTTAAAAAATTTAAAAAAAAAGTCATACAAATTCGAGGTTGTACAATGCCGAAGGCAGTGCTGGTGACAATATTAGACTTGTTTGGAAAGATTTTCGTTTAAAAAATATAAAATCAAAACAAACCGGACGGTGCGCGGCACGTCCGGTGTATAATGCTGCTGAAGACATTGCGCGACCCTCCCCCTCCCCATCTCTAGGATCGGTTGGAAAAAAATTCGTTTAAAAATAAAAAAAATCATTCACATTTGATTCGATTTTTGCATTTTTAAGGTTATTATCATTTGCAATGTCGGGCGGGTTGGTTAGTAGGGCATAGCATGGAAATTTGATAATAGTTTTTCCGTTCATATTACAGCGATCATTGTAGCTCCTAACAGTCCTAACTTAATTAAGTCTAAATTGAACTTTTTTTTACCATTCTAGTCTCTGGAGCGTTTAAGGTTATATGCAATGCTAATAAGTGCTCATATTTCAGTACTTTCAATTTTATGTTCTGAATTAAAATGAAAAAATCTTAAATCACCACATTTATATAGTCAGTATGTGATTAGACACAAACGTACGAAGGAGTGCATGGAAAGTTCCGCAACCTCTCAATGTTTGACAAAGTAAGAATTTTTGGACATTTATGGCCAAATTTAGCCTATTTTCACCATCCCCTCCCCCTTAACAAAAATTCTGTTTCTGCCATGATGATAGGCCCAGAGTACAAGATTGTATAGATAAAAAGTATTTGTTCTGCTCGGAGGTCTATGGTCCGAAAAGACACAATTTTTGTCCAATACATAAAAGTTTCAACAGAAGTGATCATTTGTAGGAGCGCTCAAAAAAGATATTGCTTCGACCGCCTAAAGTAGACTTTACTCTACGCAAAACTCATTGTGTTAAACCTACGACACAGAATGCCAAAACTTTCACAAACGGGTGATACTTCATTTTACCAATTAAAATTTATTCCATAGCTGACGCCAGTCGCTCCAATCTAAAATCTCTACATTGAACAGCACACTCATTCCTATTCTGGTTTTACATTCTCTATTCAGGGTAGAGCCGGAATTGGACAAAATTGTTTCCAGGACGTGTCGGACAAGCAATATGTTTTGAAAAAATAGTAAAAGCGATAATGAGCATCTGATAATGGAATCATTGTAAATATACTTTAATAAATTACAGAGAAATATTTTCAAAAATCTACTTTTTATTGCCGAAACGTCAGTGAAGGCTTACTGTGGAGACACGAAAAGTTTTGATTTCCGTTTGTCTGTCTGTCTGTCTGTCTGTCTGTTCCGCGATAACTGCCGCAAAAAGCACCCGATCAGCTTGAAATTAATTGGGCATATTCGTGAGATACCCGGACGTAGCTGTATAGTTTTTGGTTAAATTTGGTTCATTCGTTCGGAAAATATGGAAGATTTTATTTTTTTTTATAATGCTTTTCTACGGCAAGTCAGACGATTTTCAAATTTCGATTAGTTGAAAGAAAATGGCACGTTTGATTAATGGATTTAAATATCAAATTATGGATTCTAAAATTCCAAATAAGGGTTTTAAATTATTCCTATTATATTGAAGTTTTATCAATATATCTATCAGATTTTTTTTATTTACGTGTATAATGTTTTGAGGACATTTATACATGTATTCCAATAATATAAAGAATTTTTAAATTAATTTTCTTGTTTTACATGATACATATTTCTTTTTTTTTTTCCTTTTCTGCGTTACCTAGCGACTGTTATTCGTAGCCTATCATTGCGGCAAATATGAATGAAGTTAGTAAATTACGTTAATTTTGTTGCAGGTACAATTAAAAGGCTATCACAAAAAATATTTTATCGCGCCAAATCGATGCAATTTATGCAATTAACAGTGGGCACGATAATGAATTATTTTCCAGTAGATTTATAGATCTCCAGATATGCATATTTTGGGGGCTTTTAATATGTTATTGCTATCGCATGGATTAGGATGTTTAAACTAATGTTTAACCAGGCTATAAGTGAAAAAAAAGTACAGTTAAAGGCATGTAAATCCTTTTTAACACTTTCCAACATGGATGAAAAGTATTTATCACTTCAGTGTTTTATCTGTCGCCTGCCGTGTTTCTCTACGTGCTCTAACTCGCGTAAATATAGTCGGGATTACATGTAATTGATATACGTTATTGAGGTTTGCCAAAGTATGTTTGGTATTAAAAATGAAGAGTGTAGCATTCATAGCTTAATTACAGGGGCACTCAAAACTATTCCGTTATATTATAGTCTTTGGGAAAAATCGTCTGCGGTGTATTTTAATAACGTTACACAATTTTAAACGTAATGAAATTTATATACTTTATTAAGGTGCACTAGAACCTGGTTACTATAAAATATGTTATGTGTAGCACTTACAGCATGCGTACAGGGAACTCAAAAGTATTCATAATATTACAATCTTTGAAGAAAATCCTTTTGTGGCGTTTTTTAATGATGTTACTCTGTTACAAAATAATAAAATTGATATGTATTTTTGAAACATTTTTGTAGTATATGGGGTGCAAAGCATATGTTTTTTTCAGGGTCACACAAAAGTGGTCGATTAAAATGTGGTCTACGGGGGAAAAAAATACTCTTCACAGCTTATTTTAACACATTAGCGACGGGAAACGAGAATTCTCGTTTTTATTCAGAATACGTCATTGGATAAAGGAGTGATTTCTACCTTACAGAAAAGACATTTATATTGTGTTGTCCATATTTTTTATAGATTGTAAGACATTATATATTACATCCGTACATTGAAAGATATTTACTGCTGCATAAACATGAAAAACATATCTCAGAAACCAATTTCCGAGACACTTTCAGAAGAGGGAGGAGCTTCTACTGTTTTTAAACCCAGATTTAATTAAATTGCCTGTCGTCAGTGTGTTAATTGTGTTGCACTAATTCAAACATTATGAAATTAAATTACATTACTGTGGTTGACTACAAGAAGCTTGAATATGATTTGTATCGTATTTATCGTTCATTTATAGGGTCACATAAAAAATTTCGGATACAGTTCTGGTCTATTAGGGATGATTGCTGAAGAGCATTTTCGATTATGGTGTGCGTTTTAACGTTAAGTAAATTTGTGCTTAATAAGTAGTGCTTAAATATTGTATAGACCATGTACAGGGATACACAAATGAATTCGTAAGTATAAATGAAAATGAGCGCGAATTGCTTCAGTGTTTTTTTTTTTTTTTTTTTTTTTTTTTTTTTTTTTTTTTTTTGAGTTATGTATTTCCCAGCCCAATTACATTTAGTATACTAACAAATGTTTGCAGAATTTAAATAGAACCATATACAGGACTCCGCAGAAACTGGATATATGGTGCACACTATGCATACTAATCCCCGGAAATGTGATAGGAGCAGTTTTAAGAGGGTTTTTTGTCTGAATTAAATTTAAATGTTATAGACGATGCGTAAAAATCTTCACGTAATATACAGGGCTCTAGAAAAGAATTCATGTACGTTTCCGTCTATTGGTAGAATTTACTAAAGGACATTAACACAATTAATTGATAATTACAAATCTAAATTAAATTACACTACGAAGGGGTTCAGGGGGCAGAGCCCCCCTGAAGAAATCTACTTTATTATCTAAAAATTACCAGAATAAGTAGCTCATGAGATTTTCAGAATACCATTATATAACAAGGGGTTTAATTTAACGCTTCTAATGTCAGAAACCTTCGAAATATTTTTTCGTTTTATAAATGTTTATGTAATTTCAAAACTTTAAATTTCGTTTTTTGCAGAAAGATTAATATTACTCAAAGGGTGCTAAACACAATGAATTGTAGAGCTGACGTTGAGGCTCCTGATCTGCAGATTTACTAGTTATATAGTTTCAAAAATTATAATTTTTTTAACCCTCTTTCTTTTCTTTAATTCTAAACTACATTATTTTTTTTTAATGAATCGTTTTTTGAATGTTGAAAAGTCTAAGTACGTAATCATTAATGTTGTTATTGTGTATTTCTGTCTTGGGAACACATAGTAATCTAACATTTCTTCATAAATATGTATACAGTATTCTTTAAAAGGATTTTAATTGTATGTTAAGAAATTCGAAATTTTTTGTAGAAATTGAGTCGGGCCTGTTTTCACTAATTTTTGTACACGCCGGGTCGCGAACTGCGAAAATATAAACGGGCAGAGCCCGGGCCTGGAAATTCCATTTTCTAATTCAAGGCTGTCCAATGCGCTCCCCGCGGCCCTATGAGGAAAGGGCAGCTGACGTCACTGTTGGTTGTATTACTGTTGGTTCAGCAAGAAAACCTGTCCGTTCTTTATGACTCCTACCTGTACGCATGAGCTAGGGGAATTTGATTGGTCTACGTTTAACACGTCTTCGATATGATTGGCCTACGTCGCCAAGACTATTCCTGCAATGATCTTTATCGCAAAAATGTAGTTGGTAGATTGGTTGACGGAAATGTTTGTTTGTAAACATGCCCTTTTCTTATAGTGGCGCACCTTGAAAGTTTTCCTGTCGCCCATTCGAATCTTTCCTCTTACTCGCTATTTTTAAAATTAAAAATTCACTTTGAAGGATGAAAATCAATAATATCTGAATGGAGTTCTTTTAATTGTTACCAGTGATCGTTATTTAGTGTTAATTATTTTATATTATTAATTTGTTATTTAGGAGTTAAAGTGTCTGCCCCGTTCACCTACAAAACTTTTGAGATAGGTTGACCCTCTGAAAACTGTAATTTTAAATTTATTATGATTTATATTATTTCTGCAAATTATTTTTAAATAGAGTTTTTGAGTCGTAGGAGATTTATGTTTATGCCTGTAGATGTATATGCATACGAATAGTAAGTTTCATCTTATTTATGACAGAAATTCTGCAGTAAGAAGATTGTTATCTAAAAATAACAAAAACAGGTACAATTTAGTCCTGTTGTAACAAAACTGTACAATTATTTACCACTACTACAGTCAGATAATAGTGTTGCATGTTTTCAGCCATTTGAATTATGGCGCCTTTCATTTATTGCATCTAGTATATGAGGAATGAGGTGCGCCTCTGTTTATTGAAAGGTAGGATAGGTCTACATCTAAATAACTTATTGGGAGACACAGGAGTAGAATGAAACGAAATAAATAAATAATAATAATATTAAAATAAATATCTATAAGAAAGTTTATCTCAGGCAAATTTACAAAACATAATTCAGATGTCAAGAAAATGTAATACATTTTAGTTTAATTAAATTAAGGATTTTTTTTTTAAGTATTTGTACTTCAACGGAAATATTTGGCGCCTTTACTACTTCGACGCCTGTGTGCGCTGCACACTTTGCACACTGGGTCGGCACGCCCCTGGTCTTTATCTTAAAAAATGGCTCAGATATAGCAATTTCAATATCTAATGTGGGTGACATTTTGAAAAATCTGATTTTTTGCCTGCGACAGCACTCGTATATATCAATCGATTCCAATGTGAGTGAGCATGTGCACAGCAATTACTAAGGTCTGGACCAAGTTCACTGGTTAGCCTCATCCACCATGTTGTCTTAAAATGGCAGGCACTTTAAGAAATCGCCGAATTTGGCAGCCAAATATAAGTTACTTTAAATAAAAGCAGCTTGGATAAAGCTGACTAATTTCGCGAAATTCTCATTCATAATGATTTATTATTGATAAAAATTAATATTGAATCTCCTATATTCGGTTTCCACTAAATTGAGCTTCGTGTGTTTGAATAATATAAGTTGGCTTTTTTAAAATAAGGAATATGAAAGCTACCTCTTCCTCCCGGCACTGGCCGGAAGGACTTTTTAACTCGGTTTGGTATTTGATAAGATTGTGTAAAAATTGTAATTTAGGACGTTTTTAGAACGCTTTTCGCTCACTTCATACTTTTAAATTTGGAATTTTCTTTCGACTGTTCTTAGAAAGCAGCTGCATCTTGTAAGTAAATACCATGCCATATTTCAAAATGTTAGACCGCTCAGTTGTGTCGAAAACGCAAATTAGAGCATGTTTTGCTCTTGCAACCCGCAGATGGTAGTGACAACAACATAAAATATAGCCTATGTTGGAGCAGGGACTGTCACCATCAATTTGCAACCATTACTTTTGAAATAAGTTTGGTATTTCTTGAGATTGAGCAGAAATCGCAATTTAGAACGTTTTTAGACCGCTGTTCAAGCATTTTCACCCCTTTTTAAATTTCAAATTTTTAAAGAAATGTTCTTAGAGATAATTTATGTCCAATAAATATATGCCATGCAAAATTACATGAATCTAGTTCCTTCCATAATTCAAAAATCGCATTTTTAGAAAGTTTTTGCTCATGCATCTCCTCTGTAGTGGAAACAGACATAAAATATAGCCTATCTTGAAGCAAGATCTGTCACCATCATTTTTTCACCATTATATTTGAAATCGGTTCAGTGCTTCCTGAGATTGCATAGAAATCACAATTTAGAACGTTTTTTACAACGCTTTTCGCGCATTTTCACCCTTTTTAAATTTTTTTAGGAAAATTTTCTTAGAGATCATTGATATCATTCCAAATTTCTTAATTCCCTTCCATAACACAAAATCCGCAATTTAGAACATTTTTTTTTCTCCTGCAACCCCCATGTGGCAGTGATGCAAACATAAAACAGAACCTATGTTATTGCAAGATCTGTCACCATCAATGTACAACCATTTCTTTTGAAATCGATTTGATACGTCCCAAAATTGAGTTGAAATCGCCATTTAGAATCTTTTTTAGAACCCCCTTTGCGCATTATCACCCCTTTTAAATTTCGAATTGTTTAAGAACTGTTCTTGTTTAAGAACTCTTCTCCTTTATCTATACTAATATTGTATCTAATAAGTAACTAATATTTCAAATTTCATATTTCTAAGCCCTTCAGTAACGCAAAAATAATTTTTAGAATGTGTTTTGCTCCTGCATCCCGATTGGGGTAGTAGCACTGACATAAAACATAGCCTATGCTAGAGCAAGGGTTATCACCATCAATTTACAACCATTATTTTTTAAATCGGTTTGGTATTTCCTGAGATTCTGTAGAAACCACCATTTAGAACGTTTTTTAGAACGCTTTTCGCGCATTTTCACACCTTTTAAATTTCGAATTGTTTAAGAACTGCTCTTAGAAATTCTTTATATCTAATAAGTAACTAATATTTCAAATTTCATGTTTCTAGGCCCTTCATCAGTAACGCAAAAATCGCATTTTTAGAATTTTTTTTTGCTCCTGCACCCCCTTTTGGTTAGTGGCACCGACATAAAATATAGCCTAAATTGGAGCAAGGGTTGTCACAATCATTTTGACACCATTATTACTTTCTTCTATCTTTACAAGAAGAAACTATTGGATTCGTGAAAATTTTCGACTTTCGGTTTTCGACGGAATTACACGTTTTAGGGGTCAGAGAACCCGAAAAACATGTTTTTACAAAATGTCTGTCTGTGAGTCTGTGAATCTGTTAGTCTGTGAGCCTGTCTGTCTGTCTGTATCTGACACAAATTTTGTGGGCGGTCTATCTCAAGAACTAACGCACGGAATTTAATAAAAATTTATATTCAGTTAGTCCCTGATATAAATTGGTGCTGATTAGTTTTTGGTGTAAATCGCTCAACAGATGGCGTTGCTATGCAGCCTTTTTCACGATTTCCGCAATAGCTCAATCTCCAGAACTAATGCACGGATTTTCATCAAACTTCAGATTCAGTTAGTCCTTGACATGAATTGATGTTTTGTACATTTTGGTGTAAATCGCTCAACAGGTGGCGCTGCTATGCTGCACTTTTCAGAATTTCCATTATAGCTGTATCTCAAGAACTAATGCAACAATTTTCAGCAAACTTCAGAATCAGTTAATCCTTGATATGAATTGACATTTTGTACATTTTGGTGTAAATAGCTCAACAGGTGGCGCTGCTATACAGCATTTTTCACGATTTCTGCAATAGCTCTCTCTCAAGAACTAATGGACACATTTTCATCAAACTTCAGATTCAGTTACTCTTTGATATGAAATGATGCTGACTACGTGTTGGTGAATATCGCCGAATAGGTGGCGCTGCTGTGCTGCATTTTGCACTATTTCCTCAATAGCTCTATCTCAAGAACTAATGCACGAATTTTCATCAAACTTCAGATTCAAGTACACCTTGATAAATGTTGATGCTGATTATGTGGTTGTGTAAATCGCTCAACAGGTGGCGCTGTTATGCTGCATTTGTCATGATTTGCGCAATAGCTCTATCTCAAGAACTAATGCACGGATTTTCCCCAGACTTCATATTCAGTTAGACATTGACATAAGTTGATGATAATTAGGTTCTGGTGTAAATCACCCAATAGGTGGCAATAGGCGGTGCTGCTATGCTGCATTTTTATGGATTTACACGATTTCAGGGACAGTAATATGTCAAGAACTAATGCACGAAATTTCATCTTTTTAGAATCCTCATGATGAGCATAGATGCACTGTGATAATGAATTTTGAAGTATTGACAAGTATGAGATAGAAGAAAGTTTTGTGATGGCCACAACATACTAGTTTTTTAAATCGGTTTGTTATTTCCTGAGATTGTGTAGAAACCACCATTTAGAACGTTTTTTAGAACGCTTTTTGTGCATTTTCACCCCTTTTAAATTTCGAATTGTTTAGAAAATGTTCTTAGACTTAATTGATATGTTATAACTAATATTCCAAATTTCATATTTCTAGGCACTTTACTAACACAAAATCGCATTTTTGGAACGTTTTTTGCTCCTGCATCCCCTTTGGGGTAGTGGCACCGACATAAAATATAGCCTATGCTCTAAGTTGGACCAACACCCTCATTTTGATACCATTACTTTTGAAATCGGTTCGGTAGTTCCAGAGATTACCTCTAACAAACAAACAATTTTTACTTCTTTATAATATTAGTATAGATAATCTACAGGGTGCTGGTCTCACTTGCATAATCGAACTAGTTCAGGTGAGTTTTGCACACAATCTGAGCATCACATGTCGTTATTCTCATATGGAGGCGCGCAAGTTGCGGTGCAGGCAGTTAAGTATGGCGCTGGAAAGTAAACGTGTTGAATAATTACTTTTAAAAAAAGAATACGCATATGCTTCAAATTTATTCAAATTTAAACATGACGATACATTCATACAATAACAGAATTAAAAAAAAAACGCAAGTGGGCGAATGCAGTGTTGAATTCAGGGGGTGGCCCGGGAGGGGACATTGCGCCCTCTCCGGAAGATTTGAGATTTTGCGTTTTCAATGGTAAAAAAATGCAATCCCCCCCCCCCGTCGGAGCCACAGAAATCCCTCCCGGAGAAATGTGTCTGAATTCAACACTGGTCAAATGTCTTGCAGGCATATACCAATTTTCCGTTACCACTGCGCATGGTGCCTTGGCGAAGTAAATGGCATTTGTTCTTTTAATTGCTCTTTCTTTAGGTATAAAAAAATATTAACCACGTACACACAATTTAAGCGACTCAAGTTTTGACTTTATAGTTTCTTTACGTTGACAGTTTTTTTTTTTACTTGAAATTTTTCAGTAAAAAGCTGCTCGAGTCTATTTCTTTGCTATTTTATTTTTTAAAATGAGGACCAGAGGCGAGCCCATCTAGAGAGACGAATCTCGAAAATATGTACTTGTACCCCCTCCTCTGCCTCTGCGAGTCTGCAGATAGTCTATTTATTTCACAAAAAATCTTTTTCCAGTTTATCTACTTTCTGTCACCATGAAACAATTAGTCTACTGTCTGTTTAATATATTGAAGACAATTTTATATTAAAAGTATCGAAAAACTCATTTAATTTATTTACTTGCTGACATGTCCGGGCCGCATATAAACTACCTTTACTCGATTAGGGAACCATGGGGAAGTTTCTGACCTTAGAATTGGTTGGTTTCTCCTGCGTAATTTGTTGCAGCACGATTATTAGAAACAGAAGTTTTGAAACAACTGCTTAGTAATAATTTTTCTTCTATTTTTTCTGAATTTCCTTTCTTGAAAGAAGCTAAACTCCCGACTTCATTTTTTAATGAAGTTGAGTCATTTTCATCAAATTAAATTACAGTACTTAGCAAAGCTAACAATTTAGAAGACTGCAAATGGGTGAAACAATTTGGAAAATAAAGTAATACAAACAAGAAATCAAGAACATTACAACCTTGTAGAATGTGGAAAAATATTTGTTTGCGCGTAAATATAATAGCAGTTTAAAGGTTATTTAAAGCAAAAACTGTATTTCAATTTTAATTTTAAATGATTCTTATAATAGGTGTGATGTCTAGAAATAATTTTTAATCCCAACAAAAAGTTTTCGGTAAAAAAAGAAAAGCGCCAAATTCTCCTTAATGTTTCGGCCAGAAAAAATAGTGATATCTGAAGTTCGCACAAGGGCACAAGTTAAAAGCCAAACATCTCAAATCTTTCATTGAAAATGGCTTCCTGCGACTTGGCCATTAATGCCTTCTACAGCATTTCAAAATTAATGATTGGAAACTTCGCATTTATGAATTATTTAAATATTAAAATTAATATTAGTATGCAAAGAGGCAAATTCACATAAAGACATTATAAGTAAAAGATTTCTGATAAATACTATTCAATTTCAACAAACAATAGTTTTGATTACAGATCATTTAGACCACATGTGGTTTAATTGCCATTTCGTACGGTCTAAAGCTAAAGTCATTAACGTAAAACCTAAGAAATAAAACAAAATTTACTTTCTTCAAATCTCACAATATGTTACATTATATTTTATTGTATAATATTGAAATCTTGTGCATTGACGAAAGAGATTTTTTTCGTTTGAACATTTATTATAGTTTGTTTGCATACATTAAGAGGTATTCGATTTATAAACTGTTAAAAGCTGATACTAATTGTGTTTTAGCAATTAGGGATATTACCTTCTGAATACAAGTATTTTGTTATATTTAACTTCTAAGCATTTAAGTAGACTGAAGTGGTTTAAATGCTTTTTTTAAATGTGTATTTTATTTCTGTACTTTGTGCCACAAAATGCCTAAAATAATCAAAAAATGTAGTTGTCATGTAGCTTATTTGTACATACTTTAAAATTTGAAAAACCCTCTCGAAGGCATTAACGGCCAAGTCGCAGGAAGCCATTTTCAATGAAAGATTTGGGATGTTTGGCTTTTAACTTGTGCCCTTGTGCGAACTTCAGATATCACTACTTTTTCTGGCCGAAACATTAAGGAGAACTTAGCGCTTTTTTTCTTTTTACCGAAAAATTTTTGTTGGGATATCACTACTTTTTGTATGTTTTTTCTAGTTTTTTTCTAAGCTATATTAATATAAAAAAAACTTAAATTTCAGTACTTTTAGTGATCCATAAATAGTAGGGATAATTGCCAGATTGACCAGAGTGCTATTGAGATTAGAATTCCGACATTTATAATAGACCGGGAGGCGTCTGCACACACCATCACCTCATCGAGTTTACAGCTGAAATATTAGGATTAGTTAAAACTAGATTAGTACATTAAACATGGAGGAATGGGTGCAGGAAAACACAATAGAAAATCCACCAATTAACCGGAAAAATCGGTCTGTAGGTGGTTTCCACAAAGATATGACTTGGCAGACCAGTTACATTTTAATACGCTAATCGATTTTTAACTAGTCCTAAAATTTCAGCCGTCAACTCGATGAGGTGATGATCTATGCAGACGCCTCCCGGTCTTTAATAAAATTTGTTTTAAGGAAGTAAAAGATAGAAATATGGACAGATAAACTGAAAGATTTGCCTTATTAAGATTTTTGTAAAAGCATATAAAATTTCATTCAGCTTGAAATCATGTAACACCTTTATAACTCAGGCTAATTTTCTGTAATCGAGTTTTGGCAACCAACATATCTGATCGATAACTATAATCTTTCTTTTAGAGATTTAAAATTAACAATAAATTAACAGTAAGTAGGCTAATAATGTAATAACATTAGCAGCGGACTTCGGACACCGCATCTGTCGCACATCGTTAAAGACAGCTTTATTAGTTACACATTTCATTTAATTAAAAGCAGATTTTTAAACTTTCATATGAGAATTAGGATATTTTTCCACTATAGGGACCTTGGCGTTTTTTAAAAATCTTGGCGCAATTCGGACTTCAGAAACTGAGATATGTTGCCAAATGATATAAACAACTATGAAAACAAACCTGATGAACTTTTATGTTATTTATATACATATAAACATTTTATTTATACACGTATAAAATATTGTTTTTTATATACAAATTATTTATGTTGGTATATAAAAATAAATAAACGGGTTCCTTACATTAAATAAATTGTATACATATATAAAAAATTGCTTGTGTATATGACACAGTAGATAGGTTGCCAGAAAATACGTTATTATCAAATTCCTTTTCTCGTCAAGGCTATTTTCTCTATTTCGCCAAGGCTGCTATATCGGAAACATATAGAATTGCGGTTATATTTTGTTAAATGTTTTATTGTTTTAATATCGTGAATATATCATAACCTATACTGATTAAAATTTTCAGGTATATTCATTTTTTTTCTATTTAACAAACATCTTTGGAAAAGCATATATATAAAGTTTTATTCTGCTTGAAATTACGTGACCTCTTCAAAACTCTGTAATCGAGTTTGGCGACCAACATTGGCGCAATTGAATGTGAAGGAACTGTTTACGGCCAAATCAATACCCCCTGTTTTAAGGGTTTAGAGGCGGAAATTCTGTGTTTTCAGATTTTTCTGGTTAATTGTGCTACAAACCCGACTTACTTGTGAAATTTCATGATTCTACGACTTTTAGAAGTACCTTAGTTATTTGATGATGCGAAGTGAGTCAGTGACAAAAAAGCGCTTTTTCGGAATTTAATATTTCGAAAACTACTAAATACAGAAACGTGAAATTGTGGAACCTTAGTTCAGTTTGATCATACGAACATGTGTATAAAAGAAAAAATTCTACATCTCTCCCTAAAACGACGTTATGAGGGGGTGAAAAGTATGCCGAAATGGTTCAGGAAAAGGTAGCTTACGGCTTATGCGAACTTGGCGGACGCACTGCCGTGCTCCCAGATTAAATTGTGGAACCGTCTATTAAAATAATGCTGATCATAAATTTGTATATATAATTTTAAATTAAAAGAAATTATATTCACCATTATACTAACAGATGACGCCACTATTCTATGAACACTATATATGAACAATCCTTTCATAAATTACAACTATTCACAATAAAATTTATATTACAAATTATGCTTTAAATTATCTTTGAATTAGTATTATATTTACTATGCGAAAGTAAATCTTCGTCCACAAGATGGATGTTTTTGTATTACAATTTTTATTAGTGAACTTCGCAAATTCTGTCAGAATTTTTAACATTGCTAAATACTACAATTAATGTCGGTTGACTGATTATAAATTTATTCGATTTCATTAAAAAATGAAGTCGGATGTTTAGATTTCTTAAAGACAGGCATTTCAGAAAAAAGAGAGAGAAAACTATTACAGAGCAGTTATTTCAAAACTTCTGTTTCCAATAATCGCTCAGAGAGAAATCACATAGGAGAAGCTAAACAATCACAAGGTGGGGAACTTCCCCATGGTTCTCTACTCAAGTAAAGGTAGTTAATATGCGTCCGGGCCCGAGACAATAACACCTAAACCAGTTTTGAAAATCAGAAGCCTCGAATCCTTCCAAAATGGATCCACACGCACCGCTACCGCTTTATACAAGTTTATATTTCTGTGAGAGAATTCTCACATTGCTTTTATTTGTTTATTCTTATTTCGTACATCGCTTTGTTTTTGATCGGTTGTTTGATCGTTTTGAATTCTCAACATCTGCTACCGGCGTATTAAATTTCTAAGCCTAACTACGGCGTTTTGCTGACGACTGTTATTCCGGGACACTGCCGGCCGCGATCTGCGATTTGCATTATTCATAGTTCCATTCCCCCTTCTCAATGGAGGGCTGACTTTAAACCTTATATATAAAATAAGTAAATTTATCTGCACTATACACTCACACACCTTCTTCGAAGCGTTCACAGGCAGAAATGACTATCACCCTACTTTCCAAAACTCACACGAAGAAAATCAATAATCACATGACACACACTTAATAAAACATGTTAGACGATAGATGTTTTCACTTTGTTTCACACCGCGCCGACGTCTAACACCATATTTCGGTGTTAAGGATGTTATCTTAAAGAAAGTGTACAAAAAAAATTTACAAAACTAAAAAAAATGTTCAACATATTTTTTTTTTTTTTACATAAAAAAAAAAAGGTACAATATAAAAAACGGTCAAGTGCGAGTATTACTCGCGCACAGAGGGTTCCGTACAATAATATGTGAATTAGTAAGTGTATTATTAAAAAAATACCGTTGCTAAAAGAATACCAAGACTTTGTAAAAACTATACAACGTAGGGTTGGGTACAGCTGTATAGTATACAGGATGCAAAGGAAAGTCCCTTTAACCTGAAAATACTTGCGAACGGAGAGAGCTACAGCTATACAAGTGAGGGAACGGTGCAGTAAAGCTACTACGCCCGACCTAATGCAAACGGCAGCAGCACCCCTAGTGGCGAAATTTGGAATATAGCCATTGCAAATCGAAAAAGAAACGAGGTAGAGCAAATTTTCCAATTAGAAAGTTTTAGAGCATCAATTAATTAGTACGAAACGACATTTGATTCACACGGATAAGATAAATCGTCGCCTGCACACCCAAAAATATCCGAAATCGATGAGCGACGATTCTACTTTGCTTATTCACCTTCCGGAAATGTAGCAGTGCACAATTGCAGATTGTGACGTTGTACTGTGCTGTAATGTCTGTAAAGATTTAATTTCCAATGCATTTAAAATTTTAGAATAACCCTTTCAGGGCCAGAAGAATTCTGTTCGTAAACTGATTATATAATTGACTGACACCAGAATATTCAAACGAATTTCTCAGAAAACAAAAAAACCGCTAATTTGCACTTTCATTACAAGAGCAAAATTTTATTAAAATATTCTTGGTGCCATTTGTCAGTTTTGGAATCAAAATTAGGTGGCTAGACCGTCTAGCCACCGCCCTTGAAAGGGTTAAATCGATGTCGTCGTATGGAAGAGGCTTGCAATAAACGTTCCATGCTGAGAAATGTGCATGCAGAATTACTCTCACGAATACAAAAGTGTATCGTGAGCAATGGCGAACTTTTCGAACATACTGAACATTAACTTTTTATCACTGTGAGACAGTTTTCTTTTTTTGTGTGTGATGTTATCAAAATGTATCGAGATAAGTACGTATTCATAGCATAAATTGTGCGTATTTCTTCATACTTCTGACTATTCCATTCAAGCGTTTACACAAAATGGAGTGCATCGATTTCGGACATTTTTGGGTAAACAGGCGAAGATTTATCTTATCCATGTAAACCAAATGTCCTATTTTACTAATTAATTCATGCTCCAAAACTTTCTAACTGTAAATTTTGCTCTATCTTTTTTCGTTTTCGATTTGCAGTGACTATCTTCCAAATTTCGCCACTAGGGGGGCGCTGCGGTCGTTTTCATTAAATCGGGCGTAGTCGCTTTACTATACCGATACCTCACTTGCATAGCTGTAGTTCTCTCCGTTCGCAAGTATTTTCAGGTTAAAGAACTTTTCTTTGCACCCTGTATACTAGAAAAGTATAAATGGATATACCATGAAAGTTCAAAGATATATGGAACCTAAATAATAGCAAATATAGCTATTCTGTATATTTGTTATTCCTTATAGGTTTTTAGTTAACATTTAAAGATATAGTAGGTGTATTGAGAGAGTCACTCAGTGGAAACTAGTCGCGAATCCATAGTATTTATGTGATTAATTCTCATTAAATTAGTCTGTTTTTAACAATTTGACGTTTATTGCTTTTATACTGCTACTGGGCATTGCATTGCATAAATATATCCTTAAAATTTGTTATCTAGGCTTTAAAAGCCGATGGAGCATAGAGTACGCCGTCCCTGTCATTATGTATGTCCAAACCGTCCGTGTCTTTAAGGGTTAATATCTCGGCTAATTACCGACGATTTTTTCCGAAATTCATGATCAACAATGCTTTTATACTTCTGATACGATAGGTACCTCCAGCTCTGCTCAACACTTTTGCTGAAGCCCGTAAATCGAAATATGAGTGTAACGGAAAAATGCGATTTTTTCAAAAACTATGTAACCTAGGGTAATCGCTATAATTTTCCTGCAAGGTTTAAATTAATGTCTACTACCTCTAATTTTTTCATAATTTTAGTTTCAATAGGGTCGGAATTAGATGGGGGGGGGGAACATATTTTTGCACTACATTTTCCGCCATAATTTAAAAAATATAATACCTAAAATTAAATGAAATATATTTTTGATTTCAGCGTTTACGAAAGCTTTCACACGATACCCCCACACGACATACAAAGAAAAGATTTTTTTTCAAGTAACTTAATTAGCCCCTCTACATTTTTCCTAAATATATTTATGAATATTTATTAATCTGTAAATATGTGGGTCAATAATCTCTATTACTTCCCCCAATTTGAACTTTCCACGTTGCATAGTTTACGAGTAAAAGGGCTGTGACAGACAGATACAGGAGTGATCTTATAATGGTTCCGTTTTTACTTTTTAAGTACGGAACCCTAAAAAAGTTAAAAAAATTGCAAGGTTTAAAAAATTACAAAAAGGGTTTACAAAAATATTACAAGAAAGTTTTTTAAAAAATTACAAAAAAGTTTTATAATTTAAAAAAGTTTTAAAAATATTATTTTAAACAGTAGCAACCATTATACAACCATTATTATAGTTGGGCAACCATTATACACTCCTTTTAAAATAACATTTTTAAAAACCTTCATTAATTTTTTAAAAACCTTTTTGTAATTTTTTAAAAACTTTTTTGTAATTTATTTTTATTTTTTTTTTGTAATTTTGTTAAACTTTTTGTAATTTTTTTTAAACTTTTGTATTTTTTAAAGCATTTTTAAAATTTTTTTAAACTATTTTTATGTTGTAATTTTTTTTTTTTTTTTTTACAAAAGTAAAAAAAAAAAATTGTTGCAAATTATTTTTTATTTTTGTAAACAAAAAAATGTAAATTTTTTTAATAATTTTTTTTACACTTTCTTTAAAATAACATCCTTAACACCGAAATGTAATGTTAGACATGGGCGTGGTGTGAAACAAATGGAAAACATCTATCGTATAACAGGTTTTATTAAGTGTGTGTCATGTGATCATTGATTTTCTTAATATGAATTTTGGAAATTTGGGTGATAGCTTTCATTTCTGTCTGCGAACGCTTGGAAGAAGGTATACGAGTAAACTGTGTAGATAAATTTAGTTATTTTGAATGTAAGGTTTAAAGTCGATTTCTACGGCAATTCTTTTGAATGCGTAAATGTTTCAGTAGACTGATTCAGAAGGACAACAATCTGTTTTAAAGGGCGTGGATGAATCGTCTGCAATAAATATAGAGAAAGAACGAAATAAGCATGTGAGTTCTTGTATATGAAATATAATTTTGTATATAAAAAGTTAAAGAAATTACGAAAAGTGTATAATAAAAATAAGTTCAAGAGTTGCAAAAGTTGTGGGGAAATTTCTAAGTCATATTTGCCGAAACGTCAGTGAAGGCTTACTGTGGAGACACGAAAAGTTTTGGTTTCCGTTTGTCTGTCTGTGTGTCTGTCTGTCTGTCTGTCTGTCCGTCTGTTCCGCGATAACTGCCGTAAAAAGCATCCGATTAGCTTAAAATTAAGTATGCATGTTGGTAAAATCCCCGGATTTAGCTGTATAGTTTTTGGTTAAATTTGGTTCATGCGTTCGGAATATATAGAACATTTTATTTTGCGACGTAATGCTTTCCTATAGCAATTCAGACGATTTTTCTATTTTTATTTGTTGAAAGGAAATGGCTCATATGATTGAAGGATTTAAATAGTAAATTATGGATGATGTAATTTCTAACTAGTAAATCTGCAGATCAGGAGCCTCAACGTCAGCTCTGCAAGTCACTGTTTTTAGACACACTTTGGTAATATTCAATTTCATGCAAACCGCAATTTAAAGTTTTCAAATTATGTAATTATTTATAAGAATAAAAAATACGAAGTTTTCAGACATTAGAAGCATTAAATTAAAAACGTTGTTATGGAAGGATATTTTGAAATAATTTTCATGAGCTACTAATTCTGATATTTTTTAAATAATAAAACAGATTTCTTCAGGGGGGGGGGGGGGCTCCGCCTCCTGAACTCCCCGTGGTTTCATTAATTTACATATGTAACTTTTTATTTATTGCGCTAATGGTTATCGCAAATCTTAAATTTCTTTTTATACTTCGGAGCCTTAATTTTCAATACTGGTGGACAGAAAATGATTCACATTGACGCAATTATATTAAAAGTTTAGGTTTTATGAATGAAAATATAATTTCCTTTTAAAAATAAAATAATTTTCATTCATATTTTCTGAAATGAGACGGCATTAAGAAGTAGCACTCGTCATAAAATATTTTTTTAGGTAATCTAGTTAATGCTTGGTTTTTAAGAATGAGAATATTTATTTCCCAATACAATGACGTCATTTTCGACAGCGATAATTTTGCGGTGTAAAATTTTGACATTTACTATCTATATTATTATAAAGGACAAACATATCTGTGCGTAACGCATACGTCATTTTGCGAATGGCAACACTTTGAAATTTGAAATAAAATTTTGGTTTTGCATTTTCTTTACTGCAAATTTTTAAACTTCTATGCATCACACATTTTAACTTTTTACACCGTCGTATAAGGAAAAAAATTCTCTTTTAAATACTATTAGTTTGAAAGCTGTATCTCAATTTGTTTTTTAGATATTAATTTTTTTGTAGTTTTTAATACAAATTTTGTAATTGTGGCAACTGGAGTACTCCATTTATATTGAAAGTAAAGGGAAAATATTCATGGTTTATTATTTTTATTCATTATATTCTTATTGATGCCATTTTCACATTACAAATAAAAGTGACTTTTTTATAATTTTTGAACAGAAAATGATGTCAGACATTAAATAAAACTTCATAAATCAGCTACATTTTAATATTTTTACATTACGCTGATAAATGAGTTTGAGGCGCTCGGCAAAATGATTCATTGAGTAAAAATGATATATTTAAAACAAACCGATCATTTTTTTGTTGATAAAACTAAATATTTGACCAATACTATAAATGGCGAATACTATGACAAAAAGTCAAATTTCTGAATTTTTTTTTTCGCGGGTACTAAGATTAGAACTTAAGATTTGTGCGAATGTTCACATGAAAAGTTGTATCGGACAAACGTGACTTTAACTTTGGAAATGCATTCATTAATAATCTATTCTTTTGCGCGTTAAAATACTTTCAAATTGTGAATTTGAGTGGTGCGTATGTAAATTACGAGAATGTGAAAATAACGTACAGTTTAGATTTTATGGGGGAAAATTTTATGATGTGATAAAGCGAAATCCTTTTTACTGATTTTTCATCCCGTAAAAACAAACATAAGAGCTCCATCGATAACTTCATCATAATTACTCATCTTGAATACAGTTTAATTTTTCAATAATTTAAGCAGTTGAAGTTTGTAGAAATAATATTTTGGTAATTTTGGGTTTAAAATATTATTTGTTTTAAGAGTTAGACAACCAATGTAAGATGATTTTTTTGTTGTAATTCTTTTTGTAGGTTTATTATAATTTCGATCTGACAGTTCCTTTCAAACATTTTAGTACGTCGAATTTCGACGGGTTGCAACTCGTATATTTGATTTTCAAAAGTTTTTTTTTTTTTCTCATTGAAATTTTCGATTAAAAATTAACATTTCTGTTAGCTGTGTGCAGACGATAAACCATGAGATATTAGTAACATTTCTTTTAATAATAAGAATTAATATCATAACACAAGCCCTTTTTATTTCAACCTCAAAGCATATTAGTTTTATTTTTGATATATGAGATCAAATTCACCTTCTTTTCGTATTTTAGTTTTATTTCCAATATGAAGACGTATTCATGTCTATTTTTTATTTCATTTTCCTCTTGCACATGAAAATCTTTCAAATCAAAATTAACTGTTTAGGATAAATTATTATTCTGGGATAGAATTTTCTTGGCAATGGTAAAAAAAAAAAAAAAAAAAAAAAAAAAAAAAAAAAGATTGTTAAATTTATAGCAAAATGTCAATTTATTCCTTATGAAAATAATGAACTTCTTAATTTAAAAGAAAAAATATTTGAACAAAATAAGCAGAACATAGTCTTTCTTTATTTCTGGGGTAAATTTCATCTATATAGTCACAAAGGCATTAATTCGTCCCTTTTGACTTTGATTGACTTCAAACAATTACAAATACTTTCACATTTACGATATTTTTAGGTGTAGTTCCGTCGCTAGGCAACAGTTAAAAGAAAATAAAACAATGAAATATGTGCTTTGAAAAAAGTAAATTTATAAAAAGATATATTATTGGAACACATATATAAAACACCTCCATAAGTTAAACACCGAATTTAAAAACTCTGACAAATGTATACACAAAATTTCAAACTAATATGAATAATGTATGGTTCTAATTAGAAATTACATCATCCATAATTTACTATTTAAATCCTTCAATCATATGAGCCATTTCCTTTCAACAAATAAAAATGGAAAAATCGTCTGAATTGCTACAGGAAAGCATTAAGTCGCAAAATAAAATGTTCTATATATTCCGAACGCATGAACCAAATTTAACCAAAAACTATACAGCTAAATCCGGGGATTTTACCAACATGCATACTTAATTTTAAGCTAATCGGATGTTTTTTACGGCAGTTATCGCGGAACAGACGGACAGACAGACAGACAGACAGACAAACGGAAACCAAAACTTTTCGTGTCTCCACAGTAAGCCTTCACTGACGTTTCGGCAATTAGAACCATACATTATTCATATTAGTTTGAAATTTTGTGTATACATTTGTCAGAGTTTTTAAATTCGGTGTTTAACTTATGGAGGTATTTTATATATGTGTTCCAATAATATATCTTTTTATAAATTTACTTTTTTTCAAAGCACATATTTCATTGTTTTATTTTCTTTTAACTGTTGCCTAGCGACGGAACTACACCTAAAAATATCGTAAATGTGAAAGTATTTGTAATTGTTTGAAGTCAATCTAATGGTGTTATTACACGAGGAGTCAAAGTCGCTTGGATCCCAGGCGTCTCCATGTTAATGCTATGGAGCTAGGGGAGTCGCTTGGAGCGCGAGCGACTCTCTTGTTCGGGGCGTCTTTGACGCCTGAGAGCCAAGCGACTCGCCAGTAACAGCCAATCAAATGCTTAAGGAAGTTGACGTCACTTTTTGACTGGGGATTTCAAGATCAACATTTCTGTCAAAATGGCCGCTTGCGGAAACATGAATGATTATAAATTTATTTATTTTACTATTAGTATTACTTTTTAGGTGAACAAAGACAGCCTAGTTTTTTGAAGAGGATGGATAAATCACAAATTCTCTTGATATAACAGCCTAATTATAATTAAAAGAGACAAATCTGCTTCCCCCTTTACTGCTGGTAAGTGCAATGTTTTGTTTTTATATATTTTCCCACCTTTTATTCTGAACTATCTTGTATCCAAAACTAAATTCAATGACTGTTAATTTCTTTAATTCATTTTTGCGTTTATTGAAAGTATTTCTTTGCTGTTATTAATAATATTTCACATATGTTATTTTGGCGCTGTTTCAAAACTTTTTCGCCAAACTGTTTACGTTTTCAGCGCTGTGTGTTAGTGTAATGCAAAAAATTGAATGTCGCAGTTTTCTTGCTAGATTAAAAATAAAATATTCTGTATCTATAAAGTTTTATTTCACGGTATTAAAATTACTTTTAAATGTGGTGTATTTTCTGATCTTAAACGTAAAATAAAAACAATTTCTGCAAATAAATTTTCTGAGTTATCCAAATGTCAGTTTTAAAATCATAATTTTGTGAATTTGAAATGATCGTTATATTCAGGTTTTTGTTTATACATCTGTAAGAGAGTATATGCATGTAACATCTATATTTTCACTTTACATATATGTAAAAGTGACAGGACAGATCCCACTTTTAAATAATTAAATTTGTAAAAGTTTCAGTTTGATGATGGAAAAGGTTTATGAAAGGTCTATTTTTAAGTCAAAAAATATAGTGAAGGGTCCTGTTTTAAAATTGAAAAGTTTATGAAAATCCTGTTTGAGATTAAATATTTTGTGAAAGTTCCTTTAAAGGATCCTGTTTCTTCTTATCTCTGCATATGCATCTCATCACTAGCAATTTATTGTTTATTTTATGAAGTCTGTTATATATTCTTACTTAACAATGTAAATCTCTTATTTAATTTCTTTGTAGTCATTTAGAATTTAAGTGTAAACTAAAAACATTTAAAATTAGTTATATAGCAAATTGTGATTTAAATACACAATTTTCTTATTTTGGAAACGAGGAGTGCTTTAACATTAATTATTAACTTCAAATTTTTCTCTATTTTCCCTCTGAGTTTTTAATAAAAGAAAAAAAGGATAATTTATTCTAAACATAACAGAAAAGAAGCAAGGATTTTTCATGAAACCCCACTTAACCGGTTGTATAATATACACTTAGTTTTTTTTTATGTTAATGTGTTTAAAAATTGTCTAAAATTAACAACACATAACAGATGCAAAAACTGTTTCAATTATCTATTTAGAAAAAAAAAAGTATGTAAACTTGTAAATATTTACAATTTCATATTTGTTACACTTCTGTTTTGGTATTTTATATTTATATGTTTAAAAATTGTCTTTTATCGAGGGTTATGAGTAAAAATTCTTAGGTTTGCTTATTTCATGTTTTATTCTTCATTTTAAGAAATATTCATGTATTTCAAAATCTCTCGTGCAGCATGCAATCAGAGCCATTGCTATGACATATTTTTCTTGGGGGGGTGGGGGGGTGGGGGAGGTGATGCTTAAAATTTCCAGGTCAATTATCTGTGTTTCGCAGAGCTTTTAATCAGAAAGTGTAGGTAATACAGTAAAATCTGTAAAAATGTAACCGGAAATCTGTCTAAAATTTTATGGTGTGGCAGAAGGAGTTAGTTATACAATTGTACCCAGGGGTCAGAAGTAGCACACTACAAGTAACGAAACTACAGTAGTCATTACTTTTAATCGTAGTTTGTAGTATGCTAGATTTTGTACCAGGGCCGAAACTAGCCTTTTTTGCACCCGGGAAAAACATGGATTTTCACCCCTTCCCCCCCCCCCCCTCTTCCTCACGCACAATAAAAGTTATCAACCTCAGATACCCTTATGCAAAAAAATAAAAAAAAAATATTTTATAATAATTAAAATTTGAGCAAGAAATATGTAAACAATGCTTCCATAGGATTAACATTAGCTTGAGCATTAAGAGATTACACTAGTCACGCAAAGAAACTGGAACGCAATGTTAAACCTATGGGTGCGCTCTTTTTAAAATTTTCCGCTTGCATATTTAGTTTTAAATGCTTTTTTTTCTTTCTTAAAATAGCTGAGCCCTATAGCAGAAACAGTGCAGCACGGCAGCGGCACTGCAGATTATTTTAGACCTTGCAGATTAATCAACCAGCTTAAAAATAAATACTAGGCTTAAAAAGTTTACTTTGTTTTAAGAGTTATTGTGTTTTTTATTACATATTCTTTGTAAATTACAAATTTTGCTTATTTTATGGGTTACTATAAATATTTATGTATGATAGTAGCTTGGTTCAGCATTGGTGGATCGCAGATAAATTTTGGTTTGCTGCAGATGGACACCGAAAATTCTGCTACTGGGTAGCTGAGGTTGAATTGTAATTGGGTTAGTGTATTTACTTTTTCAATTTTATGTCTGAGACTTTTTTTTTATAAAGTTACTTTCACTTTCAGTACCGGTTCTGAAACCTAAAAGTAGAGCAATGCTAAAGATCATTCTAAACGTTCCTAAGAAAAGAAAAATCATTTTAAAATGCAAACGAGAAATTTTAAAAGAACGCTCCCATAGGTTTAACATTAGCTTGTGAGTTTCTTTGTATTTCACATATATATACATTTTTGTATGAAATGACATACAAAATCTTAATTTTGCATGCCTTTCGTTCTGGTGCCTGGGGCACATATCCCCTCTGCACCCACCCACCCCTAATTTCTGCTCTGTTTTGAACAATGTAGTGTAGCAGATAGTGTGATGATTAAAAATAATAACTTGTAGCATGAAACTATGTTACTTTTAATGCTACTTAAGGAAGAAAATGTGTGCCATTCCAAATTACTTGGCTGTAATTTGCTAATATCATCTGCCAGCAGTAAATCTCAACTTCAGTGTATAGCAAAACATTGATTGAAGTAATTTTTTCCCCTTTGACACTTCCTGCTAAAATCAAGTAGTACTAAATCATCAAAATAATTTTTTTCTGGCAACACATTTTTACTCGTTAATTTTTTATGTTTTAATGCTGGGTTTATTATTATTTGGAATTGCTTTATTTAGAGTTGTTTTTCTATAACTTTCTAGGTTATAAAACATACATTTTATTTTATTTTATTTACTTTTTTTTTTTTTTTTTTTTTTGACAATTATAGTTCATTTTCTGTGAAAATCAATGTCGATCTTATTTCAGAATTTTTTTAACATGAATTTATTAATAATTTTCATAATCAAAAATTTGTTTTTCAATTGGAAAAAAATGCCTAAAATATCTTTGAGTCTATGTATTGTATCATATTAAAAAATGATTTGAATGATTTTTTTGGGAAGATAATATATAAAATTTTTCATTGAATTAACATTACCATCATCAAACTTTATCTAACTCTGTGAAGATTTAGGAAAAAATATGCAATAGGTCTGTGCCTTTTTTTCAGGCTACCTTGTTGAAAGAAATAAAATGTTTCAAAAGTGGGTGTTACCATTAAAAAAATTGAAAGTCAATGTACATTTTTTCTTATGTAGATTACTTATATTTCAAAATTTGTATTCAAATTTGAAAAGTAGACACAATTCCCAGTCGAACAGTACCTTTCACATCTCTCTATGCCAATTTAGAGATTAAAATATATGGAGATGCTCTCGCTTATTTTCAATAACTGTACAATATCATTAATAAAAAAAAATGAAAAAGAGAGAAAGAAAGAAATGCTGCTACAGCATTTGCACGGCAAGAATGAATCGGGCCTATCCCAAATTCGCAAAAACAGGACGAATTATTCAACACCAGTTCGAATTAGAGGTCTGCACGGGCCCGGGCTTGGCCCGTACCCGGCCCGGCGGAATGGAGAAGAATTTTCAAACGGGTCGGGACGGGCCGGCAGAATTAGGACAATTTTTTCAACGGGTAGGGCCGGCAAAAAAATTGAACGGGCCTGCAGGGCCGGGCCGATAAAAAAAATTAATCGGGCCTATCGGTCCGATATAAGAATTTCATAGAAGCAGATAAAATACGAGGCCATTTTCAATGAATATGACTTTTTCGAGAAGTATAAATGTGCGTTACGAGCCTATGTGAGTTTAACAACATCAATGCAGAAATGTAACATGTCCATCGTAGAGATCGGCATCGTACAGTTATATGATGCCTGATCCCGAGTTTAATTTTTTTGGCAGACTTGTGCCGGGACGGAACTGGTCTTAATCGTTTTCAGGATGTGTGTTCTCAGGCATTATGTTTTGTAAAAATATTAATAGCGATAATGAACTTCTGTTAACGGTATCTTTGGAAATGCACCTTAAGGTGGTTCTCATATTTACTGCTCAACAATGCGAAACTTTCAGACACATTTTCTGACTCATTTTTAACTATAAAGGCATAAAATTGACAGGCCTGAGTATTGAAGGCATTTGGAATCGAATAGTGTTTCCATTTTTGATAAATTAAGTACAGAGATAACAGAGACTCTTGTCACGTGACTGTGCGTTTTTCTCCTTTCCTGTGCTATCGCTTCCAGAAATTAGATTCGAAACGCTAACTTTGGCAGTATTTTCTGAAAGATATATTACTTTTATCCAAGAAAAAAACGGCATTTACATGGTTTCTGAATAATACCTGCCAATCTCATGCATTTCCGAAAAGAAATGAATTCATAAATGGGTCAAAATGTTGCTCCTTTGGATTTGAGAAAAGCCTTAAAAATGACAGAAATATTTTCACAAATCTACTTTTTATTATAAGCTTCGAAAGTTATCCTGTTTTTTAACCCTTTATTCTAAACTACATTAATCTTTTAACGAACCCTTATTTAAATTTTGAAGCGTCTGTAGAAATGTTGACTAAAACACTGTAAGTAATCGTTAATGTTTACTATTGTGTGTTTTCTATTTTGCGAACGCATAGTAATTTAAAATATACTGTAAAATGTTCCCCTAAATATGCATGTAATATTCATTAAAAGAATATTAATTGTATGTCGAGAGAGAATGGAATTTTTTGTAGAAATTGAGTCGGGCCGGGCCGAGAACGGTAAAAATGTAAACGGGCCGGGCCAAAATAGCTTTCCTTCGGGCCGTGCCTGGGCGTGGAAATTCCGGCCCGTGCATTAGCGCCTCTAGTTCGAATATTATGAAAGGAAATTTGGCCAGAGTCTGTAAAACCTCTACTAAAACATAGTACTCCCTCTCCTCCCCCCCGATCCCCAGAAAGCCAGGGCTGGTTTTTTGCCGGCAGAAAGTGGTTTTAACTGGCAGAAACTGGCATAAACATATTTCGTGACATAATGTGATACTTTTTTAGTAGTATTAAATTCCTTAAGTACATTTTATTCAGGATAATTTTGAAACTTTTTGCTACTTTGAATAACATTCATAATCTTTAGTTTTAATTTTTAACTTAATTGTTTACATATCAAATACATGTGTGAATTATGAATCATTGCAGATTAAAGTTCTTATTAGTATTATTTCTTAGTTTCTGCCAGCTTTTGCCACTTACTGGCAGAAACTAGTTTCTGCTATGCCGATTTTAACCACCTCAGCAGAAACTTGCCAACCCTGCAGAAAGCGCAATCTTGGTTGCGCCCTGTGTATATCATACGGGCTATAGATTATGTTGTAGGAGGTACCTAGGGTTCTCAATTTAGCAGATTTTTTAAATTGAAAAATACCTACCAAAATTTCAAAATAGTTATTTTCACTATATTTAATCACAGAGTGTTTGCCTTTCAATAAAGCAAAAATTACTAATTGAAATTTCTGGTAGACGAATAAAAATTGTTAGCTAAATTGACAACATTGGCAAGACTGTGAGATTAGGTAGTTTGAAAAGGGAGGGGCTTGCAAATTTTTTGCTGTCGGCCTCGCTTTCGCAAAGAACAGCTCTGGCTGCTTTTACCATGAAACTAATATATAGTATTAACTATGCAGAGTTAAAAAGAATAAAACAAACAAATAAAAAAGTTTGATCCATTCAGTAGTAGAAAATTATTAAGCTACGTCACAACTCACAATATCAGGTGATTCTCCGTTAGCTAGGTCCAAATTTCGCCAACTACAATTTATTTTATTTTGTATAATTTATTTATTTATTTTCTTTTTTTGAGTGGGGGTGACACACAATTTCATTCTTGCTTAAAAGAATGTAAACTCCTACGTTGGAAGGAAAAATCCCTGCACAATCAAAAAAATAAACCAAATGAGTTTTAATCCTTAACTCAAAATGTGAAACAATGTTTTGATAGGAAATATACTTTAAATCACAAACATTTTATTTCAACATCTACATTGTTTATAATATTCAAACACAGAGACTAAAACTACTGTTTTTTTTTTTTTGTTGTTGTTGTTTTTTCCAGTTACTCACTTTTGTCTTCTTTTACAGTCAAAAATATTTAATGGTAAGATTTCTAAATCAGGGCCGAAACCGAAACTATCCTTTTTTGCACCCGGTGCAAACATGGATTTTGCCCCTTCCTCTTCCGTAAAGTATATTTACAGAGAGAATTTTACTAATTTTCTAATAGTCGACTTATTTTAAAATTTAATATATGTAATCATCAAATATGTAATACTAAACTATGTGATCTACAATGGCGGATCCAAGGGGGTGGTCACGGGGGTCATGACCCCCCCTCTGAACACCAACAAAAATATTCTAAAGATCATTTTTAAAATGAAATATACAGTAGAGTCCCGCTTAACCGACTGTGAGTTTCTGCTTTAACCGAGTTATTTTCTTATGATGGACTGATAGCTTCCATTATTATGAAACAGCCATTATAAATGAAGTGTTAGGTAAAGATGAAAGAGCGTCGTAAAAAGTTAGAACTCTGTTTTTCTGGTCAGAATTGGAAAAACATTATGGCCATTTTTTTTCTCCCATTCTGACCAGAAAATCAGAATTCTAACTTTTTACGGCTGCTCTTTCATCTTCACCTAACACTTCATTTATAATGGCTGTTTCATAATAATGGAAGCCACCAGTCCATCAGCAGAAAAGATCCATTCCAAAGGTATAATCCTTCGTTTTAGTGCTCGGGACACATGCCCCCTCTGCCCCATCTTAGTTTCGGCCCTGCTCTAAATATTTATAAAATGGATAAATTAAAGAGCCTTTGACAGAAATTGAGATTTGTGGTCATATGATCAAAAATATCCATTATGTCATTAAAAAAAAGTTACCCTTAACAATGTCGTTATTATATAGATTAGTTATGTATATTTTTAAATGCTCACCATAGAAACTTCAATAGTTGTCCCTAAAAATATACCAATTATTCTATGAACACGTTATGTGCTTTTTTAAACCCAAAATTTAAAGGCAAAACTCTGTTAAATTTATACAAAAATCATGATTAAATATGGGAATAAGAGTATATCAGTAGAAATAACATTGATCATCCATAATCAGAGCAAATTATGAATTAAGTTAGTCAATAACAATGTCATTAATGGGGATTGGAGAAATATTTGGTGGTCTTCTGGCTAACAAAAGTTCCAAATATCGCCCACAAAGAACGCTGTGTAAAATGGTTTCCAGTTACATTGTCAATGTCAGTTTCGCATTAGGGGCTGTGCATATATAACGTTATCATTTTAGGAAGGAGGGTAGGTCTGGCACATGATATCGTAAGATATCCCTAGGGGGAGGGGGGGATTTGTTTTTTGATATCGTTATCATTTTTCACACTACCAACATTTTCTTTTTTTATTTGTAACTTGGTCTTTACATCAAAGTTGTATGTTATCTTTTTTTAGTCTGTTATCTATTTTTATGAGAATACAAAGTTATTATTAAAATCTTTGAATGATTATAAAATTATTTAATTACAAAATATGTAATACCCCAAGTTTGCCATTCGAAATCTTCTGTCATATGCATATGCATCTATAAACCACTGTTTGAGAAACCATATGTGAAGTACGTTTAAAATGATACTTTGTGTTTACTAGTAAATAAAGGAGAAAGAATTTTGTCCATCTGTTTTGTTGATAAGAAGTTCTGTTTGCCCCCCACTCCCCCTGTGTGGTCAAGTGGAAGAAGACATTATTACTGTTGCATGCATTATGTAAAAAAAAAAGCTATTATTAAATTCTTTTAAATAGTAACTATTTCTTTTAAGTGTTATTTAATTTGATATAAAGTTATTTCATATATAAAATGATATTTTATTGACTTCTCTTCATTCCGAATCAATAAAGTATGCAAAAAACAAATGTAACCATATTTGTATATCACTCCAAAAATCAAAGGAATTTTTAGACATTGATAATGATATGATTAACGGGGGGGGGGGGGGGGATCCAAAATTACCAAAAGATTGATAAAAGTTAAACAATAGCCTCCCTCTTAACCGGCCTAAACGGGACCGGGGGTTAGCCAGTTAAGCAAAAAACCAGTTAAACCGGAGATGTAATAAAAGTGTTAAATAAGTAACTGCATATTTAATTAATTAAATGCGTAGGATGCATTTAGTTTTTTAATTTGTGTAGTTTTAAAAATGTACATATTTTCTATATTTTGTGAAATGAATACTAGTTGTAATTAACTGAATTGAAATAAAAATTATCACTAATAACAAATAATGAAAAGTTTTAAATACAAATTAAAGAGTTGAAAATCTCGTCACATACCTTTATAAGAAGTTGAAATTATTCTACATTACGTAAATTTGTGTTAATTAACCATAAAGAAATGAGAGCCGAAATTTTCCTTTCTGAATTTTGCCTGATGTTGGGGAAAAAAGTTGGCCGATTAAAGCATAGTTCAGGTTAAGAGGAAGGCTACTGTATAAGTACAGCCCCTTAGCATGTCTAGTGTCAAGCTTGATAAAACTTATCATTTAAACTTCATACTCAAATCACATTATTCTATATTTATAATGTAACTTTTATTTATTATAAACAATGGTGATAACATTTACTTGATTTAATACTGATATTTCAATCTAATTACTCATAATTCATTTTCATTTTAGACCCAAGAAAACTCAGTAGCAGATAATAATCCTGGGAGTCGGTCAGTTAGAAGAAATGACTTGTATTCTAATTATGCCCAAACAAGCTAAGTCACAGTGCAGAGAAGACAACGAACTGAAAAAATTCTGCTGCTGTATCTTGTATATGTTAATTAGGGAAAAGCCAATTTTTTTTAGCTTCTTCTGCAAGGAACAAATGGGCGGGGTAATAAATCTTTAATTTTGCAGTCCCGTGTGCATGACTTTGACCAATCAACAGAGCCCAATAATGAAAGAATTAAGAACAAGTCCTGCTTATATTCCTTGCATTCCTGGTGTGTATTTTTGAGGATGTGAATAGCTTGCTCCATGACTATTGATTGTCAAATCTGAATAATCTTTCAAATGGCTTTGTAGCCAAGCTTTAGGATCTCATAATTATATAGAATGCATGTTGCTAGAATGTGTCCAGGCTGTTATTGGAGCAGCTAACATTTTAAATTTATATATATTCTGAAACGATTATTGAAAATGTCAGGCATTTTTAGCTACATTCGTCTTTGTCTCAAAAGGAAATGTTAATAAAAAAGATTTGTTATTTTTCCAGAGAAAGACTTCATGATTTTTAGTATTAATGAGAACGAATCATCGACTACAATTATGTAAGGAACGTTTATATTGGTTCTTGACAATTAATTGGTCTGAGGTATATTTGAAACATTTTAATCTAAGTATTTTTAAGGTAACTCTTTTCCGACACACCACTGTCACTAAACGTTTACATTGGTCTATACATCTTCATGTATAAAATTTAAATTGACCATTTACAAGAGCAACTAAAGTTATACTGAATGTGCCTTTGAAATTTAAGAATGTGATCTAGATCATACTGGTGGTGGTATAATCTGTACATATTTTCTATCCAGAGCTCAAATGCTCAGTGAAAAATTAAAAATTTAGTTTTCTGCTTTGTCTCTGAAGAAGTACATGCATCTAGTTCTCAGCAAAAGAGCTCTGTACACAGAGACAATTACAGAGATGTTGCTTTGCACAACTCTGAATTTGAATTTAATTGAAAACTACTTGAAAAATAATTATTTTTAAATATTTTAATAAATATTTTGTAAGAGTATATAAATATAAGAAAAATGCAAAAAATTATATTTTTTATAAGAGAAATTGATATTACTCTCTGTAAATCATATTAAAATTCATTTTAACCAATATTTATTAAAATTGTTGTGAATGCCATATCTTGTTTTAATAAATTTCTCTTGTATTATTACAATGATCAGTATTATTTAATGTGCAAGAAATGAATTTTATTGTAAACTCTTGTTTCATTTTTATATCATTCATGAAAAGGAAAAAAAAAAATAATAATAAAAAATCAGAAAGTTAGATGGGAAAGAGAGGGCTATAATAGATGCACAATTTTTAACAGACATGAAATTAAACACACTTTGTTGAATATAAGTCATTCAGAACCAAAGAATATAAAGTCCATTTTCTCATTAAATCTGGATTCTTGTTCTATATCCAGTAATTTCATCAATTTAATACAAAATAAGTAAGTAGTAAGTTGAAAATGGAAGCTGTAAATGGTGCTAAATTCCTACAAATTTGAATTAAAATTGCAATGAGCAAATAAATTTTATCTACAAATATCTCTGTATAATGTTTTATGAACCTGATCCATTTTGATTCTGAATTACTTAAACATAAAATTTACAAACAACTTTTAACATTCCCACTTTTTTTTTCCTTTAAAGAAATGTATTGCTCATTTGCGGTTGGACCTTATTGTACGTTTTATTATGAAATATTTATTGTGTTGTTTACTTTATCGTCTTTCCAGTCTGTAGCTCTCATCAAACTAGGCCAATCATTAATAAATTTCATTTAAGATAAGGTTGTATTGATTTTGGACAAAATTTTCGACTGTTTATTTTTTACATCCTTCATATCCAATTGGGAGTTCATGAAACATCTGCCAACACCTGCAAGTACTTTCTGGTGCACAACGGATATTGTTTTTGTCTTGACACAACAAAAAATCTAAATATATAAATGTGATGCAAAAAGTCCGAAGGCGTCTCATTTCTTTGTAATTGCAAAAAAGAAAAATCATAATAATGTGAATTTTAAGATAAAGAAATAGAATCTCCTACTAAAGCATTTTCTCCTTTTGCAGGTAACTACCGTGTCATGTAGAACTTTTAGCACAAGAATGTGCAAAATGTTTGAATACTACATTATCGTCAACTGTCTATGTAAAAATAAAATAGATGGCCAAAAAATGTTGTTGAAAAAGGGCATCATTTTCTTTCTTTGAATATAACCATCTTATCGTCAGTAATTTAGCTACAAGGATAAATCGGATAAATTGAGTTTATTATTATTTAGGCTGGTTATTATTTTAATCTACATAACTTTAACATAAAGAGAAAGGCATTTGAAATAAACTGTCAAGTTTAAAAGATTTTTTTTTTGTTGTTTCCTTTTGATTATTATAAACAAAAGAAAATTTTAGATAAATTTGACATTTAATCTGTGTGTATATGCATATAAATATATGTTGCAAGAAACTGTAGTTTACAAGTAGCAATTTTTCTAATTGAGTGAAAATGTGTCCAGCCTAAGGCTCGACCCAGAACCTTTGGCTTTAATTGTGAATGCTCTTCCAACTGAGCTACCTGGACAACATCCAAACCTACACAATATTACTCAAAACAACCATTTTCAACATCTGATGTGTTATTTGAAAAAGCTCGACAGAATAAATCACAAGAAAATGAAACTCGAATAAACTATTGAGTGCGTATCACACTTTATTTTTTAACAATTATTTTTTTTGTAAATAAGTGATGCAAATAGTAATTTTTTTGTTGTCTGGGATGTCATCCAAATAGCTCAATTCGAAGAGCATTCACAGTTAAAGTCCAAGATTCCGAGCTCAAGTCCTGGCCTTGACACATTTTCACTCAGTTGGAAAAATAAATTACTACTTGTATCATTTATTTACCAATAAGTTGGTTTTGTTAAAAAATAAACTGTAGATTTAATGCAAGCTTTTCTTCTGCAAGAATGCATTTCAGATCACTGCGTCGTGTCATTCTGTGGGATGTTAAACATTCTGAAATTCAGAATATTGAATGAATTCAAAACAATCTGTATTAATCTACAGCCATTCTCTAAAACAGTGGTTCCAAATGGTATGCATACATCCCACATGGCGGGGGGAGGGGCTTGATATTTGTTATTAAACTGATTCCCTATCAGCTCTTTTATTCTTTTTTTTTTTTTTGTAATGTGGTGCAGTTTAAACATAAAGTAAGTTATCTTTTTCAAAAAGCTCTCTCACAAAATTTCAAAATACAGCAATAACTGAAATATATATGTATACTAGGGGGCTCTGCCCCCTGCAAGCTACGCTCGCCAATCCCCGTTCAGACACCGCAGAATCTAAAAACATGCTAATCTAATGGGTTTTAAAAATATTAGAGAAGATTAAATTATACTGAAAAAGCTGTGCAGATCTCCCTGTAAACGGGTTTCCATTCAATTCCCTTTGATTGCAAAAATTTAACTGAGAATCAGTTGCTGTTAAGACATCCAATGGTTGTTTTCGTTTTTGATTAAAGAGGATCAGTTAAACATTTGAAAAGAAGCTAAAATAAAATGAATTAAGTATTCAGTCTTTGTCAACCGATATTTTAAAACAATCTCTATAACAATAACCTAAATCATGTGACTATCATGAACAGTTCCGGGCGGAACACTTTGCTTTTTATACTCTAGGTGCCATTTTGATACTTTAATGTTATCCAGGCACAGGTGATAAGTCGCCAAATATTATTCTATCCCCATCATTTCATCTATATTATAATAGTTGAAGTCATCAAATGCCATAAACAAATACGATCTGATCCCTTTGCCTTTCATATGAAGGTTTGGAGCAAATGTCATATACACCACATATTGGCACGATTTTTTTCCAACGCCAATTTGGGGAACGCATCAACAGCATAAACAACAACATCCGGCTTACCATATCAAGCAAAATAATGATACTTTGGCGCCAGTTAAGTACCCGTTGCGTATATGACATTGGCATCAGAAAAAAATCGCGCAAATATGACATCTGTGTCGAAAGAAAAAAAAAGCCGGGTGCAAATCTCGCCAATATCTTTTTCTCAACTTGCCAGTTAGCATTTTTTTTATTGCTCGAGTGGTAAATTAAAACATTGATTTGAAGTTGAAATTAAATGTCACGGTTTGTTACATAATTTAATATTTCGCCACATGTCGCACCGCATGTTTAGCATGATTTTTTTTTTTTTTTTTTTTACGAAAATTTTGCGACTCGTTTTTTAATTCCAGTTACATATGTATTTTTGGTACTACTTAGTTAACAAAAAATCTATCGCAAACTATAAGATTAAATGCCAATAATGCTTGATCGTAAATGTCACATTCACTTGAATTTTAGCAAGTTACACGTGTTTACGTCATCAAGAGATTTTTATTTCGACGTTTTATTTTTATATTTATTAATGTTATACTAATTTATTGTTCTTTCGTTATTTAAAATAAAAATTTTGTCAATCTGTACAATTTGGCGATTTATATAATTTGCGAAATTGGTTGACGGAATAACTACTACATTGTACCGTATTTTTTAATTATTTTCTATTATTTTCAAAAGGAAATAGCAAAAAAATAATTAATAACTATAGAACAAAATAATTTATATAAATTTAAAAAAGAAATAAAAGTAAATAAACAACAATAGCCGGGTTACCATGTCTATCAAAATAATGCCATTTGTGCGCCAATTAGGAAACCCGGTGTGTATATGACATCTGTGCCTAATATTTTTCTTTTCGTTTTGTTTTCTTTTAAAAAAAGAAGTAAAATCCATCAATTTAAATGTTTCATTTTTAAATGAAAGTTTTGTATTTAATAATGTTAACGAAATACAAAAAAAGCGTTGTTCTTAGCATAGATTTAAAGGAGGCCAAACTGGTCGCCAAATTAATTTAAATAGTAACCTTTTCTGAATTATGAAAAAAAAAATTCTGTTATGATTAAAATTTGAGTTGCCATCATTAAAAATGTATTTAAAATTAGAAAAAAATAAATATTTCGAAAACTAATTCGAATTTAAAAATTCTAATACCAGTTTTGAGATCTATGGATCAGCACGGATTTTTGGTGTTAATTTCATCTCAAAGTATTTCATATTTTAGGAGAAATCGGCGTGAAACAAAATCAGTTGTTTAATCAGTCGATTCAAAGAATCGATACATTTCAGCCGTTTCATATATTTGTTTCATTAGGATTTTATATATATAGGGTAGATAAAATGGCAAAAATTTTGTGATGCTTAAATGCCTTTTGTATGTAACTTTTTTTTTTTTTTTTTTTTTGCATAAAACTTTTTCTACTAGTATTTATTGAATGGGGATTTATTTTACTGCCTTTTTTATTCTTCCCTCATGTGAATATGGATTCACTTTTCAAACAATAGGAATTGCAAGATACAGTGGAAGATGAAGCATCTGGATTTATTTTAGAAATGCTTAAGTGATGTGTGGTCTAAAAATGTTGGGAACCACTGCTCATGTTTAAATTTTCAAGAGTGTGGGATTTTCAGAAATCTTAACAGCCAGCAATATTCAAAGTACAGTTGAAAATTGTTATGACAAGATTTACACGACTGAATATTTATAACGCGACTTCAATATTATTGCTACATTGCATTTTTGTGAATTTTTCTATACAGTTAAGAATTATATACAACAGAGGGCGGTTTATTACAGCAGAGTTCCTCTCAGGTTTAAATCAGGACAGGATGTGGTTGGTGTGGAAAGGATGCTTTTTAGATTCGTAACTGCACAGTTTTTAAAGGACTTCCTAAAAATCCCTTAGCCTGTAAGAAAATCTATTTACTAGTGATGAGTCAAATGATGTAATCCTTACCATTGTAAAAGAACTGAAACCCAATTTCAGATAAACTACTTTTATTAAGAAGTGTAGTACTCAATTTAAAGTTAAAATAATCATGAAAAACATGTAAAGTTTAGTAGGATAAAAATGTTCTTTTAATGATGCTGTGAATTGATAAGTATTGAATTAATTCTCGTAGAATAATTTTTATCATTTTTGAAAAGAAATGATATAGTGGCCTGTGTTTTATAAATATTTACATCGCCTTATAAATTATTTTGAATATCAGTTTTTTAAAGGGGGATGTGCGAGTGAATCTTATCAGAGATCTATCTTGTTAGAACTTCCTAGGTGGGACAAGTTAACATGTGAAATTTTTGATTTTGTTTTATTTAAGAATATACGAGTATAAATAAAATTAAGTTTGGACAAGTTGGAACTGAAGGAACGACCAACTCAGTCTTAAAGTGGTGTCTTTCTTAGTGGAGTTGGGGGTAATTAGTATCACTTTTTGACAATTGCCATAGAATGAAGTGGTGGACTACATACTACTGTTATGTATAATTTTACTCAGTAGGTAGTTGTCTCTTGAAATGTGTAAAGAGTTATTTTTAATGTACCATGTTACCTGATACAAGTGTCTTTTTCAAAAAATGCCTCTTTGATACCAATTACCCCATAAAATGGGGTAATTGTGATCAATGGTATTTTCTCCCATGCCTTGCAATATACACAGTCATGAGTAAATGGGATTAAAAGATCTCAGTTTGGGCATTACAGAAAGATATTTTTGGTTTTACAACTACAACTATTCCCAGAGATACAATATTGGAAAGATAAGTACGCTGGAAAAAAGTTTTTTAAGCGATTTTTAATATTCATATATTTTACACTCTGCCTACAAAACAAAATCAAATGCAAAATTTTCTATTGTAAATTAATAGCCTTGTTTTATTACTAAAAATATAATTTTTTAAGTTAAAAAAAAAAAAAATTTTTCTTCAAAATAACATGAAATGGGGAACAAAATAACAGGGAGAAAAGGACCAGTCAGAACTCATATGTTGTGAAGGAGGAAAATTTCATTTACATTAAATGTGTTGAAGCCTAATTAGGCTTAAAATATGCCGTCAAGGCTAAAATTTGGAATAAATGCAAGGCAAAATTGTAAAATAAATGTTTTGCTAACAGAAAATGTGCAGTAAAGTAAACCGAATTAGGTGATATATCACAGTATCTGAAAACTGAAAGATTAAAAAATGCATTCTAAACCACAATTTGATTTAAATAGAAAATAAAATTTGCGATCCCAATTTACTCTTAACCCGAAAATGCTATTTCTGGGATAATTATAATCATGCAGTTTATTAACATTATGCTTCGTCTGTTGCAAAACGTAACCATTTCCTCTTAAAAACAAATTTTTTCCAAATTTAAATCCATACAATTTTAATTAGTTTTTCAACTACATTTCAGCAGTGAAATTACGCTTGAAATTATTGAATATTAATGTTGTGAATTATCACATTGCTAACAAAGCGTAAACCAACTTAGTGAAAAATGTCCAAGCCGGGAATCGAACCCGGGTCTCTGGAATAGATCTCCAGTGCTCTACCACTAAACCACAAGGACGATGTCCAGCCTGGCATTTCTCACTTATAAGTCGGTAAGGCTGCAACCGCAGCACAAGATGGAGAAGTCTTCATGAGCCCACATTCCTAGCGGCGTAACATGAGACGCAAACAAACCCAGCTAGCTATATTGCAATATTCCTATAACTTTTTAAACAGGACCTTTTTAACTAAAACATTCTCACTTTGACAGACAACGTTTTTCTTTGTGTTCTGGGAAAAACAGTAATTACTTGTACAGGAACATACATTTTCACTCCAAAGAAATTCCACACGCGGAATATTAGTCAGACTCCATAATTAACATGGTCAATTTTTTTATATGTTACAAGTTGCCCTTGAAGTGCCCCTGATCCTAATTACCCTACCTCCCCTATATAAGATCAACAAGTGCTTCTTTTACTAAAAAAGGCTCTCAAAGTGACAGTAATAACTGTTATACTGGTAGAGGTGACATATTTGTGTTCTTAGTTTCAGGAGGTCATTCATGTTGAACTTTGGTAACAAGTGAAAATTGTCTCAATTATGAAGGTAAGTATCAAGACAAATAAATTAATTTCAATTAGAGATTTTGTGGTCTCGCTAACAAAGATTTTTAATTTTTAAAATGCAGTTTCAGAAGAAATAGCGTTAATAAAAGTTTCTCTCTTATTCAGGTTTAACCGTATTAAATTAATACTATTTATGCTTCTTTAACCCTTTATCTACTGGCGGTACTTATAAGTACCATTAAAATAACTTGTTATAAAATTCATTTAATGCATCGATTAGTTGAAATACAGTTTAGAATGAGTTATTGATATACTTCTTTATCCTGTTCATAAAGCCTTATGGGTTACACAAAACAAAAATATTTTTAAAGGGATGATTTCTTTTGCCTTTGCATCTTTTCAGCTTTCTTGGTGTTTGGGGGGTGGGGGGTAGGAATTTTTCAATTCGGAAATATTTTTATTGTAAGAACATTATATTTGTACATTTCCTAATTCAACAAAATACTAAGAAAAATATTAAAAATAAAAGATTTGAGTGGGGTTATAAATAATGCTCAAAATCCCTATAAATTCAAATTTAATTAATCCTTCCAAATCCTTCTAAAATTTGTTAAAAAAATCTTCTAATGTAGTTTAAACAATTCACGAAAAATGCTTTAGAATATAAAATTTTCATAATTCAGTACATAAAGGGTTAAAGGGTATTTTCCTCGATGATTTGGAAAAAAGATGCTAAATTATATCCCTTATCTGCTTTATGGAGTGTTTTAAAATCCCATTCATAAAAATTTTTACATGTAGGGCTATTTATATATGTATGAATATTATAAAAATTGTTGAAATATATATATATCAATCAAATTTTTTATTTGAAATTCGCCAGTATCGGTAAAAATTTTAGAAGACAAAATTTGTTATACTGAGCTAACACTTTGAAATAGGACTCTTTTACGAAGTCGAAAAAATTCTACAAAAACACTAAATGTCGATAAAAAATTTTGTGAAAAATTCAAAAAGCCCTATATGAATTCCGATTAAACTTTATTAAAAAAAGAAAGAATTTTTTTTTAATACTGCGCTAGAAAATTTATACCAGATTCCTTTTATGAATGTCAAAAACTCCATGTTTTAAAGGTATCTAAATCCTAAATATCTATATACCACTATTTTTAACATTAAATTCAACCATCTGACTTCTCAATCGTATCTTTAAACTTTACTATATTTTTAATAAAATTAAAATAAAAACGTCCGTTTTATACAGTCCGCGATTACAATTCTGCCGAAAAACCGTCTAAAAGAAAGTCACATTTCTTTAAACAGGTTGAAAACAATCCGCTTGGCACGGTCGCTCGCTTGGCTGCCTGTTTAGAGCGATGAATATGCGAGTACGGGAAGGGGTTCGGAATTTATTTTGGCAACCCTCGCATCAAGAACTTGTGGGAGGAGTTTGACGCGGCGTCTTTAGTCGCCTGGGATTCTACGTGTAATAACACCATTAGTCAAAAGGGACGAATTAATGCCTTTGTGACTTTACATATAGATGAAATTTACCCCAGAAATAAAGAAAGACTATGTTCTGCTTATTTTGTTCAAATATTTTTTCTTTTAAATTAAGAAGTTCATTATTTTCATAAGGAATAAATTGACATTTTGCTATAAATTTAACAATCTTTTTTTTTTTTTTTTTTTTTTTTTTTTTTTTTTTTTTTTTTTTACCGTTGCCAAGAAAATCCTATCCCAGAATAATAATTTATCATAAACAGTTAATTTTGATTTGAAAGATTTTCATGTGCAAGAGGAAAATGAAATAGAAAATAGACATGAATACGTCTTCATATTGGAAATAAAACTAAAATACGAAAAGAAGGTGAATTTGATCTCATATATCAAAAATAAAACTAATATGCTTTGAGGTTGAAATAAAAAGGGCTTGCGTTATGATATTAATTCTTATTATTAAAAGAAATGTTACTAATATCTCATGGTTTATCGTCTGCACACAGCTAACAGAAATATTAATTTTTAATCGAAAATTTCAATGAGAAAAAAAAAAAAACTTTTGAAAATCAAATATATAGTAAATGTCAAAATTTTACACCGCAAAATTATCGCTGTCGAAAATAACGTCATTGTATTGGGAAATAAATATTCTCATTCTTAAAAACCAAGCATTAACTAGATTACCTAAAAAAATATTTTATGACGAGTGTTACTTCTTAATGCCGTCTCATTTCAGAAAATATGAATGAAAATTATTTTATTTTTAAAAGGAAATTATATTTTCATTCATAAAACCTAAACTTTTAATATAATTGCGTCAATGTGAATCATTTTCTGTCCACCAGTATGGAAAATTAAGGCTCGGAAGTATAAAAAGAAATTTAAGATTTGCGATAACCATTAGCGCAATAAATAAAAAGTTACATATGTAAATTAATGAAACCACGGGGAGTTCAGGAGGCGGAGCCCCCCGCCCCCCGCCCCCCCCCCCCTGAAGAAATCTGTTTTATTATTTAAAAAAATATCAGAATTAGTAGCTCATGAAAATTATTTCAAAATATCCTTCCATAACAACGTTTTTAATTTAATGCTTCTAATGTCTGAAAACTTCGTATTTTTTATTCTTATAAATAATTACATAATTTGAAAACTTTAAATTGCGGTTTGCATGAAATTGAATATTACCAAAGTGTGTCTAAAAACAGTGACTTGCATAGCTGACGTTGAGGCTCCTGATCTGCAGATTTACTAGTTATATCTTGTTACAGGTTTGTCTTAGCTGTAACAGGTCGTTTGCAAGTAAATGCAACCAAGAAAAGCATATGGTGGAAAAGCGTTATACTTGTGATTGTTGTGAAAAATCATTTTCTACAAAGCGAGAGTTAAAATTGCATATGATGGTATATAGCAGTAGATCGCCCTCCCTGTTAGGACCTTAGGACTGCATAAACTGACAATTAGTATGAAGGAATTAAACATTAAACAATTGTTCGAAGAAATTGGCAATGAAGAATTAGATCGATAATTACAATAATAGGAGATCAAGTTAAGAGAGTATAATGGAAAGAAGAAAGGCTGTAGAGGAGTGGTTCCCAACCTTCTATTGGCCACGCCCCACCAAAGCATCCATAAAGTCACTATGTCCCCTCCACCCTAATATGTAAATTATGTCTCATTATTTAAAAATGAACTCTATTCACACGGTGGAAGTGTAATTGAGCCTTAATAAAATCTATTCATTTCATATTTTTTAACTTATCAAAGAGGTGAATCTTCTACCACAAATGTGTTTTTAACATAATTTTATAAATGCAATGAGATTATACATCTTTGCCTACATGCCAAAACGAGTTATGTTGTACTTTTCCAATTTAACTCAATGTTAAAGAAAAGTATTATACGGTCTGCATTTTTATCTTCCCAAATAACTTAAATAAACACTTACATTTAACGTTAAAACTGATAAATTCATACATTTTATAATGCATTCTTGTAACTTATTAAGAGTTGGCGGAAAAGCTTTGGACACTGACTTTTCTTTATAAGGATAACACAATACACAAGAAGAATTTAATATTCGCATCTTTATCAAATTAAGTAGCAATTATTTCGCATAACACATTTACACTGTTTTCCCTTTTCCAATATCGATAATTGTATTAGCGAATAGAAGTAGAAAACTCATTTAATAAATAATGGAAAACGTTACGAAAAATTTTAAAATTCACCATCAGAAAAATTATAGTGTGTTTTAATACTTTAAAAGATATCAAAATACATTCAAAAATTATTCGAATAATTATTCTGGTGTCATATCTAATTTAAAATTTCGATACAGAACATTTTAAAAATTCAATAAAAAACTGATTTATTAAATTTTGCTTGTATTCCATTTACTTTTAGCCTAAAACACTACTTATCCCCAAAAAGACAAAAGAAACTTACAGTGAATGAGTAAGTAAGAAATTTAGAATTGTCCCCCCTAGAAGGTCAAATTGCCCCCCGGTGGGGCGTACGCCTCACGTTGGGAACCACTGCTGTAGAGGAAGCAGTCTCGGTGTCTAGAAAATTGTCGATAGAGTGTTTTATAAAATCCCCCTACCAATGGTTAATATACTAAGTACTAAGATAACACTTCGTCGTAGAAGTTCTTGTTAATGACAACTGTTTTTTTCATTTCACTGAATCTTTTCACAGTTAATCGGTAAATATATTAATTTTTCACTAACTTGTAATTTTTTTTTTTTTGCTAACATTTACTTTTTGTCAAATTTTCTTTAATCTTAAAAAAAATTGTTATGTTGAAATTTTTTTATGTTGATTGTTTTTTTACTTTTGCGAATTTTTTTATTTTGCAATTTTTTTTTATTTTATAATTTTTTTTTTATGTTGCTTTTTTTTTTTTTTTTTTTTTTTTTTTTTTGTAATTTTTTGAATTTTTTGTATTTAAAGAAAATGTTTTGCTGGTTTGCGAATTTTTTAAACTGTTTTATTTAAACTTTTTGTAAATATTTATTGAAAACTTTGAAATTATTTTGCTAACTTCGATATTTTTTCGTTCATCTGTTAATTTTTGTGTGTTCTTATGAAAATTTTTTAATTTGTGAAAACGTTGTTTCATTTTAACAGTTAGAAAAAGTATTTGTATAATTTACATTTTAAAAGTATAGAACACATCTGTAAAAAAAATAAATGTAAAGAATTGGAATTCTCTTCACCGATATAGATAAAAAATTAAAAAATACTTGTCAACACCTTGAGGGCAGTGGGATATATTATATCCGACCTAATTTTAATCAGGATTTGCAGCAGAAACTTTTAAATACATTTTACTTTTATAACTTTGGTGGAAAAAAGTTGTAAAAATGCTTTTCCTTATTTTAAAAGTAAAATTTTCGAAAATTCCGATGTGAATCCAATGTTACAGAAACACCATTATTTGCCTTTCAAAGGGTTAAAGAATAGACAATAAAATATTTGATTTTAAATTTACTCTAATTTCGTTTCATATATGAATTCTAATGTTCACCTATAAGTACTCACATATTTATTATTCTTTAACTCTTTATGCGCTAAGGACGAATCACTCATTTCTGATAAAGAGGTTCACTGCTATTTTGATTCATCTTGCTGTAACATTTGCACAAGAAAATAAACATACACTGCTCAAAAAAATGAGGGGAGCAAGCATAAAAGTGAAGAGAACAGTGCGAGACAGCCATGCATGGGCATAAAATTGGTAGTAACATGTGTATCAAAGCGCAATACAGAAAAAAAGACGCAAAAAAGTTTACAAGAGTGCTTTAACTCTTTGAAACGATGGGTAGAACATGAAAAGATGGTTTAGGGCAACAAATTGGTTACATGTAAATGAGAAAAAAAAAGTACTGTTTAGGAATGATGCAAGGTATTTAACCCCTTAATTCTCGCTCCCGAGATATTCTCGGGCTGTGTCTTTTACTCAAATTGTTTGATTCCCACCAGTTTTATAAAATAGTGAGACTGGCTATATTTTAGTATCGTTTTACCTGTCATTAAATAAGGTGAATATTTCTTTTTCATAAAAGTGGTGCCAATAAGCAATTTGAATTATTCAACTGTAATTTAATTCGAGCGTTAAGGGGTTAATGTGGCGTGTGGTCTCTTCGAATAAATAAAACTGTCGCATACCTGTTTTCTATGGATTCGATGACATTATCGATAAGTTTTCGGGGAGTACTGTTCTCCTCCTCAAGAATTGCAATCTCCAAATCCCGGGCAATAAAAGGAGGCCTCAGTCTCGTCACAATGCGTCGTCCGAGTGTGTCCCACACATACTTGATCGGATTCAGGTCAGGAGAGCATGTCTGGTATTCCATATGCTGTATTGTTTCAACTTTAAGAATTTCTCCACAAGACAAGCTGTATGCGGTCTGGCATTATCATGCATGAAAAAAAAATCACCAATTGCTGCACCATAAAATACGACATGAGGCCTCAGTATATCGTCTGTATAACTTCGGACAATCAAAGTGCGATTCCGAATGATATGCAGGCCCGTACATCCACCTACGATGATTCCAGCCCATAGCATCAATCCAACTCGTCTGTAATGTGATCTTTCACGAACGAATGTGGGATTATTTTGAGTACCCCCTTTTCTCCATGCCAAAAACACATAGAATGTCATATCCAGACTGAATCGGGACTCGTTTGTAAACAGAATTTGACTCCAGCAATGTTGCCTCCAAATTCGATGTTCCCACCTTCTTTGGGCCACACAGTTGCTTGAGGTCAACGGAATACGAACCATTGGCTTACGTGCATAGAGACCACCCTGATGAAGCCTATTTTGGAGTGTTTGACTGGACACGTTTCGTCCTGTGGCCAAGAACAACTGTGTTTGCAGCTGAGTAGCATTGCCCTTCCGTCTCGACGTGCTGTTAACAGTATATATCGGTCATCAGTTTCTGTGGTAGCACATGGCCGACCTTGGCCTTGTCGATGTCTACCATTCCATTTGTCTTGGAATAGATTCCAAAGCCATGCATTGACACTTCTTGCGACTACAACAGCATCCGCTCCACTTTGTTGTGTTTCCCCATATTCAACTGCGCCGGGGACACACCAAGCCATCATGGATTCCGGTAAATCACATTGCTGTGAAATTTCCAAGTCGCCTTTTCTGAAAACACAAGCTGAGTAATCGAATTTTACAAATGAGACAGTGAAACAGACTTTTCTGCAAAATCCCGATTTCTGCACTTGTCTCCTTTTAGGTAGCTTTCATTACAAAAAGCTACATATTGAAGCCGTTCGGAGGAAAACGATTCCGAAAAATTTTGTTATATTTTCACCGATCATGACCCCTAGACCCCGAAGCCACCCTCCGTTCAAAATTGATATATATATATATATATATATATATATATACATATATATATATATATATATATATACATATATATATATATATATATATCCATATATCTCTCTATATATATATATATCTGATCTTTGTCATACTGTAACTCACGTATTTATGAACCGATTTGAATAAAATTTCTAGTGTACATAGTACATACCAATGTCTCGACCGAGTTCGTTGGCCAGCTTCATCCGCCGTCATGTTTCAAAATGGCGGCCATTTAAAATTTAAAAAAAAATTTAAAATTTAAAATGAGGCACAAGAAAATTAGACATTGAAAAAGATTTCTTTCTTATGTGTTTCGACATGATACAAAGATTCTGGAGCATTTTTAGTTTCGTCTATATCTTAAAAAATGGCTGAGTCATAGCACTTTGAATTTCTAGCATGGCTGACATTTTGAAACGATCTGATTTTTGTCACGCGATAATACACGTATTTATGAACCGATTTGGATGTGACAAGGAATGTGCATAGTACATAGCAATGTCTCGACCGAGTTCGTTGGCCAGCCTCATCCGCCATCTTGTTTCAAAATGGCGGCCATTTAAAAATTTAAAACAAAATTAAAATTTAAAAGTGAGGTACAAACTAATTAGAAATTGAAAAAGATTTTTTCCTTATGTGTTTTATCTTGATACAAAGATTCCGGAGCATTTTTTGTTTCGTCTATGTCTTAAAAAATGGCTGACTTATAGCACTTTGAATTTCTAGCATGGCTGACATTTTGAAACGATCTGATTTTTGTCACGCGATAATATGCGTTTTTATGAACCGATTTGGATGTGACAAGGCATGTGCATAGTACATAGCAATGTCTCGACCGAGTTCAATGGCCAGCTTCACACGCCATCTTGTTTCAGAATGTCGGCCATTTAAAATTTAAAAAAAATTTAAAATTTAAAATGAAGTGCAAAAAAATTGTAAATCGTAAAAGATTTTTTTTCTTATGTGTTTGAGCTGGATACGAAAATTCTGGAGCATTTTTCGTTTCTTCTATATCTTAAAAAACGGTTGGGTTATAGCACTTTGAAATTCTAGTGTGGCTGCCATTTGGTGGCTATTAATTTTTTTAAATTAATGGCGGCTATCAATTTTTTTTTATTTTAATTTAAATTGAGGTACAAAAAAATTAGAAATTGAAAAATATTTTTTTCTTATGTGTTTGACCTTGATACAAAGATTTCGGAGTATTTTTCGTTTCGTCTATATCTTAAAAAATAGCTGAGTTATAGCACTTTGAATTTCTAGCATGGCTGACATTTTGAAACGATCTGATTTTTGTCACGCGACAGCACGCGTATTTATGAACCGATTAGGTGACAAGGCATGTGCAGTGCATAGTACTTAGCAATCTTTCGGCCGAGTTCGTTTGCTAACTTCATCCGTCATCTTGTTTCAAAATGGCTGGCATTTAAAAATTAAAAAAAAACAATTTAAATTTAAAATGAGGTACAAAAAAATTAGAAATTGAAAAAGATTTTTTTCTTATATGTTTCAGCTTGTTACAAAGATTCCGGATCATTTTTTGTTTTGCCTGTATCTAAAAAAAAAAAGGCCGATATATAGCAGTTTGAATTTCGAATGTGTTTGACATTTTGAAAAATCTGATATTTTTTTGCCTACAACAGCACTAGTATATATCAACCGATTTAGATATGAATGAGAATGCGCACAGGAATTACTAAGGTCTCGACCAAGTTCATTGGTGAGCTTTGTTGCACCCATTATGTTGTTTTAAAATGGCGGGCTATCACCGATAATTCGGGTTAATATAATTATTAATATAATTCGGGATATCACCGAATTTGGCGACAAAATATAAATCACTTTAATAAAACCAGCTTTGATAACGCTGACTAATTTCGCGAAATTCTCAATCATATTAATTATTGACAAAAATTAGTATTTAATCTTCTATAATCGGGTTCCACTAATTTGAGCTCCGTGTGTTTGAATAATATAAGCTGGCTTTTAAAAAATAAGGAATATGAAAGCTACCTCTTCCTCCCGGCACTTGCCGGATGGACTTTTTCTAGTTTTTGACGTCATAAACTTTAATTTTCATGTGAAGTTTTCTTTATCTGTTTTCTACTACGCTTTAAATTATGGGTGTTTTATTTTACGTTACTTATCGGTGTAAATATTTGGGTGATTTTGTTAAAACCATGTGCTCCTCTAATTGTTTTGAGCAGTGTACTTAGAAAAGTTTTAATATATAAATAATCATTTACCTTTTATTTATTACTTTCTTCTATCTTTACAAGAAGAAAGTATTGGTTTCACGAAAATTTTCGAATTCCAGTTTTCGAAGGATTTACACTTTTTATGGGTCAGAGATTCCAAAAAACATGTTTTTACAAAATGTCTGTCTGTGAGTCTGTCTGTCCGTCTGTCTGTATGTGACACAAATTTTGTGGGCGCTCTATCTCAAGAACTAATGCACGGATTTTAATAAAAATTTATATTCAGGTAGTCTCTGATATAGATTGGTGCTGATTAGTTTTTGGTGAAAATCGCCTTGCAGGTGGCACTGCTATGTAGCATTTTGCAGGATTTCCGCAAAAGATCTATCTCAAGAACTAATGCACGGATTTTTATAAAACTTCAGATTCCGTTAGTCCTTGACATGGATGGATGCTGTTTACGTTGTTTTGGTGTAAATCGACCAACAGGTGGCGCTGCTATGCTGCATTTTGCAGGATTTACACTATTTTCGCAGTAGGTCTATCTCAAGAACTAATGCACACATTTTCATCAAACTTCGGATTTAGTTAGTCATATGAAATGATGCTGACTACGTGTTGGTGTAAATCGCCCAATAGGTGGCGCTGCTGTGCCGCATTTTGAACTATTTCCTCAATAGCTCTATCTCAAGAACTAATGCACGAATATTCATCAAAATTCAGATTTAAGTATAACTTGATTAATATTGCTGCTGGTTATGTATTGTTGCAAATCGCTCAATAGGTGGCGCTTCTATGCTGCATTTGTCATGATTTGCTCAATACCTCTATCTCAAGAACTAATGCACGGATTTTCCTCAAACTTCATATCCAGTTAGACGTTGACATAAGTTGGTGATAATTAGGTTCTGGTATAAATAACCCAATAGGTGGCGCTGCTATGCTGCATTTTTCTGGATTTACACGATTTCAGTGACAGTCATAACTCGAGAACTAATGCACGGAATTTCATATTTTTAGAATTCTCATGATGAACACAGATTGCCATTTAATTTGGCACTGAGATAGTGAATTTTGAAGTATTGACATGCATGAGATAGAAGAAAGTTTTGTGATGGCCACAACATACCAGTTTTAGTTTTGTTGTTGGTCGTCTCATTTTATAAATACTCAAAACTCATTTAATAAATAATGGAAAACGTTACGAAAAATTTTAAAATTCACAATCAGAAAAATTATAGAGTGTTTTAATACTTTAAAAGATATCAAAATACTTTCAGAAATTATTCGCATAATTATTCTGGTGTCATATCTAATTTAAAATTTCGATACAGAACACTTTAAAAAATTCAATAAAAAACTGATTTATTAAATTTTGCTTTTATTCCATTTATTTTTAGCCTAAAACATTACTTATCCCCAAAAAGACAAAAGAAACTTATAGTGAATGAGTAAGTAAGAAATTTGGAATTGTCCCCCCTAGAAGGTCAAATTGCCCCCCGGTGGGGCGTACGCCCCACGTTGGGAACCACTGCTGTAGAGGAAGCAGTCTCGGTGTTTAGAAAATTGTCGATAGAGTGTTTTATAAAATCCCCCTACCAATGGTTAATATACTAAGTACTAAGATAACACTTCGTCGTAGAAGTTCTTGTTAATGACGACTGTTTTTTTCATTTCACTGAATCTTTTCACAGTTAATCGGTAAATATATTAATTTTTCACTAACTTGTAATTTTTTTTTTTTTGTTAACATTTACTTTTTGTCAAATTTTCTTTAATCTTAAAAAAAAAATTGTTATGTTGTAATTTTTTTATGTTGATTTTTTTTTTTACTTTTGCGAATTTTTTTATTTTGCAATTTTTTTTTATTTCATAATTTTTTTTTTATGTTGCACTTTTTTTTTTTTTTTTTTTTTTTTTTTTTTTTTTTTTTGTAATTTTTTGAATTTTTTGTATTTAAAAAAAATGTTTTGCTGGTTTGCGAATTTTTTAAACTGTTTTATTTAAAATTTTTTGTAAATATTTATTGAAAACTTTGAAATTATTTTGCTAACTTCCATATTTTTTCGTTCATCTGTTAATTTTTGTGTGTTCTTATGAAAATTTTTTAATTTCTGAAAACGTTTCATTTTAAAAGTTAGAAAAAGTATTTGTATAATTTACATTTTAAAAGTATAGAACACATCTGTAAAAAAAATAAATGTAAAGAATTGGAATTCTCTTCACCGATATAGATAAAAAATTAAAAAATACTTGTTAACACCTTGAGGGCAGTGGGATATATTATATCCGACCTAATTTTAATCAGGATTTGCAGCAGAAACTTTTAAATACATTTTACTTTTATAACTTTGGTGGAAAAAAGTTATAAAAATGCTTTTCCTTATTTTAAAAGTAAAGTTTTCGAAAATTCCGATGTGAATCCAATGTTACAGAAATACCATTATTTGCCTTTCAAAGGGTTAAAGAATAGACAATAAAATATTTGATTTTAAATTTACTCTAATTTCGTTTCATATATGAATTCTAATGTTCACCTATAAGTACTCACATATTTATTATTCTTTAACTCTTTATGCGCTAAGGACGAATCATTCATTTCTGATAAAGAGGTTCACTGCTATTTTGATTCATCTTGCTGCAACATTTGCACAAGAAAATAAACATACACTGCTCAAAAAAATGAGGGGAGCAAGCATAAAAGTGAAGAGAACAGTGCGAGACAGCCATGCATGGGCATAAAATTGGCAGTAATATGTGTATCAAAGCGCAATACAGAAAAAAAGACGCAAAAAAGTTTAGAAGAGTGCTTTAACTCTTTGAAACGATGGGTAGAACATGAAAAGATGGTTTAGGTCAACAATTTGGTTACATGTAAATGAGAAAAAAAAAAGTACTGTTTAGGAATGATGCAAGGTATTTAACCCCTTAATTCCCGCTCCCGAGATATTCTCGGGCTGTGTCTTTTACTCAAATTGTTTGATTCCCACCAGTTTTATAAAATAGTGAGACTGGCTATACTTTAGTATCGTTTTACCTGTCATTAAATAAGGTGAATATTTCTATTTCATAAAACTGGTGCCAATAAGCAATTTGAATTATTCAACCGTAATTTAATTCGAGCGTTAAGGGGTTAATGTGGCGTGTGGTCTCTTTGAATAAATAAAACTGTCGCATACCTGTTTTCTATGGATTCGATGACATTATCGATAAGTTTTCGGGGAGTACTGTTCTCCTCCTCAAGAATTGCAATCTCCAAATCCCGGGCAATAAAAGGAGGCCTCAGTCTCGTCACAATGCGTCGTCCGAGTGTGTCCCACACATACTTGATCGGATTCAGGTCAGGAGAGCATGTCTGGTATTCCATATGCTGTATTGTTTCAACTTTAAGAATTTCTCCACAAGACGAGCTGTATGCGGTCTGGCATTATCATGCATGAAAAAAAAAATCACCAATTGCTGCACCATAAAATACGACATGAGGCCTCAGTATATCGTCTGTATAACTTCGGACAATCAAAGTGCGATTCCGAATGATATGCAGGCCCGTACATCCACCTACGATGATTCCAGCCCATAGCATCAACCCAACTCGTCTGTAATGTGATCTTTCACGAACGAATGTGGGATTATTTTGAGTACCCCCTTTTCTCCATGCCAAAACACATAGAATGTCACATCCAGACTGAATCGGGACTCGTTTGTAAACAGAATTTGACTCCAGCAATGTTGCCTCCAAATTCGATGTTCCCACCTTCTTTGGGCCGCACAGTTGCTTGAGGTCAACGGAATACGAACCACTGGCTTACGTGCATAGAGACCACCCTGATGAAGCCTATTTTGGAGTGTTTGGCTGGACACGTTTCGTCCTGTGGCCAAGAACAACTGTGTTTGCAGCTGAGTAGCATTGCCCTTCCGTCTCGACGAGCTGTTAACAGTATATATCGGTCATCAGTTTCTGTGGTAGCACATGGCCGACCTTGGCCTTGTCGATGTCTACCATTCCATTTGTCTTGGAATAGATTCCAAAGCCATGCATTGACACTTCTTGCGACTCCAACAGCATCCGCTCCACTTTGTTGTGTTTCCCCATATTCAACTGCACCGGGGACACGCCAAGCCATCATGGATTCCGGTAAATCACATTGCTGTGAAATTTCCAAGTCGCCTTTTCTGAAAACACAAGCTGAGTAATCGAATTTTACAAATGAGACAGTGAAACAGACTTTTCTGCAAAATCCCGATTTCTGCACTTGTCTCCTTTTAGGTAGCTTTCATTACAAAAAGCTACATATTAAAGCCGTTCGGAGGAAAACGATTCCGAAAAATTTTGTTATATTTTCACCGATCATGACCCCTAGACCCCGAAACCACCCTCCGTTCAAAATTTATATATATATATATATATATATATATATATATATATATCCACATATCTCTCTCTATATATATCTGATCTTTGTCATACTGTAACTCTCGTATTTATGAGCCGATTTGAATAAAATTTCTAGTGTACATAGTACATACCAATGTCTCGACCGAGTTCGTTGGCCAGCTTCATCCGCCGTCATGTTTCAAAATGGCGGCCATTTAAAATTTTTAAAAAAATTTAAAATTTAAAATGAGGCACAAGAAAATTAGACATTGAAAAAGATTTGTTTCTTATGTGTTTGGACATGATACAAAGATTCTGGAGCATTTTTAGTTTCGTCTATACCTTAAAAAATGGCTGAGTCATAGCACTTTGAATTTCTAGCATGGCTGACATTTTGAAACGATCTGATTTTTGTCACGCGATAATACACGTATTTATGAACCGATTTGGATGTGACAAGGAATGTGCATAGTACATAGCAATGTCTCGACCGAGTTCGTTGGCCAGCCTCATCCGCCATCTTGTTTGAAAATGGCGGCCATTTAAAAATTTAAAACAAAATTAAAATTTAAAAGTGAGGTACTAAATAATTAGAAATTGAAAAAGATTTTTTCCTTATGTGTTTGACCTTGATACAAAGATTCCGGAGCATTTTTTGTTTCGTCTATGTCTTAAAAAATGGCTGAGTTATAGCACTTTGAATTTCTAGCATGGCTGACATTTTGAAACGATCTGATTTTTGTCACGCGATAATATGCGTTTTTATGAACCGATTTGGATGTGACAAGGCATGTGCATAGTACATAGCAATGTCTCGACCGAGTTCAATGGCCAGCTTCACACGCCATCTTGTTTCAGAATGTCGGCCATTTAAAATTTAAAAAAAAATTAAAATTTAAAATGAAGTGCAAAAAATTGTAAATCGTAAAAGATTTTTTTTCTTATGTATTTGAGCTGGATACGAAAATTCCGGAGCATTTTTCGTTTCTTCTATATCTTAAAAAACGGTTGGGTTATAGCACTTTGAAATTCTAGTGTGGCTGCCATTTGGCGGCTATTAATTTTTTTAAATTGATGGCGGCTATTAATTTTTTTTTATTTTAATTTAAATTGAGGTACAAAAAAATTAGAAATTGAAAAATATTTTTTTCTTATGTGTTTGACCTTGATACAAAGATTTCGGAGCATTTTTCGTTTCGTCTATATCTTAAAAAATAGCTGAGTTATAGCACTTTGAATTTCTAGCATGGCTGACATTTTGAAACGATCTGATTTTTGTCACGCGACAGCACGCGTATTTATGAACCGATTAGGTGACAAGGCATGTGCAGTGCATAGTACTTAGCAATCTTTCGGCCGAGTTCGTTTGCTAACTTCATCCGTCATCTTGTTTTAAAATGGCGGGCATTTAAACATTAAAAAATCAATTTAAATTTAAAATGAGGTACAAAAAAATTAGAAATTGAAAAAGTTTTTTTTTCTTATATGTTTCAGCTTGTTACAAAGATTCCGGATCATTTTTTGTTTTGCCTTTATCTAAAAAAAAAGGCCGATATATAGCAGTTTGAATTTCGAATGTGTTTGACATTTTGAAAAATCTGATATTTTTTTTGCCTACAACAGCACTCGTATATATCAACCGATTTAGATATGAATGAGAATGCGCACAGGAATTACTAAGGTCTCGACCAAGTTCATTGGTGAGCTTTGTTGCACCCATTATGTTGTGAGCTTTGTTGCACCCATTATGTTGTTTTAAAATGGCGGGCTTTCACCGATAATTCGGGTTAATATAATTATTAATATAATTCGGGATATCACCGAATTTGGCGACAAAATATAAATCACTTTAATAAAACCAGCTTTGATAACGCTGACTACTTTCGCGAAATTCTCATTCATATTCATTATTGACAAAAATTAGTATTTAATCTTCTATAATCGGGTTCCACTAATTTGAGCTCCGCGTGTTTGAATAATATAAGCTGGCTTTTAAAAAATAAGGAATATGAAAGCTACCTCTTCCTCCCGGCACTGGCCGGATGGACTTTTTCTAGTTTTTGACGTCATAAACTTTAATTTTCATGTGAAGTTTTCTTTATCTGTTTTCTACTACGCTTTAAATTATGGGTGTTTTATTTTACGTTACTTATCGGTGTAAATATTTGGGTGATTTTGTTAAAACCATGTGCTTCTCTAATTGTTTTGAGCAGTGTTCTTAGAAAAGTTTTAATATATAAATAATCATTTACCTTTTATTTATTACTTTCTTCTATCTATACAAGAAGAAAGTATTGGTTTCACGAAAATTTTCGAATTCCAGTTTTCGAAGGATTTACACTTTTTATGGGTCAGAGATTCCAAAAAACATGTTTTTACAAAATGTCTGTCTGTGAGTCTGTCTGTCTGTCTGTCTGTCCGTCTGTCTGTTTGTGACACAAATTTTGTGGGCGCTCTATCTCAAGAACTAATGCACGGATTTTAATAAAAATTTATATTCAGGTAGTCCCTGATATAGATTGGTGCTGATTAGTTTTTGGTGTAAATCGCCTTGCAGGTGGCACTGCTATGAAGCATTTTGCAGGATTTCCGCAAAAGCTCTATCTCAAGAACTAATGCACGGATTTTTATAAAACTTCAGATTCTGTTAGTCCTTGACATGGATGGATGCTGTTTACGTTGTTTTGGTGTAAATCGACCAACAGATGGCGCTGCTATGCTGCATTTTGCAGGATTTACACTATTTTCGCAGTAGGTCTATCTCAAGAACTAATGCACACATTTTCATCAAACTTCGGATTTAGTTAGTCATATGAAATGATGCTGACTACGTGTTGGTGTAAATCGCCCAATAGGTGGCGCTGCTGTGCCGCATTTTGAACTATTTCCTCAATAGCTCTATCTCAAGAACTAATGCACGAATTTTCATCAAAATTCAGATTTAAGTATAACTTGATTAATATTGCTGCTGGTTATGTATTGTTGCAAATCGCTCAACAGGTGGCGCTTCTATGCTGCATTTGTCATGATTTGCTCAATACCTCTATCTGAAGAACTAATGCACGGATTTTCCTCAAACTTCATATCCAGTTAGACGTTGACATAGGTTGGTGATAATTAGGTTCTGGTATAAATAACCCAATAGGTGGCGCTGCTATGCTGCATTTTGCTGGATTTACACGATTTCAGTGACAGTCATACCTCGAGAACTAATGCACGGAATTTCATATTTTTAGAATTCTCATGATGAACACAGATTGCCATTTAATTTGGCACTGAGATAGTGAATTTTGAAGTATTGACATGTATGAGATAGAAGAAAGTTTTGTGATGGCCACAACATACTAGCTTTAGTTTTGTTGTTGGTCGTTTTAAATTCTCAACATTTGCTACCGGCGTTTTAAATTCTTTAGCCTAACTACGGTGTTTTGCGGACGGCTGTTATTCCGGGTCACTCTCGGCCGCGATCTGCGATTTCCTTCATTCATAGTGCCATTCCTCCTTCTCATAGGAGGACCGACTTTAAACTTTATATATAAAATAAGTAAATTTATCTGCCCTATGTATTCACACACCTTCTTCCATTCGTTCGCAGACAGAAATGAAAGTTATGATCCAACTTTCCAAAATTCATATAAAGAAAATCAATGATCACGTGACACACACTTCATAAAACCTGTTATACGATAGGTGTTTTCGCTTTGTTTCACACCACGCCAGCGTCTAACACCATATTTCGGTGTTAAGGATGTTACTTTAAAGAAGATGTAAAAAAATTACAACAAAAAAAAATTTACAACAAATTTTTTTTTTACAAAAGTAAACTAGTTCGATGTGCCAATCTCAAAACTTTCTTCTATCTCATATATTTTAATAATTCAAAATGTTGTTACAGGTGTCAATATTTCATTTTTATTAGTTCAATACTATATCAACTTTCACTTTCATCTTAAATTTCAGTTTTAATCAATTAATCTGAGTAAAAACGTGTTAATCTCGATCATGATATTTATTAAAATCACGAATAGTCGCGAATAGTCAGCTTATCAGGATGGGAAGTTCCCGTCGATTCGCGAGCCACAGTTGTACAATAGAACTACGAAAAATTAAGAAGATTACACAAAACTCGCTATTACAGCGTCCCCTTCCGGCGGAATTTTTCCACATTCAGGGAGGACCTTCTTGTCATAGCCCAAAAACATACACAAAAAATAGGCTCAATTTTATGCATAACTTCATACACTTTTCGAAGGTGCAATATTCAAAATGGCACAAAAATCGCTATTACAGCGCGTCCTTCCGGCGGATTTTTTCCAAATTCAGGAAGGACCTTCTTGCCATGACCAAAAACATACACAAACTAGTATGTTGTGGCCATCACAGTTTATTATGTGATTTATGTGTATCTAAGAATTGTGAAACCTTAAAATATAATGAAATTGTTGATATTCTGCTTAAACACTTAAACCCCGCCCCCAATAAATTCATTGAGCGCATTACATTTAGAAAATGTTTTCGAAATGAAACTGAATCAATTTAAGATTTTGCTGCTAGATTAAACTAGTATGTTCTGGCCATCACAAAACTTTCTTCTATCTCATACATGTCAATACTTCAAAATTCACTATCTCAGTGCCAAATTAAATGGCAATCTGTGTTCATCATGAGAATTCTAAAAATATGAAATTCCGTGCATTAGTTCTCGAGGTATGACTGTCGCTGAAATCGTGTAAATCCAGCAAAATGCAGCATAGCAGCGCCACCTATTGGGTTATTTATACCAGAACCTAATTATCACCAACTTATGTCAACGTCTAACTGAATATGAAGTTTGAGGAAAATCCGTGCATTAGTTCTTGAGATAGAGGTATTGAGCAAATCATGACAAATGCAGCATAGAAGCGCCACCTATTGAGCGATTTGCAACAATACATAACCAGCAGCAATATTAATCAAGTTATACTTAAATCTGAATTTTGATGAAAATTCGTGCATTAGTTTTTGAGATAGAGCTATTGAGGAAATAGTTCAAAATGCGGCACAGCAGCGCCACCTATTGGGCGATTTACACCAACACGTAGTCAGCATCATTTCATATGACTAACTAAATCCGAAGTTTGATGAAAATGTGTGCATTAGTTCTTGAGATAGACCTACTGCGAAAATAGTGTAAATCCTGCAAAATGCAGCATAGCAGCGCCACCTGTTGGTCGATTTACACCAAAACAACGTAATTTGGTTCAATTCTGTGCATAACTTCATACACTTTTTGATGGTACAATGGCGACAGGCACACGGGCAGACAGACATTATCTATAAAAATGTTTTGGGGGATCTTTGACACCTAAAACGTCTAAATCCGTCGAAATCCGGAAGTCGAAAAAAAAAATTCGATTACAATACTTTCTTCTATTGAAAATAGAAAAAAGTAAAAAAGAAAATATTAAAAAATAGTTGGATGTGCCAATCCCAAAACTTTCTTCTATCTTATACATCTTAATATTTCAAAAAGTAGTTACACATGTTAATACTTCAATATTATTAGTTCAATACCTTACCAACTTTGATTTTCAACTTAAATTTCTACTTCAGTCAATTAAACGGACTAAAAACGAGTTAATCTATATGATATTTGTTTAAATTAATTGGTTTTCCTTATTCTGTTGTTATCAGCTGTTTGCAAATAGCCGGCTTAGCGGGAAGCGAGTTCCCGCCTTTGCACGAACTGCCGATGAACAATAGAACTATGAAAAATCAAGAAAAGTATACAAAAATCGCTATCACAGAGCCCCTTTACCGCGCAATATTTCCAAATTCGAGGAGGACCTGTTGGCCAAAGTCAAAAACATGCACAAAAAATTTGGTTCAATTGTATGCATAATTTTATACAGTTTTCGATGGTACAATAAAGAAAATGGTACAAACATCGCTATTGCAGCGCCCCCCTTCCGACAGATTTTTTTCAAATTCAGGGAGGACTTGCTTGCCATAGCCAGAAACATACACAAAAAATTTGGTTCAATTCTATGTATAACTTCATACTCTTTTCGATGGTACAATAATGAAAATGGTACAGACATCGCAATTATAGCGCTCCCTTCCGGCGGAATTTTTCCAAATTAAGGGAGGACCTTCGTGCCAAGACCAAAAACATAAACAAAAAATTGGTTCAATTCTATGCATAACTTCATACACTTTTCGATGGTATATTATTCAAAATGGCACAAAAATCGCTATTACAGCAGCCCCAACCGGCGACTTTTTTTTAAATTATGGAAGGACTTGCTTGCTATAGCCAAAAACTTTAAAAAAAAATTGGTTCAATTCTATGCATAACTTCATACCCTTTTTGATGGTACAATGGCGACAGGCACACGGACCGACAGACATTTTCTATAAACATTTTTTTTTTTTTTAATCTCTGGCTCCTAAAACGTGTAAATCCGTCGAAAACTGGAAGTCGACACAAATTTTGATTACAATACTTTCTTCTATTGAAGATAGAAGAAAGTAAAAAGTTTTTAAAATTGCAAAAAAGTTTTAAAATTTAAAAAAGTTTTTAAAATATTATTTTAAACAGTAGTATAATCGTTGTGCAACAATTATACACTTCCTTTAAAATATCATTTTTAAAAACTTTTTTGTAATGTTTTTTAAACTTTTTGCAATTTTTAAAAACTATTTTTTTTTGTAAATTTTTTAACTTTTTTATGTTGTATTTTTTTTACTTAAAAAATATGTTTTTTTTTTTTGTAAATTTTTATTTTTTAAATTTTTATGCAATATAATGTACATAACAAGTTTAAGAAATTACAAAAAATATATAATAAAAATAAATTAAAGGCCGGGTTCCAGCTAGATTTTTGCAAACAGCGGAAAGTTCTCGAAAATGCAGCCTTTTGTTTGGTCAATCTCGTTTCGCTAACAGTGAAAAATCTATCCGGATCCCGGCCAAAGAGTTGCAAAAATTGTGGGGTAAAATTCTACGTGATAATATTTATTTCTTTTTACAGGTTTGTCCTAGCTGTAAAAGGTCGTTTGCAAGAAAATGCAACCCAGAAAAACATATTGTGGAAAAGTCTTATACTTGTGATTGTTGGGAAAAATCATTTTCTACAAAGCGAGAGTTAAAATTGCATATGATGGTATATAGCAGTAGATCGCCCTCTCTGTTAGGACCTTAGTACTGCATAAACTGACATTCAGTATGAAGGAATTAAAACATTAAACAATTGTTCGAAGAAATTGGCAATGAAGAATTAGATCGACAATTACAATAATAGAAGATCATGTTAAAAGAGTGTATGTAATGGAAAGAAGAAAGGCTGTAGAGCAGTGGTTCCCAACCTTTTATTGGCCACGCCCCACCGAAGCATTTCTAAAATGACAATGCCCCCCACCCCCACTTACTCCATAACACAGTACTTAAAAGGGGAATAAATTTCATATGGAGAACGTTAAAAACAGTTTTGTTGTTTCTTGCCAGTATAAAACAAAATAATTTTATTTTCACAACATTTCTTGAAGAGGCTCTGGCATTTGGCCTCAAATTTAATAGTGATTATACATTTTATAATAGATTTTAATTACTCATTATAGTCTAGGCCAGTGGTTCCCAAACTTTTGGGCTCCCGGAGCCCTTTTTGGGAAGACTTTCTAAGGCGGAGCCCCTTAACCCCACGGACTCTATGGTTTACAAATTAATGTTTTTTATGCCTATGGAGCAGAAAAAAATCTGCTGAGTAAGAGCGAGTCTGAACCGGTAGTTTCCAACATGGGGTCAAGGTTTTCAGTTTGGCCCTTTTCTTGATACAGAAATTCTGAATTCATACTAGAAATTTTGAAAATCAAATTTTCTATTATTTAACCCCTTAAAAGTTTTATTTAATATTACTATTATTGGACAGAATAAATTACAAATAAGGACTAAAAATCACTTTTTTGTATTGAATTATCTGCCTTGTAAATCCGCCAAGTACAGCGAAAATTATAGTTAAACATTTGTGGTTTTTGAAAGGTGTTAGTAACGAAGCAAAAAAAAAAAAAACTCTTCTTACCCGAGCGACGTTCGAGCAGTATTGTTAACCCTTTCAGGGTTTCACGGGTACTTGTATTCGTAAAATGTTGAATAATTGAATGACATCAGTATTTACAAGAAAATTTATTTGTAAACCATTAAAATTTTATTTTCGCGTACTTAAGAAGGGTCAAATTTTCATTAATAAATTCGGGTGCCAATGTGGCAATTAGAGATTAAAATTATGTGATGCCATAGCGGCATCACGGCCCTTTAAGGGGTTAATGACATCCATTTTTAAAATAAAAAATATTATTTCGGGATTTTCAATATGAACTCGGAATTAAAGATAAAAATAGTAACCACATACACACAGAAAAAAAGGTAAATTATACAGCTTTCGTTTACAAAGAAAGACTTCTGTATAATCCCAGTAGCAGGGATCGTACTTGTCCTGAAATTTCACGACCAGGAAATTCTTCGGTACCAGTATTTTCTTATGGAAAAATCTCTTCTTAACCCCTTAACCTACAATGACGGGCATAGTCCGCGTACGATGATCGAGCCAAATGTAAATTCTTCTTACCACTAAAATTTCACAGTAAATATAGCTTAATTTAATTGTCGAAATCTCTATTGTATTTTAGTGGTAGCTATGGATTTGCCAAACCGTGGAGCTGTTAGACGTAAATCGTAGGTTAATGGGTTAAATAAGGTGAGATTTCGTGCGCTTAACCTAGATTTATTTTTCCATAAACAAATAGTGATATTTTTCCTAAAAAAATACCTTAAGCGTACGATTCCTGCAGTAGGATAATAGCGAAAGGAAAGAAATGCGGAGGCCCAGTCACCCAAAAGTAATAATATAATATGAATCGCCTCTGAGCTTCTTCTTTAGAACCATTTTTTAAAAATACATTTAGAAGGAGATCATCGTTTTAGTGTTTAAGAGGGCGGAGCAAAATCTATAACCTGTAATGTTAGGTGTAGCATCGTTCACTTTTTTTTGGATGTTTTATTTGAAGTATTTAGCTATTAATTATAGTTTTGAAAGAATCTTTCACCATTGTTTCTGCCTCAAAATAGACGTACGGTTAAAAACTAAACATGTTAAAAGAACAGCAACTAGTAGAAAAACTTTACTAACAAAACGGGATATATGGGTGGGATTAAATTTATATCTGGACGGGTACACACTGACGAAAAGTCTAAGCAAGGGGTGGAGCTGAGCAAAAGTTTAGATTGTTAGTGTGATGACAAATGTAAAGAACCAATATGTATTTTAAAACTTGCTACAGCCTTATTTCTGATAAGGGAATGTGGCATCATAACATAAGAATCTTAGCCTATGCCGAGACCAATTAAAGCAAAATTTAAAAGAGGGGTTGTTAAATGATACAAGATGTTAAAAACAATGCGTTTTCAGTATCATACATGGCTTTAAAAATTAAGTACAATTATGTAAAACGGCATAGAAAATTTAAATAAGAATTAATAAAAATAAAATAAACAGATTAAAGGAATTAAAGTTGCAAAAAAGCAAAAGAAAGCTACTTACACAACGTATACAAATATTAAATTAATCTAATGAGAGTTTATTAAATGATACAAGATGTTACAAAAAAGAGGTTTTAATCAACAAACATTGCAGTACTATGAAAAACAGTATATACAAATAACATAAACAGATTAAAGAAATTAAAGTTAGATAAAAAAAAAAAAGAAATATATATACACAAATGAAATTCACACAGAATATTATATAATTAGGCGGAGCTCCAACGAACTAAACTGTTCTCCCTTTTGTTCGGCAAACAAAGATAACAGCACTGGAGCGTCTTTGCTCTTTCATTTCACATTGTGCATTCGATTCAGAATACTATTTCCTGTAGCGTATTTTGAATCGAATTTTTAAAACACATTAAATACAGACACATAAAATAAAGTAATTGAAACCAAAAATATTATATAGAAAATAGATACATGTATAATGCAAAAGATTTCCTTACTTTTGAAAATATACTATTTTTCAACCCAGTGATGTATTTCTTTTTTACACACACACATAAATTGCTACATACTTTCGGAAAAATTTCCCTTGCAATATGCTAATTTCTTTCATGTTTCGTTTATTTACCTGGAATGCCGCGGAGCCCCTGAAAAGTATAGGCGGAGCCCCAAGGCTCCGCGGAGCACACTTTGGGAACCTCTGGTCTAGGCAATAGAGACCGTATAGGACTCTACCTAGCAAAATTCATGGTAGTTCTGGAAAAAGGCTTACTATATGTTTTTTGGGTCGCTGAATCCGAATTTTCAACTTCCCACCAATATTTCCCCGACAACCACCTCCAAATTTTGGTAAAATGCCCCCCCCCCCCCCAAAAAAAAGACTTTTATTAAAAAAAAAATTTTTTTTATTGTTTTAGGGAAAAAAATATCTAGAAATTCAGAAAGTAGATAAAATTCGCAACAAATAAGATATATGACATTATGACGTAGGATGAATGGGGGGGGGGGGGGGATCTTCCTCGGAACATGCGCCGCGGTGCTGCGGGGACAAAGTTGCGCAATTTCACTTAACCACTCACATCGTTTACATTCATCCTCCCGTCTCCCCTCCGAACTTTCCCTATAAGGTTTACTTTAAATTTTTTCGGTTTCTGAATCCGAATTTTTAACTCCCCCCCCCGCAACCCCCTCAAAATAGTTGTTTTTAAATTAAACTTTTTATTGTTTTAGGGGAAAAGTATGTAGAAATTCACAAAGTAGCCAAAATTTGCAACAAATAGGATATATGACATTATGACGTAGGATGAACGAGGAGGGGGAGGGCTGCCACTGACCATGCACTGCGGCGCTACGTGCACTAAGTTATGCAAGTCCAGGCCATAGGGGATTTTACCTGGCAAAATTAATACTAGTTCTGGATTTCGACTCACTTTATGTTTTTTGCGTCGCTGAATCCGAATTCGTAACTTCCCACCAAAATTTCACCCGGCAACTTCCGAAAAAATTGATTTTTTGAAAAAATTTGGTTTTTGAGAACAGCGCGCAGGGAATGTTCCGAGGCAGCCCCCACTCTCCCCATTTATCCTATGTGATAATGTCATGTATCCTATTTGTTGCAAATTTTGTCTACTTTCTGAATTTCTAGATACTTTTCCCCTAAAACAATAAAAAAATTGATTTTTTTAATAAAAACCTTTTCGGGGGGCATTTTACCACAATTTGGGGGTGGTTGCCGGGGGTAATTTTGGTGGAAAGTTACAAATTTGGATTCAGCGATCCAAAAACTGTAAAATAAGTCGATATCCAGAACTACCATTAATTTTGCAGGTAAAATACCCTATTCCCTGGACTATTAGGAAATAGAGAAATCCTTTTTGACAATATGATTTCATTATAAATAAGACAAATATGATTTTACATAAGAACAAAAAGCATTTCTTTCTCATCATAACTCACGTGTATAGCCCGCTTTTAAAATTTAACGTATATGTGAAATTTATTATTTATTGCCGTTGATTTTTAAAATGGATCATGTCCACTTTATGTTATGGATAGATAATCACATTGAAAATCAACACATTTGAAATATCTTTGAACAAATTAAAGGACAAGGACGAAATTTATTCTGACATTAAAACATATGTATTGTGAATTAATTAAAAATATAATATTTTTGTTAATTTGTAATAAGATTTAACTAATTAACAATGGTTGTTGGACTTGCCCCACTTTCAGAATCAACAGCTCATTTACACATTTCCTTCTCTGATGTACATTTGGAATTTATGTATTTTATAAAGTTTGTGGTACCTCGTTCAGCTATTTCATATATTTTTTAGATTAAATGTGTTCAAGATTCAAGACAGTGAGATACACTCTTCAGTAGTTTCATGTATAAAAGATTCTTCTTGTGATATACATAACAGAAGGAATAAAAACACAAGTCATTTAATAAACAGTTGAAAACTAACGGCTTGAAAATTAACGGCTTGAAAATTATAAAATACAATAAACAGACACATTATAGAGCTTTTTAAGCAAAGAATATATACGATACCTGAAAATACTTGAAGTATTTTTCATATACAGTAGAGCGCCGATTACCCGAACAAGTCGGGACCAACTCTAGTTCGGATAAGCAAAAGTTCAGATAAACGGACATACAATTTAAGGGATGTTCCTGATTATACTAAAACCTTCACACTTTATCCGGACTTAGGACTGGCAACATCCGTTAGTGCTGACGTGTTTAAAAAACCTTTTTAATTTTATTTATTTTTTTTGTCTTTATTTTTTTATCATTTAAAATTTTCTTTTTATCATCATCTGAACTCCAGAGATTATGCTTCAAAGAAGGCATTCTTTTTAATGCTGCCCTATGTCGAATTATTCTTAAATACGTTACTTGAATAGGATCAGCGCAGCGTTCTTCTGCTGTTCGAGCCATTTCATAGCTGTTTCAAAACATTCGAAGGCTTTTTTTGTGGGACGGACCTGAGCCATTTGTTTTCATTTTCTTCAATTTCTTTTTCATTGTTATTGCTGCCAACAATACTCTAATCGGCGATTAGAATTCGCATGCTAAATCTGAAGGGGGGGGGGGGGATAAGAGAAACAGGATGTTTGAGTAAGTAGAAGTTCGGTTAAAAAAAAAAAAAAGAAAGAGAGAAATTGACTGTTCGGATAATTGGAGATTCGGTTTAAAAAAAAAAAAAAATGAGAGAAATTGACTGTTCGGTTAATTTTTTTTTTTTTTAAATGAGAAATAGGTTGTTCGGATAACTGGAAGTTCGGCTAATTGGAGTTCCGATAATCGGCGCTCTACTGTAATTATACTTGTGTAGATACTATTTTCACCTTTTAATTGCTAATTTTTTGAAAAATAAACCTTTTTTTTTCAATTTTTGTACTTATTACTTTTATGTCTTTAACATCATCTTTCCAAAATAAGGCAAAAATAAATTACAGAGACTGGGCTTAGTACAAAATTAAAATTGCCCCCCTAAACAAAGAAATTGTCCCCCTGTGGGTCGTACGCCCCACGTTGGGAATCGCTGCTGTAGAGGAAGCAGTCTCGGTGCCTGGAAAATTGTACATAGTGTGTTTTATAAAATCACCCTACCAATGGTTAATACACTAAGAACTAAGATAGTACTTCTTCATGGAAGTTCTTGTTAAAGAAGATTGTTTTTTCATTTCAGTCAATCTTCTCACAGTTAATCGGTTAATATATTAATTTTTCACTAACTTGTAATTTTTTTGCTAACATCATAGAAACTCGACGGAGTTTCTCGCCAAGTAAAAGAAACAACAGTGCAATGAAACGCAAATGAAAGGAATTTCCGCCAATTAATGCCAAACGATATTTCAAAAATTTTTTAGTACTCTGTCAAGTTTATATTTTCCGGACTGACCAAAGCGGGATTTTGACCCCTCTATATCTCCGGTTCTATCTATGATAGAAACAAAATACTTGTTTCTATGGAATGGGGCATGCCACGTGACTCAGAAAACGAAAATAAAGTTGAATACGGCCAATAGGTTTTTAGTAAATGCTATTTTAAAAGTGCTATTTTTTGCACTTTTGAAATTCTTGTTCTGACCAAACCTGTTGACAGGGCTACAGCAATGTGTAATTATCGGATTTTTACGCGGTTTAAGGCATTAGAATTGTTTTTATGAGTAGTTCAAACCTTTGAAATTTTCATGTAAAAATATTAATTAGTTTTTGATGTATACCAGTTTAAAGTCTCTTTATTTTTGCAGCGTGGCGTGCGTAATATGTGAGGCATTCTCACAAACTTTTGACTTTTAAGTCCCGAATAATAATTTTTATTTTAGTAAAAGAATTATCGTAATACCCGTTAGCTTCTTATTATTGCAGCGTGGCATACGTAATATGTGAGGCATTCTCACAATCTTTTGACTTTTATGTCCCTTAATAATAATTTTTACTTTCTTCTATCTTTACAAGAAGAAAGTATTGGATTCGTGAAAAATCGATCCGAGCAAGACAAAATAATTTCTGTCGACACGCAACCGGAGCAGAACCTGATAACGAAAAACCGAAATCTGACACAAACCAAATATGATAACCGACAAAAATATTCTAAAGCACCATAAGCCGATCCGGGTAAGACAAAATAATTTCCGCGAACACGCAACCGGAACCGAATCTAAGAATTTTATTAAAAAAAACCCGAAATCTTGCACGAACCAAATCTGAGACCCGACAAAAATATTCCAAAGAACCATAACCCGATCCGAGCAAGACAAAACAATTTCCGTGGATACGCAACTCGACCCGAACCTAAAAATTTTTTTGAAAAAAAAACGAAATATGAGCCGAACAAAATATGATAACCGACGGAAATAATCTAAAGAATCTGAACCCGATAATAATATTCCAAAGAACCATAAAACGATCCGAGCAACACAAAATAATCTCCTTGGACACGCAATCCGAACTGAACCTAAAAATTCCATTAAAAAAACCTGAAATCTGGTCAAACCAAATCTGAATCCGACAAAAATATCCCCAGAAAACATAACCTGATACGAACAAGAAAAAACAGTTTCCGTGGATGCAACACGACCTCAACCTAAAAATTCCATTAGGAAAAACCCGAAATCTGACACGAATTAAATCCGAACCCGACAAAAATATTCCCAAGAACCATAACCCGATCCGAACAAAAAAAATAATTTCCGTGAACACGCAACCAGACCCGAACCTAAATTATTTTTGAAAAAAGAAGAAATATGACCCGAACCAAATTTGATAACCGACAAAAATACTCTAAAGAACGATAACCCGATCCGAGCAAGGCAAAATAATTTCCTTGGACACGCAACACGAACCGAACCTAAAACTTCCATTAAAAAAAACCTGAAATCTGACCCGAACCATATATGAATCCGAAAAATTATCCCTAAAAACTATAACCCGATACGAGCAATATAAAATAATTTCCGTGGATGCAATACGACCCTAACCTAAAAATTCCAGCAGAAAAAACCCGAAATCTGACACGAACAAAATCTGAACCCGACAAAAATATTCCCAAGAACCATAACCCGATCCGATCAAGACAAAATAATTTCCGTGGACGCAACACGACCCGAGCATAAAAATTCCATTTAAAAAACCCCGAAATCTGACACGAACCAAATCTGAACCCAACAAATAAACTATTCCAAAGACCCATAATCCGATCTGAGCAAGGCAAAATAACTTCTGTGGACACGCAACCCGATCCGAACCTAAAAATTTAGTTTAAAATAAACACGAAATATAACCCGAACAAAATATTATAATCGACAAAAATATTCTAAAGAGCCATAACCCGATTCGAACAAGAGAAAATAATTTCCGTGGACACTCAACCTGACTCGAACCTAAAAGTTCCACTAAAAAAACCCCGAAATCTGAACCGAACCGAACCAAATCTGAATACGACAAAAATATTCCAATGAATCATAACCGGATCCGAGCAAGACAAAATTATTTCCGTTGTCATGCAACCCGATCCGAACCTGAAAGTTCTACTTGAAGTTAACCCGAAACCCGAACAGTACCCGAAATAAAAATACATCAGGCCGTACCCCGATTCGAACAAGGCATATTAATTTCTGTGTACGCTCAATACGACAAAATCTGAAAATTCTATTTGAAGTCAACCTGAAACCCGACCCCGAACCCGATCTAGAAAGGACAAAAATATTTCAAAGAGCCGAAACCTGATCCGAGCAAGACAAAATTATTTCTCTCAACACGAAACCGGGTTCATTTGGAGTCAACCCGAAAACCGACCATAACCCGGTTTCGGATCGAGCTCAGTTATAACTTTATGGTTCGGATCGGGTTATAGTTCTTTGGAATATTTATCTCGGGTTAAGATTTGGTTCGGGTCTGGTTTCAAGTTAACTTCAAATGGAATTTTTAGGTTCTGGTCGTGTTGCGTGATTACGGAAACTAATTTGCCTTGCTCGGATCCGGTTATGGATCTTTGGAATATTTTTGTCGGGTTTAAATTTCGGGTTTCTTTCAAATGAAATTTTCAGATTCGAATCGGTTTGCGAATCAACGGAAATTATTTTGTCTTGCTCGTATCGGATTATTGACCATTGGAATATTTTTGTCGGGTTGAAATTTCGCTTTCTTTCAAATGAAATGTTTTGGTTCGGGTCGGGTTGCGTGTCCATGGAAATTATTTTGTTTTGCTCGGTTCGGGATATGGTTCAATGGAATGTTTTTGTCGAGTTCAGATTTGGTTCGGGTCAGATTTCGGGTTGTTTTTTTTTTTTCAAATGGAATTTTTAGGTTCGGATCAGGTAACATGTTCACGGAAATTATTTTGTCTGTTGGGATCCGGTTATGGTTCTTTGGAGTTTTTTGTCGGGTTCAGGTTTGGTTCGGATCAGATTTCGGTTTATTTTTCAAAGGGAATTTATAGGTTAGGATCGGGTAACATGTCCACGGAAATTATTTTGTGTTGCTCGGATCCGATTATGGTTCTTTAGAATATTTTTGTTGGGTTCAGATATGGTTCGGGTCAGATTTCTGGTTTTCTTCAAAGGGAATTTTTAGGTTCGTGTTGGGTTGCGTGTGCACGTAAATTATTTTGATTTGATCGGATCGGGTTACGGTTATTTTCAATATTTTTGTCTGCTATCAGATTTGGTTCGGATCAGATTTCGGGTTTTTTTAAATGGAACTTTGAGGTTCGGGTCGGGTTGCGTATAGACTGAAATTATTTTGGCTTGCTCGGATCGGCGTACAGTCTGTTGTAATTTATTTTTTGGAGTTTGGTTCGGGTTATGGGTTTATAAGTCTAAAAAAATCCCCCTGATTGGGAAATAAGTGGTTACTTGTCAATTAGCCTAACCGCTGTCTAGGCTCTATGCAATGGACCTGAAAAATATTAGGCTAATTGGAAAATGAGAGATGATTCTCCATTCTACGACATCTGTATCTCACATTGCAGTAAACATTTAAAGCTGGTTAGAACTCGCGCGATTACGGGTTGAACATAAGAAAGGCAAAAATTCGTTAAAAACGTAAAATAATAAAAAAAAAATTATTGAAAATTTTCGTATTTTTGGCCCCAATCGTTCATGAACTTCCTACAAGCAACCCGTGTGCCAAATTTCGCAGCCCTGTGCCCTGTGGTTGCCGTGTTTGTGAGGTTACATAGATAGATACGCGCACGGATTTTAATAGGATAGATGTTATTGCATTCGACCCAGTTAAGCTCTCTATTGTAAAGCGGCATTGAAGCATTTACGGTTCGTTTACAAGGTCACATTACAACCGATAGATATTTACTGAGTGGCATGTATTTTAATGAATTTGTACCTTTTCAATCTCTAGACAGTTTTAGGTTGCTTGAAAGTTGAATATGAATTGAATTTGTTCATCCACTAAAGGCTCGACGATCCAGGTTTCTACTTAATGAAAGATGTTTCTATTATTCACTTTATTAAAATGCTTCTAGATTTCAGCCCACACCCTTTTAAAATTCCAATACTATGGGTATTTTTGCACACAAAATTTAGATAACAATTAAATGAACTTTTATTTTGCACGAAATCGGAATGATGTTTGACGAAGGTACTGCGCACAATAATCATCACCGAATGTCCTGCTGATATTTGAAGAGAAACTGGATTATAGAAACATGCCAGTGGACCTCGATTATGGAAAGATTCTAGGTAAACACTGACTACGGAGAAACCACAGAACAGGCTCAGAAAGATAATGTAAGTACTTTAGTGAATCACAGAGTACTTATAGTCATGAAAACAATTCGACAAAACTTAAGGATCACTGTTTATCATACTGAAATAAGCGGGAAAGTGTTCAATTCTGTATTGCTTTTATACTAAAATCCACATACACTCAAATATTTTTTTCAACATTCCAAACTTTGCAATTTATTCAGTTTAAACCATTTTACAAAGGTAATACAGTGAGTCTGGTTTCTAGGTTTTTTCGTAATTATATAAATACGTAGCACCGATAGTCGACGTTCGGCTCGTCTGTCCGTCCGTCTGTCTGCATATAACAGAGCAAAAACAACCCAACCGAATGGTCTGAAATTTTAAATATGTAATTGTTGCAAAATTTTATCGAGTCATTTCAAATTTTATGAAAATCGGATGCATAGTTTAATTACAGGGACAGTCAAAAGTTTTCCGTTACAATACGGCCAATGGGAAAAAAATATTGCAAGTGCATTTTAATAATGTTACAGCCTTCCGAATGGTCTGAAATTTTAAATATATAATTGTTGCAAAATTTTGTCGACTCATTTCCAATTTTATAAAAATCGGATGTATAGTTTAATTGCAGGGACAGTCAAAAGTTTTCCGCTACATTACGGCCAATGGGAAAAGACGATATCAAGTGCATTTTAATGATGTTACAGCCCTTTGAACAGCATGAAATCAATATGCGCTTATGAAGTGCACTGAAATATACATTCAGTACAATATGCGGTGCAAAAAATATTTATAAAACTAGTTATAGTACGAACGCACCTCATTTGCCACGTTTGACGAGCAATTTCCAACTTGTTTATTACATAATTTTTTTTCATTTTTTTACAAATCTTTTATATCAAATAAATTTTTGGCAGTTTTATTGGAATTTTTCCTTTCCTTTTCATTTAAAAAGATTAATAAGGGGATTTATTAAACTAATCGATTCTGTTATTTTGACTTGGTAATTAAAGAATGTTATCAATATGCCATAAATAGCTTTTAGTTAATTTTTAATCAGATAATACGGCTACTTAAAAATTTACAACATGACTGAAATTAGGGAAAATCATTTCATAACGATGAAATATCGAATTCTGAACTTTTATTGAAATGAATTATAATTTATCGTATGACTCATTCGAAATATGTGAGAAAATACCTGGAAAGCATATGACTTACAGTGGTGGTCAAAATTATAAGGACAAGACAAAAATCGCCAAATCTTGGCTACATTTGGCCGGAAACTTATGCAAATTTAATGGCGGGAAACCAATGAAAAATGAAGAATATTTTTATAAGTTTTTGTGGAAATATGTGGAAAATTCATATTCATAAAATGTATTATGGATTTATACAACCATGTGATATGGACAAAATTATAAGAACAATTGTATTTGTGCGTTCTAAAAAGCAAAATTTGCATGTTTTTTGCTCTGCACACGGAACTCCCGGACGATATAAATGAGTAGTAAGCGTTTGGGTTCGTCATATTCTGTTTTTCAGTCATGCCGCTAGGTACAAATATTTCGGAGTTTGAGAAAGGGAAAGTGGATGCATTTAAAAGTTCAGGACTTTCTGTACGACAAATTGCGACAAAGTTCAATAGATCAAGAACGGTTATTTACGATTATCTTAAAAATCCCGGTAAATATGGACGGAAAAGACATACAAGTAGGCCATTTTCTGCTTCTATACTGGAGAAAAGAATGATAATAAAGCGAGATTGCTCCAAAAAACAAATGTGAACAGAAATAAAACGTGAATTAAACTTAGAATGTAGTGCTCGAACTGTTCGACGTGTTTTACAAAAAGAAAAAAAAGGTTCACTATGGTAAACATATGTCAGGACCGCCTCTTACAAAAGTTCATAAGAGACTGAGGATGGAGTTTGCCAAAAAAATGCATTACTATGTGAAGAAAAGTGAGATGATGTTGTCTTTTCCGATGAGAAAAAGTTTAATTTGGATGGACCAGATGGTTTTCGCTACTTCTGGTATGATCTCCAAAGATAAAAAGAAATTTTCTCAAAGCGTGCATTTGAAGGTGGCTCAGTAATGGTCTGGTGAGGTTTCGCAACTCGTGTAACTACTCCAATAGATCTTGTGCAGGGTAGAATGAATTCCGAGAGTTATTTTGATGTATTGGGCGATAATATTTTACCAGAAGCACAGTTAATAACGAGTGGAGACTATTTTTTCCAGCAGGACAATGCCTCAGTACATGTTTCTCAAATTTCAAAATCTTGGTTTGCTGCTAATTTCGTGAAACTACTTCATTGTCGGGCCAGAAGACCTGATCTGAATCTAATGGAAAATCTGTGGGGTATTCTGGCACACGAAGTATACAAAAATTGTATACAATATGAAAACAAGGAAGAGCTTATGTCCTCCATTGAAAAAGCCTGTTCAAAAATTTTCAAGAACGTTCTTAAGGAATTGTCAAACTCCATGACGTCAAGACTGATAAATGTGATTGAGCAGAAGGGGAAGATTATTAATTATTAGTGTGTTTCAGGCAAAAACATTCATTGTCCTTATAATTTTGTCCAATTTTTACAATGATATATTTTGTTAATTATGGCAAAACATTCATATTTTGCATTTTCCAATGTTTTGCATTCTACAATGATTTCTAGAATAAAAAAGTATTTTATGTATAAATTTCACTTTATATAGTTCAGAAATAATTTTTTTCTGTGCAATTTTCAATTGTTCTTATAATTCTGACCACCACTGTAGTATGTCCTGCTAGGCACGTAAAAAACAATCATGAATTTAGAAAGTACAGGCATTGAAAATTCAGAAAATCCAACAAGTATTAGAGCTTATGAAAATATTTTCTAAAAAAAGAGGCTTAATCAGATAATCTGAGTTTCTGCCGCGCTTATCAAAGGGACATTGGATTTCAAAATTATAAAAAAATATAATTTAAGTATTGCGCGGCAGCGCAATACTTATTAGGTAGATTTCGTATGAAATACTACCTATTGGCGTCGTTCCTATGTTGGAATTTCTGAAAACTTTTTGCAGATCTACACCGATCATGACCCCTAGAGCCCAAAACCACCCTCAGTAAAAACTTTATCTATCTATCTATCTATATATATATATATATATATATATAACTTCCACAATTCTGCACCAATCTCTTCCAAACTGATACATAAAATCAAGGGGCATAAAATCTCGGTCAAGTTCGTTAATGGGCAAAATCGGACCAAGGGGATGGAAATAGGGAGGGGTTTTGTGAAAACTGAAAACCCCCATAACTTCTTAATTTTTGTACATATCGAATCAGTTTAAAGTTTTTATTACTTCTAAAAATAGGGCAAAAAATTTATGTATCACAGATTTTCGATAAAGTTAAAAATGGGCTCAAGGAGCGCAAAAAACAGGGTTTTTTAGGGAAAAAATTTCATAACTTCGTCAATTCTCAAGATATCAAATCCAATTAATTTTATCATGAATCTCCTTAACATTATCTAAAACTAAAAACTAAACTCTGTGGCAATACAATCCAAGAAGGATCTGGGCCGACAGTGCCCATCTCTGTTTTCTTGACCCTGGGCCCCGAGGTGCTATGCAGCATGCGTCCCGGCCAGGTGGTCAACCTAACGCGAGACCCTCGGTGTTTAGTTCCCAAGCAAGCTTGGTACTCATTATCTACAACTTTTATATTCACAACATTATCTAGAACTTTTATATTCACAAGTTTTTGATAGGACCAATTCGTACAAAAAAAAATATATAAATAAATAAATAAATAAATAAATAAATAAAACGAAAACAAAAAGGGCGTTTGAAGAAGAAAAAAATCCATAACTCCGTCAATTCAAAAGATATAAAATCCCCATGAATTTATCATATATCTTCTTAATATTGCCTACAACATCTATATAGACAAGTTTTGGATAGGACCAATTCTTACAGCAAAAACAAATTAAAAATACATAGCGGTTGAAGAAAAAAATCATCTTAGTAAGGGTGTATTCAAATCCAAACTGCTTATTTTCTGACTCATTTTACAATTCATTTTTACTCTCAAAGGCTTCCAATTGGTACCTTTTCTTACTCAGAAACTATATAATGTACCGTAATGGTCAATTTTTTGATAATGGCAGAATATATTTTAAAACATGCTGGCAAAGTGGGCCTTTTGAACCGAATTTCCCGAAAGCAGATTGTGTTGGAAAAATCATCGTATTAAGGGAGTATTCAAATCTAAACTGCTTATTTTCTGACTCATTTTTAAATTCATTTTTGCTCTCAAAAGCATTTAATTGGTAGATTCGCTTATTCAGAAACTATATAATGTACCGCAATGATCGATTTTTTGATAGAGGCAGAATATATTGGATCGCGAATATGCTGAACTGCAAATAAGCCAAAACATCATTTCAAAATGAGGAAGCCTCTAAGGAAGGGGTGAAAATGTTCATTAGGAATTGAACTAGGCAGTATAGACGCTGCATTGTACATAATATGCCAGGTGCTATCTAATATTGATATATAGCATACTTCAAAAACTGTTAGAGTATATTTTTTTTATGAAAAGTAACAAAATATGGTTTATAAAAATTATTTTTAATGTAAATGTATACAAACAATAAAAGAATTTGGTACTTTTCGGTTAGCCGGGCGCCAGTGTTATATATAAATACATATATATGTATATAAACATATATGATTACATATATTGATTATATATTTAAGTATTGCGGGGCAGCGCAATATTTATTTATTTCCAGTGTCACTTCTCAATGTTAATTTAACATGGAAAAGCCTATGGAGATCATAACTTTTTCATTTTTTCTTCCCACCTTTTTGCCCCTGATGCCACTCATTTTTTATTCTTTACTAATTCTAATGATATTATAAATTTAAAGTGTAAAAACCTTTGCCTGACGTCAGAGTCAAAACGAATGGTAAAATGCCTTTGCATATGGGTAAAGTATAACCCAGAGAGAAACATGGTCCAATTTTTTTTTTTTTTTTTTTTTTTTTTTTTTTTTTTTTTTACATTATTCAAATATTTTTCTTAATAATTCCAATTTTCGCTTTTTCATTGAAAATCAACGGACATTTTTCATAGAAAATGTAACATTTTTACTTCATTGTTGCAAAAATTTCAAAAGCCGTAATAATAATTTATTTCTTTTTAGTTGAAAGATTTTCACGTGAAATATTAAATTGAGCTAGTTTTTTGTCAAAAATTAAAAAGGTGAATATGGCGTCATAGTGGAAATAAAAAAGATATTTTCAGAATAAGTTTTCGCTTTGGTCAAATTTATATTTTAGTAAAAAGTTTCTAATGGATAGCTATTTTTACGCAAGTAGCGAACTTAGTGGGGAATTACATAACTTAAATTTTAAAATGTATATTTTTCTGAGATGAGAACTATTTATACCCCAAGTTAAACTTAGGTAATAATTTTCTAATGTGCTTACATCACCCCTTTGGAGAGAATAAGGAAGGTTTAAAAATTTAAGTAAAACTTTTATTTTTTATTTTTTACTGTATCACAGCTATAATATTGTTAAATATTAGCAGTAAGGATTCACCACAATTTACATTTACATTCATAGCATTCCTGAGTGGGAAATAGGGTATCTAAATTTAAGTGAAGTTATGTTTTGATTATAGATTTTTTACGTTCAGATTAGAAGTTTTTGTCCAAACTACCGCAATCTGCATTACTACAGTGGTGAAACATTTTGAATTACACATTGGTAAACTGCATCCCACATTGTGATGCAATACCGCATACATCAAAGCCTGATGATGATATCCTCTATTAATTTTGAAATGAGTTCGTCTGAATGCAGTAGTTATTAAAAAACTTGACATATTAAACAAAAACATAATTTGAAAAACAAATTAAAAAAACAAAATTTATTTCCTACATTGTTTAAGCCCGAGAAGGAACGGATATTAAGTTATTTCATTCAATTAGTTCTACATTTAATGTTAAGTTTTTGTAACAAATTAGTTAAGCCAATTGAAGATTAAAAAATAAAAATAAAATTCATACAATATGATACTTAAAACACCCTAAAAAATTAGATTCCGTTCAAATGAAATCGAAATAAATCTTAGACTTTTTTTTTAAGTTTTGTATTTTGCATGCATCTTATCATTTTATGCGCAATTGTCATAAACATAATACAAAATCTGCAATACAAATATTTTCAATTTTTGAATTATTGTATGAATTTTATTTTTATTTTTTAATCTTCAATTGGCTTAACTAATTTGTTACAAAAACGTAACATTAAATGTAGAACTAATTGAATGAAATAACTTAATATCCGTCCCTTCTCGGACTTAAACAATGTAGGAAATAAATTTTGTTTTTTTAATTTGTTTTTCAAATTATGTTTTTGTTTAATTTTATTTAAAAAATACTACAAGCACGCCCGGTGATAAAATAAATGCTCATTATTCAGTCTGTTTTTAAGTCTTTATACATTTTGTGTAAAATGATGCGAATTTTGAAAATGTAATGTCAGTTTTTCAAAAGTTATTAAAATAAAATCCTTACTGAGTTAATTTATGAATTACCCTATAGCTTATAGAACAACAGCTAAAAATATTGCTGGTTAGTTCGACACGTTTTATCATTTCCAAAAAAACAAAAAATGATTTCTTCTGAGATTTGTAAGGATCGATAAAATGTATTTGAATTGTTTTTAAAAAGTCCAACATTATGTCTTACTAGATACACTTTTGAAAAGTTTATAGCCTCACTATTAAATTATTTTTTTACTTCTATCATCTTTCGTTTATCTTTTCTTTTCTGAATTAAAATGGAATATGTATAATGCAAATGAAATACCTTACAAAAAGAAGTGATATCTAATCAAAAACAACTCGTTGTAAATGATACCGCCAAGCCACAAACTTAAAACGTCAGTCATAAAAAGAAGTGATATCACATAAAAAAGAAGCGATATAGAAGTGCATATTCCGAGTGCCATGTAAAAATCTATCACTTCTCATAATGTTTCCAAAGGACTCGGAGTGAAGTACAGTATGTGAAAACTGCTTGGCGACCTGCAGGCGTATATGCGGTACCTATACCAATTTCGAAAAATTGTGAAAGTCGAAAAAATTAATTTTAATTTCTCATTATATCACTCTTATAAATATTTGTAGGAGGAAGATCTGTAATAAATCAGAAAGATTTGTAAGACAAGTAGGAAATGGTATGTAATTATGGTTCATCTATTATTACAATTATACTTTTCATTATTTTAAACATAATTTTTAATTACATAAATACGTTTAATAATACACCGTATTAAAATTAAAGGGAAAACTGGTAAAATGGATCCTGTTTATGACAGATTTATTTCTTAAATGTAAATGTCGTGTTTCCAACATAAGGAATATTATATAATACTAGTAGCCTTACTAGAACAGATTTTTCCCCTGTCATGTGCAATTCCGTTTACGCAGGCTTTACTGCAATATATCTTAGTTTAATTAACGTCTATTACTACACTGTAACAGGGGCGGACTGGCCCACCCCGCTAACCCGCGATCGCGGGGTGGGCCAAACTTGTGTAGTGGGCCAAAAAAAAATAATTTGAGGTTTTGTTTTAATAAAACAAAATATATATATATATATTATTATTATTATTAAATTGAACTTTCTTTTCCTTTTTTTTCTTGATCGGGTAAGTCCTAATTTATCCTTTCCTTTTTCCATCAGCAATATTTGGAAGATCTGTGCAATTTACTCATTTTGTATAGAGGGCGAGAGATACCGGGTAAAGTAAAAAGCTCGTATGGTCAGTGAAGGATGAGAAGTTTTTGGTGGGATGGGTCTAACTGCGGACATTTGCGTAGTAACAAAAGACAGTCAAGGATTAGCTTGCATATCTAGGGATAATCTACAGATCAAGGATCTTGGGAGGCAAGAATTAGCTTATAGAGAAAAACGAGAGAGACAGGGACAGACTTGAATAGTAGAGGCATTAAACACGGCAATTTTTTACATTTGATAATGCTGCTATGTAAATATGATCAAATTTTGCACGGTCATGTAGCACAGGCTATCAAGAAAGAAGATCTTCAGAAAGTATGAAGAAAGCCCGAATAGAGAAGAAAAGAAAACAAAATGAAAATCCTAAACGACATGGAAGAGGTTTCGTTGATTAAGTTCCAGTCCAAGTCATTTATAAATGAGTTAATTGCTCATCTTTCCATTCAGATCCAAATAAACATTGCCGATTAAGTAAAACAGTCAGGTTCATTCAGGATTGATGTATCTTTCACACAAGATGTATCGCTAATGGAGCATTTGGCACTTTGTATTCGCAGCATGGTAAATTGAACGTTAGATTTAAAAATTGGTTGAAATACTAAAACAACAGGGGAAACCCTCCATCTCCAAATAAAAAAAGAACTTAAAATATTTAAACTACTTTCTTCACAAATAGTTAGCACTTCTTTTGATGGTGCAGCAAATAATGAGTGGGAGATATAAAAGTCTGCCAGCCCAATTGAAAAAGGACAATCCAAATATACAGCATGGGAATTGTTATACACATGTGCTAAATTTGATCCTGACAGATGCAACAGAATGTTGCAAATTGGCAAAGGACTTCTTGGGCTTAATACAAGCTGCAACCGAGTGTTCCTCTGCGAGTCATATAAATGAATGCAAGCGTGGACTTCAGTGAATAAGGAGTCTGTAGGTGGAAATAAGCTTCTTCGACGATTACAAAAACTATATCCTACTAGGTGGTGGATTAAGGATCGAGCACTTAATAGAATACTTGACGAGTCTTCAAAAACTTTTAAAGATCGACGTAAGATTTCAATATTGCTTAGTCCGTAAGCACACGCGCTGAGATAAATCTTACCCCAATCACATTTTTTTGTTTTAAAAAAGGATAAATTTTTTGAGGACGCTTCTGACCTGCCTTGTACCTTTCAACGTCAAGATCGAGAAGGGGTGGGTGAAGCAATGGCTTTTCTTTGTTCGCTAGGAGGGGAAACTTATACCTCTTGGGATTAAATAATCCCGCCCGTGTACAAACGTTTCTTTATGAAACGTTCATTTCTTACGGGATAACGATAACACACAGTAAAAAAAAATTAATGAAAGACTAACATAAAAGCTACTTGTATAAATTGATGAAAGAGTATTAAATGTGATTAATATCAATTTTGTGAAATAATTTATCTTTTAAGGTGTAAAACAAATCGTTTTCATATTTTCTATAAAAAAAATCTTGATTTTTACGGAAACTGCAACAAAATCTGAAAATAAATATGAAAAGCATGATTTTTTCCCCCTAAAAGAAGTAGTCCTGATGCATTTTACAATATAGAGCTGTAGATTTGTTTTTAAAACGCATTTAGCCAAAAACATAACGAGAGACGAAATGGGGTGATATTTATCCAACGCACGTAGTAAGGTAATGGACAGGAACGTGTGTGCTGACGGGTTAAAACCTACAAGCTATCACCAAAATGTACGAATTTCCATCACATGCATCATTTTCGGCAAGATCACTGATTAATAATTGCTGCACGTTTCATTATATATTAATAGCAACCATTTTCAGCGACCTATTCAATATATCTACGCCCACATCGATGTATCTACAGATAAGCGGCCTGTACTACTATGTGTCTAAGATGACATTATAAACTTTTATCTTAAATACTTTTACCTCATCGTGAGAATATTCACCACATCGATGTTTCGCTATAGATGCTCTCTTTTCCGGTAGGAAACTCCCACTTTCAGTGGTGTACTCATTTTCTGTTAGTTGCTGCTGAAGATGTTCCGCAAATTCAGAAGCATATATATATTTTTTTTGGCGTAGCAGATTGGGTTTTGTTAGCAACAGTATCTATTCAGCAGTTGAATACACGGTTTACTGGGAATGACTTGCTCATGAAAGACATTGCCTGGTTTGAACCTCCCCGCTTCAAAGAGGTTAAATTGTGAAATGAACTTGCTGAAGAAGCTCTTAGTACTCTGTCCTGGCGAAAGTCAGGAAAGACTACATCAGAAAAGAATTGCTGCAATTTTCTCGGCATTATGCTGATTATAATCATTGGCTATTGCAGCAAAAACGTAGCGATCTCTCAGCCGCTTACAGAAAAGAAACGAGTGATTCAGATTTCATTGAAGATGATGAGAATCGCAGTAAAATTAATAAAAAATGTCTAGCTTATGCATTAGAATTATTGTGCAAGTTGAATGCCTATGATCTTATTTATCCAACCTTGTACATAGTTTAAATGTACATACGAGGGGCACTCGAAATGTTCCCGGAATTTCATTGTAACACTTTATTACCACAATATAGATACGCATTTACTTCGCCTTCAAAGTAGGCTCCGTCAGAACACACACACTTGCTCCACCGCTCCTGCCATTGCTGGAAAGAATGATGAAAGTCTTGTTTTGGTATTTTCCAAAGTTCAGCCATCGCGTTGGTTTTGATGACTTCTACGGTGTCAAAATGGTTGCATGAATGGGATCTATGAGAGATCCCACATCTTGCGCCTACTCGTTCATTGTCATTCTTCGATCTGATCTGATTAACTGTTTCACTTGCTCAACCTTTCTTTCCTTTCTGGAGGTTGAAGGTCTCTCACTGCCAAGGGCGGCGCCAGATGGTGGTCCGGGGGGTATATGCCCCCCCGTCTGGCATACCTGCCCCCCCCCCCGTCGGGGTCAATTTTAATCGTCGTCGGGGAAATTTTTTTGACTTAAGTGTAGAGTCCTGCATCGGGTCGGGTAACCCGATTTTTCCCGACCCGAGTCGTGTCTAGTCGGGTGCATGTTAGTTTTTAAAAAAAGATCTCTGGTTAGTTTATAGAAAACCCGACTCGCGGATAAGTTTGCCGCTGATTTTTTTTTCTTTGGAAGTTGGATTGGCTTGGCTATATTTTTTTCGGTTTCGGGATGAGTTTTGATTCTTACGCGTCGGTCTTTTTTAAGCTGATTTTTCAAAAAAAATGCCTAGAATTATATCTCAGATTAGAGTCCTGCATCGATTCAGGTTGCCCGATTTTACCTACACCCGACCCGACCCACGGCTCAGATTGAGGATAACATTTTTCGTTGTGGTTGGATTCGGTTTCGGGTTGAGTTTTGATACTTAAGAGCAGGGCGCCATTTCAGAATTTTCTTGGGGGATGGCAAAGATTTTTTTGAGAGAAGTTATATAGGTAAAGGTAGGATCCGGGAGTCAACCACCTCCCTCCCCCCCGAACGAGAAACGTAAACTGAATCATGCTTACAAAAACAGTAAAACCTTTGAATACGGAAACTCAAGAACCATTGAAAAATTTCGTTTTAAACAGGTTTCCGTCTTAGCAGGTAAATTTTCAATATATTGAATATGAAACATTTTCTTTTTACACAGGATTCTATTATAGGTTCCATTTTTACAGGTATCCTCAAAAACTGTTAAACCATCCACTCTATAGTATAGCTCTGAAAAGAGATGTATTACAGTAAAACTTGTGAAAACAAAGACTGTGTATAACAAAATTCTTTCTCAAATGGGAAAAAAAAATCAAATTTTAATGAAAAAACATCATACAATTATACTTGCTAAGACAGAGACCTGTCTAAAAAGGAACTTTTTTTCTAATCCCTTTCGACTTCTTTTTTTTTCAGATTTTACTACAGGAGTTCCATTTCAAGAGTTTCCTGGCGAAGGACGAGGAAAAAATTTCTTTGCGGAACAGGCTCAATGGCAGAAACTCCGCGACACGGCGACATAGTCGCGGACTAAGAAAATCTCTTGCAGGCAATTTTTGTCTGCACCAATGAAATCAATTAAAAAATTTGTCTGCAACTTTCGGACATTTTTTTCCCGCGGAAAAAACGCAATTTTCGGCAGAGGATCACGTAAAAAATGCAATATTCGTCAAAGGATTGCAAAAAAATGCGATCTTCTTCAAAGGATCACGGGGAAAAACGCGAATTTCGTCAAAGATTCGCGAACAAAACGCAAATTTCGTCAAAAGATCGTGGGCAAAACACAAATTTCGTCAAACGATCGAGGAAAAAGTGCAAATTACTTCAAAGGATCGTGAAAAAAAAACTCGAATTTCGTCAAAGGATCGTGGACAAAACGCAAATTTCATTCACAGATAAAACGCGGATTTAGTCAAAAGATCGCGGGAAAATGCGAATTACGTCAAAGGATCATAAAAAAACGCACATTTCGTCAAAGGATTGTGAAAATAAGGCGAATTTTGTCAAAGGATTGCGAAAAAACGCAAATTTCGTCAAGAAATCGCGGCGAAAAAACGCAGATTTCGTCAAAAGGCCGAGGGAAAAACGCGAATTTTGCCAAAAGAACCGTGGAAAAAACGTGAATTTCGTCAAAGAATTACGAAAAACTGCATATTTCCTCAAAAGGCTGCTGAAATAAACGCGAATTTCGTCAAGGGATAGCGAAAAAGGCGTAAAATTCGTCAAAGAATCGCGGAAAAAACAAGCTTCGTCAAAAAATCTCGGGAAAAAATACAAATTTCGTCAAAAGAGAACCCGAATTTTGTCAAAGAACCTTGGAAAAAACGCGAATTTCGTCAAGGAATCACGAAAAAGATGTAAAGTTCGTCAAAGGGTCGCGGAACATACGCAAATTTCACCAGAAGTCTGCAAAAAACCCCACGAATTTCGTCAAAGAATTGCAAAAAAAAACTAATTTCATCAAAGGGTTGTGGAAAAATCTCAGTGCTTTTCGCGCATGAGGCCGTGAAAGTTCCGCCTTTTTTTTTTTTTTTTTTTTTTGCTGAGCCTGTAGCATGTCTAAAGATTGAATGTGGTATGTGGGATTCTGAAATCCTTCTATATATAATAAAAAGTTTTGATTTCGAAATGGGCCAATGACAATCTGCGTAGATATTCCGGGCAGATCCACATCCAATTTGAATGCTCAAGCATGGCCTTTCATCGTTAATATTAAAAAAAAAACTGTTGTATACAAAAAAAATGAAAATCGGTGGTATTATAGAGAAATGTTTGATAAACACGCTGATGCAGACAGTTTTCAAATCGAAGAATTATTTTAAGAGATATTTAATGCTAAAGTTAGATAAAATCGTTCCATTAAAAAAGTTTTATTGGAACAAAAACTATACATGAGAATTTAATCATCTTTAGATCATTTTATACGTTATAAGTTCCCGGTGTGCAGATTGTATTTATTTTTCTTATTTGACTCATTTTTTGAGGTTTTACTCAATTTTAAATTTAAATTTTCAGCATTTCGAGAGATATTTTTTTACAAATTTTAGAAAATGTTATTAATTTAAACTGTTGCCAGTTGTATAAACAACGCAAACAATAATGTTTACTTCAAATTAAAAATTTATTTTACACGTGACTATTATAAACAGGAAATATAAAAAGCAGGAACTCATTGAAAATTACGTCATAAAAATTATAATTACACGTGAATTTTAAAAGAGACAGAATATTGTAAAATAATAAATTCATAAACATGCGTTAGAAGTCTTAAATAGGAGAATTTACGTCACATTTACGTCACATTACACTTATCTCTCTATTCTAAAAAAAAAGTAACTACCGCTGTCACCGCCGCCGCCGGTTTTGGTTTTTTTGTGACCGGAGGCCTTTCTTCGTTAATATTAACAAAAATAATGTATACAAAAATATGAAAATCGGTGGTTTTATACAGAAATGTTTGATAAACACGCTGATGCAGACAGTTTTCAAATCGAAGAATTATTTTAAGAGTTATTTAATGCTAAAGTTCGACAAAATCGTTCCACTAAAAAAGTTTTATAGCAACAAAAACTATACATGGCAGTGTAATCATTTTTAGATCATTTTATGCGTTAGAATTTGCCGGAGTGCAGATTGCATTAATTTTTTTATTTTGACTCATTTTTTCAGGTTTTATTTCTATTTTAAATTCAAATTTTCAGCATTTCTAGAGATATTTTTTACAGATTTCAGAAAATTGTACTAATTTAAACTGTTGCCAACTGTATAAAAAGCGCAAGCAATAATGTTTGCTTCAAATTAAAAATTTATTTACACGTGACTATTATAAACAGGAAAAAAACTTTCAAATTAGAATTAAATAATTACGTATAAAAAGCAAGAACTTATTAAAAATTACGTCATAAAAAGTATACACGTGAATTTTAAAAGAGAAAGGATATTGTAAAATAATAAATTCATTAACATGCGTTAGAAGTCTTAGGAGAAATTACGTCTTATTACATAAAATGAACACAAAATAATATTGCAAAAAAGTTTAAATTTAGAAATTGCGCTAGACATTTATTTGATATTTTGAGAATTAATTTAAAATGTCTCATTTAAAAGAACTTTCTTTTCGCTTTGTTAAAAAATACCAGGAGACAAAGACTCTCTTTACTTAATTCCTTTTATATTAGCTTATTTTGAAATGTTGTTACACGTCTATACGCATAGCTGCCAACATCTTACGCTTTTTCAGACCACAAAAATTTTATGGAAAATTTTACCTTTTTAAATCGCCGAAATCAGCCGATTAAATAAGGAAAAAAATTCTGTTAAATTTTTGTGGTCTGAAAAAGCGGAAGAGTTGGCAGCTATGGTATACGTCATCAAGTTATTTTTATTTCGTCGTTTTATTTGTGTTTTTATTAATGTTGTACGAATTTATTTGTTCTTTCGTTATTTAAAATAAAAATTATATCAATTTGTATAATTTGGCGAGTGGTTTGGCGATTTATATAATTTGGCGAAATTGGTCGACAGGATAATCAAGTAGTACCGCAGCGGATTTGGCGTTAAAATTCCCCAATCAAAGAGAAATGAATAGAAATTCGTTTATAGGGAGATCGCCACTGTTTTTTAAATTACTAGGGGACTCAGCCCCCTACGAGCTACGCTCGCCAACCCCCGTCCAGACACCGCAGACTCTAAATGCACGCTAATTTGATCGGCTTTAAAAAGATTTCGAAAGATTGAATTATAATTTAAAAAACAGTAGCGATCTCCCAATAAACGGATTTCTATTCATTTCTCTTTGATTGTGGAATTTTAACGCCAAATCCGCTGCGGTACTACTTGATTATCCCGTCGACCTATTTCGCCAAATTATATAAATCGCCAAACAACTCGCCAAATTATACAAATTGACATAATTTTTATTTTAAATAACGAAAGAACAAATAAATTAGTACAACATTAATAAAAAATACAAATAAAACGTTGAAATAAAAATAATTTGATGAGGTAGACACGTGTAACAACATTTCAAAATAAGCTAACATAAAAGGAATTAAGTAACCAGTCTTTGTCTCCTGGTATTTTTTAACAAAGTGAAAAGAAAGTTCTTTTAAATGAGACATTTTAAATTAATCGTTTTTAATCTGACGTAATTTTGACAAAGCTATTCTTTCTCTTTTAAATATGCACGTGAAAATACTTTTGTTAGAAATGAAATATTATTTGCGCTTTCCTAACAAAAATAGTTGAAAAGATCCTCTCAAAATATCAAATACATCTCTAGTGCAATTTCTAAATTTAAACTGTTTTGCAATATTTTGCGTTCATTTTATGTAATAACTGTAATGTGACGTAAATATGACGTAATTTCTCCTATTTAAGACTTCTAACGCATGTTAATGAATTTATTATTTTACAATATCCTTTCTCTTTTAAAATTCACGTGTATACTTTTTATGACGTAATTTTTAATAAGTTCCTGCTTTTTGTACATAATTATTTAATTTTAATTTGAAAGTTTTTTTTCTGTTTATAATAGTCACGTGTAAATAAATTTTTAATTTGAAGCAAACATTATTGTTTCCGTTGTTTATGCAGTTGGCAACAGGTTAAATTAGTACAATTTTCCAAAATAAGTAAAAAATATCTCTCGAAATGCTGAAAATTTGAATTTAAAATAGAAATGAAACCTCGAAAAATGAGTCAAATTAAAAAAATAAATGAATTCTGCACACCGGGAAATTGTAACGTGTAAAATGATCTAAAAAATATTAAATTCCGATGTATAGTTTTTGCTCCTATAAAACTTTTTTAGTGGAACGATTTTGTCCAACTTTAGCATTAAATATCTCTTAAAATAATTCTTCGATTTGAAAACTGTCTGCATCAGCGTGTTTATCAAACATTTCTGTATATTACTACCGATTTTCATATTTTTGTATGCATTTTTTCCTAATATTAACGAAGAAAGATCTCCGGTCACAAAAAATTCAAAACCGGCGGCGGCGGTGACAGCGGTAGTTACTTTTTTTTAGAATAGAGAGATAATTCAATCTTTTGAAATCTTTTTAAAGCCGATCAAATTAGCGTGCATTTAGAGTCTGCGGTGTCTGGACAGGGATTGGCGAGCGTAGCTCGTAGGGGGCCGAGCCCCCTAGTTATTAAAAAAAAAAAAACTTGAGCACACATTTTCAAGGATGCCACCCTTGTCAAAATATTAATTGGGAATTACCCTGGGCTAACAATCTGGAAAACATATTTAAAAAAGCCGAGCATTCTCAAATCTAAGAAGAAACAAATCAGCCCTGAAACTTCCGAAGGTTTTTAAAAGCATCTTTATTGTCTATGTATGATTCTGCTTACCCTTCCCATTTTAGGAATCCTACAAGAAGTTAGATGATGAAAAGTTATAAGTAGAATTAATGAGAGTGCATCATGCTTATCATGTTTTAAATAAAACGATAAAAAAAAAATCCTAGTTTAATGTATTATTTATTCATTAAAATTGCGTGCAAAATTTGCAGACAGATTTTGAAATTTTGAAAGCTTGTCGCAGACAGCTACAAAACTTTCTGCAACTGGGTGACCGACATTTTTTTGACAATTTTGGAACCCTGACTATTTTCAGCGGTAGAATTGATTTAAACAAAAGTCACTGGTCCCAAGGTCCAGTAAACATCAGAGTTTACTGGTCCGCAAACATCGTCACTGGCCCGCTAAGTACCTTAATATATTAAGTACCTTTAACCCTTTGAGTGACACACCCCCCCTCCCCTCCTCCGGGAATATAAACCAGACTTCCTTTCAGTTACCCAAAATTTTCTGCATAATTAAATGTAAAATTATAATTTGCTAAAAATTAAACATAGTACATAAACAAAAACTGAAATTATTATGTATTTTATTTCCGTTTATTTATTTTAACTAAGTTTTTATGCAAATTTTATGCTTATTGTAATGTTTACTTGCGGTTTTTGTCAGGGATGGGAAAATTTAAGTTTACCTGTCAGAGAAGGAAAGTTACTGGTCCTTCAGACCACTAAATTTTTTTAATTAGTGGTCCGATTGAATTTTTAGTGATTTCGGAATAGCGAACCACCAACAATTTCGAATGCTGATTTTGCTGTTCCGGCTGGAAGCCCTTGAAATTTATTGTTTTTAAGATATGTTTTAAGCTGTATTTTTGCAGTTTTAAAGAATGAAATTGAATGGAAATTTTTTAAAGATATCTTTGTCTTGCTTCCTCGGAATGTTAAGACATATTGAATAGATCTTTTTTTCTTTTCTTTTTTTTTTTTTTTTTTAACCAAAATTTTTCTAATTTACCAATGTTTTTAAACACAAAATAATATTTTGTATTTATCGCTAATGCTGCTTGGGGGGGGGGGGGGAGGGGGCAAGCATTAAAAAATGTTTTTAAATACAAGAATATTGTTTTGAATTTTTGCTTTATGGGCATGCAGTGCTCATACATGCAGCATTTTTTACTTACTGCCACATGCATGCACAAAGTTTTTTGTTTATTTGTTTACTATTTGCTTTTTACAAATTCCCTTTCCTCTCTCTTTATTTAGAAATAACGTTTGGAAATTTTTGGCATTTTGTTTTGAAAATGTCATTGTTTTTTATTGGGTTTAGATTAATTTTAATATTTATATGGATCTCAGAATCATTATCATTACAAAATTTTATACTATTTGCTTTTTACAAATTTCTCTCTCTCTCTTTTTTCATAAATAACATTTGGAGAACTTCGATATTTTTTTTTTTTTTTTTTTTTTATTGTAAAAGCATGTTAAAAGATAGATTGAATAGATTTTTTTTTAACCAAAATTTTTCTAATTTACTAATGCTTTTGAAGACAAAATAATATTTTGTATTTATCGCTAAAATGCTGCTAGGGGACAAGTACTAGGACTTCCCTCAGAGGGATTAGTCTGAGCGATATTGCTGAGAACAAAGATTTAATAATAACACGTGGAAGCAAAGAAAGTGAGATGTTATCTTTAATTGTCCATATACTGCGGTAAATTGAAATGATGAAAATAAACGAATCGTAGAATTACAAAATCTTATATATAATTTCGTTACACTGTTTAAAAAAATGGGAAATCAAACCATGCAAAACAGCCATGCATGGATATAAAATTGAAACTACGCAATATATTAAAAGTAAAATAGAAAATGAAACACTAAATTATCTTATATAGGAATTTTAACTGTATAAAATGATGTCAAGAGCATAATCTGACGCTCCGCACCAATTTGAGTAAATTTAAATGACAAATATATGATGTTTAAAAAGAATGGACTATACTTTATATGGTGTGTGCTCCCCCGGAATAGTTAATATTGTACAAAATCTGTTTTCCACGGATGCAATGATGTTGTCGATAACAGTTAAAGAATTCGCTCCTCAAAATCTGATATAGTATCAAAGTACCGAATACATCAACAGTGGCATGCAATGCTTCGTTAGAGTGTGTTTTAGATATGCTCGATTGGATTTAAATGATGAGTGTATGCTGGCCACTACATACGCTGTATTGCAGGGGTGTCAAACTGTGGCCCCGCCGGATACCACTAAAATTTTAAAGAAATAGTCGGCAAGTTGAATCGCAGGAATTCGACGATTACATAAGGCAAAGATAACTGTAAAATTTTAGTGGTATCCGGCGGGCCACAGTTTGACACACCTACTGTATTGTTTTGTTTTCAAACATATTCTGCACAAGTTGAGCTATATTTAGCATGTATTAAATAAAAGAAATCGGCAATGATTGCAACATAAAGTATGGCACAAAATCTGAATATATCGCCTGCATAACTTTTGAGCTGTCAAAGTGTCATTTGAAGTAATTTACAAATCCATACATATTCATTCAGCAAATCATGCAAGCTAACATACGCCAATATGAACCCGATTATGAAATTTCACCAGAATAAGTTAATATATAAAAAATCTACTAATGATAATTGAGAATATGACCTTATGATAAAATGTTTAGAAAAATGAATCAGATGAAAACTTCATATTACATTTAAAACGGCACTTCCCTCTGTTAGTGGCCTTGGCGAGAGAGAGAAAAGCCTAGAGAAGGAACCCTTTAACAAGTACTTTCGGGCAACCTACTCACTGTTTCATACATGTCTTTATTCAATATTTACACAATTTATTTAATGCTAGGTGGATATCTATCAGTTTTGTTGCATTTAAATTGCATGTTTTGCGGAGGAAATGCAGCATTAAGAAATATTTAAAGTTTCCATACCTAATAATTCCAAATTAATGGTAATTGAGATTGTTTTCCGTTAATTTCATCTTTTTTAATTTTAAATTTTTTAGAAACCATTCTTAGAGACAATTGTATATTTTAAAACTAACCCGAAGCAAAATTTCAAGATTTTGGGCTCAGCAGTAACACAGAAGTTTTTTGTTTCTGCACTGTTTTATATAGCGACATTTTTAGAAATTGTTCTATTGCGAGAATTTACGTCATAATAAATACACCCATGTCAATTTTCATGTTTATATTCCTAACAATTCCATGTACTTCGTTACTTAGATCATCTTCAGATCTTTTCCTGCTTTGTTTAGTCTTTCGATTTTTTAGAATTCGTTCTACAACGAGCATTTACATCTTATAAATTACTACCATACCAAAGTTCTAGTTTCTAACCCCAACAGTATCCCAAAAATTTCAGTATTCCAAATAAATCATAGTTTAGAACCTTTCTAGAAATTTTTACGTTTATCCGTCAAATTGAACCTTTTAGAGAGCGTTCATTATGAGTATTTACATCTTAAAAGTAACTACCGCACCAAATTTAAAGTTTCTAACCCAATCAATATCGCAGCAATCGCAATTTTAGAACTTTTTTGCTCCTGCAGCGATGTAGGTTCTTGCACTGACATAAAATACAATCTTTTTTCGGAGCAGAGATGGCCACCAACATTTTTTAAAGTTGGCTATGTAGTTTCAGAGATAACGCCTCACAAACGTACAAGCATTAATAATATTATACACTTTATAATATTATAACGCTTTATAATATTAGCATTAGATGTACAGATACAAAAGCTATTTATGTGTTACAAACTAAAGTGCCCGGCGTTGCCCAGAATTTGAAGGATGTTTGTTCTAAAAAATCAATTTCAAAATTTAACATACAACACAAAACAAACATTAAAGAAAGCAGTCGAAATGTTGTACGAATGAATCATATGAAAACGCTATATAAAAATGTATAAATGTTTATAACAGACGCAAAAGAATACAGCTATAAATGAACTTATTTCAATTTATAATTGGAGCAATAATACGCCAATTTTTCCCTACTCGGGTTTTTATCATGCTTCAATACATTTTTCACACTCATGTGACATTATACTATATCCACCACGTCCTTTATATTTCCAATATGACGTAATATTTTCCTCTTTCACGTGGAAACCTTCAAATAGAAAAGTTATGAAGTTATATTCACTTTCATTTAAATTCGTCAAACTATTTGTTTCACTTTCCCTTTTCACGTGAATATCTTGCAATAGAAAAGTTATGATGTTATATTCACCTTTTTTTAAATTCGGCAAACTATTTATTTCATTTTCATTTTTCACGTGGAAATCTTGCAGTAGAAAATTAATTGTTGTAGTATTAATTTTATAGTGTATTTTAATTGTTGGCAACTGCTATAACAAAAAATGCTTAAATTTGATAAGAAATTGCTGTTAAATAGGCAGTTTTTTATTAATTAAAAATTAACTATAAATTATTTCGATTCCGGATTACTTTAGTTGCCTCGGCCATGTTTTAATACACATGTACGTATCTTTCCACAATTTTGGCTTCCAAATTGTGGATTTTTATAGAATTACAAACACACAGATAGACAAGTTTTAATTTTTATATATCTCTCTATTCTAAAAAAAGTAACTAACGCTGTCACCGCCGCCGCCGGTTTTGAATTTTTTGTGACCGGAGGTCTTTCTTCGTTAATATTAAGAAAACTATTGCATAAAAAATATTAAAATCGGTGGTATTATAGAGAAATGTTTGATCAACATGCTGATGCATACAGTTTTCAAATCGAAGAATTATTTTAAGATATATTTAATGCTAAATTTGGACAAAATCGTTCCATTAAAAAAGTTTTATAGGAGTAAAAGCTATACATGGGAATTTAATCATTTTTAGATCATTTTATTCAATAGAAGATCCCGGTGTGCAGATTCCGTTAATTTTTTTAATTTGACTCATTTTTTGAGGTTTTATTTCTATTTTAAATTCAAATATTCAGCATTTCGACAGATATTTTTTACATAATTTAGAAAATGGTATTAAATTAAACTGTTGCCAACTGTATAAACAGCGCAAACAATGTTTGCTTCAAATTAAAAAAATTATTTACACGTTACTATTATAAACAGAAAAAAACCTTCAAATTAGAATTGAATAATTAGGTATAAAAAGTTGAAAATTTATTATTGGAAATTACGCCATAAAAACTATATTTACATGTGAATTTTAAAAGAGAAAGGATATTGTAAAATAAATTCATTAACATGCGTTAGAAGTCTTAAATAGAAGAAATTACGTCACATTACACTTATTATTCAAAATGGACAAAAAATAATATTGCAAAACTGTTTAAATTTAAAAATTGTGCGAGACAAAATATTAGAGGTTACATATATTAGACTTTTTCAAAATTTTATTATTTGTCGTTTGATGTGAGGTGTTCAGCTATAACTATGCAAAATTTCATATCTCCAACTTAATTAGGGGCTGAGTTAGAAAAATTGTTTAAAATACATAAGTTAGAGCCCAGATGTTTAAATATTAGACTTTTTCAAAATTTTATTATTTGTCGTTTGATGTGAGTTGTTCAGCTATAAGTATGCAAATTTTCATGTCTCCAACTTAATTAGAGGCTGAGTTAGAAAAAAAGCTTAAAATACACAAGTTAGAGCCCAGAGGGCTAAATATTAGACCTTTTTCAAAATTTTATTATTTGTCGTTTGATGTGAGGTGTTCAGCGATAAGTATGCAAAATTTCATGTCTCGAACTTAATTAGGGGCTGAGTTAGAAAAATTGCTTAAAATACACAAATTAGAGCCCAGAGGGTTAAATATTACACTTTTTCAAAATTTATGATTTATCGTGTTATCACAAGTGTTCAGCTATAAGTATGCAAAATTTCATGTCTCCAACTTAATTAGGGGCTGAGTTAGAAAAATTGCTTAAAATACACAAGTTAGAGCCCTGAGGGTTAAATATTAGACTTTTTCAAAATTTATGATTTTTCGTGTTATCGCAAGTGTTCAGCTATAAGTATGCAAAATTTCATGTCTCCAATTTAATTAGGGGCTGAGTTAGAAAAATTGTTTAAAATACACAAGTTAGAGCCCAGAGGGTTAAATATTAGCCCTTTTTCAAAATTTTATTATTTGTCGTTTGATGTGAGGTGTTCAGCTATAAGTATGCAAAATTTCATGTCTCCAACTTAATTAGGGGCTGAGTTAGAAAAATTGCTTAAAATACACAAATTAGAGCCCAGAGGGTTAAATATTACACTTTTTCAAAATTTATGATTTATCGTGTTATCACAAGTGTTCAGCTATAAGTATGCAAAATTTCATGTCTCCAACTTAATTAGGGGCTGAGTTAGAAAAATTGTTTTAAATACACAAGTTAGAGCCCAGAGGGTTATTACACCATTTTCAAAATTTTATTATTTGTCGTTTGATGTGAGGTGTTCAGCTATAAGTATGCAAAATTTCATGTCTCCAACTTAATTAGGGGCTGAGTTAGAAAAATTGCTTAAAATACACAAGTTAGAGCCCAGAGGGTTAAATATTAGACTTTTTCAAAATTTTATTATTTGTTGTTTGATGTGTTGTGTTCAGCTATAACTATGCAAATTTTCAAGTTTTCGATATATATAGTTTCTGAGAACGGGCTCTGTGACAGACGGACAGACAGACAGACAGACAAAGGAGTGAGACAGGTAGGGTTTCGTTAGATGAACGAAACTCTAAAAACATGCTGCGGATGACTGTAACAACATCCTAAAATTACATTACCATCAGCGATCTACCAATCACGAATTTTGTTTATATTCGTTTCATATATTCTTATTCTTTTGTGCGGCCCTGTAAAATAACTATCAATAATATATACAGTAAAACCTCTGAATAGCGGACACCTGGAGAATGCAGAATTTGTCCTCTATTTAGAGGTGTCCGCTACTGAGAGTAAAGCACGTAAGTGTTGGTAATCGAAAAAATGTCCGCTAAATAGAGGTATCCGCTAATCGGGTGTGTCCGTTACGGAGGTTTTACCAGTAAAACCTCTGAATAGAGAACACCTCGGGAGGGCAGAATTTGTCCTCTATTTGGAGGCGTCCGCTTCTGAGAGTAAAAAATGAACAGTTATTTAAGGGTTGGTAATCGAAAAAATGCCCGCTAAATAGAGGTGTCCACTAATCGGGTGTGTCCGTTATGGAGGTTTTACTGCATAATAATATCATCCTTTACAAGAAAATTGCATGTTGTATGATAGACAGACAGACATCCAGAGAAAGATAACCTCCCGGAGCAATAATCACTCATGTCTTTTGTTTTAATCATCCACAATCGTTTCTAAATTTCGTTATACGAGTATTAAAAAAATGAAATCTGTTAATTTCCAGTCGATAGACTGACAACTATCTTTTAGCCTGAGTTTTTAGCCGGATTTAGCCTGTTGTATGTCATACAACAGGCCAGATTTTATACAACAGGCTAAAAACGATCACCGTGGTACGGAGTACTGTATTATTATTTGTTTGCCCACCAAAACTGGTTGCCACGGTTTGTTGCAAGGTTTGTGATCACGTGGTCGAAACTGATCTATTCAATATTACTGCGTGCGTATTTTTTTTTATTTGCTCCATGTGTTCAAACCAGTTGTCTATGAAAACATCCACCGGTGAAAGTGACGCACACCAAATTTCTGTGACGTATGCAGATAAATTGTGCTTTTTTATCAGTTTTTTTAATATAATTTTTAAACGGTTTAGAACTTATTTTTCATAGTAGGTGCATTCAGTAAGTGGCCCTCATAGGTACCTTCTGGTGCAATCAGAAATGAAATCCGACAAATATTTTTTGAGTTATGCTTGACGAAAGTTTTTTATTAGACTTTTTTTTTTAGTAGGATATGGCGTTAATATCCATCGTAGCTGTAATGTGTCCGGACAGTAATATTTCACGGTTTGGAACTTATTTTTCATAGTAGGTGCATTCAGTAAGTGGCCCTCATAGGTACCTTCTGGTGCAATCAGAAACGAAATCCGACAAATATTTTTTGAGTTATGCTTGACGAAAGTTTTTTATTAGACTTTTTTTTTTAGTAGGATATGGCGTTAATATCCATCGTAGCTGTAATGTGTCCGGACAGTAATATTTCACGGTTTGGAACTTATTTTTCATAGTAGGTGCATTCAGTAAGTGGCCCTCATAGGTACCTTCTGGTGCAATCAGAAACGAAATCCGACAAATATTTTTTGAGTTATGCTTGACGAAAGTTTTTTATTAGACTTTTTTTTTTTAGTAGGATATGGCGTTAATATCCATCGTAGCTGTAATGTGTCCGGACAGTAATATTTCACGGTTTGGAACTTATTTTTCATAGTAGGTGCATTCAGTAAGTGGCCCTCATAGGTACCTTCTGGTGCAATCAGAAACGAAATCCGACAAATATTTTTTGAGTTATGCTTGACGAAAGTTTTTTATTAGACTTTTTTTTTTAGTAGGATATGGCGTTAATATCCATCGTAGCTGTAATGTGTCCGGACAGTAATATTTCACGGTTTGGAACTTATTTTTCATAGTAGGTGCATTCAGTAAGTGGCCCTCATAGGTACCTTCTGGTGCAATCAGAAACGAAATCCGACAAATATTTTTTGAGTTATGCTTGACGAAAGTTTTTTATTAGACTTTTTTTTTTAGTAGGATATGGCGTTAATATCCATCGTAGCTGTAATGTGTCCGGACAGTAATATTTCACGGTTTGGAACTTATTTTTCATAGTAGGTGCATTCAGTAAGTGGCCCTCATAGGTACCTTCTGGTGCAATCAGAAACGAAATCCGACAAATATTTTTTGAGTTATGCTTGACGAAAGTTTTTTATTAGACTTTTTTTTTTTAGTAGGATATGGCGTTAATATCCATCGTAGCTGTAATGTGTCCGGACAGTAATATTTCGCTTCGCTCAGACAATTAACAAATGTTATTAAATACAAGAATATTGTTTTGAATTTTTAATCTTATCTGTTAACCTTATGTTAATTTTTATAATGAAATTGAATGAGTTTTCGTATATCCCTTGCATATTCTCCCTTGGTCGTCTGTCATCTTTTTTGTTATGAACAACTTTTTCTTGGCGATTTTGCAACCCTGACTATTTTCAGCGGTAGAATTTATTTAAAAAAAAAAGTCACTGATCCCAAGGACCAGTAAACATCAGAGTTTAATGGTCCGCATACATCGTCACTGGCCTGCTACATAAAATTATATTAAGTACCTTTAAACCCTTTGAGTGACACCCCCCCCCCCTCTCCTACTCTGAGAATATAAACCAAACTTCCTTTAAGTTACCCAAAATTTTTGGCATAATGAAATGTAAAATTATAATTTGCTAAAAATTAAATAGTACATAAACAAAAACTGAAATTATTAATTATGTATGTTATTTCTGATTATTTATTTCAACTAAGTTTTTATGCTTATTGGCACATTGACACATAAAATACACATTTGAAGATTCAACAATATCATCTGTCTCTGGTTTGGTTGCAGTTTTCTCAGGGATGGGAAAATTTACGTTTACCTGTCAGAGAGGGGAAAAAGTTTCTGTTAGTTACTGGTCATTCGGACCACTAAATTTTTTTAATTAGTGGTCCGATTGAATTTTTAGTGGTCTCGGACAAGCAGACCACCAAGGATTTCGAACGCTCTTAATTATTACAAGTAATACATCAAATAGTCTCTGGAAGTTTAATTGTTAAAAATAGTGAGACCAAACTACATTTATACTCCAAAACTTTAACTTTTAAATCCCTTGATGTCTCAATAAATTGATAACTGTAATTGCTTGATATTTTGTATTTTAAACTGTCCATCTAAATTAACTAATATATCAACAAAAAGGAATTAAAACTTATGTCAGAAAGTTGACCCTTTGGATTTAAGAACAACCTTAATAAAATTTTAATGGTTTTTCTATGAATTAACATTTTAAAATCAAAGAGAAACAGTGAAAGAATTGGAAGAAAAACTTTACAGTGCCCCACATCTTTTATTTGTCAGGAGGAGACTAAAGTTAAAATAAACAATTGTTAATTATTTTTGTTGCAGGACGAGTGAACTCTGTTTTTGATTCAGGTCTATTTGAGTCTGAGTGTAGATTCCTGCAAGCTGGGTTTGGGTTAAACCCAAATTTTCAAAAGTTAGTTTGGTATGTTTTTTAAGTTTAAAAACTATCCCTGTTATAATTAAACATAGATATTTGTGTGTGCTGTTTTCTAAAAAGACCTCAGTTTTTTCTGCAACCTTTTGGCAACATTTACGTTTTTTCTGCAACCCTTTGGCAAAATTTGCGGGTTTTTCTGTAACCTTTTGACGGATTCCGTGTTTTTTTTTCTGCAATCCTTTGACGAATTTTGTTTTTTCTGCAATCCTTTGACGAATTTCACGTTTTTTTCTGCAACCCTTTGACGGATTTTGCGTTATTTCTGCAACCGTTTGACGAATTTTGCGTTATTTCTGCGACCCTTTGACGAATTTCGCATTTTTGTTCTGCGGCCCTTTGAGAAATTTTGCATTAATTTTCTGTGACCGTTTGACGAATTTCGCATTTTTTTCGGCGACCCCTAGACAAATATGAGTTTTTTTTTTCAGTGACCCTTTGATGAATCACCCGGGTTTTTTTTCTCTCATGATTCTTTGGCGAAATTTCATTTTTTTTTGGGGGGGGGGGGGGCAATTCCTTTTCGAAATGTGTTTTTTCTGTGATCTGTTGACAAAATGTGCATTTTCCCCCATGATCTTTTGACAAAATATCCTTTTTTTTTTTTTTGCAATCCTTTGAAGAAATTGGCATTTTATGTCATCTTCTGACGGTATGTGCATTTGTTCCCGATCCTTTTGACGAAATTTTCATTTCGTTCGCAATCCTTTGCAAAACTTGATGAATTTCGCGTTTTTTTCTGTGACCCTTTGACGAATTTTGCGGGGTTTTTTTCAGCGACTCTTTGACAGATGTGTTTTTTTTTTCGGCGACTCTTTGATGAATTTCGCAGGGTTTTTTTTTTTCTCAAACATTTTGACGAATTCTGAATTTTTTCCATGTCCTTTGTAGAAATTAAATTTTTTTTCTTTTTGGGGGGGCGGAGGCGGGATCCCTTTTCAAAATGTGTTATTTCTGTGGTCTTTTGATGAAACATGCATTTTCCTCCACAGTCTGACAAAATGCTTTTTTTCGCAATCTTTTGAAGAAATTGGATTTTCTGCCATCTGACGATACGTGCATTTGTTCCCGATCCTTTTGACAAAATTTGTTTTATTCTTTATCTTTTTAACTGTGAATGCACAACCTTTTTAAGATAAGGGCTTTTTAGAAAAATGTCTGTTTTGTTGAGGGCCACATGGGAAAGGATTCTATTTCCAGTCGCCGATCGCCGATCGATGAAATTTGATTTTTCTACACATTATCGACAAAAATCGTGATATTTTCATACCCGACCAACGAAATTCATGATTTTTCTGAGGCTGATTGACAAAATTTGCAATTTTCCACACCTGATCGACAATTCGCTATTTTCTGTGTGTTATGGACAAAATAAGATAACAGAATCTTAACAGAATTAGCGATTATCGATCGACAAAATTTGTAATTTTCCTGACTCTGATCATGAAATTCGTGATTCTGAATTTTGTCTGATGAAATTAAAAATTTTTTTTAGGCAACAAATTGATGAAATTTGCGATTTCTTTTCCTCTCGATAAACTGGCGAAAATCACGATTGTTCTGCAACTGATCAACAGAATTCTCGATTTCTGCACACAATCGACAAAACACGTGATTTTTCCACAATCGATCAATGACATTCACGATTCCTACACTGACTGACGAAAATTTCAATTTTTTCATGGCAAATTGATTTGGCATGGCAATGATTAAAAATTCATTGCAGGCTGCAGGTTTTGGCATCCTTCCTTTTAACAAAATTTGTGTTTTTTCTGCAATCTTTTGTGACAAAATTGGCATTTTTTTTTTTTTTTTTTTTTTTTTTCAGCTAACGTTTGACAAAGTTGGTTTTTCGGCGACCATGTCTCGAAATTTGAGCTATCTTTACGTGATATTTTTTATGTCCAAATTTTCAGACTCATGATTTTTCATAATTTTCGGAATCGACTGCTTTAAATTTTTGGAGCAGAATCACCCCTGAATTTGCCCTATGTCGCAGAAATTAATGTGAAACTTGTCATTCAATCTTGGTGGGTGGGGGGGAGATCTTAAAATTTGGTTGTTTGCAGGAAAAAAAATGTGAATTTTAACAATCTTTACAAAACATGCCCTTAAGAATAAAAAAAGTGCCCTTTTCTCACCGGTAGTACCCTGCCCTTTTTTAAATCAAGGGAAAACTCTGCTGATTATTCTAATAAATTTTAATTGCAACAAAGGCATAGCTTAATGCATGTTAATGAGTAGTCAGTTATCCGAAAGCATGTGAACCCAACCATTCCAGATAACTTACTTTATACTGTATATTTTTTTTGTTTATGCAATGTATCGCATCCCTCCAATTTATTGCTTGGGTAAATTTTATGGAAATGAATGTTTTTGTATGTTTGTACTTTCGTATGAATTCATTACATTTGTGTTTTGAAAATTTTAAGTTAAAATCATTTAAATTGAAACATTGTTTTTGCACATTTTCATTTCAGAAACAATACTTTGATCCTATTATTCGAGCTGGGATGGTTGAATGGAGGTTTAAAACAATGAGGTTAAATTTAACACCATCCAAAAAGAAGTACCAACAAAGAAAGAGGACTATCTAAGAGAAACATCATAATCCCGTGGAAGAGGAGTAGTATAATCAGCAAGAGATAGAAGACAAGGTATAAATTTACATATTTATCTTGAAATATTTTTGAGTTTTGATTTTGTCATGGAATTTTATTTATTTATTTATTTATTTTGTATGTGTGTGTTAAGTAACCAGACCAGTGATATTGGGCCAGTGTGACCTTAACCTTACAGATACATATGTGACAAAAAAAATCTGTTTTCATATTAGTAAACTTCATAACATCTTCTTTCCTATGTGTCTAGATTTCAGTGCTATCCAGTTTCAGTTCATTTATTTAGTACCACCTATCAATCAGATACATTTGCCCAATAACATACATTTTCTTCCGAGACTAGATAGAAATCCATGACATGTGTTAGATTTGGAAGATTTTTTTTTTTTTTTTTAAATGATAGGTGATTTTTAATTTAGAGTAATATTGGAAGTATAGAAATAGCATATAAAATATAATTCATAACGTTATGCAATTTAGAAAAACAAGTATACACAGTATACATAGATATTCATACAAGTATACATAGATATTCCTAACATGTATTTAATATGAAAACATTTTTGTTAAAAATAGTTTTAAAAATATGAAGCAATTACAATTGACGGTAAACCGTCTTGCCTTTCCTCTCACTGATGTTTCATGTCTTTTCAAAGACTTATACTTTTTTTTACTAATTACATATTTTTATAATTTTTGAAATAAACTTAGTCATATAAAGTACTCATGGCCAAGTATGGGTGAACAAGTATTTCCATGAAATAAAATATAAAAATCTATTTTACTTCTGATTATTTCAATCAATTCGATCATTCTTTTGAAACTAACTTTAACATCGAGATATATCAGGGAAATTGAAAATTATATTTCTGTGGTCACCCTGATTTAGAATAAATTTAACTTTAAATGTAGTTTCATCCCCCCCCCCCCCAATTTAAACTATTGTTTAAAAGGGTATGTTTGTATACATTTTGAAAATGGCAACAAAGGTGAATTTCAACAATATTTTATAATGTTGCTTAAGACCTTTTTTAAATTTGTTTTAAAAATGGTAATTTATTTTAAGATTGTATGAGAAGTAACATGGTTTAAACAAGTGAGTAAGTGTGATCGCACGGAGGATTTCTTTTTCCATTTTATTCACAATTGGCCGAATTTTAATAACTTTATATAAAGGTAAAAGTTTTAGTGTATTGTTTTTATTTTTTTATTTTTTCCTTTCAGAATATGCATGGGGAGGCGTGTGTGGGGGGGTTTTTATTCTAGGGGCCCATTTTGTGAAAAATAACATTTTGTAACAAGAGTTGAAATCCAGTTACTCATTCAAACGAAGAATTTGACAACTTCTTTAAATCCTCTTGCTAAAGTTTGTTTTCAGTGAGCTGGTTTTATTTACAATTTACACATTTTAAAATAGTTTTTATGAAAAAGAATGTTATGAAGGGGGCCTGTTTCATTAAAAGTAATTTTGTGATGAGGCCCATTTTATTAAATTTATTCATGTGAAGGGGCCTATTTTATTAAATTTTTGTGAAAGGGCCCTAAATAGGGTCCCAAATTTTGCTTGGAGTGACCCCTGTATACATATTCATATTTAGAATAAATTTAATTTTAAATTCATCCCCCCCCCCCCCAATTTAAACTATTGTTTAGAAAGTTATATTTGTATACATTTTGAAAATGGTAACGTGAATTTTCAACAATATCTTATAATGTTGCTTGAGACCTTTAGGAAGTTGCCTAAGACTTTAAGAATTTATTTATATTTACTTTAATCTAAAAACTAAAATATTTTAAAAGGTTCATAATCACTCCTTTACATTACAATGATTGCTATTTAACTTAATTTCAATATTTTCTTTTAACACAGGAAAATAGTGACCTCATGGAAGAATGCAATTCTATTGCCAGGAGTGGAATTCAACACTATCGAATCTCTCAAGGATCTTCAGCAGAGAAGGATACTTATTTTCTTGTGTTAGACAAGAGAATTTTAAATGAAAATATTTAAATGTCCAGTTAAAGGTGTTGTTGAAACACTCCATCTGTTGTTAAAAAGAATTGCTATCGATGCTAAGTTTGTTTGTTTTTCTTTTTGTTAAATAAAATTATTAGTAAATAATGTATTTTTTTTTCCCCCACGATATTCTAAATTGCACATTTGGCTCCTGCTTTTGACATTAAAAGCTACAATCTTATGCCATTTTAAAGTTTTATATTTCTTAAAAATTTAGTAGATTTAAGAAACATTGAATACATTCAATGGTTAATTGCAACAAGATTAAGAAGGAATTGCTGCAAGAGAGTACCTAATGGGCTGGTGTTTATCCATTCAAGACATTGTTCTGTCTAATCACTAACCAGTAGCTAAATTCTAAACAGTTATTCTTACATAATTTCAAGTTTTAACAAATGTTTTAAATGATATAAAGGATTAAGTTGCACATTTAGTCAATAAATGCATTTCTCAGTTATTTATGCATTTAACTTTTATGCTACAATATTTAGTGGAAGGTTCTTCATAAATTAGTGTACAAAAAAAAGAAAAAAATATCCATGACCAAAATTCTAGCTATAAGTTTTAGTATACTTGAATCCAAATCGAATGATAGTACAAATAATGCATGAAAAATGGATAAAATTTCTAACATTTGCATATCAAAACACATTTTTATGTCTATTGGTCGGTAAAAGGCCATTTTAGATTTTCATTAGCATTAAAAGTTATTTTCAACTGTTAAATACTGAACCCAAAGCTTATTTTACAATATTCTATTTATTTGTAAATATATGAACTGCTTTAAATTTACATTTAGCACTCGGTGCTAATTAATTAGTATAAAAAAGCTTAACTATTAATATTTCTTTAAAAGTTAGTCAATTTAAGAAATAATGTGAATTAAATCAAGAGATAGTTACAACAAAGTATATAATGGGTTGGTGTTTATCTTTTTTGAAATATTTTCAGTTTTACTTATTAAGGCCTAACATTATGCTAGTGACAAAACCCTGTGATAATGTTAATCCCATGGGGAAGTTATTTTCAAATATCTTGCTTGGATTTTAATATTTGTACATGATTCTTTTTGCATATGATAGCTGAAGACAATCTGTATGCTGGCTAGTTTTTACTTTTTTAATTTAGGTTTTATATTTTATTTTAAATATTTTCATTTTTGGGACCGATTCTAAAATTGATATCTTAATTAAAAAAAAAAAAAAAAAAAAAACTAACCAAAATTGCAAAATTAAAAATTAGCCTGCATAAAGATCCTATGCCCCCCCCCCCCCAAAAAAAAACAAACACACACACACACACATATATATATATATACATAAATCCAAACAACGTATTTGAAATTCCCCATAAGATTAACACTATCATCTGCAGGGTTGGCACAGTTTAAACCAAGTGGTTTTTTTGGAAAATATCTAATATAATATTTTCTCTTTTTTGTAATAGTAATTTCTACTTTTAACACTTCATCTCAGCAGTCAACATGAGACATAATGAGCCTAGGTCCTGTTTCTATGCATGTACAATGAAAATTAGCATGTGTTTATGAACATATCTGGTACCCTAAAGATTTTTCTTAAAACATGTGAAATTAGAAAAGATAAAAAAATAGATAAATAATATTCAATATTTAGCATAAAATATTTTCATTTAAAAAATGCTTATTATTTACAGCAGTTAACAAAATACAATGATCTTTAAGATTTTGGTTAAGTTGTAAAAGAAAATTTTCTGGATTGGGATTGGGGAAGATTATACTTAAAGAATTTAAAAGAGTAAATTAAGATATCAAATTGAATAACACAGCTTGCAAAAATTGAGTGCTAGTATTAGCATTTCAATAATACCAATCAATCTTTTCTATTAGTTGCTGAATCTAATGGCCAAAAATGTTGACTTGGACACTTGGAGTTAACACTCAGAAAACAAAATAACCAGAAGTATTTGGATATTAAAAAAAAATAATAATAACCACAGAATAATATATTCATGAAACTGCATCAAATGTTAATTGATTATTATATTATTAATCAAAGGATTCTTCATACGATTTTCAAGGTATCAATGTTTCACTGTGTAGAGCAGTTTACTTTGAATATAAGGCAAAGCTGTTACTAATAATCTTTAAATTAGAAATTATTTCAATTTTCTATATGATTGACTGTAATTATTTAATTTAAATATTTTCAAAAGTTATATTGCTTATAATATCCAAAAATGTTTATTTTATCAACAGATATGCATCTGTATGCAATAGGAAATTATATTTAAAAAACCCGGTTTAAACCAAATAAACCGTTTTTTGTTTTTTACAAAAAAAGCCCGGTTTTTTCCAACCCTGATCATCCAGATCTTTTTGAGTTACCGGTGTACGATCTTAAGGGGAGCAATCAGCTTTTAACATTGTGATGCATTTCTCTCATTATTTTTCCTTCCCTTGGTGATTTCAAGTTTACATTTGAGGGTTTTTTTTTTAAGTTAAATGCTGATATTGGTTTTTAAAATTGTAATTTTTATTTAATTATAAATCACAATTATTTTTTCAATAAAAAAATAATTGTCATTTACTGTTAAATAAGAATTACAATTATATAAACCAATATTAAGCTATGAACTCTCATATTGGAAAATATCTAAATGCAAAATTGAAATTGCCAAAGAAAAGAAAGGAAAAATCCCATTGACTTAACATTAGCACCACATCATCAGAAGATGACTGATCCAAACACCTATTCTTTATTTCTGATTGCCTTTTAAACAACTTTGCCCCAAAGTGATATCGTAAAACAAATAAAAGGGGAAATGAGACTGAGTGTGCTGTCAGCAGATAATCGGGACTTTACTGTATGTTCAATATTCTTTTCAAATTTGCAATTTTGAGCTTATCAGTATTTTTTATTATATTTAATAAATTTAGTAATTTTAAAATTAAACTAAGAAAATACCGATGCTAAAAATGAAAAGTTTAAAGTCTGATTCGAGAATAGTAATGAAAAATTCATTCAAGTTCTATGTAATTTTGTATAATGATTCAATCGCCTCTTTCCCCCATTGAATTGGAATAGGAAACAGTTTACCTCAATAAGAAACAGAGAATCTATGTTGCAACACTCATACATAAATTTGTTTTTATGCCAGTAAAAAGAAATTTAAATCTGAGCTAATAAATCAAGAATTGAATATTACAATTGTATACAAGTATGTTTTAAATATTGCTCTAAAAATCCTTTCTTCCAAAAATTTCCTTTATAAGTCCTTATTTTATAATTTTTTTTAATCAATATTTTATTTACTTTCATTGTTTGGTGAGAATTTTTTTTTTAGTATTTTAATATTGAAAGTTTTCATTCAAAATATTAAATAAAGGCATAATGAAGAGATTTCTAATATGATTAGAAATTCAATAAAGTTTAAAAATGGGTAATAATGCAGCAAACACATTATTAAATAAGGCATGAAGCAATTTCTAATATGATTAGATATCTAAAAGTTTAAAGAAAGAAAAGTTTAAAGCCAGTGATAAAAAAGAACTTGCTGGAAAAAAGAGTATAAAATTTATTATTTTAATCTGAAATGTGGCAAGAATTGTGTGTTATTTTGAATTTCGTTGATAAAAATCAATCACAGGTTACTGAATTTCATTTAAAATGACATTATTTTATTTAATCAGTTGATTAGAAATAGCTCAAAGTTTTTTGTAATTTTGAGTGAGTTCTCTTAAGAATGATTTTATTGGAAATCATTCAAGGGATTGGATGAACTCTTAAATGAGTTGATTTCATCCATATGTGAATTGTTACAAATTGCTCAAGAACTACTGGATTAAATCTAAAATGACCTCATTTCACTCAAATTTGAATTGATTATAAATCACTCAAGTGCTACTGGATTTAGTCTAAAAGGGACTCCATTGCACTCAAGTATGACTTGGTTACAAATAGCTCAAGTGCTACCTGATTTAGTCTTAAATGACTTAATTTCACTCAAGTATGAGTTGGTTACAAATCACTCAAGTGCTACTGGATTTTACCTTCAATGATTTGATTTCACTCAAGTATGAGTAAAATAGAGATCACTCAAGTATGAGTAAAATAGAGATCACTCAATCATGAGTTGCTTAAAATCAACTCATTCACTCGAGTTGTTTCAGCTCTTTATGAGAAGCTGACTTTCAAATCATGAGATGAGTGGATTTCGGCTCAACTTGAGTTATTTTGGCTCTTTCGTTTTAAGAGTGATGATCGTATTTTCAGAATAATAAATTAAATACTTATATTCTTCGATTTTCTTCGATTTAAAAGGATATTTTACACAGCTTGTAGTATTTTAGTGTTCACATACTTTTAAGATTAGCTAAATTACTTATTGTTTACTTGATCGCTTGGTTCATTCTGTTATTCTTTTTTGAATCTCCCGTATTTACATAAAAATAGCTTGTGTTTCATATACACGTTTTAAAATTAAAATTTGGTTTTTATCAAACTACAGTTCTCATAACTGGCTTGAAGCAGTTATTTTTGACGAATTCATTGCTACCCGTAAAATGTTTGTGATTGATATCGTCCGAACTAAATAATAATAATAATAGTAAAAAAAAAAAAAAAAAAAAAAAAAAAGACGATCTTCCTTAAACATTAAATATTCTTATTTTTAATCATAGAAAGAAATGGTGATCGCAGATTTAAATATCGTTGCAATATTTTATGTTATCCAAGCAATTTTGATTAAATCATGTAAGTGTATTGATTACTTAATAAATTATATTTATTAATTATTACAAGGAATTTTATGAGTACTTTAATATATTTAAAAGAAATTCCATTAGTTTTATTGTTTCAGCAGTGAAGATAGCAAATAAATTTGTGACATGGATGTTTTTAGACTATGCATGCTTTTATTTATTGGGGTGAATCGTAGAATGCTCTACTTTTCCCCAACCTGGCGATAAATGCGCCAAAGTGGCAACCTTGTTGGAAGTATTCTCCGGTCGCACCATTTATTATTCCGATAATTGTTAAAATGATAATGTTTTTTTTTTGTTTTTTTTGTTTTTTTTTCTTTTTCTTTTTTTGATGATTAGAGTTAATATTTTTATTAAACTCTTTTGAATCATATCTATACAGGAAAAAAAGTAAACACATTGGAATTCTCTGAACCCTGCCCAGAGCGGTTTGATTGGCTCTCGTCGTTGAAGTTACGGTCAGAGTCAAATTTCTGTTTTGGGCAGCGTATCAGAGTCCTCTGGCGAGCAACTTCATACATTAAACGCAAATCGGTCTGCCGGTAGTAGTATCTAAGTATGCCTTGCAAAAAGTAATGCTTTGGAAATGGAACAATGAAAATCTGCGTAGATACCGCGAAATGCAACTGATTGGTCAGAGCTTTATGACGCTATAAGGGAGGTTACCAAGGGGAGACCCGTCTCTCTGTCACCAAAAGTGACGCCAACTTAGCGCTATTTCCAGTATTTCGCCAAATTTCCATAGACTCCCATTGAAATACAATAGAGTTTACTTGCATGCAGGAAATCAACAAATTGAGATATTTCAATGCAACAAAAACTAATATTAGCTTATGAATAGTGCTTAATTGAACTATTTACATTATTTTTAAGCACAAACAATAATCTGGGGTTGGCTAGAAAATAGGAATTGCTTCGCTATACCGAATGGAATAGCTAAGCGATTACGCGGGGGGGTTGGTGAGAGTAACGAGCAGGGGGGGGGCGGTGCCCCCCTAGTAGATTATATAAAATTATGAAAAATTAAAGTAAGCAAATTATGTTATTTTGATAAAATTATAGTAGAATGTCTTAAAGAATAGCAATAAAAGTTTATTAGTGGGAAGATTTTTGGGCAAAAACTTTGGGAACCTGATATTATTTTAAACCTCGAATTATTCCCAAGATCTTCTTTACTTGTTTGTCTATCTCGGGGTAGCGAATTCATCTAGGAGAGAATCATCAAGTTTTGTAATATAAATTGCTATTTTTTGGACAAAGACTTCCGATATGAGTATGCAAACTGTATGTCATTGCTCTTTTATAAAGATAATCTAATTTTTTTTAAACATTGCATTTTATCAGGGTGTGATTTTGATTATATTATTTTCAAAAGTAAAGCCTTTTCACCTGCGAAGAATTTCAAAGCAGCTAAGGTGAAAATGACGCACTTCCATAAAACACATTTCTGTTTTAAGAATTAAATACACGTTTTTTGTTTATTTTATCCAATCACGTCATTTACATCCGCTAAAGCATTCGACTTTTACAATCCAATCTTAAGCAACATCTGTAGAAAAATATGCATATGACGTCAGTATCGGTGAATAATATACAAACCCAGAAAAAAGCAATAATAGCTCCACGTTTTATCAGAAATCATCTATCTATTTATATAAAATCCAAGTCTCTGGGTGTCCCTCACAATTCCGGTAGGACCGCCTCATTGAAATGAGTAATTGTTGAAAAATAGTAATGCAGGGTTACCACAGTAGCGCCAAATGTTAGCCAACTTAGTGATAGCTGGCTAATTTGGCGAAATTCCCATTTAAAACCATTAATCTTTCATAAAGGAGGTCACCGAAATTTAATTTAAACTCCGCTCTTATAAGATATTTTTTCAAAATCTATGAGTGAGAAATTAAAGTACATCTTTACATCTTCCTCCCGATGCTACTAATAAAATAACCGCCAATAGACGACGCTGTACTGTGTGAGCTCCTAACTGTGTGATATTTATGTGCTTTAGGTACTTTTCCAGTACAGGTGCCTTGGCGAAAAAGGAAATTTGGCAACATATTTTCCCGGAACCTATCCACTGTTTCATTTTATATACACACGCATTTTTTTTCAATGTTTATACGATTTATTTAACATAAAAAAGCCGTTTCTCTAATTTTATACAGAAACAGATGTAATTTGTATATAAAAACATCAATAATATACATATAAAATAAACATATAAAACAAACAAAAACTATCATCAAGTTTGTTTTCATAGCTGTTTATATGATTTGACAACAAATCTCGATATTTTTCCGTTATACGGACACCATGCCAAAATATATGCTAATGCGCCAATTATTTCAAAATGCTAAAAGATTTTTGTAATTTTATGCCAGCAGTTTAATATGAGTTTTATTTTATTGCTTTATTTTATAACAGTTATTTGTTCACTTATTTTAAATATATATTTGTGATTTAATGAAATAGTTCGTAAAAGTCTGGAATTCTCAAAAGTTATATTTTTTAAATGCTCACTTTAGTATCGACGATGTTTTTTCATTTATTTTTCAAATGCTTCAATTCACGTGATTTTTATTTTGCGCCAATTATTACGCTTGGCGACAATGGTATCCCGTATAACGGAAAAGTACCCAAATCTCACTCTCTGATGCCCACATTGCACCAAGCTTTTTTTAAAAAAAACGCCAAAGCGCCTACAGTGGAAAGTACAAACTGTCCATTATTTTGCGCTATCTGTGTTATAGTTTGTACTATATGCAAGGGGGGTGGAGCGAAGAGTTTAAACATTAAATATTAAAGTTTCGGCACAGATGTCATATACGCATAGATGTCATATATATTGGCGCGATTTTTTTCTGACGCCAATGTCATATACACAACGGGTACTTTACTGGCGCCAAAGTGTCATTAGTTTGCTTGATATAGTAACCCGGATGTTGTTGTTTATGCTGTTGATGTTTTCGCCAAATTGGCGTCGGAAAAAAATCGCGCCAATATGGGGCGTATATGACAACTGTGCCAAAGTTTCTATAAAGCAGTATAAGACTAAAAAATTAAGATAAAATAAATACAAAATAAGACTAAAGAAGAAAGAAAAATCATGCGCTAAGCATAGAATATGAAACACTTTCCAACATATCCTGAATGCTTTAACAAAACTTCGTTATTTGGGGAAATAAGGTAAATAAGATAACTAAGTAAACATTTTAGAAGACGCATAAAAAATTTTAAAAATTGATTTCAGCAGTTACCGTTTATAGCCAATAGTATCGTTATTACATGCCACTATTTAGCTAAAATTTGATTTAAACTACTCTTAAAACTACTGAAATCACATTTCCAGATATTATCATCCATTGACGGTTATGTATCCAATTCTTTGCGTGACCCTGTATATCATTTTATCTATATTCTACAAACATTTCTTAGTAAACTAAATGCAGTTCAGAGTAAAAATGCATAACTCATTTAAAAACACCTTTAAGCAATTTACTCTCATACTCAGTAACCCTTACGAATTCTTTTGTGTAGCCCTGCATATGAACTGTAGCATTTATACACACAGTATAGTATGCATAAATATAGTGAAACATAAAAGCGCATATCATAATTAAAAATGCATTTCTAGCACTCATTGCTTATGTACAATACTTCGGAGAAAAGGTTTCTTGGCGAGAAAGAAGTTTGCCAACGTATTTTCTAACAACCTATTTACTGCTTCATACTCACAAGCAGTTTTTTCCGGTACTTCTTAGTTATCCCGTCGACCAAATTACTGTCGCCAAATTGTAAGATTAAATGCCAATAATGGTTGCCATTAATTAATTAATTGTAAGATTAAATGCCAATAATGGCCAAAGAAACCATTAATTCGACGTTTTATTTGTATTTTTAGTAATGTTTTATTAATTTATTGTTCTTTCGTTATTTAAAACAAAAATAAAGTCAATGTGTATAATTTGGCGAGTGGTTTGGCGATTTATATAATTTGGCGAAATTGGTCGACGGGATAACTAAGAAGTACCTTTTTTCCATATGTATGCAATTTATTTAATATAAAAGATGCTATTTACCCATTTTTATAAAGAAACAGAAGTAATTTTTGCACAAATGTCATATACGCATCGGGGTTGGCGTGATTTTTCTCTGACGCCAATTTGGCAGAAATCTCGCTTTCGAATACCAGTTACTTATATACTTTTAAATTATTTGCTATCATTTTGAAAAGGAAATAACTATAAATAAATGAAAGTTTGAATAATAACTATAGAACAAAACAGTTTATATAATTAAAAACAGAAAATAAAAGTAAATAAACAATTTATTAATAAATAAAAAAACAATAGCCGGGTTACCATAGCAGGCAAAATAACACCATTTTGGCGCCAGTTAGGTATCCCGGTTCATATCTGAAATCTGTGTCGTAATTTGTATATAAAAAAATATTATATATATTTAGAAACGATTTTTTTTACGTATATAAGTGCATATATAAACAAAAATAAAAGTTCATTAGATTTGTTTTCATAGCTGTTTATATATTTTGGCAACATATCTCACTTTCTAATCCCCGAATTGCGCCAAGCTTTTTTAAAAAATGCGCTACAATGGAAAAGTATCTAAATAAATAATTAACAGAAATAACCATTTATACAAACTAAAACTTTTTATTTCGAGATCAAAGCATTGTTTTTAATTTCGATTAAAAATACATATATCCTTGGATAACTTCAGTTGAAATTAGGTTTCCAGCTTAATATCTCATTCCATAAATCTAAACAAACACAAGTGATTCATTCATCGTGAACCGTAAGAAATATTAAATCATTGAGGAAATCATTCTAAAAGTAAGTTCTCCAACAATCAATGGACAATATTCTAATGACGTCATAGTAGGTAAAATGGTGGTGGTATCGTTTGTTTATGGTTTGAAATCAGAAAGATTTAATTTTGCAATGTCTCTTAGTTACATTGTTTTATTGTTATATTTATGAGCTCAGAACAAAAGCATATTTTTTCATTATTTAGTTATTAAAGACAAAAAAAAATTATAAATGCATGATTTGAAAAATTTAAATAATTTTCTTTCTTATTAATAAAAAATAACATCGGAAAGTAACAGCGGGTTTAAGTTAAATAAGTTTAACTGATTAATTCTGTTGTAATATTCAAAATAACTGTATTTATTAGATTTCAGTAAACAACATCAGGGCCCGATTAAACTTTGAAGTTAGAGGAATTACAATATCATTTCAGGACCTTTCTTTTGGATAAGCTTTTCTAAATTCCATATATACATGGAAACTCTTCAGTGTTAGAAATATTATTCTTAGGACTGACATAACATGAGAACGATCTGCAATTTTACGCAAGTTTTTGAAAACTACTTTATATCAGAAATTTTACTAAAAACTGGATACTTTTTTGTTATAGCGGCTCACACTATTAGGGTTATGACAAGTTGCAGCCAATTTCGCCAACGTCGTAACCAAGATCGTGAAGCACACACATATAATACCATATATTACCATTTCATGAAATCGTATACGATAATTTAATAGTTTTTACCTTACTTCAAGTGTGTAATTTATTTATTTTTAAGTCTTAACAATCTAAATTGTTCAATATATGAATTTAAAAAATGTAATCAAAGATTGAACAGACATGACCGCAAAAAGCCTCAAATCTGCATAACACTTGGAACCAAACTGTGCAGATTAGTGGTCTTCTACTGTACACAGTTTTTCATAAATGTGTTTCGTTCTTAAAATGTGTTATTTTCATCTATCACTGCGGAACAAGCGAGAAAACTCATATTCTTGGACATGAGTTGTATATATCTTTATATCTAAATTTCCGTCATTTTTGACGGGCTACATTTCTAGTCTATACTTTTTTTTTTTCATCATATTATAAAGAGGAAAAAATTGTTTATTTGTCGGAGATAAGCTCAGGAACTACCGAACCGATTCCAAAAGTAATGGTATCAAAATGATGGTGTTCGCCCAACTTAGAACATAGGCTATATCTTATGTCGGTGCCACTACCCCAAAGGGGGTGCAGGAGCAAAAAACGTTCTAAAAATGCGATTTTTGCGTTACTGAAAACCCTAGAAATATGAAATTTGGAATATTAGTTACTTATAAGATATAAATGATGTCTAAGAACAGTTCTTAAACAATTCGAAATTTAAAAGGGGTGAAAATGCACAAAAAGCGTTCTAAAAAACGTTCTAAATGGTAGTTTCTACATAATCTCAGGAAATACCAAACCGATTTAATAAATATTGGTGTCAAAATGATGGTGACAACGCTTGCTCCAAGATAGGTTATATTTTATGTCGATGCCACTACCCCCAAAGGAGGCGCAGGAGCAAAAAAACGTTCTAAAAATGCGATTTTTGCGTTACTGAAGAGCCTAGAAATATGAAATTTGGAATATTAGTTACTTATAAGATATAAATGATGTCTAAGAACAGTTCTTAAACAATTCGAAATTTAAAAGGGGTGAAAATGCGCGAAAAGCGTTCTAAATGGTGATTTCTACACAATCTCAGGAAATACCAAACCGATTTAAAAAATAATGGCGTCAAAATGATGGTGAAAATCTTTGCTCCAACATAGGCTATGTTTTATGTCGGTGACATTACCCCAAAGGGGGTGCAGGAGAAAAATGTTCTAAATTGCGGTTTTTGCGTGAGGGAAGGGCCTTGAATCGTGAAATTTAGAATGGTAGTTAGTTATAAGATATCAATGATCTCTAAGGACATTTCCTAAAAAAATCGTAATTTAAAAGGGGGGTCAAAATGCGCAAAAAGCGTTGTAAAAAACGTTCTAAATTGCAATTTCTATGCAATCTCAGGAAATACTGATTCAAATATAATGGTGTTAAAATGATGGTGACAGATATTGCTCCAAGATAGGCTATATTTTATATCTGTTTCCACTACCCCAGAGGAGATGCAGGAGCAAATGAGCGAAAAGCGTTCTAAAAACGTTCTAAATGCCGATTTGTCACCAATATCTCAGGAAGAATCAAACTGATTTCAAAAGTAATGGTAAGAAATTGATGCTGACAGCCTGTGCTCTAACATAGACGCTACTTTAAGTTGCTATCACTATCACCTAGACGTTGCAGGAGCAAAAAAGCGTTCCAAATTTCGATTTTTGTGACCGGTAGGGGCTAGCAACTTAAAATTAGGCAAGGTACATATTTATTACATATAAATGATCTTTAAGAACAGTTTCGAAAAAATTGGAAATTTAAAAAGGGGTGAAAATGCGCGAAAAGCGTTCTAAAAACGTTCTAAATTGCGATTTCTACTCAATCTCAGGAAATTCCAAAGCTACTTCAAAAGTAATGGTTGCAAATCAATGGTGACAGTCCTTGCTATAATATAGGTTATATTTTATGTTGCTGTCACTACCATCTGAGGGTTACAAAAGCAAAACATGTTCTAATTTGCGTTTTTTGCATAACTGAAGTTTCTAACACTATGAAGTATGGCATGTTATTTACTTACAATATGCAACTGCTTTCTATGAACTGCCGAAAGAAAATTTCAAATTTAAAAAGATCAAGTGTGCGAAAAGCGTTATAAATTACAATTTTTATGTAATCTTATCAAATACCAAACCGATTAAAAAAATGATGATAACAAATTTTTGGTGATAGAACCTGCTCAAACATAAGCTATATTTTATGTCTGTTCAACTACCACCAGAGGGTTGCAGTAGCTAAAAACTTTCTAAATTGCGATTTCTGTGATACTGAAAAGGCTAGAAACTTTAAATATGGCATGGTAGTTACTTATAAAATATAAATGCCCTCGAAGGACTGTCGAAAATAAATTCGAATTAAAAAGGGGTGAAGTGAAGGGGAGGTGCGAAAAGCATTCTAAAAAAGTCCTAAATTACGATTTCTACGCAATTTCAGGGAATATAAACCAAATATAAAAGTAATAGTTGCGAATCAATGGTAACAGTCTCTGATCCTACACAGGCTATGTTTTAGGCCGATGATTCTACTACCTGGGATTCACAGGAACAACAAACGCTCCAAAAAAGGCCTTTAAAAGCTTTCTAAATTACGTTTCTGTGGAATATTAGGAAAAAACAAACCAATTTCAAAATTAATGTTGGCAAATTAATGGTGACAGTTCCTATTTCAACATAGCCCTTTATGTTGAGAGAGGTGGTAGGACTTTGAATTTGACAAGATGGTTAATTTTAAGATGTAAGAAGATGGTTTCTAAAAAAAATCAAAACTTCAAATGAATACTGAAATGAACGCCTAGATTTCGAGTTCTACCGCATGGATTTTTACGGAACTTATACCGTTAGATAGGTATCATTTCAGGGAAGGTTTTAAGCTATAACACATCATTCTACATAGATTAGTTATAGAATTATTACGGAAAATTCTGTTATTTTGGACTTCTGTTACTTCATATTTCCTTAAATATCTGGGCTCCTATTGGTCGTAGAGCTTAGATCTCGCGCCAAAAGTAGCCCCGAGGAATTCAAGCAAACTTTTCTCCGCGATTATTTTGCCGTCTTCCGATTTCCTCTAACTCTATTAGAGGCCCGCGTAGGGCCCCTTTAAAATATTGGAAATACGAGGTCAGAGTCAAATTTCTGTTTTGGGCAGCGTATCAGAGTCCTCTGGCGAGCAACTTCATACATTAAACGCAAATCGGTCTGCCGGTAGTAGTATCTAAGTATGCCTTGCAAAAAGTAATGCTTTGGAAATGGAACAATGAAAATCTGCGTAGATGCCGCGAAATGCAACTGATTGGTCAGAGCTTTATGACGCTATAAGGGAGGTTACCAAGGGGAGACCCGTCTCTCTGTCACCAAAAGTGACGCCAACTTAGCGCTATTTCCAGTATTTCGCCAAATTTCCATAGACTCCCATTGAAATACAATAGAGTTTACTTGCATGCAGGAAATCAACAAATTGAGATATTTCAATGCAACAAAAACTAATATTAGCTTATGAATAGTGCTTAATTGAACTATTTACATTATTTTTAAGCACAAACAATAATCTGGGGTTGGCTAGAAAATAGGAATTGCTTCGCTATACCGAATGGAATAGCTAAGCGATTACGCGGGGGGGTTGGTCGTTGGACTTCTGTTACTTCATATTTCCTTAAATATCTGGGCTCCTATTGGTCGTAGAGCTTAGATCTCGCGCCAAAAGTAGCCCCGAGGAATTCAAGCAAACTTTTCCCCGCGATTATTTTGCCGTCTTCCGATTTCCTCTAACTCTATTAGAGGCCCGCGTAGGGCCCCTTTAAAATATTTTTCGTAGTAATTTCAGCAATTATCTTAAATTATTGGTTAAGACCGCCACCCTCCCGATTCATGTATCTACGGAAAGGTTGCATGAAGGAGTTTCGTTCAGATACGCTTTCGTTAAGAATAGAGTGCGCTCCCTGGTGGTGGAATGTGGAACTAACATAACGCGATATTGTTAAAATTAGGAAATCTAACAATGCGATCTGTTTTAAACTTTGAGATAGTTCATAACACATAATCTATTATCTATTCTATTATATATATATATATATATATATATATATATATATATATATATATATATATATATATATAATCTATTATCTATTCTATTATCTTTTATCTATTATATATATAAAATCCAAACGGAAATTTCGTTCCGAACGCCTAGATTTCGAGTTCTACTGCATGGATTTTTACGGAACTTGTACCGTTAGATAGGTATCGTTTCAGGGAAGGTTTTAAGCTATAACACATCATTCTACCTAGATTAGTTATAGAAGTATGACGGAAAGTTCTGTTATTTTGGACGATAAGGTTACCATTTTATTTCTTGGCGAAGTTTTTTGTTGTTGAAAAAATTGAAACGGCTATTACACCTAGAAAAATAAAAGACAAAAAACTGTTACTAATTTTATTTAAAATCTTTAAAAAAGAAAAAAAAGAAATCCATTTTAATGAGTGATAATATTAAAAAACGAATATATTTAATTTAAACATGAAAGAGAATGTTCGTAATACTTAAAGAATTACTCAGTTGAAATATTGCAATTGAAATAATATTTGGCGATTTATCTTTTGCATCAGGTTAAGAAAAATGCATCTGAAAATTGATAAAATGATATCAAGGAAATTCCCCATAAGCGCATGCTCAGCATTATTTGAGAAAAATTATAGAATATTCTTCTCATAAATATATATATATCCATAAAAAAATCGGCAGAACCTCTATTTAGCATTCCTAAAAAAATAATGAAAATTTCATTTTTTGCGATTTAGCGCTGGATGGCGACACGATAAAATTTTGAATAATATTATGATAAATATTCTTTAAGAAAAACTTTTTCAACTCTCGAGACGAAGTTAGTTTAAGTAAGTTTAACTTAAATAAATGCATATTTATAACTGCAGTTTTGTCATATACATTTATATATGTAACAATGAAATTTAACGATCGTATTTATGCCGTTTACAATGAAATTTAAATGGATTAAAAGTGTTTCAAACTCAAATTAAGGTCCGATTCTGAGCATTTGCAATTTGACTTCGATATTGTTAGTGTCAGAGACAACAAGAAAGTTTTATTGTCATATGGAAACAACAATTTAATATCGAAATGTTTAATGATAGCATTCATAATTAAAATACCCTTAAAACTTATCCAGCCGGTGACACCGTATAAAATTAAATAGCTCAATACAAGTAACACGCAATTTGCATATATTATATAAGCTTACAGCAAAAATAGTAAACTAATCCACAGTTTAAGTTTAAATTCATTGAGCATTAGGCATTTAATTACTTATTTAACAAGGAATTTATAAATGCATTTCAATCTCTTGCATTTGGCGAGGAAACCTATTGGTTCGCCAAAGAGCGTCGAGCGTTCGTCTGTTCGCGCCAAATACTCGAAAAAATATTTTTTTACAGATTTTCTACTGCGATTCGACCGCTATATTTTTACCGATCTTTTTTACATACATGAGTCATTTTATTAGCATTTCCTTTTTCAAAATATTTTGAGTATGCGTTTTAAAGAGACCTTCCTTGTGAGTAACAATTTTTATTATTATTATTATTATGTATCTCTTACAGAAAAAACTAGCAGATGTAATTATAAAAATAATGATATTACATAAATAGCAGTTAATATTATAAAAAGTGGAGTCAAATATTTAAATTTTAATGCAAACGTTTCCCCCCCCCCCCCCACACACACACATATTATAAATAATTTAATTTCAGATATTTAAAATATTTTTCGCGTACTTTACTACGGATACATGCTATTTTGTTTTTCCCCAAACTTATGACTTTTATAACCTCGAACTCAGATCAACAAATATTGTCCACTCTCTCTTTTTTTTTCTTCTTTTTTTTAACATATATCGCCAATTTTTCTTTTAGAAAAGTCTACTGTTTCAAATGTTAAGTACTAAAGATTATTCTTGAGAAAATTTATGCAATTTTGCGTTATTAATACCACAAAAGAAAATATTTTGCAATAAAAATTGCTTACTGAAATACATTTTCGATTGTCTTTTTAATTCGTCATCCCATTTTCAGTTTTTTTTAAGGTTTTTGATATTGGATTAATCTTCCGTAATCAGGTTACCTGCTAATTAGTGTATTTACTGAGCTATTTAGATGTTTCTTTTATATTTGAAAGAGTCAGATCAGTGATCAGACAGTGACTGTCAGACAGTGATCGCGATTGTAGAAGATTACATGAAATTTGTACTTAGCTATGAGTAAATTTATGTTTTTTCATTATGAAGCAAACGGAGAACAGAAGATTTAGTATTATATATATTTTTATTTGCAGTTATTTTACTGTCACTAAAAAATAAATACTTGGGAAAAAAATTTGAAATTCCAATGGTGGCTAGTGGAACAATATTTGTTGATTTATCATTTTAGCCTAGATAAGAAAAAAAGTACCTGAAATGCAGATAAAATTGAAAATAGAAATTATTATAAAACAAGTTCTTCTGACGCACAATCCTATTCGCTAAACTGAGGAAAAAATTAACGATTTTAGATTTATTTAGGCAGCAGACTGAAGAATAATGTAATTTTGAAAATAAAAAGTGTATTTATTTCTCCGTGTTATTACACTCTTTAGAGAAATGAAAAAAGGTCTTCGGTGCATCAAAAAGATTATTTCGTTATATTATAACGTGTTAGGTTATTAAGTTTTGTATAACTGACTTTATTTGTCATTTACAAAGGGTATTTTTGGCGAAAGATCTATAATTCAGCCAACAGCAATTTGACTTTATTTAATGGGATGTAGTCTGGCGCATAATTACGTATGTTTTACGTGTGTTAACTCTGGTAAATTTGTAACCATATAGTTTGCAAACACTTCTAATGTTTGCCGTAAAACTTAGCTGTACACCCGATTATGGACGATTGGGAAGATTTTGATTGGATGAAAACAAGAGGTTTATTTTTCTATCATAATGAGTTATCGAGTTTTTTTTTTCAGGTTAACAGTTACATAATTGCAAGTGGTATATATATAAAAAGGAAATGGTAATGAAAATGACATTATTTTAATTTTATTCAAACACTTCATTTTTAAAAATCCACTTTTATGTGATTCACATTTCTTTTAATGAAAGTTAAAGACTTTTTGTGTGCAAACAATTTATTACATTTTTTTACCGTATTTACTCTGCTGTAATCCGAAGATAGAAAACTGCAGTAGACCTGCTAGAAGACGTGTATTACAAAATATAATGCAACGTTGAGAGAAATTGTATTTAAGCTACCAGAACCACACATAGCACCAAGCTGAGAAGCCCGGAGTTCGAGAACTATCAAACGAAAGTGAATAATCCGAACATAAGTAATGTTCAGTGGTCACTCTCTGTAATCATTGTAATTATATCTCCTTTTAGTAGTGTGGTGACTAGAGAACATTTTAACATTTCTGATTATCACAACGGCCGTATTTTCTTCCCAACCTCTACTTTAAATATATACTGTAAAAAGAATTTCTTCTGAATAGTCCGAATTTTGTCTAACCCATAAGATATTATAATAGCTAAATAGCGTTCGCATAGTATTAAGCAAATGCGGAAAGATTTTCCCGGTGAAGGTCCATATTAATTTAAAATACAAGGTCGAATTCATAATTTTGTTTGATCAATGATCATTTGCAAAATGTACCAGCGAAGCGGGTGTAGCCTGCTAGTTCACGTATAATTTTCAAAATTCGGAAGATGTTATTATACACGGAATAGTAAAATTACATTCATTCAGCTTTGTATCGTTTGTAAAGTAAGTTTGCAATAAACTACAATTTATTAAATTGATAAATAAAAACAAAATAAAACCAAAATTCACCTGATTAATTAATAGACGATATTCTTAACATAGCAGGTATTTTAATTTAAATTTTTTTTCAGTTTTTATGAGAAAAAAATGGCAACAAAAAGATGCAGTAATCTACTATTTTCCCTTTACTTTCAATATAAACGAAGTACTTAATTTGCTACAATTACAAAATTTGTTTTAAAAACTACAAAAAAAAATTAATATCTCAAAAATAAATTGAGATACAGCTTTCAAACAAAGTGCATTTAAAAGCAAATTTTTTCCCCTACACGATAATGTAAAAATTGAAAATGTGCGATGTTTAGAAGTTTAAAAATTTGCAGTAGCGAAAATTGCAAAACAGAAATTCAATTTCAAATTTCATAATGTTGCCATTCGCAAAATGACGTATGCGTTACGCACAGATATGTTTGTCCTTTATAATATAGATAGATAGATACTACATATGTGACGAATTACTTTTAGCAACAAATAAATTCACACAAGTATGCTCGTTGTTGGCACATGAAACATTGCAGGTTTTTTCTATGGCAGTGCGCGTAATCGGTGATTTAGATAAAAAAGATCAATAACGAGTTATCTCGTAGCTGGCAAGGAAACCCAGTTTGCCAACTATGAGTATTCTCGTAGATGGCAGCGAACGTGTTAAAAATCTTCAACCTGAGCAATTCACCATTCTAAAACAAAATTTTAAAAAAAATGGTAATTTAGATCTGCTTATAAAAAAAAGGAGTTTACCCTTACGACCATCTCATCTCCTTTGAAAAATTTAATGAAAAGGAGCTTTCCCCACCTTTTACATCTTTTAATAGCTTGACCGATGAGTCAATAGACGAGGAAGATTATAAACACGCCCAGAAGGTTTGGAAAACCTTTAATATACAATTGCTGGGAGAATATCACGACCTACGTCAAGACAGATGTTGTGCTATACTTGCTGATGTATTCCAGAATTTTAGGAAATTATGTCAGCAGTACTATGATATTGATTGTGCACATTTGTTTACCACACCTCCACTCGCCTGGCAAGCTTCTTTGAAAACGTCTGAAACACCTCTAGAGTTACTCACTGATATCGATATGCTGCTTGAGGTAGAAAATGGGATACGTGGTGGTATCAGTATGATTAGTCATAGATATGCCTAAGCGAACATGCCCAATGATATAAAAAACTGGTGGAACCAGAGAGAAAAGTAAAGCTTGATCTAAAACAGTTACAGTAAAAAATTGTCAAATAGTTTCAGTCTAAAAAAGTAAGTAGTGCGTAAAAAAGTAATGGAACCAGATTATCTGTAAAGCTCATGAAATTACCCAAATTTTTGTTGGTAGCTGAAAATGCGTACTGAGCTTTACTGGTACCTTAAAATCAATCAGGGAAATAATGTCATTATTAACAAATTCTGAATTCCAAACATTCATAACCAGTTTAAACATTTTGGCTCATAAGAATAGGTTAGAGACTGATTTGGTAATGAGCGAGAACCTGGGAGGTCAGTTCGGTACAAAGTATGGACCAAATTCCATTCCAGGGGTCACTGATAAGCCTGGAAGATCAAAGGCCAAAGTAAGCCCAAAACCCTAAGCATGTACGAGTCAACCGTATGCTAACTGCTTGTTTGTCTTAAGTCCATTGACATAAGGTTCCCTTTCCACAGTAATTACATTAAAATTAGATAAATGGCGTTTTTATGTTAAATAAATTGTATAAACCTAGAAAAAAATGCTTGTGTATATGAAATGAAACAGTGAATAGGTTGCCAGAAAATATGTTGCAAAATTTCCTTCTCCGCCGAGGCTATTTTCTCTATTTCGCTAAGGTCCCTATACTGGAAATGTACCAAAAAATCATTGCACGTTCAGGATTGAAATAAATGGCGCAGTAGCATACATTTTAGTATAGAGTTGGTATTAAAAGTAGCGAAAGGTCTCCAAAAAACTTTGTCCCAAATTTACGTCAATTCTCTGTATATTAGAATGTGGAATAGGTTCGCTTTAAAAACACAGAATCAATTTATCCCTTTTTTTATCGCGTAAGCACACGCGCTGGGGTTAATCTCACCCCACTCACATTTTTTCTTCGAAAAAGTAATGATAAATTTCTCAAGGATGCTTCTGACCTTCCTTGTACCTTTCAGTGTCAAAATTGAGGAAGGTTGTGTGAAGGAATGTCTTTTCTTTGTTGGCTAGAAGAAGGGAAATATGCCTTTTGGGATTAAATAATCCCGCACGTGTACAAACGTTTCATTTGGATATGTTCATTACGGGATTACGGGAAAACACACACTAAAATAATTTTACCGAAAGAGCGACATAAAAGCTACCGGTATATGTAGATGAAAGTGTATTAAATGTAATTCATGTAAATTTTATAAAATAATTCATGTTTTAAGAGGTAAAACAAATCGTTGCATATTTTCTAAAATAACACGCGATTTTTATAGAAACTGCTACAAAATCGGAAAATTAATATGAAATGCTTGATTTTTCTCTAAAAAGAAGTAGTACTGATGCATTTTACAATACAGAGTAGTAAACTTGCTTTTAAAACGCATTTAGCCAAAAATATAACGGGAGACAAAATGAGGTAAAATTTACCCTACGCGTGTGGTAACGTTACAAAAATTGGTGCGTGTGCTTACGGTTAAGTTAATTATGCGCTAAACGACACCCGGTAACATGCGCCAATTGTCTGTAGGCTCAATTATAAATTTATCCGTACCAAATAGGCCAATTGTCTGTAGGCTCGATTACGTAATTTATCTCCTTAATTAATGCGTGCATTACAAAGGACACCTACTTTCCAATTTTCCTGATTTTTTTTATCAATGGTTACAGTTAGATGCAAATATGTTAGACATTATCGCGGTATTTTAGTTTAACATACGAGATATTATTATAAATATCCAATATTAGCAATATTTCTGATATTATTTACAGGTGTATTGTATAATATTTTCAATCACTTTTATTTTATTTATTTATTTATTTATTTTTTTTTTTTTTATTTAGTCGGTTTCAGACTTTTTTTAATTTTAAATTCCCATTGAGTCCCAAAAACAGAAATGTTCCCTTTTTATAGTTTTTTCGCAGTCTTAATTCATTTCTTATGACTGTTTCTTACCCTAGCTTTTTGTGTGTTTGAAGGATTGATCTAGGATACTGCATAGTCCTTTAAACCATAAGAGCGTAGGTATGTAGCAGAAAAAGTCAAGAGAACACACTATGTATAAAACTTAGTCTAAGGACTAGTCTGGCGGCCAGTCCTGAGTAAAGTATGGGTCAGTATCCCAATATGGGGGCTTAGCAATAAGTATTGGGTCATCAGAGCTCTTGAAATACACTGGTGAACCAATGTTTCTGTTAGTTTTTGATTGGGTAAAATGTTTGGAAGGTTGATTGAGGTCATTGGTTGGTTAGTTGGGGCGGTTGTTTAGCTAGTTGAAGTTGGTTAATTAAGTTACTGAAAGGATGTGAAAAGGTGTGAAATGATATAAAAAACTGGTGGAACCAGAGAAAAAAGTAAAGCTTGATCTAAAACAGTTACAGTAAAAAATTGGCAAATAGTTTCAGTCTAAAAAAGTCCTTCCGGCCAGTGCCGGGAGGAAGAGGTAGCTTTCAAATACCTTATTTTAAAAAAGCCAACTTATATTATTCAAACACACGAAGCTCAGTTTAGTGGAAACCGAATATAGGAGATTCAATACTAATTTTTATCAATACTAAATCATTATGAATGAGAATTTCACGAAATTAGTCAGCTTTATCCAAGCTGCTTTTATTTAAAGTAACTTATATTTGGCTGAGATGTTGATGTATACTATCCACATGCTTTCTCACATGGAAATAGGCGAATACGTGTGTTATCGCGTGACAAATACAAGATCTTTTCAAAATGTTAGACATACTGGAAATTCAAAGTGCTATAATTGAACCATTTTTTAAGATCTAAACAAAAGAACAAATTTTCAGAAACAAAATCTGCTCCGGAATCTTTGTATCAAGGCCAAACACATAAAAAAATCTTTTTCATTTTCCAATTTTTTAATACCTCATTTTAAATTTTAAATTTAATTTTTTTTAAATGGCAACCCTTTTGAAACAAGATGGCGAATGAAGCTGGCCAACGAACTCGGTCGTGACATTAGTACGTGCTATGCACAGACCAAGTAACATCCAAATCAGTTCATAAATACGCTTGTTATCGCGTGACAAAAATCAGGTCGTTTTAAAATGTCAGCCACAATACAAATTCAAAACGCTATAACTCAGCCATTTTTTTAGATATAGACGAAACAAAAACTGTTCCGGGATCTTTGTATTAAGGTCAAACACATACAAAAAAATCTTTTTCATTTTCTAATATTTTGGTATCTCATTTTAAATTTTAAATTTTTTTAATTTTTTTAAATGGCCGCCATTTTGAAACAAGATGGCGGATGATGCTGGCCAACGAGCTCGGTCGAGATATTTGTATGTACTATGTACACACCAAAGTACATCCAAATCGGTTCATAAATACGCCTGTTATCACGTGACAAATATCAGGACGTTTCAAAATGTCAACCACGCTAGAAATTCAAAATGCTATAACTCAGCCATTTTTTGAGATATAGACGAAACAAAAACTTCTCCCGAATCTTTGTATCAAGGTCAAATACATAAAAAAAAATATTTTTTCAAATTTCAATTTTTTTGTACCACATTTCAAATTTAAATTTTTCTTAAAAATTTAAATGGCTGCCATTTTTAAACAAGATGGCGGATGAAGCTGGCCAACGAACTCGGTCGAGACATTGGTATGTACTATGTACAAACGAAGTTACATCCAAATCGGTTCATAAATACGCCTTTTATCGCGTGACAAAATTCAGGACGTTTCAAAATGTCAGCCACGCTTGAAATTCAAAATGCTATAATTCAGCCATTTTTTAAGATATAGACGAAACAAAAACTGCTCCGGAATCTTTGTATAAAGGTCAAATATATAAGAAAAAAATATTTTTCCATTTTCAATTCTTTGGTACCACATTTCAAATTTAAAATCTTTAAGAAAATTTTAAATGGCCGCCATTTTGAGACAAAATGGCGGATGAAGCTGGCCAACGAACTCGGTCGAGACATTGGTATGTTCTATCTAGATACCGAATTACATCCAAATCGGTTCATAAATTCGAGAGTTACAGTATGACAAAGGTCATATATATATATATATATATATATATATATATATATATATATATATATATATATATATATATATATATATATGGATATATATATATATATATATATATATATATATATCAACTTTTGAACGGAGGGTGGTTTCGGGGTCTGGGGGTCATGATCGATGAAAATATGCCAAAATTTTTTGAAATCGCTTTCCTCCGAACGGCTGCAATAGGTAGCTTTTTGTAATGAAAGCTACCTAAAATGCTATAACTCAGCCATTTTTTAAGATATAGACGAAACAAAAACTGCTCCGAAATCTTTGTATAAAGATCAAATACATAAGAAAGAATATTTTTCCATTTTCAATTTTTTGGTACCACATTTCAAATTTAAAATTTTGAAATTTTTTTTAAATGGCCGCCATTTTGAAACAAAATGGCGGATGAAGCTGGCCAACGAACTCGGTCGAGAGATTTGTATGTACTATATACACACCGAATTACATCCAAATCGGTTCATAAATACGCCTTTTATCGCGTGACAAAATTCAGGACGTTTCAAAATGTCAGCCACGCTAGAAATTCAAAATGCTATAACTCAGCCATTTTTTAAGATATAGACGAAACAAAAACTGCTCCGAAATCTTTGTATAAAGATCAAATACATAAGAAAAGAATATTTTTCCATTTTCAATTTTTTGGTACCACATTTCAAATTTAAAATTTTGAAAATGTTTTTAAATGGCCGCCATTTTGAAACAAAATGGCGGATGAAGCTGGCCAACGAACTCGGTCGAGAGATTGGTATGTACTATATACACACCGAATTACATCCAAATCGGTTCATAAATACGCCTTTTATCGCGTGACAAAATTCAGGACGTTTCAAAATGTCAGCCACGCTAGAAATTCAAAATGCTATAACTCAGCCATTTTTTAAGATATAGACGAAACAAAAACTGCTCCGGAATCTTTGTATAAAGGTCAAATACATAAGAAAAAAATATTTTTCCATTTTTAATTTTTTGGTACCACATTTCAAGTTTTAAATTTTTTTAAAAATTTTAAATGGCCGCTATTTTGAAACAAAACGGCGGATGAAGCTGGCCAACGAACTCGGTCGAGACATTGGTATGTACTATGTACACACCGAATTACATCGATATCGGTTCATAATTACGGGAGTTACAGTGTGACATAGGTCAGATATATATATATATATATATATATATAAATTTTGAACGGAGGGTGGTTTCGGGGTCTGGGGGGCATGATCGATGAAAATATACCAAAATTTTTTGAAATCGCTTTCCTCCGAACGGCTGCAATAGGTAGCTTTTTAGGTAGCTTTCTTTACAAAAAGCTACCTATTGCAGCCGTTCGGAGGAAAGCGATTTCAAAAAATTTTGGTATATTTTCATCGATCATGACCCCCAGACCCCGAAACCACCCTCCGTTCAAAATTGATATATATATATATATATATATATATATATATATATATATATCAATATATATATATATATATATATCTGACCTATGTCACACTGTAACTCTCGTATTTATGAACCGATTTGGATGTAATTCGGTGTGTATATAGTACATACCAATGTCTCGACCGAGTTCGTTGGCCAGCTTCATCCGCCATTTTGTTTCAAAATGGCGGCCATTTAAAAATTTAAAAAAAATTTAAAATTTAAAATGTGGTACCAAAAAATTAAAAATGGAAAAATATTTTTTTCTTATGTATTTGACCTTTATACAAAGACTCCGTAGCAGTTTTTGTTTCGTCTATATCTTAAAAAATGGCTGAGTTATAGCATTTTGAATTTCTAGGGAAGCTGACATTTTGAAACGTCCTGAAATTTGTCATACGATAAAAGGCGTATTTATGAACCGATATGGATGTAACTTCGTTTATACATAGTACAGACCAATGTCTCGACCGAGTTCGTTGGCCAGCTTCATCCGCCATTTTGTTTAAAAATGGCGGCCATTTAAAATTTTAAGAAAAATTTAAATTTGAAATGTGGTACCAAAAAATTGATAATTGAAAAAATATTTTTTTCGTATGTGTTTGACCTCGATAAAAAGATTCGGGAGCAGTTTTTGTTTCGTCTATATCTTAAAAAATGGCTGAGTTATAGCATTTTGAATTTCTAGCGTGGCTGACATTTTGAAACGCCCTGATTTTTGTCACTCGATAACAGGCGTATTTATGAACCGATTTGAATGTAACTTGGTCTGTACATAGTACATACCAATGTTTCGACCGAGTTTGTTGGTCAGCTTCATTCGCCATCTTGTTTCAAAAGGGTTGCCATTTTTTAAAAAAATGTAATTTAAAATTTAAAATGAGGTATTAAAAAATTGGAAAATGAAAAAGATTTTTTTTATGTGTTTGGCCTTGATACAAAGATTCTGGAGCAGTTTTTGTTTCTGAAAATTTGTTCTTTTGTTTATATCTTAAAAAGTGGTTGAATTATAGCACTTTGAATTTCTATCATGGCTAACACTTTGAAACGATCTTGTATTTGTCTCGCGATACCACACGTATTCGCCTATTTCGATGGAAGAAGGCATGTAGATAGTATACATCAATATCTCGACCAAGTTCGCTGGCCAGCTTCATCAGCCATCTTGTTTAAAAATGGCGGCCATTAAATTAAAAAAATATATATTTAAAGTGAGGTGCAAAAAAAATTAGAAATTTAAAAAGGTTTCTTTCTTAAATATTTGACCTTGATATAAGGATTCAGGAGCATTTTTTGTTTGTCTTTATCTTAAAAAATGGCTCAGATATAGCAGTTTCAATTTCTAACGTGGGTGACATTTTGAAAAATCTGATTTTTTGCCTGCGACAGCACTCGTATGTATCAACCGATTCCGATGTGAGTGAGCATGTGCACAGCAATTACTAAGGTCTCGTCCAAGTTCACTGGTTAGCCTCATCCACCATGTTGTCTTAAAATGGCAGGCACTTTAAGAAATCGCTGAATTTGGCAGCGAAATATAAGTTACTTTAAATAAAAGCAGCTTGGATAAAGCTGACTAATTTTGCGAAATTCTCATTCATAATGATTTAGTATTGATAAAAATTAGTATTGAATCTCCTACATTCGGTTTCCACTTAATTCAGCTTCGTGTGTTTGAATAATATAAGTTGGCTTTTTTAAAATAAGGAATATGAAAGCTACCTCTTCCTCCCGGCACTGGCCGGAAGGACTTTTTGTAAAGAAAGCTACCTAAAAATAAGTAGTGCGTAGAAAAGTAATGGAACCAGATATCTGTAAAGTTCATGAAATTACCTAAATTTTTGTTGATAGCTGAAAATGTGGACGAGCTTTACTGGAGCCTTATATTCAGAATCATATTATCCATTCAAAATGAGTACTGGGTATAGTAAACAGAATGTGTAGTTATGTGCTAAAAAATTTCCATCAGGCCCAGCATTGTGGACATGATTGCATCAAGTCAAGCTAAACTCCACAAAGCTAAAAGAATGTAAACCAAGAAGTAATATTTTAAGTATAACATTAATATAGTCAGGTTGCTGAAGAATTGTTATTATTACTATTTCTGACATAACACATCTAACATAATAATTTAATAACGCGAGGTGAAAATTGAAGAAATATTCCAATATTTATAAAATATTTATGTTCTCCTGATTGTCGATTTTCTGAATATGTATCATATAACGCAGAAATATCTACATGCGAAAATGTACATTATACCGAGGTCATTCATGCCGTAGTAATGCATCGGATGAAGAAGGTAAAATATAGATGAAGCATTCAACATTCAAAGAAGCAGTTAGCAGTTTAGATTCTTTGAAACGGAACTTGGTGGCTTATAATGTTGATAATACACTATTTTCACAGCTTCAGGAAAAAATCGATAAAGAAGTTTGGAATACAAAATTGAAATAACGCAAACAAACATCTAAAAAGATATCTTATATTTTATCTACAAAATTTGAATAAATGAGATTCTTTCTTAATTAAAATGATTGTGATTTATAGCGGTGCATAAAAAAAGAATGAATTTTTATACAATGTATTTTCGTAAAATCGTTACAATCGTTACAAACAAAATGTTTAAAACAACGATTTTAAACAAATGTTTAAAATCGTTAGTAAGGCAAGTGAGGAATATTCTTTTTATTTACAGCCATTTTTTTTAAACTTTGCTGTTGGATAAAAAAATTCATTTGATTATCCCGATTTAAAGAATAATCTCGATTTAACAAGATCGACTTTGATCGATTTAACAATCTCGATTTGACAAAGTTGCTATTCCCGAACGATTCGCTAAATCGAGGTTCGACTGTATTATAGTAGCTGTTGAGACTTTAAAAACATTCAATGAAGGTACGATGCTACGATGCGCTGCTAAATTAAAAAAAAAATCGCAATGTCTTTTTAATTTCGGGAGAAAAAGCACTAATGCTACATAAACAGCTCCTTTTGCCCCGAAACTAAACTGACATTGCAACTATTTTTTAAATACATATATTTTTATCAAAACAAGATGTAACAAAAATATTTTGCAATAAATCTGGTAAACAAGGTTAATCTTCCATGAGTGAGTAAATATTTGAAATTCACGATTAAAATTTTAACAGGTATTCTCTAAAATGGCTTTGTCTGCTTTTCCGCCTATAACTCTTAAATTGTAAATATCTTCAAATAGACCTGAATTTTATGCAAGCTATTCAGGCTAAAATAGAACCATCTTTGTTAATAAAAGTTATAGGCGTAACTTTTAATTCCATGGTTTTTTCCAGGTTTTTTTCCACATTCGAAGAAACTTGCCCACCTTGGGTTTATGTTATTGTTTATTAGAAAAAAAATGTATTTTAAACATAATGAGTGAAAAGCATGTGTTTAAATTGATGTAATATACCAGTATGTATGTATTTTAAATAAAGTTATGTTTTTCAAATGACGAGTATATTTTTAAAATTATGATTTTATATTTTGAATGAAATGAATGCAACATAAACGCTGGTGATGGGGAAAATATTTGACGGTTTAGGAACTGCGGCCGGCTAACATAAAAGTACTTTTTTACACTGTTTATTCAATCTAACCCTGTTCATATATATGAAAAGATAAAAAACTTTAATCGATTTTTCCCTCCCAGATATGCTAGAAAAATAAAAATTATGTACATGGATGTGTTTCTAGTAACAATACAACATTTTAGTATTTTTACAACTTGATTATAAATTATCAAATTAATTTTACGTTATCTAAACGTAGCTGATAAATCCTTAAACATTCTTTATGATTGTTACAACTGTATATACAAGTACAACAATTGAGTAAGTTATGTAACAAACAACGATTTCTAAAATATACCAGCTGGTTGGGAAATTGCAAAAGAGAAATATTTAAAACCTTTAAGCATCTTAAACGTGATTTTCAGCCTTATAATTTTTTATAAAAAAGTTAAAATATTATTTAATATATATTATTAAATGTCAGTGATTTTAATACGTTCAATTGGCCCATCTCCGTCCGCAGCCCTTTTTTCTACTACTTATTCCGACTCTTTTGCGAAAGCCAAATAGAAAAAAAAAAATTCAAAAATTGAAACCGGACAAAATTAAAAGGGAAATTTTAAATTATTGGCTACCGACCAAACACTGCTACATCGAGCTTATTATTAGTCTATAGTTTTCAGTTATTGGCAATTGTTGTGTGTTTCATAAGCATTTTTCAAATTTGGAGAATGTTCCGCATTTGGGTTATTTCGATAAAAGTTACTTTCATTTTCTAACCATTATTTAACTTTTATACAGTTACAATTGTATACTGTTTTCTCATTTGACGCCAATCATGGCTATCGGCCCGATTACGGAAAGTTATCCATTTTATCCCTGCGAAGAACCGGTGTAAGATAATAAATGTTTAATTGAGCATACCACGTACTATTTGTAAATATTTTATATTTTATTCCAATTTTTGAAGTTTCTTCTATACTTTGTATGCTTTCTGCAATGTTATTCACCTGTGCGAAGTGCAGGTATCCCATGAAAACTATTTTTCCCGGATATGACACATGACCGACATATTTCTAGACTTTAAAAAAAAGTAATCTGTCGATTTTAGGAATTTTTTTAAAGCTGTTGTCTAAAATTCTCAAAATATTTAAAACTATAAATAATCAATTATTGCTGGTTTAATAGTACAAGAATTACTGCTTGCGTTTTAAATTAAAGTGGATCCTAATGTAAAATTATATTAGTTTTAAATGGAATGAATGAAATGCTTCTATTTTAACCACTTCACCGGTTGCCCCGAGATAACTCGGGGGTAAAAGCACTGTTTCCCCATACCTGTCGCCGGTGAAGTGGTTAAATATTATAAATACAATTCGATCAAGAGAATATTTGGCAATTTATCGCCTGCGCCCGGTAAATAAAAAATATGCTTTAAAATTAATTAAATAATTTATACTTAAACTCTAAGCGTAATAAAACGTTTAATTCTCATTGGAAATACACATGTTTATGTAATTTTTATAACTTTATCTTATCAGGAATTGAATTAAAAACGCTGCTGTAAAATTCTATCTTAACATACATTAACTAATTTTTATATGTCCTTGTTCATTGCATTAAAAAACATAATTCAAATAGAACGTATTAAAATCACTGACATTTAATAATATACATTAAATAATATTTTAACTTTTTATAAATTATAATAAAACACAAAACTAACCTGTTTTTCTCTTTTGGGAAGCGAAAAAAATGAGTTCTCTCAGATAGAGAGTTATTTTTGAAGTTTTGAAAACTGCAATAATTAGAACGCCAACGTGACATTTTCCCAAATAATATAAGTTCTTAAAAGAACTGATTTTGTTTAAATAACTAACTTCAATTAATAAATTAAATAATGGCGAATAAATAAATCGAATTATATCTATACTTCCAACAATTAAGTACTGCAGAAGACAAACGAATAAAATCACGGCTGCGCGTGCGCATAGTTATTTCATAGATATCGAACTTATAGATCATTCACAAAGGGGAAAGAAGTTAATAATCCTCTTGTAGTTCACTCCGTCCGCTGGGTGGCGTATGACCTTGATTGACGTGACCTCGTCTTTAATCTTGCGGCTACCTCTCCCATTTAAGATAGGACGCTTACTTATATTGCTTTGGACCTGACCTTCGAAAGGCACATTGCTAAATTAAAAGCTTTCGAACAAGCCATTATTCCTCACTGAATGTTTCCTGGTTTGGATTGTAATTGAATTGTTGTCTTTCCATCATGTTTCAAAACGTTAAAGATGCGTCTGATTTCTACTAAACAGCACTATCGTGCTGTTTGATACACCTGATTATAAGGAAAATGAAGCATCTAGCTACATCATGTACTGAGGTGCTAACAACCTGTATGGCTGAACTATGTCCCAATTTCTACCTTGTCGTGGGTTTGAATGTTGTGTGACAAATCATAATACAGAAGAGTGGATTCTGTCTCTACCTGACAACAGCGACATCTTTTCAAAAATATTGGGTGGGCTTAAATATTTTTGAGTAAAATAACACATATAATTTTTCCCCTTAGTGTGTATGTGTGTGGAGAGAGAGAAAGGAGAGAAACGATAGGCTAAAGATCATAATTCGAAATTAAATTGTTTTTTCTAAGCAAATTTTCAAATTATTATAACTTAACTAGAAAGGTAGCCCGTCAAAAATGACGGAAATTTAGATATAAAGATATATACAACTCATGTCCAAGAATATGAGTTTTCTCGCTTGTTCCGCAGTAATAGATGAAAATAACACATTTTAAGAACGAAACATATTTATAAAAAACTGTGTACAGTAGAAGACCACTAATCTGCACAGTTTGGTTCCAAGTGTTATGCAGATTTGAGGCTTATTGCGGTCATGTCTATTCAATCTTTGTTTACATTTTTTTTAATTCATATATTGGGCAATTTAGATTGTTGAGCTTTAAAAATAAATAAATAACACACTTGAAGTAAGGTTAAAAACTATTAAATTATCGTATACGATTTCATGAAATGGTATTATATTATATGTGTGTGCTTCACGATCTTGGTTACGAAGTTGGCGAAATTGGCTGCAACTTGTCATAATCCTAATGGTGTGGGCCGCTATAACAAAAAAGTAACCAGTTTTTAGTAAAATTTCTGATATAAAGTAGCTTTCAAAAACTTGTGTAAATTTGCAGGCCGTTCTCGTGTTATGTCAGTCCTAGGAATAATATTTCTAACACTGAAGATTTTCCATGTATATATGGAATTTAGAAAAGCTTATCCAAAAGAAAGGTCCTGAAATGACATTGTAATTCCTCTAACTTCAAAGTTTAATCGGGCCCTGATGTTGAGTACTGAAATCTAATAAATACAGTTGTTTTGAACATTACAACAGAATTAAACAGTTAAACGTATTTAACTTAAACTCGCTGTTACTTCCCGATTTTATTTTTTAGTATTAAGAAAGAAAATTATTTAAAATTTTGAAATCATGCATTTATGATTCTTTTTCCGTCTTTAATAACCAAATAATGAAAAAATAGGCTTTTGTTCTGAGCTCATAAATATGACAATAAAATAATGTAACTAAGAGACATTGCAAAATTAAATCTTTGTGATTACAAACCATAAACAAACGATACCGCCACCATTTTACCTACTATGACGTCATTAGAATATTGCCCATTGATTGTTGGAGAACTTACTTTGTGCATGATTACCTCAATGATTTAATATTTTTGACGTTTCACGATGAATGAATCACTTATGTTTGTTTAGGTTTATGGAATAAGATATTAAGCTGTGAAACTAATTTCAATTGAAGTTATCCAAGGAAATATGTATTTTTAATCGAAATTAAAAACAATGCTTTGATCTCGAAATAAAAAGTTTTAGTTTGTATAATTTGTTATTTCTGTTAATTATTTATTTAAGTACTTTTCCATTATAGCGCATTTTTAAGAAAAGCTTAGCGCGATTCGGGCATCAGAAAGTGAGATATGTTGCGAAAATATATAATCAGCTATGAAAACAAATCTGATGAACTTTTATCTTTGTTTATATATGCACTTATATGCATAAAAAATCGTTTCTAAATATATATTTTTTTTTTATATACAAATTACGGCACAGATTTCAGATATGAACCGGGATACATAACTGGCGTTATTTTACCTGCTATGGTAACCCGACTATTGTTTTTTATTTATTAATAAATTGTTTATTTACTTTTATTTTCTGTTTTTTAATTATATAAACTGCTTTGGGCACACATGTCATATTGGCACAGATGTCATATTCGCCCCATATTGGCGCGATTTTTTTCTGTCACCAATATCATATAGGCAACGGGTACTTAACTTGCGCCAAAGTGTCGTTGGTACAGATGTCATATTCGCCCCATATTGGCGCAATTTGTTTCGGTTGCCAATTTGGCGAAAACATCAACAGCATAAACAATATAATCCGGGTTACCACATCAAGCAAAATAACGACACTTTGGCGCCAGTTAAGTACCCGTTGCGTATATGACATTGGCGTCAGAAAAAAATCGCGCCAATATGGGGCGAATATGACATCTGTGCCCTGCTTTGTTCTATAGTTATTATTCAAGCTTTTATTTATTTATAGTTATTTCCTTTTCAAAATGATAGCAAATAATTGAAAAATATATAAGTAACTGGTATTCGAAAGCAAGATTTCTGCCAAATTGGCGTCATAGAAAAATCACGCCAACCCCCAAGCGTATATGACATCTGCGCAAAAATTACTTCTGTTTCTTTATAAAAATGGGTAAATAGCTTTTTTTATATTAAATTGTCGACACAGGTGTCATATACGCCCATGTTGGCGCGATTTTTTTTTAGACGCCGATGTCATATACGCACCGGGTACTTAAGTGGCGCCAAAGTGTCGTTATTTTGCTTGTAATGGTAACCCGAATGTTGTTTATGCTGTTGATGTTTTCGCCAAATTGCCGTCGGAAATAAATCGCGCCAATATGGGGTGTATATGACATCTGTGCCAAATTGTATGCATATGGAAAAAATTGCTTGTGAGTATGAAGCAGTAAATAGGTTGCCAGAAAATACGTTTGCAAACTTCTTTCTCGCCAAGAAACTTTTCTCCGAAGTATTGTACATAAGCAATGATTGCTAGAAATGCATTTTTAATTATGATATGCGCTTTTATGTTTCACTATATTTATGCATACTATACTGTGTGTATAAATGCTACAGTTCATATGCAGGGCTACACAAAAGAATTCGTAAGGGTTACTGAGTATGAGAGTAACTTGCCTAAAGGTGGTTTCTAAAGGAGTTATGCATTTTTACGCTGAACTGCATTTAGTTTCCTAAGAAATGTTTGTGGAATATAGATAAAATGATATACAGGGTCACGCAAAGAATTGGATACATAACCGTCTATGGATGATAATATCTGGAAATGTGATTTCAGTAGTTTTAAGAGTAGTTTAAATTAAATTTTAGCTAAATAGTGGCATGTAATAACGGTACTATTGGCTATGGACGGTAACTGCTGAAATCAATTTTTAAGTTTTTTTATGCGTTTTCTAAAATGTTTACTTAGTTATCTTGGTACTTCTTAGTTATCCCGTCGACCAAATTACTGTCGCCAAATTGTAAGATTAATTGCCAATAATGGTTGCCATTAATTAATTAATTAAATGCCAATAAAACCATTAATTCGACGTTTTATTTGTATTTTTATTAATGTTTTACTATTGATTTGGCAATTTATATAATTTGGCGAACTTGGTCGACGGGATATCTAAGAAGTAACGTTATCTTATTTACCTTATTTCCCTAAATAACGAAGTTTTATTAAAGCATTCAGGATGTGTTGGAAAGAGTTTCAGATTCTATGCTTAACGCATGATTTTTCTTTCTTCTATAGTCTTATTTTGCATTTATTTTATTCTTAATTTTTTAGTCTTATACTGCTTTACAGAAACTTTGGCACAGTTGTCATATACGTTATCATATATTGGCGCGATTTTTTCCGACGCCAATTTGGCGAAAACATCAACAGCATAAACAACAACATCCGGATTACCATATCAAGCATAATTACGACACTTTGGCGCCAGCTAAGTACCCGTTGTGTATATGACATTGGCGTCAGAAAAAAATCGCGCCAGTTGTAGTATATGGTATATGACAGTATATGACATCTGTGCCCTCCCCTTGCATATAGTACAAACTATAACACGAATAGCGCAAAATAATAGACAGTTTGGTACTTTTCCACTGTGGGAGCTTTGGCATTTTTTTTTTAAAGCTTGGTGTAATTTGGGCATCAGAAAGTGAGATTTGGGTACTTTTCCGTTATGCGGACACCATTGTCGCCAAGCGTAATAGTTGGCGCAAAATCGTGAATTGAAGCATTCGAAAAATAAAAGAAAACCCTTGTCGATACTAAAGTGAGCATTTAAAAAATATAACAATTTAAAATTCCAGACTTTTACGAACTATTTCATCAAATCACAAATATATACTTAAAATAAGTGAACAAATAACTGCTATAAAATAAAGCAATAAAATAAAACTCATATTAAACTGCTGGCATAAAATTACAAATATCTTTTAGCATTTTGAAATAATTGGCGCATTAGCATACATTTTGGCATGGTGTCCGTATAACGGAAAAATATCGAGATTTGTTGTCAAATCATATAAACAGCTATGAAACCAAATTTGATGAGCGTTTTTGTTTGTTTTATATGTATATTATTGATGTTTTTATGTACAAATTACATCTGTTTCTGTATAAAATTAGAGAAACGGCTTTTTTATGTTAAATAAATCGTATAAATATCGAAAAAAATGCGTGTGTATATAAAATGAAACAGTGAATAGGTTCCCGGAAAATATGCTACCAAATTTCCTTTTTCGCCAAGGCACCTACACTGGAAAAGTACCTAAAGCACATTAAAATCGCGCAGTTAGGAGCTCACACAGTACACCGTTGTCTATTGGCGGTTATTTTATTGTTAGCATCGGGAGGAAGATGTAAAGATGTACTTTAAATTCTCAACCACGGTAAGTAGAACAGACGGTAGGGTTCACGAAAAGATGCGCAGTAGTTCGTGACGTCACTGGCACCCACGTCCAGCACTTCCTGTATCTGGACATTCATTTTTACTCCTCTCTTATCTGTTTCTGTTTTCACAATAAGGAGTATTATTATTTTTTTTTGTTGTTAGTATAATCGTTTTATGCATTATTCTATTTATTATTTTTTGTAAGCGGTGTTTAATTAAAATAATTAGAGATGCCTTGTTGTGGCGTTTCTGGTTGTACCAATCATGCCAGATATTCCTTAAGCCAGAATCTGCCTAACGCAGAAACGGAAATATTTTTAAGATTCCACCAAAAACAAACTTTTGCATAACACGAAAAAAAATTATATCTTAAAAATGAAAAGCATTCGGTATATGAAACTTTAAAACTGGTAGATATCAAATACAGATGAAATGCAAATATAAATAAAAACATGTTTTTATGCATTCATTTGTTTACAGAGAGAGAATTTTAATTATTAAATTCTGCATATTTGTGGATTTAATGAAAGAAAAAAAAGGGGGTGGGGAGGAATGCGCAATGTGTATTTCTTGAATCACAACATTTTCTTTATTTACAATTTTTTACACGAATAAATTTCTATTTTTCTACGTTACATAAATTTAAAATATGCTATTTTATTTTTTCCATTACCCCAAAGAATACAGATCACTATTCTAATGGTAAAAATAAGGTTCCGAGATTTTTTTTTTTTTTTAAGTTATACATTCAAAATTTAAACAAAATTTTTTTTAATCATAATTTTTTAAAAGTTTACTGGGATAATTGAAAAAAAAAATAGTACAACGGACTCCAAAAATATTTACATTAAATAATATTTCACTTTAAAAAACGGTACTAAAGATTACAAATGTGCGAAATGTGTGATAGTCGCTTTTATTTTATTTTATTTTTTATTTTAAACTGACTTCCATAAGGCGGAAAATGATGTATATTTTTCTCAATCCCGATCGATTCCGTCTTAGACAGAGTTTACTGTATTTTTTAAATTGGGTAATAAATATATAGTAAATATAGTTTTAAAGTATATAGTAATGTTTTGAAAAATTATGACTTTGAAAAACGTTATTACTTCAGTTCCGTGTTTTTTTAATGTTAAATCACGAGTTTGTAAATATATAAAATTTCATAATATATATTAATTTATGAATAAATAATATATATATTTGAAGATATATAACACAATTATAAGTGTTTTTTTCTCAAATATTTATGAATTTAAGCGAAAGTTTTCCGATTTTTCTCAAAGTATTTTGAATTAAAGTTAAATTGTAAAATATATTATTGAAAAAAATTGTATCTAAAATAATGAAATAGAACTGAGAAAGTACGAAAACTTTTGCTTTTTGTGCAAACGTGTTTAAATAAATTATTAATAATGTGTCAAAAGTTAATAATTCCAAAAACTAAATGAAAACAGAAGATTGACCCTTTAAAAAATTCTAAATAATAAAAACATATAAATATATTAACTCTAATTTGAAAATGTTCAGTTAGTAGGCGTTCCAAATATCATTCATCTCAGTAATATCATATGCAGGATATTAAATAAATATATAATACCTCTTTATGAACGGAAAGCTTTATGCAAAGCGAAAAGTGCGTTACCCAAGATTGGAGATGGGTTCCAGTGACGTCATAGGAGAAAACGAAACCTGCGCGTGAACCCTACCGAGTGTTCTACTTACCGTGTTCTCAACCATAGATTTCGAAAAAATATCTTAAAAGAGTGGAGTTTAAATTAAATTTCGGTGACCTCCATTATGAAAGATTGATGGTTTTAACTGGGAATTTCGCCAAATTAGCCAGCTATCGCCAAGTTGGCTAACATTTGGTGCTACTGTGGTAACCCTGCATTAATATTTTTCAACAATTACTCATTTTAATGAGGCGGTCCTACCGGAATAGTGAGGGACACACAGAGACTTGGATTTTATATAAATAGATTATAATTTTATAAATAATTTTAATAAATTATATTCTTATAAGTTCTTCCTTACAAATACATTGTTTTAAATAACATTGGAATTGTTAACTACTAAAAATGCGAAAAACTAAATGTCATAAAAGGCATGCATTTTACACACCTAAGTGCTTTATCAATTCAAAACATCAAAACAGATGGCGAAATATGCAGGAAATTTTGTGAGAAATGTAACATACATTCGCTGAAGGGTTTTTTAGTACTCCTGTAAGTCTAACTGATGTCCTTACTATTTTTCAAACAATACTTTTTTTGAGAATAAAACCAAATTTAATTTCAGCGAATAAATAATTATAAAAATAAATTATGAATTAAATCGATTGAAATTGGGTGGGAGGTTAGAACAAATTACTGGGTGGGATCGCACCCCTTGGGCCCATATAAGTTGGCGCCACTGCTACCTGATGATACTGACATCTGGTATATTTTCGAGGTGGACCTAGAATACTCCAAAGATCTTCACCCATTACCAAATGAATATCCGTTGCATCTGAAAGAGTGATCGAAAACGAAGAGATGTTGTCTTCCTATGCACCTAGCTTACTTAACAATTGAAAATTCGCAGCAACCCCCAAACTCATCCCAAATTTAAATGATAAGCAGAATTATATCACTCATTACCGTAATCTTGTATTTTATTTAGAACTTGGATTAAAACTTACAGCTGCCCTTAAATTTAAACAGGTTTAAACAACAAAATTTCTAATTAAAAAATCAGCCATATATCATCATTACGCGTCATTGTACGTCATTGTTAGAAACGACCATAACAGCATGGCGTACGTCATTAGAGCGCAAGAGATTGAACTTTATTTGGCATTTCATAAAACTGAATTCAGCGTAGTAATAATCTTCCTTTTTTGCAGTGTAGCTAAAACAAAACCCTTGTTCAAAGTTTAAACTTGGCATTGTGTTAAATGTGCTTCGGAAGGAGGTCGCAAAGTTACGACGCCGCCTTTGTCCGTGCCGCGTTTTTCCAGATAGTTTTTAATTAACTTTTGAAGACACAGGAAGCCTGTTGAGAGATCCTCTCAATGCAAACAAGCCTCGAATCCTATAGTATTTATGCGATTAATTCTAATTAAATTACTCTGTTTTTAACAATTTGACGTTTATTGCTTTTATACTGTTACTGGGCATTGCATTACACAAATATATCATTAAAGGTTATTATCTGGGCTTTAAAAGCCGATGGTACATAGAATACGCCGCCGTTGTCATTATGTATGTCCGTGTCTTTAAAGGTTAATATTTCGGCTAATTACCGACGATTTTTTTCGAAAATCATTATAAAGTAGGCAAAAATTTCTGTTTTGAAAAACCGGTGATAAAAGATTAAAAATTCTGTAAAAGACGCTCGTCGCGAAGGTGTTAAAATGTCGCACGGAGTGCATCGTCTGTACACTGCGATTGGCACGAAACGATGGGCGCTCCGCTTTGTACAAATCACTGTGCAAAGATGATCCACTTCGTGTGACATTTTAAACATCATGAACTGGCCTTATATGTCGTTGGTCGTTCTTAAAATTCTAGCCCTGAGTGGACAATTTTTGTTTTTATCCATTTGTATAGAGCTGACAACCAGTTGATACAGTTTTTTCTCACATATATACTTTTTGATTAGCCAAAATACTCATTAATGATAAATGTCTCACTTGGTGAAGGTTAGAATAGCAAGGCTTCAGAAAACATTTTCGATAATTATTAGTTTCTGTGCTTTAAAAGTTTGTATAATGCTTATGTTTAACTGTAATCGAATCTGACAAGTTATTTTAGCTGTTGAACAATGAAATTTTATTTTGAGTCTGCCCCCAAGGCCCCATTTCAGAACTTTCTTGGGGGAGAGGGGGGCAAATTTTCTTTGAGGTCAGTGATATAGCTAAGAGTGATGTTCGGGGAGGGGGGGGGGGGTTGTATCCTCTTCCCTCCAAACAAGAACCGATAAAAAATTCCGTTTTAAGCTGGTTTACATCTTATCAGGTATAATTTAAAGATACTGACTAAGGTTTTGCGTTTAAGACAGAATCCCGTTATAGACAGTTTTTATTTTCACAAGTATCTTCTAAGGCTGTTAAAACATCCTTTCCATAGTACACCTCTGAGGATTTCTAAACAGACGATAATAAATAATTTTCTTCGAAACAGATCTATATCATATTAATTCAATAAACTTTTCTAAACGAGATTTTACACATTAAAAGTAAATCATTAACTCAGATAAAAAAAAAATACTCGGAAATAAATGAATATGAATAAGTTTATTATAACCAAGCCAAGTCTGGCTCAGGTCGGATATAGCGCCGACCACTCGCTTCAAAAATTTTATTACATCTATATTAAAAATGAAACGCAGAAAGAAAGAAAAAAAGGGTTGGAATAATTCTTCGCATTTACTAATTTTCGCCAAGTCAAACAGAAAAAGGGGTTCACACTACCCCCGGATGAACAATTACTATTGTTATTCTGAAAATATCCTTTTTATTTCCACTATGACGTCATATTAACCTTTTTAATTCTTGAAAAAAAAAAACTAGTTCAATTTAATATTTCACGTGAAAATCTTTCATATAAAAAGAGATAAATTATTATTACTGCTTTTGAAATTTTTGAAACAATGAAGAAAAAATGTTACATTTTCTATGAAAAATGTCCGTTGATTCTCAATGAAAAAAGCGAAATTTGAATTATTGAAAATATTTGAATAATGTAAAAAACAATTGGCCCATGTTTCTCTCTGGGTTATAATTCACCCATATGCAAAGGTTTACCATTTGTTTTGACCCTGACGTTAGGCAAACGTTTTTACACTTTAAATTTATAATATCTTTAGAATTAGTAAAGAATAAAAAATGAGTGGCATCAGGGACAAAAAGGTGGGAAGAAAAAATAAAAAAGTTATGATCTCCATAGGCTTTTTTATGTTAAATTAACATTGAGAAGTGACACTGGAAATAAATAAGTATTGCGCTGCCGCGCAATACTTAAATATATATATGGAATTGACCTTTAGTAATAAAGACTCCTCATTGATGACTCGATGGTGTAGAAATAACACGATTTAATATCTGGAGTAAGCTATGACGTATATTTACAGGACCAAATTATTTAAAAGTTTTAAGGGGATAAAAGGGGGGTTTTTACGGCAATCTACCGGCCTTCAATACTTCGGCGCGCTATCGGAGTCTTTCCAGTCAGCTCACAAAACAACTCTGAAGTTAATTTTAGCCTTCGTTCTCAGGCTGGAGATTCAAAATCCCTAAGTAATCAAGTTTATTGTCTTTTAGAAATTGAAGGCTTTGTCAGTTCTCAAGAGAATTAGCTGCACCCTCTTACTGCGGTCAGGATGTAGTCAGGATATTTTGGAAAGCGCAAGCCACATCCACACTCGGGCATCTTGACATGTATGCGCCCCTGCACACGTAATACCAAAAGCAGTAAGAAAAGGGCAAACTAAAACTTATCTAAAAAAACGACACTTTAGAAAATCTTTTCCGAAATTTTTAAAGTTAAAGAAAAAAAAATCTTTAAAAAAATTTAGAGGCCAAAAGGTAGAGATCTAACAACAAAAAAAAAATAAATAAATAAATTTAGACTTTTCCATTACGATGCATATGATGAATTGCACTAACACTACATGAAGAGAAAAAAAACGTCTTCGAAGAAAGCAAAAAAATAAAGGAAAGTTAAAAAACGTCGTGTGTGCCATGTGTAACATGCACCGTCTTTTCATCTAAGAAGATCTGCCTTAGAACTTCACGTCTTTAAAATAGATTTTCCTCAGATTTATTCGTCTTAGTGGAGAAACAGGAAAAAAAAATCAGCATAAGAAAACGAAAAAAAATCGTCTTGAGTAGTGCAGCAGTCAGTTTGGGGGAGGGGGGAGGTACATACGAATACTTTAAACAATTATTTGAATCAAACATTCCAAATTATATCAAAAATTACCAAATATATAAAAATACAGATGCATAATAACAAGACTTATTGATATCAGTGACGTTTACACATTAAAACACATTAAACAGAAAGATTTTAAAATAAATAGTTACTTGAGGTAGTGTGTGAAAAAAAAGAAAAAAAAATCTTCGAAAATCCGTACATATTTCACGAACATACGATGGAATAAAAATAATAAAAACACTTATCCCATCTGAATTTGATTGCTGTCCGTTGTTTATTTTGAGAGATCTGAAAGGTCTTGATGAAACTGTTCTTATGTTGCAGTAGAGTTCCGTAAATACAGTCAGCTGTTTATTACAAGGTAAGTTCTTGACACACCGGGAAAAAGAGAAAAAAAATACTGTGTCTAATCGCGATTTACACTTGAGAAAGTAAATTTAAAAAAAAGATAAATATGGTTCGCCTATTGAGTTCACTGCAAACGCTAATATGATGAAGAAAAAAGAAGTCCTTTCGGCCAGTGCCGGGAGGAAGAGGTAGCTTTTATATTCCTTATTTTTTAAAAGCTAGCTTATATTATTCAAACACACGAAGCTCAATTTAGTGGAAACCGATTATAGGAGATTCAATACTAATTTTAATCAATATTAAATCATTATAACTGAGAATTTCGCGAAATTAGTCAGCTTTATCCAAGCTGATTTTATTTAAAGTAACTTATATTTGGTTTCCAAATTCGGCGATAACTTGAAGTGCCTGCCCTTTTAAGACAACATGGTGGATGAGGCTAACCAGTGAACTTGGTCGAGACCTTTGAAATTTCTGTGCACATGCTCACCCACATCGGAATCGGTTGATATATGTATACGAGTGCTGTCGCAGGGGAAAAAATCAGATTTTTCAAAATGTCACCCACATAAAGAACTCAACTGCTATATCTGAGCCATTTTTTAAGATAAAGACAAAACAAAAATGCTACGGAATCCTTATATCAAAGTCAAATGCTTAAGAAAGAAACCTTTTTCAATTTCTAATTTTTTTGCACCTCACTTTAAATATAATTTTTTTTTATTTAATGGCCGCCATTTTGAAACAAGATGGCGGATGAAGCTGGCCAGTGAACTTGGTCCAGACGTTGCTATATACTATCCACATGCCTTCTTACATCCAAACGGTTAATAAATACGTGTGTTATCGCGTGACAAATATCAGATCGTTTCAAAATGTCAGCCATGCTAGAAATTCAAAGTGCTATAACTAAACCATTTTTTAAGATATAGATGAAACAGAAACTGCTCCGGAATCTTTGAATCAATGTCAAACACATAAAAAAAACTTTTTCATTTTCCAATTTTTGATACCTCATTTTAAATTTAAAATTTTTTTTAAAAATGTTCCCTTTTGAAACAAGATGGCGAATGAAGCTTGCCTACGAACTCGGTCGAGACATTGGTATGCGCTATGTACACACCAAGTTACATCCAAATCAGTTCATAAATACTCCTGTTATCGCGTGACAAAAATCAGGTCGTTTCAAAATGTCGCCACAATAGAAATTCAAAATGCTATAACTCAGCCATTTTTTTTAGATATAGACGAAAGAAAAACTGTTCCGGAATCTTTGTAGTAAGGTCAAATAGATAAGAAAAAAATATTTTTCATTTTCAATTTTTTTGATACCTCATTTTAATTTTAAAATTAATTTTTTTTTTTTTTTTAATGGCCGCCATTTGGAAACAAAATGGCTGATGAAGCTGGCCGACGAACTCGGTCGAGCAAGACTTGATTACCGAATAGGCACGAGAAGCACATGCTTCCCCTAGAAAATTTGGAAGGGCCCCGAAATTGTGAAAACAGGGGGCCCCAAATTTTATTTTGAATTTCTTTCATTCCAAAATTCTATCTAATTTATTTTTAAATTATTAACTTATATATATATATATTAAAGTGTTTCATGAAAATACCTTTCATAACAAATAATTTTTTCATCTAATACATCAGTTTCAATCACATAATCGTTAGTTTGTCCATCTAATCAAAGTCTTCAATGTATTAGGAAATAGACGCTTTCAGTCGTGACGTCAGATATGACGTTTTGCTTGGATACTGACTCCAAACAAGCCGTTGCTATGCTGTGTTTTCTATTCCTATTATATTTTATAGCTATATTTTGAAGCTATATCTCATAGAAATATGTTTTAATACTTTATATGCAGTGGTAACATTTTCTACAATTTATATTTAATAAGATATGAAACATAGCAACCGTTTGTTTGGAGTCAGTTTCCAAGCAAAACGTCATGATTGACGTCACACTGAAAACGTCTATAGGATCGTTCAATCAATCAAAATCAAGAAAATCCAATAATATAATATTTATAGTAATTTGATTAATATTTGTGGCATGAGTGAGTTTCCGGGTATGTCGAATTTAGGAAACTGCTCTCGAATGAAAGAGGGCCCCGAAATCACACTGTGCTTCCCATAGCTTCAGATGTTAATCGGGCCCTGCGGTCGAGACATTGGTATCAACTTTGTACACACTAAAGCACATCTATATCGGTTCATGAATACGCCTGTTATCGCGTGACAAATATCAGGACGTTTCAAAATGTCAGCCACAATAGAAATTCAAAATTCTATAACTCAGCCATTTTTTTAGATATAGACGAAACAAAAACTGTTCCGGAATCTTTTAATTAAGGTCAGACACATAAGAAAAAATCTTTTTCATTTTTCAATTTTTTGATACCTCATTTTAAATTTTAATTTTTTTAAATGGCCGCCATTTTGAAACAAGATGGTGAATGAAGCTGGCCAACAAACTCGGTCGAGACATTGGTATGTACTTTGTACACACCAAGGTACATCCATATCGGTTCATGAATACGCCTGTTATTGCGTGACAAAAATCAGGACGTTTCAAAATGTCAGACATGCTAGAAATTCAATGTGCTATAACTCAATCATTTTTTAAGATATAGACAAAACAAAAACTGCTCCGGAATCTTTGTATCAAGGTCAAACACATAAGAAAAAAATATTTTTCAATTTTGAATTTCTTGGTACCACATTTCAAAATTTAAATTTTTTTAAAATTTTAAATGGCCGCCATTTTGAAACAAGATGGCGGATGAAGCTGGCCAACGAACTCGGTCGAGACATTGGTATGTACTATGTACAAACCGAGTTTCATCCAAATCGGTTCATAAATACGAGAGTTACAGTGTGACAAAGATCAGATATATATATATATATATATATATATATGGATATACAGGGTGATTCAATAAAGATGGGAAAATTTTAAAGAGGTGATAGTACACACCCAAACAAACATTTTGTATCAAAGAATGCATGGTCGAAAACTAAACGTAAAAAAGTTAGAGGGCGCCAAAAGTTATGTTCTTATACGAGGCAAAAACACACAATGAACGATTAAGTTAAGTTACGAAAACAAATTTAATGGCATTTGATTACAATAAGTGCTCAAAACATTGACCGGCAGCTGTTATGCACGCAGTACAACGGCGAAGAACAGATTGGCGAATTTTCTGAAACACACCAGGCATATCGCGAACTTCCCCTACAGCAGCCGAAAGCTTGACGACAAGTTCTTCTGCGGATTCAATGGGAGTCTCATACACAAGAGCCTTTTGCTGTCCCCACAACAAAATCGAGACATGAAAGATCTGGCGAGCGCGGTGGTGCCTGGTGTGTTTCAGAAAATTCGCCAATCTGTTCTTCGTCGTTGTACTGCGTGCATAACAGCTGCCGGTCAATGTTTTGAGCACTTATTGTAATCAAATGCCATTAAATTTGTTTTCGTAACTTAACTTAATCGTTCATTGTGTGTTTTTGCCTCGTATAAGAACATAACTTTTGGCGCCCTCTAACTTATTTACGTTTAGTTTTCGACCATGCATTCTTTGATACAAAATGTTTGTTTGGGTGTGTACTATCACCTCTTAAAATTTTCCCCATCTTTTTTGAATCACCCTGTATATATATATATATATTATATCATTTCAAAATGCTAAAACAACATAACTTCAAAAGGAAGGTGTATATCTGCAGAAATTTTTAAAAACTATAAAATATTTATAAAAACAAAAACAAGAAAGACAGGTAAAAAAAACAAAAACAGTCTGTTCTTCTTCAGTGGGAGGACAGACAGAAAACTAACTCCACCCCCCACTTTTTAAAATTTGCAGGTTTCTGAACACATGTTCACCCCGCATTCAATACTGAAAACTATTGTCATTTTATTAATCTAATTACATAAAAAAAACTAAAACAACTCAAATTAAAAACTAACAAACATTAATTTGAGTTGTTTTAGTTTTTTTGGTTGTTTTGGTTTAGTTGTTTTGGTTTTTTAGTTGTTGCGGACTTGTAAATAACTCATCATTTATTTCTCCAATTCAAGTGCGGATTAAAGCAATTTGTACAGAATACATTGGGCTAAAAATTGGATAATAGTTTCCGAAAATAAATCCTTATTAGTGAATTTTCAGCATAAAGTTTCAGGTTTTTTGCAAAATTTGTCCGTTTACGAGGGCAAATTTTTCTAGCAAGGAAAACTGTCAATATGACATAATTATTTGTACAAATAGGCCGAAAGTACTTGTACTCACATGCCAAGTTCCAGATCTTGGACTTGCTTTCTGTTCGCTAAAAAAAATCTCAAAATTTTCAAAAATGTCAAAAGTCGCACTTTTGAGGCTTTGATATCTCTGGTAGGGCACGAGATAAAAATCTGAAGGTCTGGTTTCTGACAGTATTTTATGGCAGTGTTATGCACAAAAAATTTCAGGATGGAGATTTGACTACAAGCTGAGATTAGGCAAGGGCAACATGTCAAAACAATACTGCCAAACTATTGTTTTGTTGTAGTCACAGGTAAGTATTTATGTCACAGTGTCATTTAAATTTATTTTTTTTTTATTATCTTTAAATAATAATAACAGAAAATAAAGTCTTTTGCAAAGTTTAGCAATTACTTAAAAAAATAATTTTGCCTAAGGCCTACATTTTGTATGGTAATTTTTGTTGTAAATAATTTTAGTAACTAAAAGAAACCTCAGCACTTTTTCATAAAGAAAAAAAATATTTTTATACAAGACCTGAGACAAAAACAGAATAGGGAAAGAGAAAAGCTGTGAATGTTGACATATTTTTATTGGTAAAATTTCAGCATAAAGTTTCAGTTCCAAAATTTGTCCGTTTACAAGAGGAAATTTTTCTAGCAAGGAAAACTGTCAACATGACATAATTTTAGGTAGCTTTCATTACAAAAAGCTACCTATTGCAGCCGTTCGGAGGAAAGCGATTTCAAAAAATTTTGGTATATTTTCATCGATCATGACCCCCAGACCCCGAAACCACCCTCCGTTCAAAATTGATATATATATATATATATATATCAATATATATATATATATATATATATATCTGACCTATGTCACACTGTAACTCTCGTATTTATGAACCGATTTGGATGTAATTCGGTGTGTACATAGTACATACCAATTTCTCGACCGAGTTCGTTGACCAGCTTCATCCGCCATTTTGTTTCAAAATGGCGGCCATTTAAAAAATTTTAAAAAATTTAAAATTTGAAATGTGGTACCAAAAAATTGAAAATGGAAAAATATTTTTTTCTTATGTATTTGACCTTTATACAAAGACTCCGTAGCAGTTATTTTTTTTTATAAAAATATTTATAAAAAATTTAAAAAAAAATTAAATTTAAAATGAGATACCAAAAAATTGGAAAATGAAAAAGATTTTTTTTGTATGTGTTTGACCTTAATACAAAGATTACGGAACAGGTTTTGTTTCGTCTACATGTAAAAAAATGGCTGAGTTATAACATTTTGAATTTCTATTGTAGCTGACATTTTAAAACGACCTGATTTTCGTCACGCGATAACAGGCGTATTTATGAACCGGTTTCAATGTAACTTGGTCTGTAAATAGTACATACCAATGTCTCGACCGAGTTCGTTGGCCAGCTTCATTCGCCATCTTGTTTCAAAAGGGTTGCCATTTTAAAAAAAATTGTAATTTAAAATTTAAAATGAGGTATTAAAAAATTGGAAAATGAAAATATTTTTTTATGTGTTTGGCCTTGATACAAAGATTCTGGAGCAGTTTTTGTTTCTGAAAATTTGTTCTTTTGTTTATATCTTAAAAAGTGGTTGAATTATAGCACTTTGAATTTCTATCATGGCTAACACTTTGAAACGATCTTGTATTTGTCACGCGATATCACACGTATTCGCCTATTTCGATGGAAGAAGGCATGTGGATAGTATACATCAATATCTCGAGCAAGTTCGCTGGCCAGCTTCATCAGCCATCTTGTTTCAAAATGGCGGCCATTAAATTAAAAAAAATTATATTTAAAGTGAGGTGCAAAAAAATTAGAAATTGAAAAAGGTTTCTTTCTTAAGTATTTGACCTTGATATAAGGATTCAGGAGCATTTTTTGTTTGTCTTTATCTTAAAATATGGCTCAGATATAGCAGTTTCAATTTCTAAAGTGGGTGACATTTTGAAAAATCTGATTTTTTGCCTGCGACAGCACTCGTATATATCAACCGATTCCGATATGAGTGAGCATGTGCACAGCAATTACTAAGGTCTCGACCAAGTTCACTGGTTAGCCTCATCTACCATGTTGTCTTAAAATGGCAGGCACTTTAAGAAATCGCCGAATTTGGCAGCCAAATATAAGTGACTTTAAATAAAAGCAGCTTGGATAAAGCTGACTAATTTCGCGAAATTCTCATTCATAATGATTTAGTATTGATAAAAATTAGTATTGAATCTCCTACATTCGGTTTCCACTTAATTGAGCTTCGTGTGTTTGAATAATATAAGTTGGCTTTTTAAAAATAAGGAATATGAAAGCTACCTTTTCCTCCCGGCACTGGCCGGAAGGACTTTTTTTCTACAAATAGGCCGAAAATTTTCGTACATACACACCAAGTTCCAGATTTGGGACTTGCTTTCTCTTCGTTAAAAAAAAATCCCAAATTTTCCAAAAATGCCAGAAATTGCACTTTGGAGGCTTTAATATATCTCTGGTCAGACACGAGATAAAAATCTGAAATTATGGCTTCTGATAGTATTTTATGGTACTATTATACACAAAAAATTTAAAGATAGAGATTTGACTGCAAGCTGAGATATAGCGAGGAAAAGATATCAATAAATGCTATTAAGATTACCTTAAGATGAATTAGATTTATCTGTTTTATTACAATATTTACACACGAAATACGGTTTGTGGAAAACAGTTTAATAACAAATATTTAATTTACTAAGAGACTATACATGTTCAACAAAGATCTGAGAAATATCTCCACAGAATTTTAGGCGAGATGTTATGAGCTCGACCAGTTACTGTTGTCAGTTCCATAGGAGTGATCTTTCTCAAAATTTTATTTGTAAGAACCAAGTCTTGTCATCTCTCGATAACTTGCTTGACTGAAGTTCTTGGCACTGCTGGCTCATAGAAATGAACTTTGAAAGCACTATGTTCAAGTCTCACTTCTTTAATAATTCCTAGCTTACTTCTTATCATGTAACAATGTCATTTATCTGCAATTTAAATTTTGAAAGGGCTTTGGATATCTTTACTTTCTGAAAATTACTTGAGGCTGATGCTTTGGTAACATCGTATAAATGTTTCATTTACAGGAACATACTTATGGTAGGAACAAGTTTCAGGGACTGGCAAGCAGCATTAAAATCGTGGTTTTTAAACCAACAAGCAGGAATGTGTTTTGACACGGTTGATCATGTGTGAACAATTATGCCAACATTAACAACTTTTCTCTTTACCTATTCTGTTTTGTCTCAGATCTTGTATAAAAATATATTTTTTTCTTTATGTAAAAGTGTTGAGATTTCTTTTAGTTACTAAAATTACTTACAACAAAAATTATTGAAACCATACAAAATGTAGGTCTTAGGCATAATTATTTTTTTAATTGCTAAGCTTTGCAAAAGTCTTTATTTTCTGTTACGATTATTTAAAGATAATAAAAAAATAAACTTAAATGACCCTCTGAGATAAATACTTACCTGTGACTTCAACAAAACAATAGTTTGGCAGTATTGTTTTGACATGTTGCCCTTGCCTAATCTCAGCTTGTAGTCAAATCTCCATCCGGAAATTTTTTGTGCATAACACTACCATAAAATACTGTCAGAAACCAGAACTTCAGATTTTTATCTCGTGCCCCACCAGAGATATCAAAGCCCCAAAAGTGCGATTTTTTACATTTTTGAAAAATTTGGAATTTTTTTTAGCGAAGAGAAAGCAAGTCCCAGATCTGGAACATGGCGTGTGAGTACAAGTACTTTCGTCCTATTTGTAAAACAAGTCATGTCATGCTAACAGTTCTCCTTGCTAGAAAAATTTCCTGTTGTAAACGGACAAATTTTGGAAAAAACTGAAACTTTATGAGGAAATTTCACCAATAAGGATTTATTTTCGGAAACTACTCTATTGCCAGATTTTTAGCCCAATGTATTCTGTACAAATTGTTTAACCTGTACTTGAATTGGAGAAATAAACGATGAGTTATTTACAATTCCGTAAACCATTCATGTGAGGAAATTGCTGCAGACGATGAAACAAAGGTGGCCGCCATGCACAAACAAAAATGAACACAATTAAAATAATAGTCATTTTGAACTTTCATCATGTTAGGGTTGTTGTACAAAAAATTTCAGATTCTTTTAAAAATGGTCAAGCAACCAGTGCTGGACCACTTGAAATGGATTGACCCATCCCATAATAATACCAAAATTTTTAAAGAATTATTCAAATTTTCTTCTGAGTCACATAATTTATTTTCCTTCCATAATTTCCTAAGTTTAACAGAATTAGTATTGAATTTTCGCGAATTCATGCTAACTTCTTTTAAAATATGCGAAGCTGTTGAGGATAGATAATAAGCGTCTTCATCAGATTTTGATCCCGTTATCAAATCATCATCATCTACATAAAAAGAAGAGTCCAAGATCTTAACAACTTCAGAATGATCAACATATTTACGTATATGGGATTTAATCGTTGCAACCAAAAGAAAGGGACTGCAAGTTACCCCAAAAGCAGCTCGTGTAAATCTCAAAAAATTTAAATCATCCTTTTCGTCACCAAGCCACAAAAAATTTTAAATAATCCCGATCTTCTGTTATCCGAATTTACAAAAACGCTTTCTCTAAGTCAGCGCAAAATGCAACATTAAATTTTATGAAATTAAATATTATATTAAGTATGTTCGGATTAAGATTAGGACCTGGATATAAACAAGTATTAGAGAATTTAAATGTTTTTTTTTTTTTTTTTTTTTAGAAGAAGCATCGAAAACCATCCTTATTTTGGTAGTTAATTTATCCTCTCTTAAAACCGGTCTGTGGGGCATAAAATATCCACTCTCAATTATTTTATCGGGACATTCTTCTATAATTCCAGCAGTTATTTGTTCTAATACAATAGCTTTATAATTTTTACATAAGTCATTATCCTTTTCAAGTTTACGATTTAATTCCTCAAAACGACTTCTAGCTATTCTAAAATTATTCCCGACATTATTTTTCTCATCCTTCCACAATAAACCCATTTCATACCTATTATTTACGAATTTTAAGTTCTTCTAAAATTTATTCACAATTTCCTTATCTACATCAGAAATATTATCATTTGATTGAGTAATATCCAAAGATTCAATTTCCCATAAAAATTTCAAATCTTCTTCCCCAACTGGAGTTGCAACCTACAGATTTAAAACAGAAGCACATTTCATTTTTCCTTTTTCATCTTCATAAAATCCACAAAGAGAATATCCGAACAAACTATCACATAAAAACAGAGAATTAATTATTTTTTTATTTCCCATCGTAACAGATTTGATAAAAAATAATCCGCCCCATAAAAACATTTATTTTAGAATCGCATGATGCAACAACATTCGATAATTTAAAAGGCGTCAGTTTATTCATTATCTGTCTGGGGAGGAGGGGGCGATAAATCGTAGAGTTAGAAATTACATCCGTGACTAATGCCTCAATAAATATGAAACGCGATTTGTTTTCAATATGGGATAACTTTAATTGCACAACATCAAATGTTTTTATTTGCGGTTTAACAGCTGCAAAGGAATAAATTTGAAATTTTTCTTGACGAATAATTCGAGGATTTAATTTTGAAACTAATTGCTTTGTAACAAACAATCTTTAGATTCCTAAATCATATAAACATAATGAAAGCTCAGAATTTATTCCAGATTCCACATTTACGCAAGCTGCTTGCAAAATCACTTCTTTTAAGGAATTTTCATTTGAATGGGCTTTACAGGGAGATATCGAACTAATAACAGAGTCGGCTGATTTGATTTCTTTGGGGACTGTTTGATTAGAATTCTTTAAACAAATCGAAGAATGATGAAAATTTCCATTGCAAAATTTACAATGTTCTGAATTAAATTTACAATTGGCCGACCGATGAAATTTCCGGAAACAGGTGAAGCAACGTCCCTGTATGCGCAATTTATCCCTTTTTTGAGGAATAGTACATTTTTTACGCATTTTAGGATCATGGTCATTTTTACAAAATATACAAACATTTTTTGCATTAGTAGTCAATGCAGAGGCTGAAGGAATGTCGCGTTCATAATTGCTAAAATGTTTATAATTGTTATTATACTTATTATTTTCTTTTTTAGCACTAAAACTATTTTCAGAATTCTGCAGTGCCATCGCAGATTCTCGCGATTGAACTTCGTTTTTAATGAAGGAAAGAAGCTCTTCGACCTCCATTTTTTCACCATCGGTTCTTTTACGATTAAAATATAACGCCATTTCTGAAGGTATCAACTTTAATAAAATAGGACATAGGAGATTACTATAACTTCCTGCTGTAACACCGAGAGAATTTAAATTTCTGATTTGTATTTCACAGCTACCATACATTTCCCAAAGTTCTCTAACATCAGATGCTTTACCTGTTTTAAATTTAACAATTTGCTCATATGTACATTGATGACTAGGTCGTCACGAACGTAGCGAGTTTTTAACAAATCAACTGCAGCTTTAAAATTTTCCTTTGAAAGTGAAAAACATGCACTAGCATTATATACACTACCTCCAAGAAGAGATTTTAGATACACAAACTTATCAACAGGAGTTAAATTAGAATTATTTTCGATTGCATTGGAATATTGCTCCCCCCCCCCCCCCCCCCAAAAATTCTAACCAGGAACTGCTGTCACCAAAAAATTTGTTTATAGTGAGCTTCGGCAGTTTCATAGATCTCTCTAAATTTCCGTTTTAAGAACCGGATTCATTTTTCATAAAATTTTGAAAAGCGTTATTTTGTTTCTGGGAGTTGTGTTTATTTAAGAACTTCGTTATCTTATAACGCGATTCAATTATTTTCTCACTATAGCTGTCAGAACTTTCGATTTCTTTTTCGAAATCGTCGTCAGCGAAGACATCTTGAATATCGGAATTTAATTTTTTTTAATGTTTCATATTTATCGTTTAACTGATCTTTACAAATATTTAACATATCAAATTTATTTTATAATAACATAGAGTCATCTTCAAGCGTTTTGCATATTTTTGTACACAACTTAGTTATTTGAGTGCGTAAACCTGCTCTTTTCTTTTTTAATGTTTCGACGTTAGTCGACATTTTTTATTTTCAATCAATCAACAATAAAAATATAAATTAGACTGAGCTTACCTCAAGTTTTCAGAATGGAATATAATAAAAATCAAACATCAGTCCAGACATCGAGACGCGGGACGCCAACATGAGGTTTTCAAAACAGACGATAATAAATAATTTTCTTCGAAACTGATCTATATCACATTAATTCAATAAACTTTTCTAAACGACTTTTTACACATTAAAAGTGAATCATGAACTCAGATAAAAAAAAAATACTCGAAAATAAATGAATATGAATAAGTTTATTGTAACCAAGCCAAGCCTGGTTCAGATCGGATATAGCGCCGACCACTCGCTTCAAAAATTTTATTACATCTATATTAAAAATGAAACACAGAAAGAAAGAAAAAAAGGGTTGCAATAATTCTTGGCATTTACTCATTTTCGCCAAGTCAAACAGAAAAAGGGGGTTTAACACATCTGAAGAGCATAGGTATATTACATTTACTGTAAAACTTGTCAAAACGGAACCTGTCAAAAAAAGAATTATTTTGCAAACGGAAAAAATCAAGTTTCTATGAAAGAAATGTCATATAATAATTATACCTACTATGATGGAGACCTGTCTAAATTGGAGCTTTTTTCCTGACTTTTCAACTTCTTCTTTGCAGGTTTTATTGCCCTTTCAAGAGGTTCTTGGAGGGGGGGGGGGATTTTCTTTGAGGGAAAGGATTTGAAATAGCGTGCGGGATTTTCCCCTCTTAATTTCTTTCAGAAGCATGGGATTCTTCCAGGAATATTTTTTTATTTTCCTGGAACACAGCGGCCTTCTTTTCTTTTATTGCGGAACTACACAAAATCAATTCGCCAATCGACCGCAGAAAAAAAAATCGAATTTTGCCAATTAGACATAGAAAAAATAGTTAATTTGGAAAATTAGTCGCGGAAAAAAATCTAATTTCCAAAAAAGACATTGGGAAAATATTGCAAAGTTTGTGGAAACACACAGCGATTATTGTCAATCGGTTGCAGGAAAAAAATCGCGAATTTCGAATTAGCTATCATAGAAAAAACGAATATTTCGTCAAAAGGTTTAGGGAAAAAATCACGAATTTACTCAAAGAATAGCACAAAAAAATTCGAGAATTTCGTCGGCTTCATCGGGCAATTCAATCGCAAATTTTGTCAGTTGGCTGCGGGGGAAAAAACAATTTCAACAAACGGTCGTAATAAAGAATCGCAAATTTCAACAAAATATCTCGGAAACAAATTGCGAATTTTGTCAATCGCTTGCAAAAGAATATCGTGAATTTTGACAAATGGTCACGGTAAAAAGTTGTGAATTCCGTGAAATGATCACTGAAAAAAATCGCGAATTTCTTAAAATGGTCTAAATTTGCAAATTTTGTGATCCATAGGAATAAGTAATTTTCATCAATCCTTTTCTGTCAGTGAAAAATTTCCTTAATCATTTTCTGCTTTCCTCTTCAAATTATGATCTAAATTGCACACAATTCAGAAATCTGCAAAACCGGTTTCAGGTAGAGTCTGCATTGGGTCGGACAACCCGATTTTCCCCAAAACCGACACGATCCGATCCGCGAGACATATCAAGGCGGGTTGACGTTCCTTTTTTACTTTCTTCTACCTTTACAAGAAGAAAGTATTGGATTCATGAAAATTTTCGAATTCCGGTTTTCGACGGATTTACACGTTTTAGGGGTCAGAGATTCCAAAAAACATGTTTTTACAAAATGTCTGTCTGTGACTCTGTGAGTCTGTCTGTCTGTCTGTCTGTCTGTCTGTCTGTCTGTGTGTATGTGACACAAATTTTGTGGGCGCTCTATCTCAAGAACTAATGCACGGAATTTAATAAAAATTGATATTCAGTTAGTGCCTAATACAAATTGATGCTGATTAGTTTTTGGTGTAAATCGCTCAACAGGTGGCGCTGCAATGCTGCATTTTTCACGATTTTCGCAATAGCTCTATCTCAAGAACTAATGCACGGATTTTGACCAAACTTCAGATTTAGTTAGTCCTTGATATGAATTGATGATGATTACGTTTTGGTGTAAATCGCCCTACAGGTGGCGCTGTTATGATGAATTTTGCAGGATTTACACGATTTCCCCAATAGCTCTATCTTAAGAACTAACGCACGGATTTTCATCAAACTTCAGATTAAGTTAGTCCTTGATATGACTTGCTACTGATTAGGTGTTGGTGTAAATCGCCCAACAGGTGGCGCTTCTCTGCTGCCTTTTCCACGATTGCCTCAATAGCTCTATCAATAGAACTAATGGACCAATTTTCATCTAACTTCAGATTTAGTTGTATGTTGACACAAGTTGTTGTTAATTAGGTTTTGGTGTTAATCACCCAATAGGTGGCGCTGCTATGCAGAAATTTTCGCGATTTTCGCTATTGCTCTATCTCAAAAACTAATGTACGGATTTTCTCCAAACTTCAGATTCAGTCAGACGTTGACATAAATTGTTGCTGATTAGGATTTGGTATAAATCACCCAATAGGTAGCGCTGCTAGGCAGCATTTTGCTGAATTTAGACGATTTCAGCGATAGTCATATCTCAAGAACTAATGCACGGAATTTCATATCGTTAGAATCCTCATGAGATGCATAGATTGCCATTAAATTTTGGCAGTGTGATAGCGAATTTTGAAGTATTAACATGTATGAGATAGAAGAAAGTTTTGGGATTGGTACATCCGACTAGTTTTTGTTTCGGTTCAGGTTTACTTTTACCATTAGATTACGGTCGAGACATACATATTCCTGAGGACTATTTTTTATTCTACCACTTTTTGAAAACTAAAGATATTTTCAAGAGAAATCTACCTCAAAGAATTTTTTTGGAAATTGTGGTATACGATTAAATATAAAAGTAGTCGCCAATCCTGTCCTGTAATCCAAGAGTTAAGCATATCCCACACTGAGACGACAGAGCGACATGAAGCGCAAAAACCGGTCGAAACAAAGAATGAAGTTGTTTCAAACTTGTTTTAAACCAGTTTTCCAGCAAATTCAAGCGGCATGTCTTATGTGTCACCTTAGTGTGTGACTTGCCTTTCTCGTTTCGGGTTCGTGTTGGTTTTTCACTACATTGAGTCAGGTTCGTGTTGACCCGTTTTTTTCAAAGACATTCTGAATATTTTCAGATGGAAAAAACTATATACTCGAACATTAATGAGTATATGTATATATATATATACTCTGTTCATCCAAACAGGCCCTGATTACCGAATAGGCACGAGAAGCACGTGCTTCCCTTAGAAAATTTTGAAGGGGCCCGAAATTGAGACAACAGGGGGCCCCAAATTTTATATAGAATTAATTCCATTCTAAAATTCTATATAATTTCTTTGTAAATTATTAACTCATTTATATATTATATACTTTAAAAAGTGTTTCCTAAAATACCTTTCCTAACAAATTAATTTTTCATGTAATAAATCAGTTTCAACCAAATGATCACAATTCCTCAGTTCGTTCAACAAACTAAAGTATTCAATTTATCAGGCAATATTATTGTTCAAGCAATCAAAATCGAGCAAGCCCAATATTATAATATTTGTAGTAATTTGAATAATATTGTATCATTGGTGAGTTTCCGGGTACGTCGAATTTAGAAAACTCTTCTTGAATGAAACGGGGCCTCGAAATGACACTGTGCTTCTCATAGCTTTAAAGGTTAATCGGGCCCTGCATCCAAAACGTCCCTCTATCCTCCCCCAAATGACGTCCCGCGCTCAAAGTTCCCACAAGAATGTTCTGAAATGGCGCCCTGTGTACCATCCTCTAAACCTCACTTAAGTTTCACTAATTTTACATTCGCAATTTCCTGTTTGTCGCGAATTTGACTAATTTAAGTAATGTTTATAAAATATGTATATAAAAACAAGTGCGTATTCGAATGCAACGTAATCCGTGAATTTCAAAGTAATCGGTGAAGAGCTTTCGGAGATTTGAGATTTTGTACAAACGAACATTTACAGTTTTATTTATGTAGATTTATTGTTAGAAAAAAATAACAAAAACATAAAAAAAATACTAGTCGGATATACCAATCCCAAAACTTTTTTCTATCTCATACATGTTAATACTTCAAAATTCGCTATCACACTGCCAAAATTAAATGGCAATCTATGCATCTCATGAGGATTCTAACGATATGAAATTCCGTGCATTAGTTCTTGAGATATGACTATCGCTGAAATCGTCTAAATTCAGCAAAATGCTGCCTAGCAGCGCCACCTATTGGGTGATTTATACCAAATCCTAATCAGCAACAATTTATGTCAACGTCTGACTGAATCTGAAGTTTGGAGAAAATCCGTACATTAGTTTTTGAGATAGAGCAATAGCGAAAATCGTGAAAATTTCTGCATAGCAGCACCACCTATTGGGTGATTAACACCAAAACCTAATTAACAACAACTTGTGTCAACATACAACTAAATCTGAAGTTAGATGAAAATTGGTCCATTAGTTCTATTGATAGAGCTATTGAGGCAATCGTGGACAAGGCCGCAGAGAAGCGCCACCTGTTGGGCGATTTACACCAACACCTAATCAGTAGCAAGTCATATCAAGGACTAACTTAATCTGAAGTTTGATGAAAATCCGTGCGTTAGTTCTTAAGATAGAGCTATTGGGGAAATCGTGTAAATCCTGCAAAATTCATCATAACAGCGCCACCTGTTGGGCGATTTACACCAAAACGTAATCATCATCAATTCATATCAAGGACTAACTAAATCTGAAGTTTTATCAAAATCCGTGCATTAGTTCTTGAGATAGAGCTATTGCGAAAATCGTGAAAAATGCAGCATTGCAGGGCCACCTGTTGAGCGATTTACACCAAAAACTAATCAGCATCAATTTGCATTAGGCACTAACTGAATATCAATTTTTATTAAATTCCGTGCATTAGTTCTTGAGATAGAGCGCCCACAAAATTTGTGTCACATACACACAGACAGACAGACAGACAGACTCACAGAGTCACAGACAGACATTTTGTAAAAACATGATTTTTGGAATCTCTGACCCCTAAAACGTGTAAATCCGTCGAAAACCGGAATTCGAAAATTTTCATGAATCCAATACTTTCTTCTTGTAAAGATAGAAGAAAGTAATAATAAGTTTTAAAGATTTTTAATTTCGTCAGCTAAAAAATGGGGGAGGTGGCAAATTTTATAATTATTGTTCCTAATTTTTTTTAATTATTATTTTTAACAATCTATTATTTATTTACTGTTTCTATTAAATTACAAATAGAGCAGAAAAAAATATGAAAGAGTTTTGTTTAACTATTTTATATTTTAAATGCTCGGTTCAGGGGGGAGGGGGGAGACGAAATCGGTAATTTTGGAAGGAGGTTTAAATAATGGATTATTTGTTGTTGCAATAAAATAATAAATGAGCAGAAAAATAAAAATAATAATAAGTTTTACAAATCTTAAACTTTTGGTTCAAAATTTTAGGTTGTAGGGGTGGGGGCAGGGCTCGAAATGTACCGGAGCAAACCGGAACGATGTTCCGGTTCGTTAAAGTATGGAAAATATTGTTCCGGTTCATGGAATTCTTAAAAAATATTATTACAGTTTCATACATATAGCTTACTATGCTCTCTGTAACGTTTTTTTTTTTTTTTTTTTCTAATTATTTAGAATCTTGAATGCTTTTTTTAAATTGGGTTTTTCTACTGGTAAATATAATTTGCTATACAGTAAAATCTCGATTATCTGAGTTAATATGGACCAAGCTCATCTCGGATAAGCAATAAACTCGTATTACACAAATTGTCACCAACTAAGGAAAATGAAATATAAATTTTTACTTAATTCATTCATTTTTAGGGTACTAGTAACATTTCTTTGATGTACATTTTCGTTACTTTTAAGAAATGCAGGGAATAAAATTATTTATTTGAAAAAGCCCTTGATAGTTTTTTGTTTGTTGAATGTCAATTTTGCTGCAGGTTTTTTTTTTTTCTTTTTCTGCAGTATTACGCTACTGCATAGCTAGCAATTTCTAAAAAAATTTCCTTACCTCTAAAACTTACCAGTAAATTTTGCCTAATTCAATCGCCGAATTCTAACAATTGTCATAGATTAAATATGGCAAAAATCTGTATTCAATTTTGGAGGTAACAAAACCGTACAAATTGGCAGCTGTATCATTCTATTAGTGTCATGAAAATTGCAGGCGTAGCCTCTTCTTTCGCCTCAAAGTATTAAATAGTTTTTTCAATTGAACTTATACCGTTGGAATGGATCATTTTCTTCTGATGGACTGGTGGCTTATATTATTATGAAACAGCCATGAAGATGAAAGAGACGACTGCTCTTTCCTCTTGACCTAATACTTCATTTATAATGGCTGTGTCATAATAATGGAAGCCACCAGAAGAAAATAACTCCGTTAAAGCGGAAACTCGGTTAAGCAGGACTCGGATTATCGGGACTTTACTGTACTTAAAAATATATATATATATATATATATACATAGTGGACAATAATTTTGAAATAGCGTTCCGTTTCCTTGATTTTTCCATTTCGAGCCCTGGGTGGGAGAGAGGTTAAAATGAAATTAAAAGAAAACGGAAACGCGGAAGGATTCTCCTTCTTCCTTATTAAATTGTTTCCCTTTTTAGATGTTTAATAAGTGGGTTACTTTACATTTGTCTAAATCGTAAAAATTAGATATGTAACTTACGGAACTTATTGCATAAAATATTAGCATTTGAAGATGTTCTTTATTAATAACAAATTATATCTAATTTCACAGTGAAAGTAATAAAAACGTAGTCCAATGCATGTGAATATATATATCCTCACATTAAATAAAATTTAGTATAGTTCAGTTTATATTGTCCGTCTTAAATATAAATGTAAAACATATCAATAAACATTAATTGATGAAAATAAGTTTTTAATTCTATTATATCATTATACAAAAGCATAACGGCATCTAACTATTTTATCTTTCAATGTACGACATAATTAAAGGCCTTAATTATTTATTCTTATATTTTTGCATGAGATTAAGTAACTAAATTCACTCGCCAACTTTAGGCAATAAGACGCTAAGTCAGGCTTCGTTTGAGAAATTAAATGGAGGCGTGAGTTAACTCGTATTACAGGAGCCTTCAGTGGCGTATTCAGGGGGTGGGTTGATAAGGCTTCAGCCCCCTCCGAAATTTGTAGAAAATATCAAACGAAAGTTTTACAAAATGTAATGAAACCTGCTAAGATAAAATTCAAAAGGAAACAGAAAAATAATCCGTTTTAGACAGGTTTTTATCTTAGAAGTGTGGTATTTCGCAGAAACTACGAAATAGCTGTTTCAGCCAAGCTTCCGTTATACCCAGGCTCTCTTTACTTGCGTTTTATTATGTAAAACGTGACATGTGGTGATTAAAAGTACATCATTAATTTTAATTAGTTTAAAAAACAAAGACTTACTCTTGCTATTTATCAATTTAAAATCTGTGATTTAAGGTACTGCACAGATTGAGACTTTGCAGTATGAACTGCAAAGCCTTGAACTTAAAAAAAAAAAATATTTATGTAAATGCTTATTACGTTATAGTCTTGTTATTCAGCTTGTTACAGCGTTGTGATGTGTTATTTTATTTCCATAGGATTACAAAATGTTGACAAAAAAGTTTTTTCTATGGTTATGTAACCTTTTGACTAGAAATAAGCTTTATTTACATTTAAAATACATCATAAATATAATTGAGCTATTCTGAATCTGGAAAACATAAAAAACTTCTTATCAATCACTATTTATGATTAAAAAGTATTCAGAAATAATGTCAAATTTGGCAGTTTAAGCCAATGGCGGATCTAAGAGGGGGGGTGGGGGGCGAGGGGGCTATCGCCCTCCCCCCCCCCCTTGGGCAAATAAAGGGTTTGCAAAACGGCATTATGCATTCTCACGAGAAACTATTTGGGGCGAAGCTCGAGTTCGGCGCGACTCGACCCGGGTTGCGCCATTTTAAAACCACAAGACTCGGTCTGGGTAAGGTCTTTTCTCCTTTAGAGCCAGGCCGTGCCCTGATTTTAAGTTTTTCTGCAAATTCGAGTCGGGCCAGACTTATTTTTCTTCCTGGTCGAGCATGGCCTGGATCAGGGCTGCGGGAAAAATGGACGACTCCTACTCCGACTACGGGAATTTTAACAGATCCGACTCCGATTCTTTCGTCCAAAAAATGGGCCTGACTCCGACTCCGACAACGCAGCCCTGTTTGTAAAATGGACGACTCTAATTCCGACTCCGTCAATTTTAACAGAACCGACTCCGACTCCGACTCTTTCGCTCAAAAATGGGCCTGACTCCGACTCCGCAGCCCTGACCTGGACCCTGGACTTCATTCTTCCTAGAGGTCTGCACTGCAAAAATTTCCAGGTCGGGGCTCCGCCCGGACTCAAAGCTAAACGTTCGGTCCGTTTCAGCCCGTATGATAAACAGTATTTGTCCGACCGCGACCCGTGCAGTTCTCTAAATCCTTCTCTCCGAGCCCAAGTTGCTCTGGCATTTCACTAATTTGTTATTCGTAAAAATTATATTTATGTTGTACATTTGTTTAGCGAAATCTTTAAAAATTTAATTTGATTTGATAAGTTACAGAGATGCATTTTTAAAAATCTACTTTTTTTCTTTGTAGAGCTTTAAAATTGTAATTTTCTTTATCATCCGTTTCATTCATTCTAAACTGATTTTCTTACAGGATTTTCATTTGAATGTATTTGTCTAAGTAATGATTTTTATATAGTGTTTATGTACATGATTGCCTAAATAGTCATTATAATTAATGTTTTTCTGTATTCATGAATTTCGAACATAATCTAAAATAAAATATGAGCATAAGTAAATGTGCTTTATGAATAATTTTAACTGCAAAATGCAGGCTGGGCTGGAGTCGTTTTTTTTTTTAGTTTTTACACCGAGCCGGGCCAATAATTTTTTTAAGTGGGTTGGACCTAAAAATCAGCCCGGGTAAATCTCTAACTGACATGTCCAAACCAGCTCTAATTTTTTTTTGAAGTGAAAACTTCTTTAGGGGCGTTGAGCTTTTTTTGTTATGGAGAAAAACCACTGATTTGGAGACACTGTTACGTAACCGACATGCTAGCATTTTGGCACATAGACACTAGCGCGTCAAGCGGTGAATGACAGGAACTTTTCCCTCTTCAGCTCAATCCGCAAAAGAAGAAGGAAGCTAAAACTCACTTTTTCTCCCGGCGTTCACACAGGAACACACACAAAATTTACATTTTCGTTGCAGTACGCTGTTGTGTTTATTGTTAAAGACAAATACTTGATACTTTCATTATTGAAGTGAAAGCTTCTTTGGGCGCGTTTGGCATTTTTTGAGATGGGAAAAACCATTGAACTCGTGATACTGTTATTGTAACCGACACCTCTGTATATAAGTATGTACATGTATCGTGCATAGTTCGGTATGAGGAGGGCGGACAATTAATTGTTATTGATTGCTTAATCAATAACAACAATTTACAGGCAAGCGCGCCGCATGCTTGCCTGTGCGCTATTGGTTCCCGAAATACACGTACAAGAGATAGAAAAAGGAAATCTCATCAAAAACATCTCATGTAAAAATTAGCCAAGTCTCATGACTCTTGCTAAAATAAAACTACCTTGCTCTAGCAAAATAAAATTATCTTTACTCAACAGTTGTTATTTATGTCAATAGTTGGCGGCAAAAGTGAACTATTCGATCAAATATCGGGTAAGTTAAGCAGAAAAACTCTCTTGTTTTTAAAATTCGTGTTATTTTTGCGTTATGGTGTATGTGTATGGTATTGTTATTGTATAATAATGAATAAAAAAACACTACATTTAAAAGTTTTTCCTGCACAATAAAACATTTCCTGACTATTAAAAAAACACACACGTAATTGTTGAAGTTTTCACTTCTATTGGCACTCCCGGAGTGCCACTGATTTTTTTTTTTTAATGCTTCTTTCAGCCATCATCTCTTAGCTACTGAATAAACCGGGTGACCTAAAATGGACTGACTGATTTTAAATACAATTCAATAACTTGGAAATGGTGACAGCTATTAAAAAAAATACTTGAAGGAGAGTTATGTAAGATGTCAGGAGCAGGGGTAATTCTGTTCCGAATTTTCCGAAAATTTAACCCTCTCGCTGCGCATCCCGCAATTTCCACGGCCAACGTAAAAGCGGCAAAATTTACGCAACCCGCAATTTCCGCAGCTTTTCTTTGTTTTTAATGATCTAATTCTGTTTAAAAGAGAAACTCTCTAAAATATATGCAGATTTGAAATATGTAATAAACTAAATTAAACCTATATTCATAATACATACATACATACATATATATATATACATATAAAAGATTGCTAAAACATTTAGCTACCTAGGTATATATATATAATTATATATAAGATACCAATATTAAGGAAAAAATAATTCAAAATGAATTGTTGCATTGAAAATGAAAATCATCATAAAAAGCTTACATTCATAATTACATGCGCAAATGCAGCATAATAATTTGAACGCTAATATATAACCATTAATTAAACATTACCGACCATCATCAAAAACCGCAATATAGATGGTTAAGACATTCGGTTCCAAAAATTAAAAAAAATTCACCAATCCGAAAATTCGGATATAAAAATAACCGCGAATGTCGACAAATAGTCGCCATAAAAAATCTATTTCGTCAATCGTTCGCAGGAAATAACTTCAATTTCGCCAAAGAATCGCGGTATAAACGTAAATTTGGTCAAAAGGCCACGGAAAAAAACGCGAAATTCTTCAAATGATCACGGAAAACGCAAATTTCTTCAAAGGATCGCGGAGAAAACGCGAATTTTGTAAAAAAAACCCCGCGAATTTCGTCAAAGGATCGCGAAAAAAATTCAAGTTTTATCAAAGAAACGCGAATTACATTAAAGGGTTGCAAAAGAAACGCACATTTCGTCAAAGGGTCGCGAAAAAACTCACATTTCGTGAAAAGATCGCGGAGAAAACGCCAATTTATTCAAAGAATCGCGGAAAAAGCTAATTTCGTAAAAGAACCTGTTAAAAAACGCGATTTTCGTCAAACGATCGCTGAAAAAATGCGATTTTCGTCAAAGGATCGCGGAAGAAACGAGAATTTTGTCAAAGTGTCGCGGGAAAAAAACACTAATTTTATCAAAGGGCTACAAAATTACCCTAATTTCGTTAAAGGGTTGCAGAAGAAACGTAAATTTCGTCAAAGGGCAATAGAAGAAATGAGAATTTCATCAAACGGCTTCGGAAAAACGCGAATTTTATCAAAGGACTGCAAAAACATGCAAATTTTATCAAAGAGTCGTGGAAGAAGTATGAATTTTATCAAAGAGTCGTGGAAAAATACAGTGGTCGCTTTAGAAAACAGCAAACATACCTATGTTTATTATTATAGATATAGTTTTTAATCTGAAATAATATACCGAACTAACTTTTGAAGAAAACAGGTTAACCCAAACCCAACTTTCAGGAATCTACACTCAGTCTGAAATCGACCCGAATCGAAAAGAGCTAGACCTGTAACAAAAATAGTTAGTGCCAGGAAGGAATTCCCCCCCCCCGCCCCCTCTCTGCTGTAACATGTCATTTTTTATTTATTTTTTTTTTTTTTACTGAGAATCACCCCTGATCAGGAGTGTTTTTACTGCGATTCTTAATTTTAGTTTAAAATAGCAACGACAGACGGCGCTGCAAGCAGTAGGCGCTAAATAGGTGCCAAATTTAACGACTAATGTTTGCAGCGTCATATATCGCTGCTATTGTAAAGTAAAATCAAGAATCGCAATGAAAAATCTCCTGGCATCTTACACAATCCTTCTACAAGATTTTTTTTTAAATCGCTGTTACCATTTGCAAATTACTGAATTTTAAAATCAGTCAGTCCATTTTAAGACACCCGATATGTTTTTTAATAAGTTTCAATGCATTCTTTAGTGAATTACAACTGATCTTAGATATAGAGAGACAAGCAGTCTTATACAAATTAGTATTTTTTACATAATCCTGAAGATTAAAAAGTATTATTAAATAATTTTTTGGGCGTGCCCGTTATGGAGCTTTTACTATATGTAGTTTTTATCTTGAAAAATATTTAGACTTTCTTTCCAAAATTAGGGTTGGCCCGAATCCTTCTCGCAAGAGTGAAAACCCAATCCGAAACTGATCCAAACCCGAAATAATGTATGTAATCAGCCCCAAACCCAACGCGCTAGGCGCAGCTAAAAATTAGAAGTCAATCCGACCCGCAGCAGAAAAGTAGAAGTCAACCGGACCTAAACCCGACCCGTAGCAAAAAAGTAGATGTTAATCCGACCCTCAGCAAAAAGTAGAAGTCAATCGGACTCAAACGCGACCCACAGCAAAAAAGTATAAGTTAACCCGACCAGCAGCAAAATATAGAAGTCAACCGGACCCAAACGCGATCCACAACAAAAAAAGTATAAGTTAACCCGACCAGAAGCAAAAAACAGAAGTCGACCGGACCCAAACCCAACCCGCAGCAAAAAGTAGAAGTAACACGACCCGCAGTGAAAAAAATTAGCCCCGACCCGCTCATCAGATTGGAGTTTCCAAATTTCCAAAGTCGCCTCCCCCCCTTTGAGGACTCTCCAGATCCGCTCTTGGTTTAAGCCGATTTTCGAGCCGTGGCAGTCTAAGAAAAGTTATCACCAGGGAGCTCCAAATGTATCCCATTTATGAGAAAATGGAAAACGCTATTCAATATTCAAGTGTTACAAATGTCATGCATGTATGCTTCAAAATGAGTCTTAGAATTTGTTAAAGGAGGTAGGGAGGGGGGGATAGAGTGAGAATGCTGTTAAATAATTTTAGGGTTGGGTTGGGTTGATTTTTGACGGCGAATTATCTACTCGAGGGATATAGGCCCAGGGGGGGGGGGGTAAGTGCCCTTCGTGGGGGTCTTTCGAAGGGAACCTAACCCGTATTTACGCATGGAAATCCCTGGTTCGAAGAAAACCACGAAAACTCCGAATGATTAGGCCGACGGGCACAATGTTGCATAATTTTAAATTTGATATTTACTTCGGTTTTATTTACTATTTATCGAAGTACCTTTTAGTAGATAATTTTCAGTATTCCGTTTTAAAAAATGTGGTATTACCATGAAGTTATACTTCCAAAGACGAAAACCTGCCTAAAACGAACATTTTTACATTCCTATGCGATTTTATCTTAGCAGGTATAATTGTATAATAGATGCGTTATATACTAAGATAAAAATCTGTTTAAAGCGGAATTTTCTCCGTTTCTTGTGATCTTCTCTTAGAAAATTTTATTATACCTCAGCCCCCTCCGACCGAAATGATAAGTCTAGATACGCCACTGGGAGCCTTACTTATATCTAATTTAGAAATCGAATGTTTTTACATTTCTTTTTTCGGAAAAACAGCTTTTTGGCGGCTATTTTATAAAATTTAGCGGAAAGATCTTGCATTTGTCTGGCTTCAAAAATAAATTACATGTTTCACCTCTATTTATCTATACCTCTAACGACAACTCCGATTAGCGCCCTCTACAGACTCTTTTGAGAATTAAATTAGAGAAAATATGTTTTCTATAGAGAAAATTTATTAAATGTTTCGACAGAATCCTTCAGGTTTATATATAATTCTGCGTTACTCTATGAACCATTTTCGTCAAATATTTTATCCGATTGCAGACGCATAATGAAAACCAAACCAATAGTTAGAGAATAGCATTATGGCAATGAAACGATAGAGCGAAGTTCCCGCGCTTCTGTGGATGCATTTTGTATTAAAGCGCCGAAGCAAAACATTATGTAGTTCTGTTTATTAAAAAATAGTTTTCATTGTTTATTCAACCTTTTATTATTTTGTGAAATAGTTTCGAGAGCTATAATAAAGTCTTTAGACATTGAAAGCCTAAAATAGATTATAAAAGGATGTAGAAACACTATAAAATTATTATTATTTAGTACTACGCGGAATAGTACAGACTATCGGTCAGCTGAGATAAATTTTCCCGCCAATCGTGCGTCTGTGACCGACGCAAACTAAGGTTGTTATGTTATAGTTATTGAATAGTTTTAAATATATAAATTAACAATTATGTCTACGACGGCACCATCTGAACAAGAAGTTAATGAAAGATTTCAAGAATTATGCGCCGATTTAAATATGGACGGAAATGCTACTGATGAAGCGTGGCAGTCTTATTTAAGGATAAGTACTACATACACATTAGAGGTAAATATTATTATTTTTTTAATCGGTGTTGTTAAAAATAAACGTTTATTGTGTCTTATTTATTTTTTATTTATATTTATTTAATTATTTGCTTATGTTTATCTCGCTTGTGTAAATGTTTATCTGATTAACTAAAATATGCTTTATTAAAGGGACACAGCTCGCCCGATCTTATTGCTCTCCTGAGTATTAATTTGTACTTTCAAGAGGTCGAATTTACTTTTTTGATAAATCACTATGCATCTCTGTTATTGATTAATAATGGGCAGTGTTTATAAACATTTATGCTGACATACCTCTCCTTAAGACACGTTACGTCTAGTTTAATATGTAAATGTGTTGGGTGTTTTCTTTTACATTATTTTTTTTTCACCTTTTCTCTATTTTCTTTTATAATCTGGTGTTAATTCATTAACGAATTATTGACACGGTAATGGTAAAGCTAGAACATCTTATTATTATTTTTATTTATCATTGATTCGACTCCATAATAATACACTGCAAGATTTTTTTTTTTTTTAAATATGATGTTGAAATAATCAATGTATATTTATAAAATAAAATAGTTTAATTATCAGTCTTTATAATGCCTTTAATTATTTTTACATTATGATTACGATTAAATTAAATTTGTATACTATTACGCTAAACTTTTTCAACAATAATTTTCTTACTACTGTTTAAAATTGATTTTGTTATTTTTTGTGATAAAAAATATCTGGTTGTCATAACTGTGTAAATTATCTTAAATATTGTTTCTTAAAACAACTATTAGATGCTGTTTTGTTTCTTAATTTTCTTGTTAACCCAAAAGGTATTGCATTAATTAAAACATAAATTGACTGTTTTTATTATAACGTCATTTTTAATTTCAGAAATTTAAGCAGATTTGTCTTTATTGCATTTTGCTTTATAAACTTTTTTTTTTTTAAATTCTTAAAGTAGATTATTACTCAGCATATATAGGAAAATTCACTAAGTAAGTGTTCCAGTAATCCCACTAGTCTTAAAAACTTAAAAATAAATGAAATTTTGTAAATGGCCATTAGTAATATAAAATGGAAAGTTTTCTATTATACTATCAAAACAAAAGTATGCAAATTTTGCTAGAAAATAAAGAAGATAAGATTCAATAAGATTTTCACTGAAAAACAGTGGGACTGTGAAACATTATTTTCTGCTTCCTGATTTATTTAACTAAGATTGTCAACAATAACATAGATTTTAAAACATGCAAAAGAAAAAAAAAAAGGCTAAATTTTTATTTATTTATTTATTTATTATTTTTTTACGAGCGAAAAACTTTGAAGGGTGCCCATTACTGGCACATCCACCCTAGGTATGCCATTTTTAATTAGCATTGTAAAAGAGCTTTCAATCTCAAAGATAAAATTAGTGCCTCAAAGTAATCATTCAGCTGAAATATTACAAACAGAATTAAGTGAAAGAAAGAGTCATGGCTAAAAATAAAATATAATTCAATGTGGTGTATATCTATTTGATATCTCATGGGAAATTGACCAAGCATAGTAAATATTCAATACAGAAAAAAATAATGAGACACTAATGTAATATAGTATTATTAATATTTACTACATTGTTCATTTCACTGATATTATGCACATTCAATAAAATATCTGGCATGATAATTGACTTGTCAGTTGTCACAATAGGAAACAGGATAAATTTGGTTAACTAGTTTTTCTGGGAGAGTTTCACAGGGCACGGTATAATTACTTTTTCCTGCGTTTTCCTCCCCAAAGGTTAAAACGGGGCTGTGGAACAGGAAAGGACAGTTGACGGGACATTCGCGTCTGTTACTTGGCGATGAGAGAAAGAGCCAAGCATTGAATTGCAGAAATAGGACAATTTTTTAAACACCGGCCTGATATAAAAATTTAAATGAATCCGATAACATATGAACCTTTTTCAATGGATGCGACTTTCACGAGTATATGGATGTTCTCAAATACAAAGGCGCAACTTTATGCACAAGTGTGTTTAATCAATTTTTGTTCGGAAATGCATGAAATGGTCAGGTGCTGCTTTTCAGAAACTATGTAATCGAAAGGTGTTTTCCCGTTTTTGGCAAACGTAAAAGATCTTTCAGAAAATACCATCAAGATGGGCGTTTTGAACCGAATTTCCGAAAGAAAAAAAAACAGCCAGAGAAAGGAGAGAAACCGTTTTGACCAAAATTGTTTAGAATTCGATAATTAATTTATTTATCAAAGAACGGAAAACTCATTTCTACTCCAAATCGCTTCCATAGTCAACCCTGCCAATTTTGTACTTCTACGTTTAAAAATGAGTTAGTACATGTGTCAGAAAGTTTCACGCTTGTGCCCATTTTATACATTTCTGAACAAGAATTAATTCAGAAAGTAGCTCTTTTGGATTTGAGAACAGCCTGAATAAATTACAAATTACATAAAAATGACAAGTCTGATTATTGAAACGATTGGAAACGAATATTATTTTCCATTTTTCGATAAATAAATTACTTATTGAGTTATAAGCGATTCTTGTCACGTGGCGACAGGTTTTTCTCCTTTCCCGTGCTATCACTTAGTGAAATTTGATTCAAAACGCCAACTTTGACAGTATTTTTTTATAGATCTTTTGCTTTATAAAAAAAAATGACAACACCATTCAATTACGAAGTTTCTGAATAAGAACACCTGCCCATTTTATACATTTCTGAACAAGAATTAATTTAGAAATGTGTCAGAAAGTAGCTTCTTTGGATTTGAGAACAGCCTTAATAAATTACAAAGAAATATTTTCAAAAATCTACTTTTATTATACAGCTTCAAAAGTTATCATTTTTTAATCAACTTTTTTCTTTTATTCTAAACTATATTATTATTATTATTATTATTATTTTATGAATCTTTATTTGAATGCTGAAAAGTCTTTAGTTTCTAAGTAATAATTAAGGTTGCTATTGTGTAATTTGTCTGGAAGAGACATAATCTATAATATACTGAAAAATTTTCCCATAAATATGTACGCTGTAATCTTGACCCGACCGGCCTATATTTGTTTTTTTTTCATGGACGGGGCAGATCTGTTTTTACTGAATTTTGTTCGGACTGGGTCCTGAACTGTGAAAATATCTGCCTGGGCCGAACTTTTAATTTTACGCTGACCGGGTCAAGATAATTTTCGTTCGGGCCGGGCTGAGCTGAGCCTGGTCCTGGAAATTCGGCCCGTGCAGATTTCCAGCTCTGAGCTGAATTTTCTCTCTGCTGATTGTAAGCGTGACAACGTCAAAATATGTTGCGACAAAAAATGTTATTAAATTAAAACAATGAAGTTTGTGTATACAATATAATTAATATAACTTTTATTATAAAGTTTTTATTTCATTAAAACTGCACAAATAATAATAAATAAATACAATATGTAATTATTTGTCACTGTATATGACTGAAATTTTAAGTTAACATTTTGAATTACCTTTTAAATAATAATTTTTATAAATATGAAAGAAAAAAAAAACACAATTAAGTTCATTTTTATGCAGTGTAGTGTATTGTTTACAATACATTGTATATATCAGTGAAGTCAGCTTTCATTATTTAAATCTAAATAATGTAACTAAATTTAAATATTGATACTTAAAGTAATCTATTACCTTATTTTATTAAATTACTATTCTAATTAGATTATTAATGTCCATTGCTTATATAACTTAATATTTTCAAACTAAATTAATTTTAAATTATATAAAAATTACTCTTGTACTCAGTGATATTAGAACTTTTTTCTACCTCTTCCCCCCTTCCTTTTTGCTTGTTTTATTTATGTTTATTATTTTGGACTTAATAATCTAAAATTAAATTAGTTTTAAAGCAAATAAAAGTTACCCTTTTTGAAAGATAAAATAAAAAAATTAAATGAAGGGGAATGTCTTATATGATAAAGTACGAATCAAAGCAATTTTGTTCAAACAAGTATTATGTTAATTTCTGAATATTTTTTATGAGCAAAAGTTTTCATGATTTAGCCAAAAATAATTTTTATCATTTCATTTAGGGAAAATAAGTATTATTACATATACCTAGAATAAGACCTTATTAAATGGTGAAAGGCCCATTACATACAGTAAACCTGCCTTTTCATGGCAAGCATATCTTTAAAATTAGTTTTCATTATCCATTTTGTCGGATTTTTTATTTAATTCCTTGCAACCACAATAAAATTATTTTGATAAATAATTTACAAGCTTTTTAAAACTGGAATATTTTATTTCAGTAATAGTTGTTACTTTTTGACCTGGTGAAATAAATAAAAATTATGCTCTGTTTTTCTAAAATCTAAAAAAGACGGGGTCCTTATAAAATATATTCCTATACGTCTGATAAAAAGAATATATTTATATAAACTGATATATTGAACAATCAATAATACGGAACAGACATAATACAGTACACATAAATTTACTGCAGCCTTCCCCCTCCTCTCCCACACACATTTTTTTTTTTTTATTAATCAATATTTTTGTAATGGCATAAGACATACCAAGGTTTAAAAAATGTGCATTTTTTTTAAATCCAAATTTCTACTAAATAACCATCTCTAATATGTCAAATATAAATAAAAAATATAAACAGTCATCTTCACAAGCCCCACTCCCAGAGTAAAACCTGCATTGCTGCAATGTAACTTTTCAACTGTTTTATTATAGATCACAGTACTTTATTTGTTTCCTTGATGTAAAGCATATCTTAACAATATTTCAAAACAAAAATGCTCAATGATAAATTCAGGAGATGGCTTTGGTGTGTGCATGTGCGTGTTTGTGTGTGTGTGTGGGGGGGGGGGGGAATCTTTCTGAAAGTTTTTGCTTGAGTTGAATGCTTATTAATGTAGTTTAAGTGCAAATTTTCCCTGCAACCACAGGAGCTTTAAAAATTCCCCCTGTAGAAAAATGCCTGATTTTAACCCTAGGCATATTAAAGAAATATTAAAGTTTCTAAATTGCTTAACGCACTTAGTTTTTACTTATTCTCGTATTAAATATAGCAAAAAGGGTATACATATAACATATTAAATGAGTTAAAGGAAATATTTAAAAGCAAAATTGCTAAAAAATTATTAAAATTTACAAATTACGTAACGCACTTAGTTTTTACTTATTCTCTTACTAAATGTGGAATAAAGGGGATTCATATAGCGTATTATAAAACATATTAAATGAGTTAAAAGAAAATTTAAAAAACATAATTGCTAAAAAAGTTATTAAAATTTACAAATTATTTGACATATTCAAATTTTATGTATAATTCTCTTAGAATTATTAAAATTTACAAATTATTTGACATATTCAAATTTTATGTATAATTCTCTTAGAATTATGTACAAAAAGTCTATATAAATATATGTTACAAAAACCAGACGTTGAAATTTTTTCTCAAAAACAAAACTAATAAAAAGTTATGTTTTCTAAATAATTTAAGGATCTTTTTTTTTATTCTCTTGACAATTGTAAACACACACACACACACCAATTTATATATATATACATATTATAAATTTTAGATGTATCAAATTTTCAAAACAGAAAACTGTAATATTCATTTCAATAAAATCATAATCAAAATACTTGTATTTTACTTGTTGCATACAATTCTATATCATGTAACCCAAGTACATATAAACAATAATATTTTTTTAATTGAAGATTATCTTAAATAAATCTTTTTTGGAACTTGTTCTTGCCCAGTATATTAATAAACACGAAATATTTATTAATAGAGAGAAGGTACAATTTTTAAAATAAATATTTATTTTGTACGCGATTTTCTTTTCTAATTCGTGTTCTGGCGGGACCAATCCTACATGTTGATTATTTTTTATATAATAAATAATATTCAGTTAGCCAAACAAGGGATAAACTGCTTAATATAGTAACCCTACTCGGGCGCCGTAGCTTAGGGGCATTTAAAGCTGGGGGAGAATTCTATTGTCCGTGTGACCCGTGCCCAGCGTACCCGAGCCAGTTTTTCTACCCTTAATATTCAACATTTTACTGCAATATCTACATTTGTATATTTCAAAATAATTCGGACTTTTCTTTAAAAAAACATAGAAAAATAAATTTTGAAATTTAATTTTGATTAAAGAAGTTTTATTTATAAACAAACTAACAATTGTCCTTTTTTAGTGCATGCAGTCTTTCATTAAAATCTTTAAAAATTCCTTTCCGTTTTCTTTTCCTAATAATATTGAATACCCAGGGATGTATTGGAGGGTACGGTGGTATATGCCATATACCTTCTGGATATTTTTAAGGAACTCCGTGTACCCTTTGTTTTTCAAAGCTCCACTATACATACCCTTTTAGTTTGTTGTTTTTTTATGACTGCACTGCTGTCTCTACATTTATCTTTTCAATTTCAGTTTTTTATATATTTTAATTATACATTTGTTGTACATAATTTTATAAATTTATCTGTTTTCAGGGTGATAGTTTACACTGGTTAGCATGTGCCTTATATGTTGCTTGTCGTACATGTGCTGTTCCTACTGTTATAAAAGGTAGTTTTGTGGAAGGCAATTGTGTGTCCCTTACTAGATTACTTCGATCATGTAAACTAAGGTATGTATCACTTTTACTTATTTTTATTATTAATGAGAAAGAAGTGTTAATGGGTAAATAAATATATATACATATATACAGTAGAACCTCGATTATCCGAAGTAATTGGGATCGACCATCTTTCAGAAAATCAAAATTTTCGGATAATCGAGAATGCTTCAATTTTAAGATTAAGAAGAAATATATGCAATATTTCTTATTATCATAACAAGTGCTTAATAAAAATAATACAATAGCAAAATAGAAACAAGAATAAATTACATGAATTTAATTTGAAATTAAGCACCTTTTACATATATCACAAGGGTTTGAAAAAATGTTTTGTCTGTTGCAGTTTCGATTGCCTTTGCTTTGAAGCTGTATCACAGAGTTTTTTTTTTATATTATTAGTTAACCAATCTCGCAGTCTTCCTGCTGCTCCAGACATGCGAAACCTTTTACAAAATATTCAAAAGCTTCAGAATTGCTAATTTGTTCGTTTTCTTTGTTCCACTTCGCATCTTACACAAGCTAAAATTAAATTCAAAGGAACTTTTAGAAAAGGGATCGAAAATATTTATATGTACTCATAGTTCGGAAGCAGGGTTGGCAGGTTTTTGACACGTGTCAGTTTTTGACGGTTTAAACCATCATGTCAAAAACCTCAAATACTTACAGTGGTCTGTAAAATTTCACATTAAATGTAATATTTAAAATTCACTATTACGGTAATTGTATAATTAGTATATGGTATTAGTAATAATTACAGGGTTGGCAGGTTTTTGACATGTGTCAGTTTATGTTGGGTTTAAACCGTCATGTCAAAAACCTCAAATACTAAATTGATCTGTAAAAATTCAAATTAAATGTCACACATGACAACATTACATGTAATATTTTAAATTCACTCTTAGTGTATATCAGTAATTAGTACATAGTAAAATATTATTGTTAAGTACAACTTTTTAACAGGGTAAAATTTTTATTTAATTTTTTTTTTTTTGTAAAATTGTGTTTTTCTAAAAAGTAAACATTAAGCTAACCTGAGCTGCACATTTTTTCTCTTACTTAAAATCGTTTTAATTAGTGCAGATTTTTTTGTATATATAACAAGATAATGTGCATCAATGTTATTCTAGTCTAGGCAATTACCATTCCATTCAAAATTGAAATTGGATTATTAATTTTAAATATTTACAAAATAAGAGAAGTAATTAAAAAAAAAAGCTTAAAGTCAAAATCTTTTTAAAACATGCTTTCTTTCAATATATAAAAATGTTTTTGATTTTAAAATTGAACAAAATTGGCTCGGTCATCTAAAAGAAAATTCCTTTAAGCCCATATTGAAAAAGTGCATAATAGAAGGGATCAAATCATGAAACCATACCATTCTTTGGCTTATACTTTGCATCCCAACCATCAGGGGCAAGGGTTGATTGCTGTATCAGTTGATTCAGCTCGCGCTTGAGCTTTAGAGAGAATTTATGGATGCTTACCCATACTGATTGTGTATGAAGCTAAAGAATTTCCTTGAATTGAAGAAAGAATCCCCTTTCCCGTCTTCTTATTTCAGTGCTATAGGGAGGACTCCATTGCTTGGTGGAAAGGTATCATTAAATGCAACAGCTTTTTGAGCCTGCTTCAAAACTTGCTCATCTAGCAATGCTTTTGCTATCAAGTCCTACTAGCTCAGCATCAATTAAGAGACAGACTATTTTCTAACGCTTCGTACCCTCTAAACTCAAAAATCTTTTGCGTGTAAATAAATGTGCCAAACATGTGGTGTGTTGCAGCATGCTGCCGGGTAAAATTGATCCGGATTATTTAATTGTACAAAATTTTCTTCTGGTTGAAAAATCCAAAAAAAAAAAAAAAAAAAAATATTTTATTGCAAATAATACATTTTTTAAATTATTAAATTTCAATAAAAGATCACATGAATCATTGACTTGTTGTGTTGATGTTTACCTATTGTTAAAATGTTTTAGCGTGTTACATGTATTTGTCAGTTTCCGACGGTTTAAACCAGTTTATGACAGTATTTGACGGTTTAAACCTGTTTATGACAGTTTAGACCAGTTTTTGACGCTTGTCATGTCAAAAACCACTTTCTGACGTCAAAAACCCAACCTTGTTCGGAAGGGACAGCTTGCACACAAGGAATATGATAGTTAAAAAAAAAAGCTTCCAAAATGGATTTTTCACACAAGGAATGTGATAGTAAAAAAAAAAAAGCTTTAAAAATGATTTTTGGTTAAAAGAGTTTCGGAAAAGACTGCTTGCACACAAGGAATATGATAGTTTAAAAAAAGCTATTAATAGTTATAATTATTATATTCGTTTTTTCAATATTATGTTAACCTATCAACAATATTTAACCATTCTTATAATCTCATTTCTCAATATGAATCGAAATTTAATTTTAAACAACAGAAATATATCAAAAGCCCAGTGGACAACCTCTGTTCCAGTAATGGACACCCCATAAAAAGTAATAAATATAATTGTTTTCATGACTGTATTTAGAACCAGAATTTAATAACTACATACTAATGAAACAAAATAGTTATTTTCAAATGAATTTAACAATTAGGATACCAGTAATTAATAAAATATTTGTGATATTCATTTACTGTTTGCATCAATTATTGTAATTATCAGAAAATCGATGTTTTAATTATTTTAGATGGATAGTTTAAAATACTAAATATCAGGCAATTACAGCTATCAAATTATTGAAACAGTGGGAGATTTAAAAGGTAATTAAAAAAAAAAAGTTTTGGAATATTAGTGTTTAGTTTTGTCTCACTATTTTTAACAATTAATCTTCCAGAGACTGCTTGATATATCATTTATATAATAATTAATATTACAAATATTAAAGAAATGATATTGTGAGTTAGGGTCATTCCATGTCAAATCAACCAGTGACTCAACCTGACCATTTCAGATTTCAACGAAACTGTCAGGGATCATTCTCTCCGATGATATAAATGAGAATACATTTTTATAATTTTTTTATCACATTAAATTTTCATACAATTAATTATTTAAATTTTGAAAAATCATCATTTTTTGGGTTGCATAAATTTTTCAATTTTGAATTTCTCAAGTTCTATCAGACATACAGAATTTTATGACCCCTCATTTTAAAGAGAAATTTATAAGGTTTAATTTGATACCCAAGTTGACTATGCTCAGTTAAAAAAATAAATTTTATTTTTTTTTAATTTAAAATTTAAAAAAATTTCAGATAGTGTTTTTTAAAAATTTTGAAAAAAATGTATGTTTGTTCTAATATTATAAGCTTAAATTTCTGAAATTTTTAGAGTGGGATCTCAATGGGATCAAGAGTTATGAAATAAAAACTGAAAATTACCATTCAAATAACAATCTAATTCAAGCTATTTTGTTATTTATGTATTATTTGAATGGTAATTTTCAGTTTTTATTTCATAACTCTTCATCCCATTGAGATCCCACTCTAAAAATTTCAGAAATTTTAACTTATAATATTACAACAAACATACATTTTTTTCAAAATTTTTAAAAAACACTATCTGAAAAATTTTTAAATTTTAAATTAAAAAAAAATTTAAATACTAAATAAAATAACTTCAAAGTAAAACTGTACAACTCATGTTTTGAGGCCACTGATCTGCAGATTTACTAGTTTCATGAATATTACCAATAACTTTCATTATTATTATTTTATTATTATTTTCTTCTGCCTGTTCACTGTCAGAGGTGAATAAGGAAACATTTAAGGCAGAAAATAGATTCTTAGTAGCATCTGTAACTTAATTATTTTTATTTAAACAGAGCAAGATTAAGCCCTATGAGCCCCTCTTTGACTGTGCCCTTAAATAATATTTTCTACTTCCTGGCTTGTTTGATTGCCAGATTATAAAATATGCAAGGTATAGATAAAAAAGATAAATAATACAGAGTTTCCCCCAGGTTTAAAAAAGGGTTTGTAGGAAAAGGGCACTTTTAGATTCTTAAGGGTATTTCTTGAAATTTTTACAGTCATTCTTTTGATTTTTAAAACTACTTTTTAATATTTAATAGACAGAAAACTATTTTAAAGACAGCAATGAGTCAATTTTTATTATGCAAGTAAATTTTTTAATAAACAAACGAGTTTTCAGGTAGGGGCAACAAGGGAGCTAATTTTTTAAATGAGGGGCAAGAGGTGTGCTATTTTGTAAAACTAAGGGCAGGCAGGGTGCAGCACCCTCCTGAAACTGCCTGGGGGAAACTGAATAAATAAAATATTGAAATTTTATTAATCATATAAAATAACTTAAAAGCAGTTATTTATAAAAGTTTTGGTGTTATTACATTTTGGTAAACATAATTAAAAAATTAAATTTGATTATTTAGGTTTGCAGTTAATTCAAAATATTTTATGCACTATAAACATTACTGAAATTTCATTTTTAGCAATGTCTACATGGGATGTCCATTACTGGAAAATGACTAATTAACCATCCCAGTAATGGACACCCCCTCTTAAAACCTTAAAAATAAATGAAATTTTGTAAATGGCCGTTAGTATATAAAATTCTGAGCTTTCTATTGCTACTCAAATAGAAACATAAAAATTTTGCAAGAAAATAAATGATATATAAATTAATTAAACAAAGCCAACTCTTAGCCTGTTCGTTAAGATTTTCACAGAAAAACAGCAAAACTTTGAAACATTATTTACTGCTTCCTGATTGGTTTGAATAAAAGTGTCAACAATAACCCAGTTTTATAAAACATGCAAGATGGAATTATAAAAAAAATAATTAAAGCTAAATATTTATTAGTTATTTTTTTATTAACCAAAAACATAAAGGGGTGTCCATTACTGCCACATCTACCCTATATATTTTATGAAATTAAAAATAAGCTAATAATTTTTCAATATTTGTCAATGCTATGTGATCTAAATTAATGTTATTGTTGTTTCTGGTCACCCTTAATAAATTGTAAATTTGGTTTAGCTAAATTAAAAAAAAAAAATGTACTCATGTATATGTATGTTGCAAGTAAAAGCTTAGTTGTTTAAGAAAAATATCCAGAGAATGACATTGTCTTTGTGTTTAGTTTGTTTATATATAATAAAAAAAATACTTACGTAATATTGTTTTATTATACTTGCTTGTTGGGTTTTTTTTAATTTTTATGCTCGTAACTTTTTTCCTTTTTAAATTATTTTTCTTCCTTAAGATACATTTCTTTAGTAAAAATAATTAATAATAGAAAATCCATCTTAAAAATTTTATTTGTTTCTTATGACGCCATGTTGAACTTGAGCAAGCCAATCTTAGTAAGAACAGTGGCGTGATTAAATCAGAAAGATGGTTAAATATTTTGTCAAACTATTGCAATTAAGTATAATATGAGAGGTAACTTCTTAAGTTTTCTGAATTGGAATGATGAATTTAAACTTTATTTTAATAATAATAAAAAAACTTTTATTGGTGCAAATATTCTAATTTACATCTAATGAAAAGTTAGAATATAATTTTTCAAAATGCATATTATTTATTTTTATTAAGAAGATGTGTATGTAAATTTGGTGATAAGTATAGTGAATAATTAAATCTTTAGTCCTGGTTTGCTCAGCACGTGCAAAAGATGACAAATCAAATAATCAGCCAGTGTGTGATGTTATTTTTCAAAATCGGAGCTTATCTAGATATTTCAATTTAACATTTAAACTTTTTTTTTTTTTCTTTTTTACTTTTTTCTATCTTTACAAGAAGAATGTATTGGATTCATGAAAATTTTCTAATTCCGGTTTTCGACGGATTTACAAGTTTTAGAGGTCAGAGAACCCGAAAAACATATTTTTACAAAATGTCTGTCTGTCTGCATGTGACACAAATTTTGTGGGCGCTCTATCTCAAGAACTAATGAACGGAATTTAATAAAAATTAATATTCAGTTAGTCCCTGATATAAATTGGTGTTGATTAGTTTTTGGTGTAAATCATTCAGCAAGTGGCGCTGCTGTACAACATTTTTCACAATTTCCACAATAGCTCAATCTCCAGAACTAATGCTTTGGTTTTCAACAAACTTCAGATTCAGGTATACCTTGATATCAATTAGTGCTGTTTATGTTTTGATGCAAATCGCTCAATAGGTGACGCTGCTATGCTACATTTTTCACAATTTCTGCTATAGCTCTATCTCAAGAACTAATGCACGAATTTTCATCAAACTTCAAATTCAGGTATAATTTGATATGAATTGGTGCTAAATTGACGTAATTTCTTGTATTATTTAAATGATTTAATTGATATGATTTATATAGAAGAAAGTTTTGTTATGGCCATGGCCACGACATACTAGTTTTTTGTTGGGAGGGGAGAAGATTATTTAACTGTTCACAAATAACTACTAAACATTAAATTATCTCCTCTCTCGCTCCTGAAAAATAAAATAATAAATTAAGAGGCTTGCTAAGCTGCTCATAAAGGAGTTTGCATAATCTCTAAAAATATATTTTTCAATTTGTTTTGTTTTATAGTTTTGTTATGTTTTTTTTATGCATAAGCCTTGGGCCACTTTCCTGATCACCAATGAAATTTTGTTTTTCTTGTACTGGCTTTGTAACCTAAGTATTATTTTTGAATAATTCAAAGTGACAAAAATTATTGAAAGAAAAATAACTTATGCATTTTTAAAAAAGATTAAAATTAATCTAAAATATAATCTATGAATTTTATTTTTATTTTTTTTTCTTATTGCACATTATCAAGCTTATTAGAGATAGTGCAAACCCCAGAAAATATCATGGAAGATGGTAGTATTCCGAGTGACGCAGCCTTAAGCCTAAAATCGTATCGTATCATAGAATTCGTAGATGGCGGAACTCATATATACAGCTAACTCGACAACAAAGAAAACGCGAAAAGCCGCCTTTTAATAACTCAGCAGATATATGTCTTATTGTTCTGAATTTTCTAGAACAGTCTTATATCTGCAGTCTAATTCTATACTGAAATTTTTACATTTCTACGTGCAGTATATTTTGAGATCTAAATAGCCATTTTTAAAGTGAAAACGTTGGTATGATATCGAGGAAGTTCCTAATTTGAAAATCTTGAAAATGGTTCTAACGATTATTTTTAAATTGATACATAATATAAATGTGATTAAGGCGAGGTGAATAACACTTTTCTTTTTTCTGGGAAAACTCTCGTTCATTAAATAATTCGATTTTTTTTTCTCTCGAAAATGACACGGGCGATTTTTAAAAAATCAAATAAATATGTTTCAGATGAACCAAATAACAATTTACTTGTTTCCAGCAAGACTCTTGTTCGTTTTATAATGCGCATGAAAAATCGGACTATATTTCTTCGCCATTCTATGGAAATTTCACCGAAAATGCATGACACTGTATTCATACACATGCTTTCTTTTTAACCACTTTTGGGGAGAAAAATTTTGTCTTCCCACTGGCTGAGTGGTTAAGGGCCATCGTCTACTGATCTTAAGATAGGCAGTTCGATACTCCCTGGTACGTGTTTTCACATGTGAATGTGTTTTTTTTTTTTTTTTTTAAGTCTGCTAGTTGACCATTATTCTCAGTTCCTTTGTAACTTTTTAATTGCTATTAAGTTAAATAAAATTACAATTATAATGACGCCAATTTGATGATGATTATTTCTTGGCAGTTTTTCAACAATAAAAATATTACCATAAATTTTATAAATATATTTAATTTCAATCACTTTACAAAAAATATACATTAATAATTATTATTTGAATATAAATCACACGATCAGAAACGTAAAAAAATAATTCATTTCAGCTCTTCTTTTTATAATATCATTTTTTATTATTATGACGGTCAATCAATATATAATCACTGACATCCATAATATTATTATTATTATAATTATTATTTTCCTTGCATAAAAACTATTGTGATGTAATAATTCTTTTATAATAAATAATTTAGTTGAAATGTTTTATTTATAAATATCAATGAAGTTTGATAACCCCGAGACAATTGTTTTTATTTAACTTTGCAATATTTACAGTTTACATAATAAGCATATCAGAATTCTGGTGTCGCCATCTTTTGACGCAATTGCGTACTACATTTTGTCTCTTATTCGGAAAAAAAAAAAAAAAAAAACTAACGCTCTTCGCCGCTTTGAAAGAATCTCTTGTGACTAGAGGTCTATTTCGCAAATATTAAGAAAATTACTGCATACAAAAATATTAAAATGGGTAGTATTATAGAGAAATGTTTGATAAAAACGTTGAAGTAGACAGTTTTTAAATCGAAGAATTATTTTAAGAGATATTTAATGTTAAATCTGGATAAAATTGTCTCATTAAAAAAGTCTCATAGGAAAAAAAAATATACATGGGAATTTAATCATTTTCATTCAATTTAATCATTCAGTAGAAACTCGAAGTTTGCAGAGTGCATTTATTATTTTTAACTTGCCTAATTTTTTGACAGTTTATTTCAATTTTAAATTAAAATTTTCAGAATTTCCAGAGATATTTTTTACATATTTTAGAAAAGATTATTTTAAATTGTTGCCAATTGTTAAAACAGCGCAAAGAATAATATATCCTTTAAATTAAAAATTTATTCACACGTGACTATTATAAACAGAAAAAAATCCTTTTAAATTAGAATTAAATGATAATGTGTTAAAAGCAGGAAAATATTAAACATTACGTCATAAAAATTGTTTTTACACATGCTTACTTAAAATGAAAGAAAATTATAAAATAATCAATTATTTTCAAATTAGAATTAAATGATTACGCATTAAAAGCAGGAAAACATTGAAAATTACGTCATAAAAATTATATTTACATGTGAATATTAAAAGAAAAAGAAAATTTTTAAATAATAAATTCATTGATATGTGTTAAAAGTCGTAAATGGAGGAAATTACGTCATATTGGCCAAAGTGGCCAAAACAGTTTGCAAAACATATTGCAAAACAGTTTAAATTAAAAAATATATTTATATGAGAGATTTATTTCAAATTTCGAGATGATATTTTTAACTATAGTTGCCAATTTTAAGGTAGCGCAAATAATAATATTATCTTTCTAATAATAAAAATATTTTCAGTTGAATGTTACAAGGAGAAAGGAAAGTTTGGTGAAAATTATGTGAGATTTAAAACGTTACATTCAAAATCTCTTATTTAAAATCATTTTCTTATAGCGTTGTTAAAAAATACCATAAAGCAAAGACTCTGTTGACTTAGTTCCTTTTATATTTGGTAATTTTCAAATGTTTAACTAATCTTATTTAATCAAGCATGGAAACAGCAACTAACATCAGCTGATTTGGTCTTGAAATTCCTCAGTAAAAGGGAAACCCGTTTACAGTAAGATCGCCATTGATTTTTTAATTATACAGAGCAGCCTCGATTATCCGAGCTAATTGGGACTGTTAGTAAATCGGAATCGGAAATCTCGGTTAATAGAAACTGTGTGTAAAAACTTGCCGTGCTTGCGTATTTAACATCTCTTTTAAAAAAATATATAGAACGTTTTTTAAATAATAAAAATAAATATATGTAAAGTTCTGTTTCACAGCTTAACAAATTTAAAAAGAAAATCAACTACCAGAAGTAAATTTTAAAATGCAAATTGAAAAATTTACGAAAGTTCACACAGCCACTGGAAACAAAGCATTGTTCGCTATTGACTTCTCAGGGTCCAATGTTTCTTTGGAGTTGAGTGCTTTTGGGGGCAGAAGGGCCTGTATAGCACGGACAGTGAGCTAAAGAGTGTGGTTATTTTTAAGGCTCATTCAAAAGAAAAAAAAAAAAAATCAGACTTTGTTATCGGCTCGGTTAACAGAAACCTCGATTAATCGAAGCTCTGTTAATCCAGGTTCTACTATAATTCAATCTTCCGTAATCTTTTTAAAGCAGATCAAATTAATGGACTTTAGCACAAAGTCACATAGCTGATAACTGCCATGCTTGTTGGCCACCTTTTTTTCAAAAAGTTTGCTTCACCTTATTCAATTAATGAGATATCTCCGATAAAATAAGTCACATTTTCCCGTTCTAAAATACTGGTATCCAAAAATCGTAGCATGTAACTGACACTACAAGTACTCATGGAACTAGACTATTTTAAGTCTGATTTTTATTATAGACTATATAAAATTATTAAAAATATATATTATGATAGGAACTAGCGGGCTTCGTCTGCTATTTACGTTACGGATATAAAAATCATGTTTTTTTTTTTTTAGGGAAAAAGAAATAAAACCTATTTGACGATAGGTTTATAAAGACACATTTTGTATTTGTTATATTTCCGGGGATGAGGAGGGGGGGGGGGGACTATTTTGATTAAATATCGCAATTAGTCTACATGGCAGATATAATTATGATAGACACTAGCGGGCTTCGCCCCTCTATGCCGCCTTATGGGTCCAGCTTCCATAACTCAGAAACTACCTTTCGGACATCAATGCAACAGATTCCAAACGTTATAATTAACTTAATAATCACCCTATATAGCATTAAAGTAAATTTATGAGTACTGCATACTATTTTTTTATCATAATTTCTGAAGAGAAAAAATTATTTCGGTTCCATTCTTAGGTACTGGTCTGAAAAATTTTGAAAAAGGGGGGAAGGAGGGGACATGAGACTGCTGTTTGTCAAACAACACAACGGGGTCTGTCTTATTCAACTTGGTTTTTGATGACTTCAATTGGAAGGTGGTTTGTTTAAAAGAGTGCGTTCCCAGCCCCATGAAAATTGGAACTATTGGTGCACCATCTATGTAAGGATTTAATAATTATAAATTAACATTTTGGATTTATTAATTTAAGGATAAAGTGTTTTTAAAGGAATATCAAATGAAACCCTCTGTGCGATCTGCGATTATACTTACCCAGTTGTTTTTATATACAAACTGCTATAAGGAAAATTGTAATAAAATAGTAAAAATTAAATCTGCATTAAATTCCACAAGAATCTTTTTTTTAATCATTTTATCACTAACCTCAAAAAAGTAATGATATCAATGCAAAAACCCTTGACGGGTTAAAAGTTTCTGACGCAGCACTTTATCTTATGCTCTAAGAATTTTAAATATGGAACTTAAAAATACTGATATCAAATTTTGAGTGACGTTATGCTATTTCTTAAAAAATATATTTGTATTTATTTCATCATTTTATTTTTGTTTTATTTATTATCGCATGTGCAAAAGTTATGTTCAACATGAAAAGCTGCATAAAATTTTATTCGCTGTTGCTTTATCATTTACATCTCTCATAAATTCAAAATATGAGTTTTAAAAGATATGATATAAAATTTAAGTGACGCCTTGATGTGACTTTAAAAGGTTTGTTTTAAAATTCAATTTAAATTATTTTTGACTTGGTTAAAATATTTTTTTACATCTACACAATACTTTTAATTTTCCAATTCACTGTTAAATATATCACTTTCATTGAATCTATACTATGTATTGAAATGTATTTATTTCAATAAATTGATTTATCTTTTGTGTCACGCTATTCAAAATTGTGAGTAAGATTTATGTAAATGGTTTATTTGCATCAAACTATCCTTTTTCATACATTTCATGTAGTTTGGACACAATGAGGCAAAGAAACCATTTACATAAATCTTACTCACAATTTTGAATAGCGTGACACAAAAGATAAATCAATTTATTGAAATAAATACATTTCAATGCCTAGTATAGATTCAATGAAAGTGATATATTTAACAGTGAATTGGAAAATTAAAAGTATTGTGTAGATGTAAAAAAATATTTTAACCAAGTCAAAAATAATTTAAATTGAATTTTAAAACAAACCTTTTAAAGTCACATCAAGGCGTCACTTAAATTTTATATCATATCTTTTAAAACTCATATTTTGAATTTATGAGAGATGTAAATGATAAAGCAACAGCGAATAAAATTTTATGCAGCTTTTCATGTTGAACATAACTTTTGCACATGCGATTATAAATAAAACAAAAATAAAATGATGAAATAAATACAAATATATTTTTTAAGAAATAGCATAACGTCACTCAAAATTTGATATCAGTATTTTTAAGTTCCATATTTAAAATTCTTAGAGCATAAGATAAAGTGCTGCGTCAGAAACTTTTAACCCGTCAAGGGTTTTTGCATTGATCATTCTATGCATGCGAAAGTTTGTAATTTGAGGATAAACACAGACATGAAATGTAAATTAGCTGAGCATCATATTTTTGTAGTATGTTTTTTTTTTCTGCTATCTATGTTTGTAAATGGTAAATTATATTTACAGAAACTACTAATATGGTCAGTCAGTATATTTGATATAATATCTGGTTATCTGGTCAGTTATTTAAATTAGAAAAACTTTTCATATTTGACTTCGAAAACTGTTTGGTACTTTTTTTATTCTATTTTTATTGCAAAAAAAGAAAAATATAAGTAATTTCCTCTTTTATACATAATACTAAAAGAAACATGTGGTCAAACTACCATATCATCATCTAAAATCATGAAAACACCCAGAAAAACTTGAAAAATCTTGGGGTTTCCCAACCCTGGTCTAAATGTATGTGTTAATCGTTCATCAATTAATAAATGTTTAAATTTGGTTAATGTCAACAAAAGGTCTTAAATTTTGAATCACATCAGAGTCGCACAAACTTAAATTAAAAACTAGATGGATGTGGTATTCCCAGAACTTTCTTCTATCTCATGCATGTTAATACTTCCTGAAAAATACAACATAGCAGCGCCACCAATTAGATGATTGACACCAAAATCTAATCAGCAACAACTTATTTCAACTTCTAACTGAATCTGAAGTTTCGTGAAAATCTGTGCATTAGTTTTTGAGTAGAGCTATGGCAGAAATAGTAAAAACTTCTGCAGAGCAGCGCCACCTGTTGGGCGATGTATACCAAAACCTAATAAGCAACAACTTAAGTCAATTTGGTAACTGAATCTGAAGTTTGATTAAAATCCATGCGTTACTTCTTGAGATAAAACTATTTCGGGAATCAGGAAAAATGCAGCATAGCAGCGCCACCTTTTGGGCGATTTACACCAAAACATAGTCAGCGCCATCTCATATCAAGGACTAACTGAATCTGAAGTTTCATAAAAATCTGTGCATTAGTTCTTGATAGAGATATTGCGGAAATCGTAAAAAAAATTCAGCATAGCAGCGCCACATGTTGAGCGATATTTGCACCAAAAACTAATCAGCACCAATTTATATTAAGGACTAACTGAATATAAATTTTTATTAAATTCCGTACATTAGTTCTTGAGATAGAGCAGCCACAAAATTTGTGTCACACACAGACACAGACATTTTGTAAAAACATGTTTTTCGGGGTCTCTGACCCCTAAAGCATGTAAATGGTCGAAAACTGGAATTCGAAAATTTTCATGAATCCAAAAAACCTAAGTTCACAGATTTTTGTAGCACAAAGAATCCTCTAAATTGAATACAAATGTTGCAAATTGTAAATACTTAATTTTAAATAGGTACTACATATGTTACTATCAAAACATCAAGTAAATGTGACTGGAGGTACTCAAAATACATTGTGTGGCTTGAGTCCAAAGCTGTGTAAGTCAGGGTCTGGTCATGCCTATTATTTTCAATAACTTCACCTTCAATTTTCTGATACATTTTGAATAAATGACAGAAAATCACAGATGGTTTTGATCTCTGGAAAACAGTCTTCATCGGATTAAAATCACACTTATATCAGTGATAAGTGTCAGAATTAATAAAACAAGATAAAAAAAAATTTTGCTTTTGTGTCCGATTCTTTATTTTATCTGTATTAAGATGTTACTCTTCTTGTTGCAACTACATCTGTCAAATAGTGAGTTTAAATGTGTTTTGAGAAATTGCATTTCTATGCTGTGTTTCTTTGTGTATAGTTGAAATATTGACAGGCTTTTTTGTGTAATATTGCTTATGTTTTCTAATTTTTCTTTTTGATTTCAGTTTAGTACAGTTTTTCAGCAAGATGAAGAAATGGGCTGATATGGCTAATCTGCCAAAAGAGATGCGAGATAAGGTTGATAGATTAGAAAGAAGTTTTAATGTATCCACTGTAATTTTCAAAAAATTTGAGCCAATTTTTCGAGATATCTTTAAAGATCCTTTCAAAGATCCTCCCCGTCCTACTAGAAGTCGAAAACAAAGGTAAAAACTAAAATAAATTTTAAACAAGTTCTGGAGCATATATATATATATATTTTTTTTGTATTAATTTTTTTTTTCATTTTAGGAGATTGCCTTGTACATCATCTGAAGTATTTTCATTTTGTTGGACCTTATTCATTAGAGTCAAAGGTTATTTTATAAACTTTTTAGCTTTCATTTAAGTTATGTTTTTTTTTTTTTTCCAACTGTCATCAGATGTTGAATAATTAGTGTTGACTCTAGAAAAAAAGGGCCGCCGAGCAGGAATTTTTCAAAAAAGGAACACTATTCTAAAAAAAGGGGTACATTTTTCAAAAAGGGAACACTATTCTAAAAAAGGGTAAATTTTTTTCAGAAAGGGAAGACTATTCTAAAAAAAGGGCACATTTTTTTTTTTTTTTTTTTTTTTCAAAAAGGGCACACTTGTACCTTGTTCACAAAAAATATTTTGAACTGGTTTGTTTAGAGTCCCCTAGAATTTGTGATATTTTCCTGGTATCAATTGAATTGCCACGGGGCGCATAGGAAGTGTTGAAAAGGGCAGCCGGGTGCATCGGAAGGGTTTTAAAGAGCCGCTGGGCGCAAAAAAGAAATAAAAACGGCTGCCGGGCTAAAGCGGCTTAGAGTCAACACTAATAATACTTGATATTTTTGTTACATTTATTCCTTGAATACCAAATTACAGAAGGTCATTCACACTTTATGATGGAAACACTCATTATTATCGAATTCTTATATCTATAAGTATAAAATTCTATAGAACATTTTATGCATTCTATAGAATTCTTTAGAAAACCTTACAGAAATATTTGATAGTAAAACTAGCTATGATTCTATAGAATTCTTGGGTTTATTTTCTATATAATAAATTAGAATTCTATGAGGAATTTTCATAAGGGTAGCTTTGACTTTTAGATGTAGCTCTGTCTAAAATATTCCTTGATAAAAAAAATTTCTCTTTGCTGTCATGCCAAATTTTTCTCACACCTCGAGCAATTTTCTAAATTCTTTTCAAGCTTTGTAGATGGAGTCTTCCTAATGCTTGCTTTAAAAAACATCAAGCTGGTGGTAAATGGAAATTTGTGGTAACGTTGAATGAAGCATTTATTTATGTGTCTGTATCCAACATTTTTTTTTTTTTTTTTTTTCATAAACTAGTTAAAGAAAATCCCCTAAAAAATGGGTTTATAAATGTAAATCAAAGTTTCTAAAAGGATCCATGGTTGCTGCTTAATTTTGGTATGAAGGGAAATAAAAGCTCAAAAAAACTATCTTGTAAACCTAAATTAAAATCACTCTATTATCAGTCTCAAAATATTTTAGAACTCATTTTTGTAAAAGAAATTCCACTTTAATAAAGAAAAGACATCAATAAAGTCAAACCTCATGTGGACAAATCCTCCAGTCACACTTCTAAATCAACTGCAACATATTTAGCGATGTGAGAATCACAATTGGTAATAAATTGTATCTCATTCGAAGAAATTTCTCTAACATCATCTGATGCTTCCCCATGTACTTTTGTGCATTTTGCTTGTTAAGGCAATTAATTCGCACAAGAAATATGGGAGAAAATTGACATGACTATTACAAAAAAAAAAAAAAAATAGAAATTTTGAGCCAGAGCTATTTCCAAAAGTTGTCCTATCCTAGTTGCCATCCAATCATCAAAATATAATCAAGAAATACAAAATTAACTGTGAAAATAGTTTCCATAATAATAAGAAATAATGTTTTCTAGCCTTTATCGGTTTAATAATAGAATTAAAATTTATAAAAATGCATGTATTTTTATCTTTCTAATTTATGTAGCTGATTTTATTAAATCATTTAATAATAGTAGCTGTAAAAATCATAGAATAGTAACAGGAACATACCTTAAAAAATAGAAATACTATACTTTTTGGTGGAAAGCCTAATTCTTTGAAATTAATTATGCAAGTTTTAAATTGTATTCTGTAAGTTTAATTTCCTTTGAAGAATGACTTACTTTTTTCACACAAAAGTTACAGTACCTTTTTTTTTCCCTTTAATAGGATAATACTAATATTGTAGCTAATAAATTACAATTTCAGGTTTGTGAGTTTCAATAAGAAAAGTTCTACAAAATTAAATTTTTTGAGATTCTTGCTAGACACTCTATTTTTAAACCGAGAAAAGTTGGTAAAATTTTAAGTGCAATAGTGCTATTATTTTATTAATAAAGAAAATTTTTTTAAAAAGTGTCATTCATATTTGTAATTCTGCCAAGCAGTGTCAGGGATCTGTTTAGGGAAAATTTTGGTCCTTTAAAAGGCCTTTCACAAAAAGTTTATCTTAAAACAGGATTCTTTACGAAAATTTTCACCTTTAAAACAGGATCCTTCACAAAAAGGTTTCACTGTAAAACAGTACCCTTCACAAAACTTTTCCATCTCCAAACTGAATCTTTCACAAATTTAATTGTTTAAAAATAAAATCTGACCTGTCACAAATCAGCTGAAATTGCCTAAGAATTTATTACTTAGCTTTTTAATACATAAAGGATTTTGTTAAAAATAAATAAATAAAGCCTGAATATAATGATAAAGTCAAATTCATAAAATTACGACTCGATGTTTTACAAAAAAAAAAAAAAAAAAACTGTTCACAATTTCACAAAAACAGGACCCTGTGAAGAAAGTGCTGACAGACGTAGAATATGAAAGGGTATTGAGTGAAATACCTTGATTGTCTAAGTACCACTTTAATCAAAACAGACTAATTTTTGGTTAAGAATTGCATCCAGAAAAATTTACTGACAATAACAAACTGACATGACAGACAACTTATGATTAAGTTCATTGAAGCTGTTTTAAACAAGGTAATATCTATTGTCCCTATACATAGTTGTTCTAAAATATTTAAAAATAAAATTATAATGGTAATGCTTTATATTATCATTTTATCAGTTAAAATCTGTATTTTGAATTATTACTATGGTATCGTCACTTGCTAACATATTATTTTCTTCAAGCTGTACAAGAAAAGAGAAGTTAATTTATTAAATCAAAGTATATTTCCAAAGATTCCAATAGCAAATGTACAATATAATATTAATATTTATTCCTTTTACAATAACAAACAAATAATAATGACAGCTCATGATCAATTAGTGTGCTGAAAAATATTAAGCCTTGCTTGAATATGATATAACTAACTCAGGTCTGGCCCTGTCCGTTTGAAAATTTGTTGCTATTTTGTCGGCCTGATCCGTGTCAAATATGCCTCCATATAAATAGTAATTAAATCCCGCGGGCTGGGCTGGGTCAGATATATTAATTTTTCTAATGAATCTTTGTTTGAATGTATTTGTTTAAGTTATCAATTGTGAAATGTTGATGTTGTTTCATATTACACGGCTTGGACACATATGAGCTGTAAAATGTGTTTTTGCATATGTATGTTTGAAATATTCGTTTAAAAGAACTTTAATTTTAGGATAACTTTAGTTAAGAAATATCAGTTTTTTTTTTTTTTTTTTTTTTTTTAGAAATTGAGTCTGGCTTGATTTTGTTGATTTTAATCTCTCCCCTGCCATGGCAAGAATTTTGAATTTCCGAGCTACACCTCTTGCTATTCACTCTGGGCTACATCAGGCCAAGATAGTTTCCATTCAGTTCGGCGTCAAGCCCGAAACTTTCGCCCTTTGCAGCCTTATAATTTGAAATGTTTAATCTTTGTCTATTTATAATGTGAAAGTCAATATTCTTGTTTTATTCCATTAAAATTAGCGATTTTGACCAAATACCGAATATTCAGCATAGAGGTAAATCAAATACTGAATATTCGGCATTGAGCTAAACTGAATACCGAATATTCGGTCAGCCAAGTACTTTTATATTTCAAAGTTTAGAGTATTAAAAAGTTAAATTTTAAAGCAATTTTTGATATTCAGCCTCCTAACTGAATATTCGACTGGCCGAATAATATGATATTCGGCCTAACTGCACATTTGGTGCATCTCTAATTAAAATAGTAAATCAAAAAGTTTTCAAAATTCAACATAAACTTGCTTGTACTCTTATGCATTGAATAAAATGTTTCAGCTAAACTACTTATAAATCCTTGATTTTCTTTTGAGCTTTATTATAATAATTCATCATTTGATCTGTGTGTTTAATATCTTATTTTAAAGTTATTGAAATTAGAAATTTCTGACAGCAAAAATTATAGACTGCATTCTTATAAAAGTAATAATAAAATAATGATATGTCATCTGTCAAATATTGTCTAACCAGACTCTTAATTTATCGTTTTCTCACTAAAATAATTATTCATTCCTTCTTCCTTTTAAACTTACTAAGCTAATTTGTTTATAATTTTTCTAGGAAATTTTCCAGCTATTTCTGAAGATTTAGTGAATTCTTTTCATTTGTTGTTATGTTGTGTGGATCTTATGTATAGCAATGCATTGCTTGCTGAAAAGAAAGATATCTTAAATCCGAATTTTGTAGGTAAGTTATTTCATTTAACAACTTCCAAAATTTCTCTTTTGGATTCGTGTTAATATCTTGGTACTTTTCCTTTTGTCAATGGAATTTTGTTCTGTTGATCCATTTTACAGACAAGGCTTAGACTTTCAGATCAATATATTTTTTAAAAGACTGTACATTGAAAATGTATACAAGAGTACTCTTAAAAATGTGCTGTATACACCTATGTTATTAAATTGTTTGAGTTTGAGAAATGCTCAGAGAACAAAGAAATTAATGTAATTAAATGAAGTTAAATGATTTCTTAAATAAATATAAGGGTGAAATTTTTCTGCATTTCATTATTATTTTATTTATTTTTTCATTTCATCTGAATTGCCCCTCGCCTAGTTTTCCTTTTCTTTAAAGATCTTTAAATTTCTGCCTTGTTTGTTGCATTGTAATAATAAATACGTAGGACAAAACTTTAATAGTGGTAACTATGTTTGTAAAAAGGTTACAGACAAAATACAGAGGTGAAACCGGCGTTTTCTAGCACCCATTGCCTGCGTTTTGGAAGCTGCAGGTCAACAGCCTGCAGAATCTCTGGAACGGTATGAAGAGAATGCCACGGTGTGATTCCTTCATTTTGGGGATGATAGACCTGCCAACTGCTACGAAAAAATCATAGTTGCTACGATTTGAACCTATAAACTATGATGCTACGAAAATCGGTCTTAAACTACGATTTTTTTGAAAAACACAAACGAATTTTTTGTTTCTAGTTGTGATTTTTATCCCGCGCAACATATTTTTCAGGCGTAATTCTGTTCCACAATTTCAAAGATCATTTCATTTCCGAAAGTTTTAAAAAATTGGTCATTAGTCCGAAAATTCGGACATTAAAAAAATGCGCATGGGAAAAAAAATCTGGGCTGCAAAACAAACTTCTTAACATAAAACACTCTTTATGTATATTAACCGCGAGAGAATCGTGTTTCTGTAAATATTTATACAGGAATTCCCTTCCTTTGAGGGACAAGGTTTGAACTAGCGTGCAAAATCGCACGATTTGCACACAGAAAAGGAAAATCTTGCATAATGAAAATTGCTGTGCTGTGCAGTATTTCCCCCTGCAAATTCTTCCACAGACCTATGATTCTTTTGCGAGTATATTTTGAAATTTCTTGGAAGCCCGTGAATTTTTTTTCTTTTATGGAATTCCCCCAAATTAATCCGTGAATCGATCGCGGGAAAAAATTGAGAATTTCTTTAAATGATCGTGTAAAAATATCGGGTTTTTCGTCAAAGATCTCAGAAACAAATAGTGATTATCTTCAATTGGTTGCTGAATAAAATCGCTAATTTCGTTAAGAGTTCAGAAAGAAATTGCAAATTTCGTCAAAAGATTGCGCAAAAAATCACGAATTTCGATAAACTATCGAGGGAAAAATATTGCAAATTTCGTCAACAGGTCGCGGAAACGAGTAGTGAATTTTGTTAATTGGTCGCAAAAAGATACCGAAAATTTTGTCGTTTGCTATAAACTATCGCGAATTTCGACAAATGACCGTGCAAAAAAAAGTCAATTTCGTTAAGTGGTCACAGAAGAAAATAATTTCGTCAAAGGATCGTGGTAAAAACGTGAATTTTGTTAAAATATCGCAGAAAGAAAACACTAATTTCGTTAAAAGATCAGTAAGAAAATGCAAATTTCATCGAAAGATCAGTAGGGAAACGCACATTTCACCGAAAGATCGCTGAAAGAAAACACCAATTTCGCCAAAGGATCGTGGTAAAAAACGCAAAATTCATCAAATTCGATAAAAAATGCTAATTTTGTCAAAAGTTTGTGGTAAAAAGTGCGGATTTCAACAAAGAATCGTGATAGAAAAATGTGTATTACGACTGTCAGAAAAAAACTGTAAATATCCTAAAATGATCGATGGAAACAAAATCGTGAATTTCGTGAAAATTTACTGCACTGGGATGAAAAAATTGGAACCAGGCTCCTTTTACAAATGTAAAAAAAACCGCTTTGAAACGAGAAGAAACTCTCAAAATCGTGTAAAAATTTTGATAGGAAAAAATTTATTATATTGTTGAAAGGCTGAAACCTTATTCCTTTTACGAATGTCAAAAGATGGCTGCAAAACACGAAAAACCAACCAACCAACCTCCAGATTAATTTTTATTTTGTGTGCTACGATTTGTAATTTTCAAAGGTTGGCAGGTCTGGGATGAGATCAGGGTTACGTGGGCCAGCAGAAATATATTATGCTTGTTGTGTTTATTTTTTTAATAAAAGGACAGATAATTTGATTACTCAAAGGAAGTTGTTATGAAAATGTGAATTATAATACATTTTAAATAAATATCATTTTTTGAAATAAATGCATTTTATGCCTGATAAAAACTTACCATTTACAAGCTTTATTGTTTAATTTGTTTACAAGCTTAAAGAATTTTTAAAAGCTTTCCTCGTTTATTTAATGGACATTGAAAATTATGTTCATTTTACATTTTAATACTTTTCTCATTATTTCAAAAACTAAAAGAGTTTGAATTTAATCAATGATTTTTAAAAAAATGTTTCAAATCATGGGTTTTAATTATCCAATTAAAATTGTTGATACCCTATTTATTTTCTAAAGTTATTCTTCTGTATTTGTTAATTGTAGTGACAATTTGTTCTACTAAATATTAAATAAATAAGATCATTCATCTAAATTATCTCCTCTCATAAAATTTCTGCTTTTCCTCCTTTACTCTCGATTGGCACACAAAGTTTATCTTTAACATTTTTTTATTTAATTTTCTTTTCTTATTTTTATACTTTTTAATAATAAAAATAAAACATCCATATTGCCTCCGAAAATTTTTGCACCTCCCCCCCTTCCTTGCAAAAGGAAGAATTTCTGGTTGTAGGAGCTGAAGGCAAATAAGGTTCATAAAGACTTTTTAGACTGCTTAGAAATGGGAAAGTTTCCAAGGAGTACTTAGAACTCCTTAAATAAACAAAATATTCCTTAAAAACTCTTTAAATTATTGCAAAATATAATTTAGTACTGTATGACTTAAAAAATCCAGCATTCAGAAATCCGACAGTTTCAAAAATCCGGCATCAAAACCCTCTTTTCCCTTCCTTTTTCTTTTACACTTTCAAGTTATGGGAGAAGAAAAATAGCAATACTTTGTGGATTAAAAACTGCATCGAAAGTAAAAATGCAAAAAAGAATGTTACCTTTTTTTTTTTTTTCATTTGTCAGTGGCGATTTTTTTCTGAACAAATTTTTAGGGAGTTGCACTGTTGCTTAGCAAAAGGAACAACTTTAGGTACAACTTTGGCTAATGTATAGTACAATATATGGCCGGAACGAATTTTTTGGTAACGGTGACAACAATGATCAAGAAGAATTTCCTGGCTTTTACATTTTTCTCGAAAAGGTCACAATTTATGAGCTGATTGAACACGCAAAATCTGAAAATGCATTGTCGAAAAAGGAATATAGATGATTGGCTAAGCATTGATGAAAATATATCAACAACAAGCAATTTAATGGATAGCGAGAGATCGCTGACGCTGTGCTAAATAGAACCGGCGATAATGCTAGTAGCAGCTCAGAAGACGAGGATGAACTAACAAATGCAGAAGAAAAGGTGTCACTAGAAAAATGCATAAATTTGACTGAAGAATTAATATATGCTTCAGAGAAACAAGACTGTATTTCCGAAATAGACATTCTTCATTTGTATAAAATAGAAAAAATGAAGCAAACTAAGTTGACATCGATGTTTCCGAGATTACAAGATAAAAAATAATTTCACTCTTTTTTAGATTTTTTTTTCTTGTGTAACATAGAAAATATCAATTAAAAGTTTTTTTTTTTTTCTCGTTTTCTTACATAATTATCAGTCAATAATGAATTAAACTATGGTTAAAGGTACCATTAACAATATAGTACTACTTTTGATATTCCTTCAAAAATCCGGCATAGTCTCGGTCCCGAAGGTGCCGGATTTTTGAAGTTATACTGTATTTACTATTTAATAATGACTTAATTGAAGTATACACGAGTAGAAAATGGAAACAGAAATTACACAGTGAATAATGGCTTGGAAGAGATTAAAAGGAAGTAAAATAAAAATCTTCTCATTTTTACAAAGGTAAAGTTCAAGTGATTACTGCCATTCTTAAAAAAAAGAGAAAAAGTTACTATATTTTTATATATATGCTTCATGGTTTTTCCCAGGTTTGATTCTGTTCCAAATTTTTTGAAAATTTAAGGCATTTGGTTCTTTGGCATAAAATTTTTAAAACCGGTCATCAGTCTGAAAATTCAGACCTAAAAAAATATTGTGAATTTTGACAAATTGTTACTGGGGGAAAAAAAAAAAAAAAAAAAAAAAGAATTAATTTCGTCAATTGTTTGCAGAAAAAAATTCTCCAATTTCGTCAAAGAATCGTGGAAAAAACATGAATTTCAAGGATCATTGGGAAAAACATGGATTTTGTCAAAGAATCATGAAAAAATATGAATTTCTTCAAAGGATCACAAAAAAACATGAATTTCGTCAAAAGATTGCAAAAAAAAAAAAAAAACCCAAATTTTGTCAAATGATTGTGGAAAAAATGCGAATTTCATCAAAAGATCACAGGAAAAATGGAAGTTTCACCAAAGGATCGTGAAAAAACCTCTGAGAATTTTGTCAAACGGCCACAGAAAACACTGCGAATTTTGTTAAAAGATCGTAACAAACAAAAAACAAAGGATCGCTCATAAAAAAATGTGTCTAAAGGCCGCGAGAAAGAATGCATAATTAGTGCCGGGAGAGGATCCCCACCCCCCGCCTTTACCTCTGCTGTAGCCTTTCAAGAAAATTTGCTGTGAATTTCAGAATTTTTTCTTTTATTCAGAATCATCCCCTGGTTTTCCCCTTCAAAATTTACTTTTTAAATCTAGGTGTATGTGGTACATGATGAATATTTGGGATTTGTCTGGCCTCTTTATATATGACCATTGGTCACTGTGTAAAATAGTTTACTGGCAATTTTGTATTCAAATTTACAACACCTGTTAGCAATGCATTGTGAATATTTTGTAATGTTAACACTAGCTATTAGATTTTAAAAGAATAAAATCCATTTTCTCTCTTAAATGAGGTATGAAAAATTAAGGTGGGCGTGCATGTTACTCGAAGGAATGACATACACGAAAAAATATGTTAAGAGTCCTTTAATATTCTTTTACTCCTTAGAATTTTTCTGGACTCCTTGGATTTTTTTTCTTCTCAAGTCTGTATGAACTCTGGACAAAGCAAAAGTTGCCCTCGTCTTGGTGGTTTGGCTTATCTATATGGCCAGAATATAAGAGTTAAAGTATTGCAATGTTCGGAATGTTGTGTAAGCTTCTCTGAGACACAATATAGTATTTAGTAGTGTTGTTAACTTAAAATTTCGGTTTTTGTTAAAATAAATTTAACATAGTTGACACGACATACTTTGTTTTTATCCTCTCCAAGTCAATGGCGAAATATATGAAAACGCCATTGCTTCTCATGGCCGGCATGTAGATATTTCATAAATACGTGATTTTGTAGCGATCCAGAACTGTGATTGCAATATCACTGGTTATTCGTTAGTCACGGCTGTCATTCAGTCGTTTGACGTCATAGCGCCGGGCATGAGGTAGAGGTGTTTGCGTAGTATTTCATTTCTAGGAATGGCATCACTTGATAATCAGAAATTCTATATTTTGTTTGTATAAATGACTGAACGAAACAGATGAATTTTGCCTTTGCCATAGCTACATATTTGTTAGCAGCACATGTATTTATATTATGGCGTAGTAGCGGTTAGCTACAATAATTACTAGCAATATTACGTTAAATTTTATTTAGTTTTTATTTTAAGTTTGTTTAGTTATAGCAAAGTTATGTTTGTTGTTTTTCATCTGTAAATATCAAGTTTATCGTCATTAATAAATAGTTATTAGAATTTTCTGCTTCTTCACCAAGTTATTTTTTTAGACTTTCACAGGCTTCAGCTGTTTAAAATGAAGTTTTTAGCTATTAAATATAGCAAGTATAAATCATGTCTTGAATGTGCTCAGATGGAGACAAAGGCATTGCGATGGGGGGTTAGGGGGGGGGGAGCCTCCCCCTCCAAAATAGGTGAACTTGGGAAATTTAAGCTTAGAGTTGGGAAATTCCAGATTTTTGAAACACTTTTTTTTTTTTTTTTTAATAATACTAAATATATATATATATATATATATATATATATATATATATTGTTTTGCTAATTTTCTGAGTTCTGTAACAATAAACTAGTTAAATTATAAAGGAAATTAGAAAAAGCAGCCAGACTCAGCTTGCCATTGTGTTTCTCTGTGCTACGAAAATGTCATACATTTATCATAAGACCACTGTATATTTCTCCACTGTTGTCCATCAACAGTTCTCTAATCTATTTCCTCCAAAACATTATTCATTTCTCAAAATATCATTGAGACTATTTAATATGAAATACGATTATGGCTCATACACAGTAGAAGACAAAATCTTTCACTAAATGAATCAATAATTATAATTTTTATGTTTTTAGTTACAGTATTTTTCCTTGGAAGGAAATATTTTTACATACAAGTTTCATTATCATTAAACACACATTGACATATCATTTCAGTTGGAAAATAGAGCAATTAGTTTCAAGTTGGGAAATTTTTTAATTCCTCCCCCTACGCCCCTGGATGGATCTTATAATGATAAACTACCATGGGCAAATATAATTGACATAATACAGTCAAAGATATAACGTCACTTTTTGGAACCTATTAGGGTGTCAACGATTTTAATCAAATGATTTTAATCAGTGAATTAAATAGTGATTTTAATCAAGTGATTTTTTTTTAAATCATTGATTAAAATCATAAATTTTCTAAATGTCTAAAATTACATAAAAAAGTGTTAATCTAAATTAATGTAATTTGGAAAGTTTCTATAGGTATTTTGTCTTACGAATAAACAAAAAAAAAAGCTTTAAATAATTTTTTTTAAAGCTTAGACTTGTAAAAAAAACTAAGTACAGTAAGTTTGTAAAAAGCATGTTTTTATCTGGCATGAAAGCATTTTATTTCAAAATGATATTTAATTCTAATTTGCAATGCCATAATTTCCTTCAACTAATCAAATTATTCATTCTTTTATATAAAATAAGCTCAGCAAGTATGTTAGATGTTTGCAAGTAAAAGAATAAGTAGCCAGTATGTTATTTTCTTCTTCTACTTTTGTAATAATAAATTTATAGAAATTGAGTTTAAAAAAAAAAATGAACGAATGACAACTGCTTCAACAACTATTATAAAACAATGTTTAAAACAAAAATAACTAATTGGTATAAAAGTGTTAGCACGGAAAGAGCTTCTTTTGGTAGAGGTTAAATAACTGTTTTTATTTTTTTACTTCTGAACTCATGTACACTAAATAAAGAAACTAGGGATTGTAAAGGCAACAACCCCCCCCCCCCCCCACCACCACCTTTTTCTTTTTAAAAATACCCTACTGGGTGTTAATAATGCTGCTATTTAATATTTTCAGGATTTCAGATATAACTGGCTATTTTTATGTTTACTCTGGATGGGTGTAACCAGAGTTGTATAATATAGACGCGCACGCCGTGCGTGGAAAATTTTCCGCAAAATTCCGAACTTTGCGGAAAATTTTTTTGGAAAAAAGAAAAAAAAAAAGTAATTTTTGTTCTTGTAACTTTTTTTTTTTTTAAGTACCGAAATGTTAAAAATATTTCCCAATTTTATGTGCGATTTATTTATTGTTTGCCAGGGAAAAGAACAATTTCGTCAATCGTTTGCAGAAAAAAAATCACCCCTTTCGTCAAAGCATCGCGGAAAAAATGCGAATTTCGTCAAAGGACCGCGGAAAAAAAGACGAATTTCTTCGGAGGATCCTTGAAAAAAAAAAAAAAAAAGAATTTCTTCAAAAAATCTCTGAAAAAGGGCAAATTTCGCCAAAGTGGAAAAAGCCCGAATTTTGTCAAACGATCGCAGAAAAAAGTTAATTTTGTAAAAGAATCGCAGAAAAAAGTTAATTTTGTAAAAGAATCGCAGAAAAAAGTTAATTTTGTAAAAGAATTGCAGAAAAAAGTTAATTTCGTCAAAGAATCGCGAAAAAAACACAAATTTCGTCAAAAGGCCGTGAGAAAAGTGCGAATTCCGTCAAAGTTTCGCGAAAAAAAGACACTAATTTCGTGAAAAGATCACTGAAAAAACGCGAATTTCGTCAAAAGATCGCGAAAAATACACGAACTCCGTCAAAAGATCGCGAAAAAAAAAACTTGAATTTTCTCAATCGATCGCTAGTTTCGTGATAAAAGGAACAAAATGCGTTCAAAATATAGAAAAAAAAAGCTGTAATTTTCTTGAAAAGATCGCAAGCTTTGTCAGAAGATCGTGAAAACCGCAAATTTCGTCCAAAGATCGCGAAAAACAAGCGAATTTCGTCCAAAAATCGCGAAAGACACGCGAATTTCGCCAAAAGATCCCTAAAAATATGTGACTTTAGTCAAAAGCTTGCTAAAAACAAGCAAATTTTCTCAAAAGATCGCAAAAAGTACGCGAATTTCGTCAAAATATCACGAAAAATAAGCAAATTTCTTCAAAAGATTGCAAAAGGCACTCGAACTTCAGTAAAAGATCCCAAAAAACACTCATATTTTGGTAAAAAATCGTGAAATCGTGTGAATTTTGTCAAAGGATCGCGAAAAACACGCTAATTTCGTGAAATGGTTGTGGAGATTTTGTTTATTTTATTGTGATTTGCTGAATTTAATTCCCTAAAGGTTACTTTATATGCGAAATATATGGTCTTTTTTGGTCCCTTTTCTTAAAAAAAAATGGTCACCTTTTACCATTTTTTACTACAAAAGTTGAGTGGGAGTCCTCTATGTTGTATACCTTTTCTTTGATTGGTTAAAATTACTGCTCTAAAATATTTTTTACAGCCAAATAAACTGATTTGTTTTCTTCCTGCTGCTAATTTTTCATTATTGCAATCTGTACCCAATTGTCGTTTAAAATGTCCAGAGTTAGCAAAATGTGTGGAGAAATTTTATCTGAGTAATTATTCTTTAAAATGGGAAAATATTTTTAAGATAGCATTCATTTTAATTTTTAGGAGTTTGTTAGCATTAGAATTTCAGTTTGCTCCAAAAACAGAATTTCAATTTTAATGCTACAAAATTAGATTTTTGCTGCTACAAAATCAGATTTTTGTTGCTCCAAAAATTGATTTTACTGCTCCAAAATCAGACTTTTGCTGCTCCAAAATGGCTTTAGTGCACTTTCACACCTGCATCAGTCTCTTTAATGATGATACCTATGAATAGACCTCTCCCTATAAAATGTGATTCAGTTGTTTCAGTAGCAATGCCGTATTATTTCTGTGAACAGAGTGACTGGCGTTTTGTGCAAAGAGGTTACAATATTAAGGATTGGGCTGTTTCTAAATGCATTGACAAATTAATTGATAAGAATTTACCTTTTCTTATCATGGATTTTTAGCTTTATTATTTTTTTAAACTAAAATAACTATTCTTTAATTAATATCAATTAATATTTAATTTAAATGGTAATTACTTTAAAAGTACTGTTTTTAATTAATATCATCAAAATAATATAACACATTATTTTATTAAACATGAAATTAATTTGCAGAAAGTTTTTGACCCAATATTTGCGTGCGCAGAAAGTTTTTGGTTTTATACAAGTCTGGGTCTAACTCATGTTCATAAATTTTGGGTAGCATATACATACATGTGCATAAGTTTAGATTTAGACGATTAACAATAATGCAAAACGAGCTGCAAATGATGTGTTTGTTTTGTTTTTTGTGCTATTAAATAATAAAATCATACTTATTTGCAGTTTTATTAATTCTGTAATTACTTACTGTGTATATTATTAATTGTCATTTTAGTAATTAAAGTATAAAAATGTATATTTTCCTAATTAGAGAGTTGATTATTTAATAATTATTAATTTTAAGCAGTGTTAACAATTTAATATTAAATACAGTGGTTAATAATTTTAATAAATGTAAATATCAGTAGTATTGAATATGGTTTTATATAATAATTGCAAAATATTAATGTATATAACTACTAACTAATACAAATGAATGCAGTTTTTATAATTACTGTTATTACTAACTAATAATTGTAATTAATTAAAGCTTGAAAACGTAGGCTATGATAGCAATTAGAGGTTTAATTGTTTTGGAAACCGAAAACTATTGATGGTTATTCTGTATTTTAAATACAGGGGAAAAAATCATAAAAATCTGATTTAAATTTTAAAAAATCAGGTTTTTTTAAAAACAATCATGATTTATTTTTTTTTTTACGCCCTAGGACCAATGCATTCTTACATTATACACAGGGTGACACATTAAGAAGAATTGCATTAAATGTCTTTTTCTTTGGCCAGAATCAGACATTTGATGCCATATATGGAATGACGTACTGAGGATTGACTAATATGCCTACAAATATACATGAAAGTAAATTTATAAACAGACAGTGGGGTTTTGAATGGCTATGCATATTCTGAATTTCCTATACCAATATTATCCCCCGCCCCTTCCCAGTTTGTTAACATTATCATCTAAAGTATATTTTAATGCTGTAACTAATTTTTAATAACTTATTACTTAGTTTCTATTTACTTAATTTTTTTTTATTGCAGTGTCTATTAAAGTATGATTGATGCATAATTTTTTATCATAATCTTAATCATTTCATTTTTTTATGTACTTATCAGGTTTACCTCCTATGTTTGGTTCTAAAGATTTCTTAGTTCCTTTTGAGCCTCCTTGTATGATTGAATTATTATGTAATAAACACCAAGGCATTCCTGTTGAAGCAAAAGGCATTAAAGAACATTGGTGGAAGCCATACATTAGAAAATTGATGGAAAAGAAGGTAGTTTACCTTTTTAAATTTTTACATATTAATTTTGTTTTTATTTCAGAAGCATTTTTTAAAGTTTTAATTAAAGCCCTACTTTTCGTCATTTTATGATCATATCTGTACCTTTTTACTATTTTGAAATCTATTAAAATTGAAAATGGATCTAATGTGCTATTAATTTAAAATCTCTTACGTAATACTATCATAATCTGATATCTTTTTAAATTTATTTCCTTCACAAATACTATAAAACTTTAATGTAGTTCAATGTGAATCAATATTTTGTTCTCTGGAAGAACGCTGTTAGATTGTATGATAATGTTCTTTCTTTTTTCTCTCCTTGGGCATGTGTGCTATGTTTTTTTAAAATTAAAATGTTAGAAAGTTATTTATTTATTATCATTTTAAAATAAAAATTGATGTTTCTGATATTGAAATCTTTTTTACAACATAGATTTCAGAATTAAATTTATGTGTTTCTGTTATGTATTCATTAGCATTTTAACTTGTACATTTCTTTAAAACATTCTGTAAATGTATTACATACTTCAAATATGTTTCTTCATGTAAAAAAGCAACACGTTTAAGTTGAATATTGATGTGATGTTGGTATTTTAATTTTGCCGATTCTATTATGTCTAAAACATCTCTTGTAAAATTTGTAAATAAAATGAATGTTTTCAGAGCATTTTTTCATGACAATAATCAGGGCTGCTTCAGAGTTTGCTGATCCTCTCTAGCAGATCCATACACTATTAAAAACTAGAGTTGCCAAACATCTGCTTTTCAGCTACACTATTTGATTTCAAAATAGTTTCAGATTCTGTTTCAATTGTGAGGCCTGACTTAAAATATCTTGTCTTGAGAAATTATAAAAAAATTACACTTACTTTTTTGAGAGCAGATTCCTGTTTTCACATGCTTTAAATTTTAAGTACTTTTAAACGACAGTAAATTTTAAATTCCAAAACTTATTGCTTAAAAAAAAATATTTTTAAATTTTGAAAGTAACTTTTAAAACTTAGGACACCGGTATCAGAAGTCAACTTTCTGATGATGAAAAAACATTTTGATAGTTTTATTAGATATCAGTCATCCTGTTTTTAAAGTTCCTCCATGAGATTTCTTGGTGTGTGATGAGAAAGGCTGTTTGGCTAGGGAGCCTCGAATTATCTTCGAAACTTCAAACAATTTCTTTTCTCAATTACTGTCATATGGCAATGCGACATTCTCTTGATCACATGTTTTAAATTTCACTACAAAACTTTTCAGTTTTTTGTTCTTTGGTGCATTTGTCACATGGAAATGCAAAAAACACTGGATCACATGCTTGAACTTTTCATAGAATTCCATATTTTTAAGACTTTCAATAGTTCCCGTTCTTATTTGTTTAATTAATCATTCTTATGTTTCACCATATTTAATTCCCTTCGATATGATATACCACTTGTCATTTTCTGACAATTTCTAGGTGAATCGACTTTCCATCATGCCGATGATTTAAAATACAGTAAATCTTTTAAAATGTAATTCTTTATATAGAGTGCACAACTTCACAGAACTTATCTCTTGATTCAGTACTTTTTAATGAAAAAATGCTATTATGTCAAAGAAAAATAAAAAAAAAAAGAGAAAGGAAATTAATAATATAATTTTGTCCAGACATGTTTGAACGTGTTTATAAGGTAATTTTAACAATGTATGAAATAATCTATATTGTATTGTGCAAAAACTTATAATCTGCACAACTTTTTGGCCCCATTCAATGCAATATAAAGATCTTTTACTGTATATTGATATATTCCGCATTTATTTTCCCATGTTTACAAGGTATGTTTAATGATGTGTGAAATGTGATTTATCTTATGCAAAATTCTATAATAATGCACCCAACCTTTCATCTTGAGGCATGCATTATAAAGCTCTTTTACTGTCAGTGCACGAGATCAGTTTTGTTTTGGCTGGGTGCCATTTTTGACTTTGTGTTCTTCATTCTCTCTCGACTCATAGCTGGCATAGCTGTGGAATCTGGCTGCAAGAGACATTCATTCATTCATTGCTTGCCTTTGCTTGATTGGGCCTATGTATTCAGATTGGCTGGTGGATGTTTTGGCAAGATCCAGGGAAATTGTGCATGTGATTTTCAGATAAAAATCATTAGTTATCCCTTTGTCAGTTCCATCTGCAGGACATACTTTTGGAGATCCAGAATCATGCCCTGGATTATCACAGAGTTCTTCCCTAACTTTCATTTAATATTTTGTTAAAATGTTTGTGCTAATTTAACTAAAAGATCAGTTTTCCCTTCATTTTATTTGTTTTTGTTGCTTATTTTCAAGAAAAATACAGATTTTTGAAATTGCCTATTGGCTCACCAGCAAACAGATTGTGAATATTATATTCATTTCAACTCTGCAAAGGACGAAAGTAATGGCTTTATAAATTCAAGTTATTTAAAGTACCACTTCATTTTTAGGGTTCTGTACTTAAAAGTAAAAACGGAACCATTATAAGATCACTCCTGTGTCTGTCTGTCTGTTTGTCTGTCACGGCCATTTTACTCGTAAACTGTGGAATGTGGAAAGTTCAAATTCGGGTAAGTAATAAAGACCATTGACCCACATATTTTCAGATTAATAAACATTCATAAATATATTTAGTAAAAAAGTAGAGGGGCTAATTATGCTACTAGAAAAAAAAAATCTTTTCTTTGTATATCATGTGGGGGGTATCCTGTGAAAGCTTTTGTAACGCTGAACTCAAAAGTACATTCCTTTTAATTTTAGGTATTATATTTTCAAAGATATTGTTGAAAATGTAGTGCAAAAATATGTTCCCCCCCCCCCCCCCATCTAATTCCGAATCTACTGAAACTAAAATTATGAAAAAATTAGAGGTAGTAGACGTTAATATAAACCTTGCCAGAAAATTGTGGCGATTACTCTAGGTCACATAGTTTTTCAGTAATTAGCATTTTTCTGTTATACACAAATTTCGATTTACGGGCATTCAGAAAAATTGTTGAGCATCGCTGAATATACCTATCGTTGCAGAAGAATAAGAGCATTGTTGATAATGATTTTCGAAAAAAATCATTGGTTATTAGCCGAGATATTAACCCTTAAAGGTACGGTCAGTTTGGACATACACAAGGATAGGGGCGGCATACTCTACGCTTAGTTAATAACTTTTAATGATATATATGTGTAATGTAAGGTCCAGTAACAGTATAAAAGCAGTAAATGTCAAATTATTAAAAACATACTAATTTAAGTGTCTCTGGACTCTAAAAAGTGGAAAAAATTAAAAAAAGACCATTTTCAACATTTAATGTCTTAAAATGTATATGATTTTAAAACACAATTTTAATTGGGATAAAAGATATAAGTATGTTCTTTCGTTTCATGTATTTAAAAAATTACAAGATACAGAATTAGTATTTATAGGGGCTCGAAACTGTTAGACATTTGTCGAACAAAAAATTGTCATAACAGTTTACGCGCAGGATTACAAAATAAATATTGCAACTAGAATGAAAATTTTGGTGATTACTTATACTTCAGATTGTAATAATTTCCCTGAACTTAAATAAATTTGTATTTAAAGCATTTTTATATTTTTAATGCAATGTTGCATTTAGCTAATACAAAATTTGAAAATTTCAACAGTAAAATCACCTAAAAAAATATTTTTTTGAACAATAAAAAGGAAATTTTAGGTTCAGTTTATACAGACTAACATGAAATATATGTTTTGAAAATTTCATGAAAAAATATTCAGAAGTTTTTGAGGTATCCTGCGCGTTGATGTCCATAAAACGCCATTTGGAAAATAATGACTTTAAAGTTTCGGAAACGCCGCTTCAGCTATTGAGCGAGTATAATTCTAAAAGCCAAAATTTCTGTTCTAATGGGAATTTCAAGGAAACAATTATATCAAAATATTCAGATAAGGTAGAAGTTTAACTTCTAAAAAAATTAAAATTTCTTAAATTTTGAAGCTTTAAGAGTCCTGCGACCACTTAATCCTTTCCGGCACGGAGTAATTCTATTTATAACCTTAAAATAATGAACTGACACCAGAATTTATAAACGAATTTATTAGAAAATGCAAACTTGCTTATTTTCACGTACATGATAAAAGGAAAATTTTAATTAAATATTCTTGGTGCCGTTTGCCTGTTTTGGAATTTAAATTAGGTGTCTATTTTTTAAGGGCATCGCCCTCGAAAGATTTAATTTGATTGTATCGCTCAATACGCCTCGAGTGACTTTAAAAGTTAATTAAACACCTATCTGGAAAAACGCGGCACTGACCAAGGCGGCGTTGCAACTTTGAGATCTCAATTCGAAGCGCGCTTAGCACAATGCCAAATTTAAACTTTGAAGAAAGGTTTTGTTTTAGCTACACTGTCGAAATAAAGTTTATTACTACGCTGAATTTAGTTTCATGAAATGCCAAATGAAGTTTAACTATGCACTGCTTTTATTGTCAGTACCGAATTAAGTTCATCATAAACAGATTAGGATAATATTAAAAAAAGAGTTACAGTCGGACCTCTATTTAACGAAGTCGCTAAATCCCGGAAAAAAGTTCGTTATATGGAAAATTCGTTAAATAGAGATTCACCTTTTAAAATACTTTAAACTACATAAAACAGATTTTAAATTCATAGACATTAAACATTTTTACTAAAAGTAATTAATCCCATTTTTAAAAAATAAATTTTATCGATTTATTTTATTTATTTTACCCACCAATATCCATCATCAATTCATTTTTTCTATGTAGTTTAAATCTTTGAAATCTTCTAGGAAAACACAACATTGTCCGGGAATACACTGTATTTTCTTTTTAAAGTAAATAGTTTTACATTAAAATTAACGAATTTTAATGACCTTATCGTATTCATTCTTATTATAATAAATAATTTTAACCATACATTAACATATGCGTCCTTAAATTTAGTTTCTGAAAAACTCTGTTAATTTATGAGTTTTTTCTTTTAAAAAGTGCTTTTTTTCATAATACGTCTCGCATCTTTGCAATGCACTAAAAATCCCTTCATGCGTATTTTCTTCTACATATATTCCGCGTCGGATTGTTTCAAATGATTATAGCATTTCATCATACGAAGTTTTGTTAATTCCTGCATCATGATCCTTTCCATCATCATCATATTCGTCTTCATCGCAATTCATTGGTGTATTGTTTTTATTTTCACACTATCGAAAATATCCAATTCGAATAGTGTTTCCGAGGTTTAAATTTCAGAATTAAGTGAAGTACAACCATCAATCAGTACATCATGGTTATTTCTTCTTTTTTTCTCATCTGTATCCACATTACTTTAAGTTACCTCCTTCTCCAGTTTTCGTGGAAAATCTTTTATTCTGAAGGGTTCTGCGGTTTATTAACATAAGAATGAGGGGAATCAACAATGGGTCAGGAGATAAGGAGCTCAACCCTACTTGAAGGAAAGGTTCATCTTTTGCAGGACATCAGTCCCTTTCCTGCCAAAGTCATTAAAAATCAAAAACACCGTGTGACCACAACAAATGATGCCGACACTAATAACAGTTAGACGGATGGTGCGTTCGCAGCCGAATTATCGTCTTCGTCCTCCGTAACCGAATTCTCACTGCTGACAAAGAAGGTGCCTGGTAAAACCAGTTCAAGGCCATTGAACATCATAAAATGTGTTTAAAGTAAGGATAAGTTTGAAATGTCCAGAAATATTTGAGAAATGGGGAGAAAAAAAATTTAGATCACAAGAAAAAGTTCGTTAAATAGAGAATGCACTTCGCTGTTTGGAGGTTATTTTACGTAGAAATTTGCAAAATGTTCTTGGTCCCAAGATAAAGTTCGCAAAATAGAGGTTCATTAAATAGAGGTATAATGTATATGAATAGCTATATTTGATATTATTTAGGTTCCATATCTGTTTGAATTTTCATTGTATACCCATTTCCCAGTAGCAGAAAGTTATGGTTGTGTCTGCGACAGCAATTTAGTGGGATGAAAATTGTCTGCGGATAGTAGCGTGTTACATTTTCTTATGTACAAACATTATGAGTGTTAAAATAAACAGCGTTCTTACTGATTAATACCAGGGGTGATTCTGAGTAAAAAAAAAAAAATCTGAAATTCACAGCAAATTTTCCGAAGGGGGGGGGGGCAGGGAGCGAAAATCCACTGCCGGCACTAATTATGTGTTTTTCTTCGCGATCTTTTCACGAAATTTGTCGTTTTTTTTCGCGATTTTTTGATGAAATCTGCTGTTTTTTCGCGATCTTATGAGGAAATTTCTCGTTTTTTTTTCACGATCTTTTGATGAAATTTGCCGTTTTTTCACGATCCTTTGGCAAAAATGAGCTTTTATTCGCAATCCTTTACGAAATTTGCATTTTTTCCTCGATTCTTTGACAAACTTCGTGTTTTTTCCGCGATTCTGTGACAGAAATTTGCGTTTTTTCAGCGCCCTTGGGACGAAATTCACCTTTTCCCGGATCTTTTGACGAAATTCGCAAATTTAATTCCGATCTTTTAACAACTTTTGTTCTTTTCGTGACCCTTTGACAGTAATCTGCATTTTTCGCGATCCTTTGACAGAAATTTGCGTTTTTCCGCGATCGTTTTACAGAAATTTGCGTTTTTTCGGCGCTCTTGGGACGAAATTCACCTTTTTCCCGGGATCTTGTGACGAAATTCGCGTTTTTACAGCAATCCTTTGGCAGAAATTTGCGTTTTTCGCGATCTTTTGGCGAAATTCCGCAAATTTAATTCTGATCTTTTAACATAAATTTTCTTTTTTTCGTGACCCTTTGACAGTAATCTGCGTTTTTCGCGATCCTTTGACAGAAATTTGCGTTTTTCAGCGATCGTTTTACAGAAATTTGCGTTTTTTCACGATCGTTTTACAGAAATTTGCATTTTTCCGCGATTGTCTAACTAAATTCGTGTTTTTTCCTCGATCCTTTCATGAAATTCAAGTTTCTTCCGCATTTTTGTGACAGAAATTTGCGTTTTTCTCGTGCCCCTGGAACGAAATTCAAGTCTTTTTTTTTTTTTTTTCAGGATTTTTGGATAAAATTCAATTTTTTACAGATATCCTTTGGCAGAAATTTACGTTTTTCGAGATCTTTTGACGAAATACCGCGTTCTTTCTGCAATCTTTTGACATAAATTTGCGTTTTTTCACGATCCTTTGACATAAATTTCCGATTTTTCGCGCTCGTTTGACTAAATTTGCGTTTTTCCCACAATCGTTTGACTAAATTCGCATTCTTTCCACGATCCTTTGACGAAATTCATGTTTTTCCTGCGATCCTGTGACAGAAATTTGCATTTTTTTTACAATCCTGGAACGAAATGCATGTTTTTTCCCGGGCTCTTTTGACGAAATTCGCGTTTTTATAGCGACCCTTTGGCTATAAATTACCGATTTTTTATGCGAATGATTGTCGAAATTGATATTTTTCGGCGACCATTTGTCGAATTCATGATATTTTTTGTCAGAATTTTCTCTCTCTTTTTTTTTTAAGGAAATACTTTTTTCTTCTTCAAGTTGGCAAATTTATCTGCAAGGTCCAAAATAAATCTGCGACGCACGTCGCGCGTCACACACTTTCTGCTACCGGGACCCATTTACACTTTTCTAATATATACAGTTATATCCAATTCTATGTTGTATAGCTTTTTACAAAGTCTTAGTATTCTTTTACCAACATTTTTTAAAATTTTTTATAATACAATTACAAATTCATATATATATTCTATGGAACCCTCTGTGCGCGAGTAATACTCGCACTTGACCGTTTATTGCTATAATATACTCAATCTCAACATTATGATACTTATTAAAATAGACTAACCACTATATGTTTCCAAGCCATAATCTCACCATGTGTGACCTAAATGTATAATTTTTAATCTGAAGGTAGTTTTTAGTGTGGCAGCTATGCCACTGCTTGCGCAAAGATTAAAGATCTTTGTTTCAGATCCAGATCCATGTGACATTGTTATTTTTGTAATTTCTCTGGCCTTAATCTAATAGGGGATGTATCTCTTTCTACTCTGTATCCCTCGCTAAAAGATGGCTGAATTTGGACTTTCCAAAAATTTGGGTGAACAGCTAGAAGGACTATATGAAGAATGAAAAATTTGAACAACAATTGAAAAAATAAACATCTATGCTTAACACATTGTTTCTCAGATCATTCTTACCCTTCTCTTTTTCTCTTAAGAAAAAAAAAAAAAAAATGACAGTTTTAGAAGGGTGGCCTTATGCTTTCACCTAGGTTTGCCTAATGGTAAAGCCATCCCATAATAATCAATTTGATGTCATATCAAATACTTTTTAATTTCATTTCTTTTAAAATGCTTTTAATGAAATATAAACAAGTACTTACATTTCTGTAAAAACAGGATTTTTATCTTTATCCTCTTTTAATTTGATTTTACAATATTCTATTTTGGATGTAAATTTAAATTGTTTAATCTAAGAATCTCTGTAATTGATTTTTGCATGAAGAATGTTAAAAATGACAAAATCAAAATAATAACTACAATTTTTGTCAAAATACAATAGAATTTTGATAAATAATGCATGTTTCAGATCTTGAATAACATATATAAAGTGTCTTCAAACAATAATCAATCATAGAATCGTTATGTATAAATCCTAATTTTTATCAAAGCAATTAAATCAAAACCTTATGGGGGAGGGGGGAAATGAAACCCATGGGGCGAAAAAATTTTGAAGCTCCAGCTTCGCTCCCAGATTCGGCTCCGACTTCGCGCTTTTGAGTTGCAGACATTAATTTACACAGTTAATTTTTTGCTTACAAATTCTTCCTTTACCTTCATTAAAGATCTGACAAAATGCATTTTTCTTCTTATCAAACTTGAAATGGTTGTTCAGAAAAATCATTAAAGATCTGACAAAATGCATTTCTTCTCATCAAACTTGAAATGCTTGTTCAGAAAATCTGATATCTTTTATCTTTTACTTAAAAAAAAAAAAGAAAGTTTGGTGGAATTTTAAACACAAAAATGTTAAATTTCTTCTACACTTTTCAAACAACCAAAATTGTACAACTACACATGTAAACAACAGCCGACCATATTTGTTTTCAAATAGTGTTGCCACTTAGCTCAAGTAGAAAGTAGAAGTGAAGTAGTGTTACCATGTTTTTGTGAGAAGTTTTCCATCTCTAATTAAAAAAAAAAAAAAAAAAAAAAAAAAACCTAAAAAATGATATGATTAAAGTACTGAATAATGATGTAATTAAAATATTTTAAGCCTGGAAATTTAATACTGAAAAAAAAAAAAAAAAAAAAAAAAAAAAAAAAAAAGATTTAAAAGAATATTAAAAAACTAAAGGAACCCTGGAGCAGGGGAAAATTTAGAGCTCCGGCTCTAGTTCCAGGGAAAACACCTGTGCTCATTGATAAATACTTTAAAACAAGGTATAAAAATGAAAAAAAGTACACATTGAAGAAAATTCAATTTTTTGATATTTTAATAAATGGGTGAAATATAAATCTGAATACAGTAATTATTGTTTAAGGGAGGGGGGGGGGGGGGGTATTGTAAGTCAAGATTTCCACATTTTTGTTTTCAAATTCTTAGATTTTCTGCTGTTATAAGAAGTCTAGTATGCATTACGCATAAGATATAATGTTATTTTTCATTTTACTCTATTAAAAATAAATTGTGCATTAAACATGAGTAAGGAAAAAAAGTATGTATTGATCTATTTTTTCCACATTTTATTTTTAGAAGTTAGAATGTTTGTGCACTTCATGTATGTAACATTATATTGATTCAAGATTTCACAGCTGTTTTTCCAATAAAATAATATGATCATACTTAACCCTTTGAGGGGCAAGCAATAATGTTTCTGTAATATTGAATTCTCACCGGAATAAATTTTATTTTAAAATAAGGAAAAGCAATTTTTCAACCTAGCACCCCCAAAGTTAAAAATATAAAATTTAGTTAAAAGTTTCTGGTGTGAATCTTGTTTAAATTATGTGACCGTCCCTCAAGGGGTTAATTACCTAAACTAATAATTGAAAAAAATTTGTGTGCATTTTGTAAGTTATATTATGGTTATTTTTCAGATCTTGAGAGGAAAAATGGACACTCTGATGGGTTTATTAGACACTCAGAATTTTGAACCAAATAGGTAATAATATTATTGTTACTAATAGAAATATCATCTGAAGGCTAACTTATTGTGTCATGTATGTTAATAAGTATTTTTCAGTGCGATAATCAAAATTTGTTACAGCTTTTTATCCATAATTAAGAATGTATGGATCAATAACTTCACTATTATTTTGTTAATTGCTAAAGTTGTTCTGAAGTGCCATTTTTAGCTTACTCACACTATTATCTCTTCTTAAATATTTATCTGTATAATCTTGCAGTATTTCTAGCCGTAATTTTGGCAAGTTAAAAGATGTGTCATTACATATTGTACTTTTACGTGTAATTACAGAAACATTAGCTTTCATCGACAAAAGGCATATTCTGAAATGATATTTAAAATGGAACTTCTAATTGGGACTCCTTGATTCTTTTACCATTAAAAGTAAAATAATTACTGGAATAAGTAATTTTTTCTATGTTAATTTTGTATCATATTCAAATTCACCTACATAATCAATATCCTTGCTAATCTTATTACAAACTCATGTATCAGTTCAAGGAAACAACAGAACAATATCAAAATTGCTATTATATAATTTCTTGTAATTTATACTTTTTATTTCCTGAATGAAATCTTCCATGATATAATAGTTAAATTGGAATCTGGTAAAATGTGCTTTGAAAGGGACACATATACTTTTTCTTAAAAATAAGTTTTCTGAGCACTTGCAAACCATAAGATTTAAAGAGATGTTGCTTTTATGACTACTAGTTCCCTATAATCCGAGAAATAATGGCAAGCCCAATTAAATCTTAGATTTTCTTTCATGGCTTTCTTTTATTCTAACATTGGCAGTGTTCCATTTATAATTATTTAATTCATTTTCTTGTTTCTTAGTTGTGTCCTGTTTGACCTCTTCACAATCTATATCAGTACATTTTCTTTACATAGTCCTCTGTATTAAGGACTGTTAATTAACTTTTTATTTTCATATAAAATAAAATATAGTTCATCAACAACACAGAAGTATTTTCTAAGTATAAGAATTTCATCCAATTAAAAAATGCTTTAGGTATACATACCCTGATTTATCTTTTATAGTGATGTTTAAAAAATGATCTTCATCTCGTTTACTTCACCTTAGAGAGCATTTAAAAAATTTCTGAGGTTTCAGACTAAAAATTTTCTATTACTGTTAAGTCTGCAACTTTTAATGAGCATGTGGAAAGCATCTTCAAAGTTTTGTCATATATGCATTGCTTGCTTTGTAATTTGCACTCACGTCTTGTATCAGTGATGACTGATAATTATAAACAGTGAAGTTCATAACAATAAATAAAGAGTGTCTCATTTGAGTCAATACAGCTCAAATCAATGAAGTAATGTTATAAATTTCCAAAGGAAGAAAAGAGATTTTTACAATACTGATAGTAGCAGCATTTTCGCCAAAAATGAAGGTTCATCGAAATTCAAATTTTGGGTCGAAAATGAAACCAAATATTCAGTCGATCTCTAATTATAAGAGAAGTTATCGAAATACACATAAAAAGCCAATATGTAATGTTGCAATACCTTTTAACTCCTTCCTAAAGATATGCATGAGCCTGAGTGTGGCTTGAAACCTTAGCTCAGCTTGATTTTCGGCATGAGACTCACGACCAGGCCAGATTTCTTTCTTTCTTCCTTTTTATGGATTGAGACGGGGTTGGACTTTAATTAATAAATAGTTTTTCTTTTAATTCATCATTTATGTAAAGTTTTTCCTAAACATTTGAAAAGTGAGATATTTATTAATTGATAGAGCTATAAAGTATTTGTCTTCATTCATTCAAATAAATATATATATATTAAATTTCCATTCATGTAGAATGAGAAGTCATACAAAAATTTTTCGTCTTTTTTTTAATAACAATACAGGTTGATCATTAAGTGTGTCATTTTTACCCTAACCAAGCTTATTATAAATTCTTAGATTAAGACCCATTGTTAATCTGTTATAAGAAAAATAGCAACTCTTGGTGTCAGTAATATCTAATAATTTAGGATGTACATCTACATGTTCTCAATTACTAATGAAATGCATAGTGGTTGAAAATAACACAATCTTGATGCTTTCATAAAGCAATGTTCACAAATCCATTGATTTCATGAATGGAAATATAAATATTCTTTTGAACTTGTAGTTTGTCAAAGCATTTCATCTTCTTAGATTATAATATTTCCATACAAACTGAAATACTTTTTTACAGCTGTACTAATTTGATATAAATCTCCCTGACTTTTCACAACATATCAACTTGGATTTAAACTTCCACAGACAAAATCGTTGTACTGTATGTCTGTTGTGGAAAAAAAAAATTAGTTTTACTTTCTTATTGGTATTGCCTTTGTTTAAAAGATATGGAAATTAAATTTATATATTTTGTATATTTTGAAAACATCTGTTGGTTTTCTATAAAGTGTTTTAAGACTAGTGTTGAAAAATTCCTTTTTAAAAGAAATTTAAGTGTTTTTAACCATGCAATTCCCGTAGATATCTCATTTTTCAGTCAGAATCTTTCGAAAAAAAGAATAAAAAATTGTATAAGTGCATTAACCAGGATTGCTACATCACCTGGAGAACTTTGAAAAATCAGGGAATTGAAAAATTGGCCAAATAAGTCCCAAGAAAAATCAGGGAATTTCAGTATTAGATAAAAAATCGGAAAAAGAGAAATTTTGATAAAAATTTCATTGCGATCTTTAAGTAAGTGGCTAGCAGAGATGAGAATCTTCTACGTTTGGCAGATTCCACACTTTTTTAAAAATAAAAGAAGTTTAATCTAAATTACTCTTTTCCCTAATTTTCCACTTCTCTTTTTCCCTGTCTTTCTATCCACCACAGGGAGTTTAAAAATTTTAAAACTCAATATACGTTAGGGATAGTATGAATAGTGATTTAACTGAATACCAAGTATTTAGTCAAATTTTAGTCTGAACTTTTATTTTTCAAGAAAGCAACTCTATTATACAGTAAAACCTCTAAATATCAGACATCTTGGAAGTACGGAATTTGTCTGCTATTTGGAAGTGTTTACTATTGAGAGGTAAAAATGTACAGATACATAGGTATTGGGGATTGAAAAAGTGTCCGTTATGGAGGTTTTATTGTATATATATTTCTAAAATGGAAAAGGAATTAAACCCAGATTGTTTTATTATTTATGTTTAAAATTTTTAATAGTTTGATGTATTTCTTGTTATATTTCAAACACTTTGATGCTAATAATAAAACAACTTTTATTACATCCAAATTATAATAGTATAATTTTATGTACATGGAAGTAATTTATAAACATTTTATTTAAAATATGAACTCATAAGTCGTTACTGCTGTTAAATGTATTTTTTAAAATTTATTTTAGCACAAAATATTAAAAAATTGCAATTAATCTTTTTATTCTTAGATACTTATTTTCTTTATCAAATCAATTTTCTGTAAGTCAAGAGGGTTTTAAGTTATTTCGATTAAAATACAAAGAATGTACTTCTACTATCCAATGATACTTTTATCCTTTTTTACATTCAAAATCAACGATAATACTTACTCCTTCTTAATTTATAGTGAGATATTACCTGAAATAATCTTTAATCAAGTAAATTTTAATGTGAAGAGTTTTTGTCTTCAGTGATCAACAAATTTGTAAGAATGAATCTTTGTTCTGAAATCAGTTTCCAGTCTTAAATTACAAATTAAATTAAAGCAAGAGGTGTGGTTAAAGTAAAATATATATGTTAAACAAATTATTTGACCCAAAAAAAAAAAAAAAAAAGCTTTTAATCGATATCATCTGTATTTAGAAAATGTTAATGTTTTTGAGTGATACAATATTTGTTTTACCTCTCCCATGTCCACTACACACTACACTGCTAGACTATTTCCATTCATTTAAAAATCATGTATGATAAATATAATGCTTAATAATGTTAAAAATCCTTAACGAAGAAACCTGTGTCATAATGACATGAAATTGGGACAGTAGACACTTCAAACCTTCACTAAGATTTATTGCAAAAATTGGTATACCTAAAAACTGTTGAATTGCATTAAAAAAACTATTAATTAAAGTATGACATCCACCTTAAAGCCACTTACTTCTTCAGTTATTCTGTTTTCCCCTGAGAATAACTAACATCAATGATAGGTAATGAAAACTAGATTGTGCCCGTCAAGATTTGACGGGAAATAACTTGAATGTTTCATTAGAAAAATTCTTGAATTTTTAATTAGTTGCTTTTAAATTAATTATTGAAATCATGACAAATTTCTATGTTACATGATTCCTATTTCTGTAAGGCGATAGATGGTGCTGTCAGTCTAACCTATTCAATGAAGTGAAAGAATTTTAAGTTTATAATTTACAACCAGTTATGCTTGCTTTTTATCAGAAATTTACATAAAAGTACTGAGTAGTGCATTTATTTTTTTAATAACAATATTTATTTATTTATTTTTTTAAACTACACGACCATTAAAAGCTGCATTGAATTTTATTTTTATCAGTCTCATTCTCTAAAAACCTAAATTTGAAACTTGTGCAGCTAACGATTTATAATTGAATTTTATTTTACATTTTCATACTTTTTTTTTTTTTAAATATTAAACCATGGATATCAAGGTAATTTCTTTTATAGTTCTTACTGAATAATTTTCTTTCTTTCCATTTTATTTTTTAAGGAAAAGAATGGCAATTTTTTTTTTCTGACACACACACGCACACATATATATACATTCTTGATAAAGGTCAGAAAATGTAACAAAAATTGTAGATTGTCAATTTATTTAATTGGTAATTACATGCAAAATATTTTAGCTTAAATATTTTAAATATAAAATCATTATTTTTTCAAAGTATTGTTGAGTGTTAAATTTTATTTAATTAAAAAGCTTTCAAATAATAATAATAATACAGAAACAAAAATCATGTAACTTCTCTTCCTAATAAAATATGTCATTATTGAGCAAAATATTACAGAAATCATTTTACGGGGCTTGGGCTCGAACCTGCGGTCCTTACAAAAATTCAGAGCTTTAAACTGCCCGCATCTCCAGCAAGCACTCATTCTGGTCTTCTTCTTCCTTCTAAATTGAAGAGGTTTGAAAAACAGGTGATGCATGCGCAATCGTATCGAATTTGGGTTCTGACCTTAAAGAAATAGCTTTGTGTTTTAATATATATGATAAGTCAAATGTGTGCACCTCATTTTGGCACTGAAGAAATGTAAAAAAAAAAATATATATGTGAATAAATATGGTATGTTTAAAAAGCATGAAAATATCTTTTTTAAATGTTATAAGTGTAATATTTTTTTTATAGCAAAAATATTAACAAAGAATATGAGGAGCATGTCTTAAATGTTGGTGATTTTGATGAGCGCATATTCCTTGGTGAAAATGCTAATGAGGAAATTGGAACTCCAGCAAAACCAGTATATCTGCAGTCTAGCATGTGTGAGCTAATAGAGAAAATGAAAGAAGCAAAGGGAAATCTAGCAAAGCACATGCAAGAGGTAATTTATCTTTTTTATTTCTAAGCATTTTTTAAATCTAATTGTTTTGTTTCTGAATTGATTAATAGTACTTACAAATTAGTCAAAATTGTGTGCATATATCTTTTATTATCCTGGACTTAATAAAATGCAGGCTTCATACATACCCCCTGGAAATGCCTTAGAAATGAAACAGTTACCAAGGGGTATTTTGATCAATGATTTAATTGAAGTAAACAAGACTAGAAAATGAAGACATATCTTGCAACACAATAAATAACACTGCTTGTATAATTAATTTTCTTTCTTAAGTATGCATGGCATGAAAGATATTAAAGGAAGTAAAATAAAAATCTTTTCTTAAAAAAGAAAAGTTCAAGTGTTAAATTGTGCTGTTATTTGGGTGGAAGTGTGTGTGTGAGGGGGGGGGGGTAAGTTACTGTATTTTTTGTATATGCCACATTTTTTTCCCCTTCAAAATTCTACATGGTGAGTTAGTATTTGAGATTTGACTAGCCTCTATATGTATGACTGACCATTGGACACTGCATAAAATGGTTGACAAAAGCAAATTAATATTTATGAAACCATTAATACATGAGAATTCTTTGTTTAGCATTAATTGTTAGATTTTAATAGAATAGAATCTGTTTTTCCCAGGGTTGTTGAATGCCCGTTTTTTTTAAACCCAACCCACTCTGGTTTTATATGGGTTTTTAAGTTAAGGGAGGTGGTTCAGAGTGTTTGGAAAAAATGTAGTTACTACTAAATACAATTTAAAGTAACTGATTGATTACAAAAATATATAAATCAATGACAATAATTAAAATTATGCTTTGCTTTTAGGTAAATTGATTATTAGTAATAATTTTAACAATGAAATTATCATTAAAGTACTATACTAATACTAGTGCTTAATCATAACTTTTAAATTAATATTTTGTTAAGGATAAAGTATCTTTATTCATTTTAATTGAAGTGATTGCCTATATATAATAAATATTTTCTCTAGAAAAATTTCCTTGAAATATTATTGATTAATGATGGATTGCAAGATTTTTTTTTTTTTTTTTTTTTGAGTTGTTTGCATTTCAAAATGTGTTGGTATATTTGTATAGCAACACATTATATAGGTTTTCTCTTTTCAAAGCATTCTTCTCCCACTTCAGGGATATGTTTAGGAAAATTTTAGGTCCTTTAAAGGACCCTTCACAAAATAATTTATCTTAAAACAGGACCCTTCACAAAATTATTTATCACAAAACAGGACCCTTCACAAAACATTTTATCCCAAAACAGGACCCTTCACAAAATTATTTCTCTCTTAAATAGACCTTTCACAGAATTTTTTCACTTTCAAATTGAACTTTTCACAAATTTAGTCATTTAAAAATAAAATCTGGCCTGTAAGTAAGCAGTTGAACTCACCAAAGAGCATATTATTTAGTTTTTTATACGTGAGGGATAAGACATGAAGACATTGATAATTTAAAATTCACAAAATTATGACTAGAATTTTCACAAAAATAAGAAAAACTTCACAATTTCACAAAAACAGGGCCCTGTGAGAAAAGTCCGGACAGACCCCTGCACTTACTGAAAGGACAATGAGGAGGAATTTTCGAGAACAAAACAATATATACTGCCCCCCCTCCCCACACACATACACACATTTCTATAATCCCTTTACTTTTGAAACTGGAGTAACTTCTTTTGGAGGTTTGAGTTGTATATTTCCTCTCCCTTTCATACTTCAGGACAATAAGCAGGAATGTCCAAGAAAATTATTATATATCAAAGTTTTTTTTAAATTATTATTGGGAAAAATAAGTTTTTCTGTTTGTGATAGTTACACATACTTATAGAAAATTAAGTTGCAATTATTTGTTTTAAAATTGTCATTGGGAGAATTAAGACATTTTTTTCCTCGGGTGGGGGTGATAAACTTTACGAATGGTGTACTGATATTAAGAAATATATTACCTATGTAATTTAAAGTTGAAATTTTGAAAAAAACCCATTTGGGTTTTTTCCTGGTTTTTTAGGGTTGTGCAAAATCATAACAACCCTGGTTTTTCCCTCCAAATGACGCATTAAAAATTAGAGTGGCGTGCATTACACTAGAGAATGAAAAGAGCATGGCGTACATGAAAAATATGGCGAGTCCTTTAAAATTCTCTGACTCCTTGGAATTTTTCTAAACTCCTTGGTTTGTTTCTTCTCAAGTCTGTATGAACCCCGTAAAATGATTGTTAGAGAACAAAATTACCATGTTTAGTGGTATTTATTTTAATACTTTCATTAAAGGGTGAAAAGTTGGAACCATTTATCCGGAATGCTTGGGGTCAGATGTATTCCGGATAACTGGTTTTTCCGGTTAACTGGTTGTGCATGAAAGCAGCATCCATTTGATAAGTTTTGTGGAATATATGTGATTGTGGCATTATTTCTGATATTAAATTATTAGATTACTTGCAGTAAAAATCAATGCAAGAAATATCAAAAGTCAACCAGAGTTTAAAAAAGGTAAATTATGGGAACCCTTAGGAACAAAAATTCTTCTGTTACCTCTGCATGAAAATTAAATAATTTAAAATACAACTAAATATGTTTTCATTTCAAATACTAGATGTTGTCACCAAATTTTACAATTATTTAAGCAAAGCCCATGTCAAACTGGCAGTATGTGATACCTTTTTCTGCAAAGATTCTGAAATCAATCTATCAGAAATATCATTCTGGATAACTCTTTTCCGGTTAACTGGTTTCCGGATAAATGGTTCCATACTGTAGTTATAAACATGATAGAATTTAGAAAATATTTATTTTAAAACTTTTATGTAAATCTTAAATAGCTGTCAAATTTTCCTTATAATATTTCTGAATTGTTTGTTAAGTGAACATATTGAATTATTTAACTAAACTGTGGCAACAAATTTTTTAGACTAAGACATTGTTGCCTTCAACGCCTCTTACTGGTCGAAAGTATTTGAAAGACAAAGAAGCTGCATACATTACCCCAGTAACTACTGCAACCCAGAGTGTAAGTCGTTTACAGAGCCTTCTGGCTGGCAGAAAACCAGCGCCTAACGAAGTTCTTCAAGAAATATTCAAGTAAGTGCTACTGTATGTTAGTATGCAGTTCAGTTTCAGATATGTAAATCATGTATTTATCGTAAGGATGACGAATCTGTGGCACATAGTAGAATATTTTTGGTACAGCATTGAATAAGGTTCTAAAGCAAGATTGTGCAACGTACACAAATTTAGAATTTGATTCCTTAAATTGAAGAAACTGAAATGCAACTTAATAAATTCAAATGTAGTTCATATTGGCTCAACATTAAAAAAAAAAAAGAATTCAAAACTAGCAATCCTATGCCTGCTGCGCTGGTCAATATTTCCAAATGAACCTTGGATTAAACAAAATGGTGAATTTGAACTTGTATTTTAAACAATATTTTCCTTCAGCTGGACCTTGCTCATTGCTGAAAACGACGCAAACGTCATTGCGAAATAATATCTTAAGCGTTGGACAAAATTTAACTATTAGCAAGTAATTCTTTTAGTTGATTATTAACAGTATACTTTTGGTAAGGTAATGAGGCCATTATGACAACAGGAATTAATAGCTCTATAACTAATCAACATATAGTGAAATGTTATATACTAACACCATTCCTGAAAAGTCATGTAACAGTGCCACTTGTATCAAAATATGTTCTGTAGATTCTTTAAAAAAAAAAGGCTAAACTTTCATAATCAGGTTCACTTAATTTGTGAACTTTTCCTGTTGCTCTATAACTAAGTGACGTTGAACAATATGTATACACTAAAATCTTTCCAAAATTATTACTTAACTAATTATGGTATACCCTATCAAAGTATTATAAACAATCGCAATGAAATGCCAATTCCGTTTTAAATATATAATAGATGATGATGCGATTTTGTGTAACAGAATTTATCGTGAAATTTTCGCTTCAAAGATCAAGAGCAACTACCAAAAGAAAAGTGAATGTGTGGCTTTTGTGATACTTTTATGTTAGCCGGACGCAGGTAATAAATCAACAAAGATTGTTTTCATGCCATATTCTTATTTTATTATTTTCATTTAAAATACAAACCTCTCACTCATTGCATTTAAAATGTATGCCTTACACTAATTTCATTTTAAAAAGTGAAAAGATAACAATAACAGGAAATAATGCCATAATTAAAATCAAAGAATTATTTTTAATTTATATACGCAAAATATAACTACTGCTACTGGCAATTTTAAAAATGCTATTGGCGAGATATGCACACAGCTTCTATAAATGTACCCATATTTTCTTCTTATCGAGGAGCAAATTATAAATCACCAAATATTATTCCAATTTCTTTCATTGAAAGTAATTTTTAAGTTGTTACAAACATTTCTTTCAAATTTAAATATTTTAGTTGGTGCTACTTAGTTATCCCGTCGACCAATTTCGCAAAATTATACAAATTGACATAATCTTTATTTTAAACTAGCTGCCCTGCCCGGCGTTGCCCAGGCCCATAATAATATTAATAACCGACAGTAGTCTCGTCTTTTTTCAGAACATTATTAGTCGCACTCTGTCTTTTTGCTGCCGAGTCCCCGCATACTAAAAATGCAAAATAAACGTTTTTTGATTAATATTCGAATATTACATTTCAATGAAGTTATAAATTTGCAGTTTACTTAAATTATACATTTTATTCATGAAATTTGGAATAATGAAAAAAGGAAAAAGGATTTGACATTATGGATCGTTGCATAGACATTTCCATAAAATTTAACTTTGCTTGTAAAAATGTTTTTGAACAAAAAAACAGAGACTTCTTGATACTTCACTGTGGTAGTTCAGAAACATGTAAAGTCAGCTACATGGTAGTTCTCTATTCTATTTGTAAGTTGATACGTGTTAGGAGAAGATAATTCATATGGGCAGCAAAAAGACCGACCTGCGACTACTACCGTGTTAAAGAAACCTGAAATTTGTAGCTCAATTTTGAATTTTTATTTAAAATTTTTGGATGAAAAAGTAATTACAAATACATCATAAACTGTAGTACTGAAAAAGGAATAATAAAATTACGATAAAATACTGCTATATAGATTTTAAAAAAGGTATTATCCAGCAAATTAATTTTCTAATTGAGTAAAGGCTGTTCGTTCATAAAGGAATCGTGCAATAAAACTGGAAAAAAAAAAAAAACAGGTTTTAGGCCCCTGTTTTTTAATGGATCGTAAATATAACTAAAACCAAGCCCTTTTTTTTAAATTTCATAAAAAAATATGCATATTTTAGAGGGTAAATGTTTAACCGAAATAGAGAGGATTCGCACCGAAATGTAAATCCTTTTTATGAAGCATAAAGTGACTTGACTTTGACGGTGTATTTGAAAGGATTAAAAGTCATATTTTTTAAAAAACGATTGCACCATCGATTTGAAGAAGGTTTCAGCTTTATAAGCATATTTTTGGTTTGTCAGTACCTTTAAAATTGCATCTTGGGGAGATGTTGCAAAAAGGGAGAAAAACTGTCCTTTTTGAACATTTTTTTTTTTTTTTCAAGGGGTAAATTGCGATATAGTTTTCAATTGATTTTAGCATTTGAGACGTAAGAGTACAATCTTTCAAAACATGTCTTCTATTTTTAACTTTACTAAGTGGTTTGGACGATGTTAGTTATAAATAATGACAAAAATTTTGACAAAATGACTTCATTTGCGTATCAGCCCATGCGTCGGAGATTTTCCTGTTTTCTAAGGACCGAGATGGATTTTTAATGCAAGTGACTGACAGTTGTTAATTAATAACTCAGCTGTTAATTAGAATTTTGAAATTCTGAGAACCAGATACATCAGGAGAGACTTTGGGCTATTCTCACAAAAATTTAAACCTTGTACGTGCCGTAGATTTTGCTAGCCACTGCCGACACACACACACAGAGCGATCTGTTCTTTTATTAGTATAGATACTGAGAGTTGTTTAAAGAATCTAGCGCTTGTTCATTTTGCCAATTTTTTCTGCGATTCATTTTTTTCCCCTCCTGAAAATATAATAATTTGTAAAACTCAAGTAAAAACCTTTTATCTGATGACTCCAGTTCAACTGGCATACTCTTAAAAATAATTAAATATGAACTTTGTATTAATTATTTTACATCTAAGATGCAGCAAAAGAAATCACATTTTTCTTTTATTTATTTTCCAAACGAACACTGCATGTTTACCCATATATTTTTTAATCTTAAAAATAAAATTTCAAATTATTTTGATAAATTATTTGATTTTGTAAATTCTTTATTGATTATTGGCACGTTGTGGTTTTTAAAAACTTGAAAAAATTTGGCACACAGATGTGAAACGTTTGCATTGTTGCAGTAATTGTCTGTTGCATAATTAGGCTAAGAAATGTGAAAAGTGAGATGTATATAAGCATGCTAGTGAGTGAACAATCTTAATAACATGATTAAAATCAGTCATTTAAATCATGATTTTAATCAGTTTTTTTTTTTTTCAAACAGTTGATCAAAATCATAAATTTTCTTAATTTTTAAAATGATGTGATAAACTATTAAAATCTTTAATGAACATAATTTCCAACATTTGTAAAGATATTTTAAATATTAAATAAATGAAAAAAAGCTTAAAGGAAATTCCTTTAAGTATGTAAAAATTAAAGTGCAATAAACTTGTAAATAGTAAGTTTTTATTAGTCATAAAAAGCATTTCATTAAAAATTGATATTTAATAAAATCTATCGTAATACACACTGTCACAATAACTTACTTCATGTAATGAAATTATTAACCCTTTTACATAAAATAAATACAAAAGGGAATTATCCCCCCCCCCCCCCCTAATCTTTTATTTATTTTTGTTGTCATTGTTTTCAGGGTGTTGGTCAGTGAGAGCCCAAATTCCCAGGATCAAATCTGACTGTATTACTTGCTACATTCATGAATACATTTTCATTCTTAAAAACTTAATACATGATGTTTCTCTTACTCAGATTTTAATAAATACAAGAGCAATTTTAATTCTTGTATTTTTCAGAAAACGGAAAAGAGAAAAAAAAGTTTATAGCATGCATTTACCCTCTCCCTCGAAAAATTTTGTGGGAAAATAATGAGAATGTAATATATTAATTTGAATAATATCCCCCCCTCCCCCCAGAGCAAGAGTTATTTTAAACTCATATTAGTATTACAAAGAATGAATTTGCATTGTGCCATTTGAAGTGGCATGATTTGATTGAATCATGCTTACTCCCCCCCCCCCACCCCCACCCCCTTTATTTATTTTTGTTGTTGTTTTAAAGATGCTCGTCAGTGAGATATCAAATTCTTGGATTCAAATCTAAATGTATTATTTGCTACATTCATGAAAACAGTTTCATCCGTAAAAGCCTAATACATGTAGCTTTTCTTATTCAAATTTCAATTGGTTTTGGTTCTCTTATTAAATGCAAAGTATTTTTCAAAATGTGCTCTGAATTTGCTATTTTATATCGATATCTGGGTCATGGCTAAAACAGAAAAGTGATCACAAGGTAGCAATACAGTATAATGAAATTTATAAGAAAGTAACATATGTATATATGTGTGTGTTCAATTTTTTGCACTTAAATTAAAATATTAGAAAACTTAGTGCATATACGAATGAAGATAACTTTGATTAAATTTTTAAAAATATGAACACCATTAATCTGTCATCTAAAAATCTATCCATATTTCTAACTATAAATAGCCTTACAAAAGAAGTGTTATAAAATCAGCAGAACAAAAGATTTGCTTTTTCTTAATGTAAGAAAATCAAGATTGGTGTTACTACAAAAAGAGTCTTATGTCCACAGTAACTCATATTCTTGCATGAGTGAATTTTTCTTTGCGGAAAATCAGTGGGAAAAACGAATGAGGGCCTGGCATCATCTAGTACCATGACAACGAAGGGATAATGAAAAGAGGAGTTTGTCCTTGAAAAGCCTTTTTTTTTTTTTTTTTTTTTTTACAGCCAGTATAGATAATGGTGTTAAGAAAAGAAAGCCAGAGCTTGTTAACTTCAATTTAAAAACCTATATAGATAGGTAAAATTGCCCTTTCAACAAATTAAATTTATTACTTTTTTTACATTCAAGTTTTTTTAAGTATATCATAGTAGAATGTGTTATATATGAAGGTTAAAATAATAGAACAAAACTCTAATTATCTGAAATTCAGTCATCTAGTATTATATCACATTATAAAACTTTGTGATATGAATTTGTGTGAAGGCGATTTTAACAGAATCTTTATTTAAGGAAATGGCACCCTTTATGATTCTCCCAATATCTGGATTTCTCTGTACCTAGATTACGTTTAGAATAGATTAGTCTGGATAATTTTACTGTGTAACGAAATAATTCGTTTTTAACATTTTAACAAAAGCATGTTATAGCGAACAAAAATTTCAGAGCAACATTTTTTATTTCGTTTTGAGGAGCTTTGTCTGTACTATTAACAAATAACAATATGTTTGTATGCTAGAAACACATCATTCTATATGCGTTTCCTAAAAGTATCTTGGTAAACTTTAGTTGTGTATGTATATATTTTATTTTTTTATTTGTATGCCTACTGTGGATATTTTTATACTTTTTTTTTTTTTTTTTGTTTATATTCACACATTCCTATGTGCGTCTGTGTTTTTATACTTTCTTTGTTTCTTATAAATATTTAACAGGGAATAGTAAAATATTTAATTCTTTTACTTTGTAGGGAATGCTCTTTAAATCCAGAAGAAAAGATTCTTGCACGTGTTAAAGAAATGGGGGAGACATTTTGTACTTGCTATGCAATGGTGAATAATAGAATTGAATACTTCTTATTTAATTGTGATACCAGTTTTCTGCAACATTAGAATCCTTCTTATAAAGACTTTTATTAGAAATTTAATTTTTGTCTGATTTTTTAAAAGTAATTCGAATTTGACTAGAATAGAAATTTGTTTGATTCTGATTTTTAAAACACATATTTTATATATTTCTCTTAACTTTAAAATGATTTGCCAATGAAATTAAATCCATCATTAAAAAATATATTGTAAGAATGAAAATAAAAAAAAAACATGAATTCGGTTCTTTGCTTAAAAAGGCAGGCATATATTTTGTATGGGATTTGCTATCATATATTTTTTTTTATTGTTATCATGCAATTATTAAAAGAAATAATAATCTTGGATATTTATTTTAAATTTACCAAATTTCTTATTTTAATGTTGTGATATTTTAGAAAAATCTCAATCTGATAAAAAGTGCAATAAAAAAATTATCTGCTTATATACATGCTAACTATTAAATAAAGCTAAAATTTTATGTTCTTTTGATTTACATTAAAGTAATTAATTAGGCATTAAAGAGCTTTTTTATTTGAGCCCAAGTCTGGAAACTTTTTTACATTAGAACCTAACCCTGATACAAAAGGTATACAATAGAAAATCGTTAATAACATTTAAAAATTGTTTTAGGATTAGTGTTCTCATTTAAAATTATCTTGTTAGAAATAACTATTAATTCCAAATGCTTCATGGTGAGGTTTCATGATTTTCCTCTGCCTGCAAATCTGTTTGCAATAAAAAATTTCTAATTTATTCTCAGCCTCTGGCAGAATTCTGAAAAAAATCACAATTCTTATTCTTTTAAAATATCGTTGTACAAGTATGGCAGAGTGACATAGGTTTCTTTTTTTCAGTAATTCTGAAAAAAGACTTCAAACTGTAAAAGAGGGTAGGCAAGGGATGTTTCACAGATTGATTAATTTATTGTTTTGAGTTATCAGCAGGCCCCAGTTAGGATTTTTGGAAACCAGATAAAACTTTCAGCACTATATCTGAATAGAAATATTCACCTTATTTAAAAAAAGGAGGGGGGGGGGGCAGAATGATTTCATATTAATTTGCATAAAGCCCTTATAAACAGATAAGTGTCTTTATAATGTATAAAGAGATCTTTTGCATGATTTCTAATTAACCTTTATTTTTCATTTTAAATTGGATTATTTAAATATAATTTACTTTCATATTATATAAAAGGGGTTTTCAACTACATAGATTTCATACTAACATTATTCACCTAATTTATGACAGAAATTTTATGCTTCAATAAGGTGAGGATTTCTGTTGGGAAATAGTGCTTCCTCCCTATCAGGGGCAGCTTTCCTGCACCTGCATACTCCTGTAATAATCAGGCTCTAGTAAAACTGGCTGTATGGTGCCAAAGGGGTGCTTCTTGTAAAATTCACTCAGGCCCGTCACTTATGGCAATCCCAGCAAAAAAAGGCAGTCCCCTCTTTTGTTTTAATTTTTGTAATTTTATTTTTAAATTTGAAAAAAATATGTAGGGATTTAATGGATTTCTCATAAATGGCTCTAACAATTTCTGCAGGAAAAATCATTTTCATGCAATACAGACTCTTCACACATGTGGAAATCATTGCAGAAAGCATAAAAAATGCACAAGAATTGCCAAAAATTGAAATGAAATATGAAAATATTGTGAATAGTACAGTGCAACCTCCCTGTGCGACCACCTCCCTGAACGACCATTTTTTCATGGAACAAAATTTATTCCCATAGGATCAATACTATTTTTACCTCCAATCAGAGACCATCCTAAATGAACTACCTCCATGAGCGACCAATTTCTTTGAAGAAAATTCAGTCTTTTCCAGATCGCTTGAAGAAGGTTTTATTAGAAAAATAATTCCGGAGAACGCATTATTCATCAAACTTCTAAACTAAGTTTAGATTTTTTTTTTTTTAAATTATTATTATCCTGGTGAATTTTAAGTGTTTAAACCCCTTTGTGCCTTTTTAGGCAGTGAATGTAACTCTGATGACAAATTAAGAATGACGGTCAATAAATTCCCTTGTCCTGTTCTGTCGGGAAACTCTCAAAGAAATAGATAAATTAATAAAATCGTCATTATTTGTTCCCGTCCAAAAAAAATTGCATTTATTTACTGAACTTTGAAAGGACTGGGAAATAAGTTTTGAAAGAAAATCGTAAAATCAAAGCAAACATCAATGCATTCATTTTTTAAACTCTGGAGTAATTAACTTATATAATTAACTTTTGTTTTGATACTTAAATTTTTATATTTTATCCTAATATAAAAAAATAAATTTTAGTATCATTCATTGTTACCCTTTTCAACAATTAAAATCTAGATTTAAACATGACCTCCATTAAGAGACCACCTCTCGGAGCGATCAATTTTAATTGGAACGGAACATGGTCGCTTTAGGGAGGTTTTACTGTATGTGGTATGCGAAATGAAACAATTTAATTTGTTATACCCATTCAAAAAAAAAAAAGAAAAAAAAAAAAAAACTAATATTTCATAATTGAATTGAAAAACAACTTGGCGTCAAACAAATAAGATGCTAGAAACAATATTGTTTATTATTATAATAATGATATTAAATGTAGCAATTGGCTTTGAACCCAATTACTGAAATTTTTCCCAGCAAAAGAAAATTTTTCTGTTTGTCCCATGAGCTTGGTCATCCAGGTATTTTCTTATTTTTCATTAAAACAAATTCTAAAATTTGAACTCTGATTACTTCCTTTCATTTAACTATTGACCAAGTCACAGCCAGAAATCTTAGTGTTTCAATTTGCATTTTCAGCCATCTGAAGATCATCCTGGTTCACATATTGAGTTTGCAAAGAAAAGGTTATCTCTTGGAGAAAATTTGTATTATAAAGCACTAGAAGATATTATGATATTGGAGAAGAAACGATTGCCAGCTAGTACAGATTTTTCTGTGAGTGGTTTTTTACTTATTTGTTTTTATGTTTTGTTTACATTTATCATTTTTCTGGAGTAAGGCGTATCAAAATATGAAGTAATCTTGCAATCGGTCTAAATTTCAGCACAAATCGAAATTTCCAGTCCTAACAAAAGCTATCTTGACTCGTCCCTGTGTAAAAACTAAAAGTTCAGCATAGCCCATTTATATTTCTGCAGTTCAGAGTCTGAACTGTCCAAAACACCGTTTATGTTAACATTGGAATTACTAGTTCTTTACAGGCTTTGATTCCCAGCTCAACATTCATTGCTTTCTGACAATCTTTAAGATAAAAAATTGCTGAGTTAGTGCTTCATGCAAGCGTTTATGGTTAGTGACCCAACCCGGTCTTGTTTCAGCCTAGTTTTGTCTTAAAGCCTCCAGACATCAATCAAGAACTAATCGACCAATTCAACTAAATGCTCCTCCCAGATTGATACCTTCATCCCCTGCTGGAAAATATTGCAAGCATCAAAATATTAGCTAGAACTCACGTGAAAAAGATTAGATTTTCACATTTGAGAAACCTGCTTAAGTTATAACCATATTGGTCCCAAAAATCATAAATGTCTTGTTAGTCCTCCGATTGAACTCTCAAAAATGCCTGTAAGATGAAGCTGTGAAATAAACGAGTTCAGTCCACCAAGAGGTTCCGATTCTCATTATTGTCTTCAAATTGTCTCTCCCCAAGATGTTACATTAACAATTTATATGTTTGACAACACTAATTTTAAACTTTGAGAATAAACGCTTTCAAAATTAAAAAAATTACACATTAGTTACACAATTTTATTTCTTATTTATTTTTTTTTCATTTTAAAATAATTCTCATTTTTACTAAGAAATTTTACTTTTTCACTCTTTGTACCTTTAGCATTCATAACTTCTGCAGTCAATTTTTTAAGCAAAGAAATAATTAAATAAAAATACTGTTTAATGAAGCAAAACTGATTTCTTAAAACTAAAATGTTATTTCCTAAAAAAAAAAAAAAAAAAAAAAATCCAAAAAGATATCTGCAGTATTAATTACTTTTAATAAAAAATCACTGTACTCAAAATATTTAAAATTTTCAGTTTCAAGTTTAAAAAATATCAGCTATATACTTTCAAACACTGAAGAAACTGCTTAACCTTTAAAATAAAATAAACGTTTTTTTTTTTTTTTTTTTTTTTTTTTAACATACTTTTTTGGAAAACACAATCTCCAATAAAGACCAACCAAAGTAACCAAACAAAATCTCCAATAAAAATTAAATAAAAATGAGCATGCCTGTGAATTAAAATATCCACTTGCTTTAAAATAATAATAATGATAAATCCTAAATTTCGTTAGCTTTGTTTTAAAATAAAATTATAAAGAATAAAATCGCACTTTTCTGTTTCTAATTGATCATCGCTAATTGTGCTCTAGAGATGAAAAATAAATTATTCAAACTTTGCAGAGGAAACCAACAATAATTATTAGATGACTCACAAGAAAGTTCGTGTGATGAAAAACAGCCTTGAAAACATCTGGTAAACAAACTTGACCTTGACCCAGAGGAGATTCACTCTAATCGAAAAACTTTTTTACTGATGAGAGTAATTACGAAATCTTGTTATGCAATATCGATAGTTTTTCTTTTATGGCTAAAGTTCACAAGCAATTTTTTTGTGGCATACTCTTTGGTAGCTTAATCCAGATTAAAATGAAACTATTGTTGAGAGCAGCCAAAAGGATATTTGATAACAAATACATTATTTCTTCTCTTTTCCTTCATGAGAAGTGTAGTTTCATTTTTTTTGTAATCTCTACTATGAATTACAAAGTTCTTTAACACAGCTACGAGTTCATGTGACTTTGATTCTAGCAAACCATCGAAAGCATTTAGACAAAAGCAATCTTTTCACAAAAAAACGAATAATTTTTTTCTTTCTAGTTTTATCAATTGTGGTGTTTAAACTTCTGTTGTTGGATTGGCAAATTTATTAATTTTTGGTGGCTTCAAAGAATAGTTTTTTATACCTTAAATGTGCGTGTATTTTTTTTATTTATTATTTTTTTTTAAAGAATGTGATTTTTGGAAAATCTGTTTGACTGACTGGCAGAGGCATTTATGTGTTTGTTCTGCAAACTCTGAGTATAAGGAGCACATAATTGTCCGGATCTCATTAAATTCAGAGATTTTTTAATATATATATTTTTTTTTTACCGCAGTCGTATCCTTTTCGTGGCAGGGCAGGGAGTATTCTCATAAATTCTTTATCCTGCACGACTAGTTAAAATGTAACGTCTTGGGGAGAGATAATTTTACTATAATAATGAGACTCAAGAACCTTTTTGTAGACTGAACTCGTTTATTTCATTGCTCCGTCTTACAGGCATCTTTGCAATCGAGCCATTTATGATTATTTTTGAGACTTACATGGTCATAAGTTAAGCAAGCCTCTCAAATGTGCAAAATCTAATCCTTTTCACCCGAGTTCTTGCTAATATTTTGGTGTTTGCAATATTTTCCATAAGGAAGGTGAAGATGCCAATCTGAGAGGAACATTTAGTTTAATTGGTTGATTAGCTCTTGATGGCTGGTGCTTTATGATGAAACTAGGCAGGACCAAGACCCGACTGCATTACTAACCACAAACGTCTGCAAAAAGCACAAATTCTGCAGTTTTTATCTTAAAGATCGTCCAAAATTGAAGTCAGAAAATAATGAATGTGGGGCTGGGAAAGAAAGTTACCTGGGGCAAAACGGGTTTGGAAGAAAAGATTTAATGTTGGGAAAAATAACTTGGGGATTTTAATGTAATTTTGGAATTTAAAAATATGAAGGAGTAAACCCTTTTAAAATTCAAAATTTTGGCCAAGTTCTCATTTCTGTGTATTTTTAAATTATTATTATTAAGTTTTTTTAAAATTTAAATCTGTTAAGTTTTTCTTGAATGCTTTTCTAAATGTATTTTGGGATTTCTTTTATTTATAATTTTCACTGTTCTCTTTTTGCAGAATATGTTAGATTTAGACACCTTTCATCGCTCTCTGTTTGCCTGTTGCCTAGAAATTGTTATATTTTCGTATAATTCTCAAAGGTATGTTAAAAAAAGCTTGTTCTGGCATTAGTAAAATTTCATTTTTTTATTTAATAATTTTGTTTTGAATGTTTTGTTTTTCAGGTCTTTTCCATGGGTTCTTCAAATATTTAATCTCCAACCTTATTATTTTTATAAAGTTATCGAGCTTTTAATTAGAGCTGAAGATGGTCTGTCACGAGATGTTGTTAAGCATTTGAATCATGTATGTTGCCACATACTTATTTTCTATGTGTTTATGCTGAAGTTCTCCAACAGAAATTTCAAAATATAACTTTTTTTTTATTGCTTTTTAAAAAATAGATTGAGGAGCAAATTTTAGAAAGTCTTGCTTGGAAATCTGAATCTCCATTATGGAATGCAATCAAAACATCTGGATTGAATGTGCCATCTTGTGAAGATGTAAGTATAATATTAGTACAGTAAAACTTTCTTTAAATTGTAACAACTTGATGTAAAAGGGTACAAGATCTTAATGGTTTTGTAATATATATATCAGTAGGTAAATAGATCAGATGTAACTTTTTTGCATATAATTAACTCTGTATTGTCAAAAATAATGTGACAACTAATGATATAGGATGAGGGAGTGCTTAAAAACCTATCAAATTTGTGTAATGAATGAATAACTCCAGTCTCAGGAAATAAATTACATTTAAGGGGGAAAATATCTTATTGCAAATTTATGTATCTGTTCATAAAAAATATAATTTCCTTAAAATTCTTATTAGAACCAACTTTAAAACATATATTTAATTGGATTTGTTGGTTTTAATTGGAGTAAACGGTAAATTTATATTTACCGTTTACTCTAAAACAGTTAACTTTGTTGGACATGTTCAAGTAGCATATCTAAATTATATAAAAGAGGTGATTGTGTTCCAGTTATACACCGGAATTCCGGTATTTTTATTTATTTATTTATTTATATATTTTTTTTTTCAATTAGGAATTCCGGATTCTTCAGAGTTACCTTACTCGATCATGGGAAAATAATTATGGAGAAATTCGTAAGCCGGTTGAGGGAAGATATGCAAAATTCATTAGCTTTTTTAGATTTTTCCCATGTTATAATTCAGTGGTGATTCTTTTCAAAGTGTTCCAAAAATTAGACATTCGACTCTGAAAATTAAAAAAAAAAAAAACTGTCATCAGTTTGAAAATTCAGACACAAAAAATATCACAAATTTTGACATGGTCGCTGAAAAAAATAAATTTCGTCAGTCGTACATTGAAAAAATCAGCAATTTTGTCAAAAGATAGCCCCCCCCCACACACACACACACATACACACACAAAAAAAAGCTAATTTTGTTTTAAAAAAAACCCTCAATTTTTGTCAAAAAATCTTTAAAAAAAACCCCGCAAGTTTCGTCAAATGATCGCGGGAAAAATTGCAAAATTGGTCAAAGAATCGCAAAAAGGGGACAAATTTTGTCAAAAGAACGTGGGATAATAAAAGGGAAATTTCATTAAAGGATCGCGATAAAAAAAAAAAAAAAAGTGATTTTCGTCAAAGGATCACGCAAAAAATATGAATGATATCAAAAGAATTGCCTGAAAATGCAAATTTCTTCAAAGGGTCTCAGAAAAAACACATAATTTGTGCCAGAAAGGTATTTCCCCCTACACCCCTCTGCTATAACCTTTCAGAAAATTTGCTGTGAATTGCAGACTTTTTTTCTCTTACTCAGAATCATCCGTGCTGTTATATATTGATTGATTGTTTTTATGTATAATTTCGAAAATATTCCTAAAATGTCATTTTCTCCTGTAAAACTCCTACATTTTAATTTCCAAAATTGACTATGAACCCTGATTTATTCATACAGTGTTTAGGACAAAATTGTCTGTTAACCAATTATCTTAGTTTTCAATCTTCAATATCACAAACCTTAAAAATGGAAAGTTTGAGATAAAATATTTATCATTTAAAGAAAGGATCAAACCAGTATGTATTCGTGGATGAGTACTACAGATAAAAGGGTACTCTAAATCCAAATACACCTGTGCAAAATGTTTTTTAAACAGTATTGCCTTTCTTAAATAATGTCCCTTTTATTAATTCTCGCTCCCCTCTTCCCTGAGCAGAGTCTTTTTGTTCTAGAGTCAGCACTATTCTCGCTAAAATTTCAGGTATTTTTTCATGAACCCACAATCACCCCTGATATATGTAGCTTATTATTATTTTTTAATTGATTATAGTAGAAGTGATCTTATTAAAAGGTAGGTTTAATCTAAATCAAATGCAAAAGTGATTTTCGAAAAAAATTTATTTCCCAACATAGTCTTTTTTTTTTTCCATGATTGCCTCCAAATTATCTGAATTTCTGCAAATCCAGATCACGCTCAAAACACATTAGTGCGAATAACTATTCCCACTATTTTCCAGTATATTATTAAGCATTACTTAACGCATGTTTATGCTTTATAATATAAATGTTTGTTTTAAATCTATAGCAGAATTTATCAATTAATAGGGATGTTTTTCCTCATTTGATAAGGAACATTATTGCCTAAAATTTAGATTTTGTGACATTTAGACATTTTAGCAATACCGGGAAAGAATTTGGCCAAAATTTTAAAGAACTTATTCCTTTTGTATTGTCAGATTAATTGCTATTTAAATGTTAATATTCTTTCAACTTTGTCTCTTAATGTCTGCATATGTGGAATCCAAAATGAGTGAAAATTATGTAATTTTTAGCTCACAGGCTATCAAAGCCTGAGAGCTAATGTGCCCGCCCGTTCTGTATGTATGTATGTATGTATGTATGTATGTATGTATGTATGTATGTATGTACGTACGTATGTACGTAACGCGATAACTCTTGATAGAAACATCCGATTTGCTTCAAAAATTTTTCCTAGGTTCACTGTGATAAGGCGCTTCCCTGATTAGTTTTGGGAGTTCATTTGTTAAGGATAAAGGGGGGAAAACGGGGTTAGTCCACACCCCACCCCCTTAATTCAGTTAAATGGGTTTTTCATGCAGAATGATTCGATTTGCTCCGAATTTCGTATACCGGTTTATTATGTTAAGGAACTTCCCTGATTAGATTTGGGAGTTCATTGGTTAAGGATAAAGAGGGAAAAACGGGGTTAGTCCACCCCCCCCCCCCCCCCCTTAATTCAGATAAATGTGTTTTTCATGCAGAATGATTCGATTTGCTCCGAGTTTGGTATAGCGGTTTATTATGTTAAGGAACTTCCCTGATTAGTTTTGGGGGTTCATTGGTTAAGGGTAAAGGGGGAAAAACGGGGTTAGTCCACCCCCCTTAATTCAGATAAATGGGTTTTTCATGCAGAATCATTCGATTTGCTCCGAATTTGGTATACCGGTTTATTATGTTAAGGAACTTCCCTGATTAATTTTGGGGGTTCATTGGTTAAGGATAAAGGAGGAAAAGGGGGGTTAGTCCACCCCCTTAATTCAGATAAATGGGTTTTTCATGCAGAATCATTCGATTTGCTCCGAATTTGGTATACTGGTTTATTATGTTAAGGAACTTCCCTGAGTAGTTTTGGGAGTTCATTCGTTAAGGATAAAGGGGGGAAAAACGGGGTTAGTCCACTCCCCCTTAATTCAGATAAATGGGTTTTTCATGCAGAATGATTCGATTTGCTCCGAATTTGGTATACCGGTTTATTATGTTAAGGAACTTCCCTGATTAGTTTTGGGAGTTCATTAGTTAAGGATAAAGGGGAAAAACGGGGTTAATCCACCCCCCTTAATTCAGATAAATGTGTTTTTCATGCAGAATGATTCGATTTGCTCCGAATTTGGTATACCGGTTTATTAAGTTAAGGAACTTCCCTGATTAGTTTTGGGGGTTCATTGGTTAAGGATAAAAGGGGAAAAACGGGGTTAGTCCACCCCCTTAATTCAGATAAATGTGTTTTTCATGCAGAATGATTCCATTTGCTCCGAATTTGGTATACCGGTTTATTATGTTAAGGAACTTCCCTGATTAGTTTTGGGGGTTCATTGGTTAAGTATAAAGGGGAGGGGGAAAACAGGGTTAGTCCACCCGCCTTAATTCAGATAAATGTGTTTTTCATGCAGAATGATTCGATTTGCTCCGAATTTGGTATACCGGTTTATTATGTTAAGGAACTTCCCTGATTAGTTTTGAGGGTTCATTGGTTAAGGGTAAAGGGGAAAAAAGGGGTTAGTCCACCCCCCTTAATTCAGATAAATGGGTTTTTCATGCAGAATCATTCAATTTGCTCCGAAGTTGGTATACCGGTTTATTATGTTAAGGAGCTTCCCTGATTCGTTTTGGCGATTCATTGATTAAGGATAAAGGGTTAGTCCACCACCTTAATTTAGATAAATGTTTTTTTTTTTTTTTTTTTTTTTTTTTTTGCAAGATTATTCGATTTGCTCCAAATTTGGTATACCGGTTTATTATGATAAGGAGCTTTCCTGATTAGATTTGGAGGTTCACTGGTTAAGTATAAAGGGGGAAACGGGGGCTAATTCCCGTTTACTTATTTTTTTGAGTGGCATTATTCTTTAAAATAAGAGTATAATATACAATTAGTGTGAATAGTCTGTGAGCTCAATGCCATCAGTTTAGCTGGGCACTTTTCTTTTTTATTATCCCAATTGTCAATAAATGCTTGTCAAGAAGAATAAAAATGTACATAGGGTAAATGCACCAGTAGTCGGCCACTTTGAGATAAAATACGTTTATGAATGGCTTATTTTTGGTTTCAAATGAAATATTACAATCCCCCTATATGTAGCCATCTTTTATACGGCATAACCCTTCAGTAAAGAATTGTGGGTATTTTTATTGCATTAGTAATCAGCCATTTTTTATTTGGTTGCGGTCAAATAACCGTTTTTGCTAGTCTTTTGTTAACTGATGACAAAATTTTTAAAAGACTAGTATTAATTTATTTTTTATTATTTTCTAAAATTATAAGACTGTATTATTAAAAAACTTAATGAACTAATGTTTTTCAGTATCAAAATTAAATAAGTGTGTTTGTATTAATTAATTTTAATGTGGCCGATTATTGGGTATCATATTTACTTACGTGTTCAGTAATCGGCCACCACGACTGGCTACTGGCTAAAAGCCCATTTCCCTTTTTTTGAGTCTATTTTTAATAATTTTATTTCTTTTGTAATTTGATTTTTGCAATTTGAGATTTATATAACCTTTTGCTTGCATAATTCTGGGGTAATAACGCCACGTTAAGGTTCTACCAATTTTTACGGCTTAGTTTTAGATTTTTTTTCCCCAAACAAATATAGGATTTGATACAGCAACTTATTGATTATGTATATACAAGAAAGACTATTTTAGCAGATATCTATTCATAAAATGTAGTGGCGTGATTTCCTGACCAATGCTATTAGGCGTTATTACCTACATGCTGGGTAATAACACCATGCAAACAAATCTATAAAATAACATGTAATGATGGCATGTAAATTGTTTAATTCTAAAGATACAAACTCTACACCTTTAGAAATTTGACAAATTTCTCTTTATCTTTTTTAGTTTTCAGTAATGACAATAATGATCTCTCGTAAATAAAATAAAATAAAATAAAATAAAAAATGCAGTTCTGCCACTGAAAAGAATCAACCTGGGTAATAACACTAGTAGAGGGCGTTATTGCCCCGGTATGCATTTTGCGTAGTGTATTTTAAACTACAAGATTCCTCGTGAATACATCCAAAAGCTTCCACAACATTTTGAAAGTACATGAAATACACTACAATTGTATGTAATAAGCAAAGTATTTCCTAACAAATATATCGCTCTCCCGCAAGAAAAGTGACACATCTCGGCAAAAGTAAATTTCACAAGAGAGGCAAAGGGGGGGGGGGGGGGGGGGGGGGATTTGTATGATTTTACTGTAACATGAAATTGTAGCACTAGCTCTGCATGCAGGAATAAAAACATGCATAAATGTATAAAACCCCTAAGAATGGAGACGTAGGATAAGGTTTGGAGGGTTGCGTAATTTTACCTCTCCGAACAATCCACACGTCTTCTGTGGTCACAAATGCACATATAGTGTAATAATGTGATTTTTCGTATAACTGCACTTACGAAATTTTTAATGTAGCTAGATGCACCTACGACAGACATATTAGTGGAATAAAACGTAAAAGGAATTTTTCCGAGATGTGTCACTTTTCTTACGGGTGAGCGATATAGAATCACAGAAATTAACTAGCAAATTTTAGATCGGACGTTGACTCTTACGAGCTTATTCCAGCGATAAGGTCTATAAATGTGACAAATTAACTTTTAGCTGTTGTTTGTGATTCAGATGACTTAGAGCCTTTGAGCACAGAAGCCGAAGTGCCATTTTCCTGGATTCCTTCATAACTACGCCTAATATTAGCACCTTGGCGTTATTACACACCCTGGCATTTATACCCCAGGACACCTGATATAAAATGCGAATAGGAATTTCGTTCTGACGGCTTATAACTTTAGTTTGTCTGAATAGATTTCGATGGAACTTGCATCATTAGTTAGATAATTTTTCAGGAAAGGTTTTAATTTATTGTATATCATTCTACGTTGCTTAGTTATATCATCATGGGGAAAAGTTCTATAATCTGATGAACTCGATTATGAAGTATTAGCATTTAAAAAAACACTAGACGATTTTGATGAAATTTTCATTGTTAATTAGATAATGTTTTAAAGATGTTTTAATATATTGCATTATATCGTTCTACCATTATTTACTAATCCTACTGTAAATGATCAACTCAATGATTGTTCAATGATTCTTATTAGTGAAAATTTATTCGGACAAATTAAACATATAATAGTGCAATGGTATTCGTATAGTTTACTTCATTTCCCAGTGATATTTCAGACAAAGATTCATTTTGCTTTGAAATTTGTAATGACGGCGATAGAAAATACGTAAACAGTGAATTTAACCTTGTATTTACTAGGTTAAATTCACTGATATATTTCGTTTGGGAAAATCGACCAGCATGAAGCTCTCTAATATATTAATGTTATAAAGAATAAACGTTTGTTTGTTTGTTTTGTAGGAGGGAATCTTTGAAACTGCCAAACCACTTTTAAAAGTAAAAGTTAAAAAATGATGGTGACAGTCTCTGCAGAAGCAAAACACTTTCTAAAATATCCCTTTTTTGTAATACTGAGGGTGTTACATATTTAAAACTTGACATGGTGTTTTTTAAAGAGATAAATGCCCACTGAAAATGGTTTCTAAAGCAAAAGCGAAATATAAAAGGCTGAAATGAGTAGAAAAGATTCTAAAAACGTTGAAAATTATGATTAATATCAAAATGTTAAGGATAAAGCCGTGAAATATTAAATGACAGTTATTTATAAAACGTAAATGTTTGCGCATAATAGTTATTATAAATTTGAAATCTAAAAAGATAAATTAATCAAAAAAGTTATACTTGTTAAAGATAGAAGTAAAAGTAAGTAATTTAAATATTGGATTGAAACTCGACATAGCTGTTGCTTACTCGCACAGAACAGGTTTTTTCAATGTGGAAAATTTAAAGCGTGAAATGTGCGGAAATCATACTTAAAACAAGGATTTATTTGAGAATTGCGAGGACTATTGCTAGAAACTTAAAATTTTACATGGGTTTCACTTTTAAGACATTACTCTCACAACGTAGGTTATAAGATATTCGAAATTTAATTGGTGAAATGTTTCTTAATCATTTAACGGGTTATTAGAATGAAATTTCAACAAATTGCGTTTTAATTAATAATATTTAAATTTTCTGCGGAAATATAACTTCTTCCTGATTTGAATAGGCACACAAATATAATTTATCCCTAATGTTAATAAGTACACAAATATCATTTGCAATATTTCAATAACAACAAAGGCACGGATTGTGATAACTTTTCAGTAATATAAAATAAAACGTATTATCTGGTTGATTAACTCAATAGTCAGCAATACTATTAATTAGAGGCTAACTATTCGGTTTTAAAATCTCATCTTCTGCTTCTATAGAACTTAAATTTAAAAAACTGAAGCTAACATTATTCATTTTCAAAGGAATTGGCACTTTAAAATATACATTACACAGAATATCAATAATCGATGTGTATGGCATGTTAAAATTTCACATCGAAACTCGATCTGTTAGTACTACCAGAATGACGAATTGATGCCCTATTCTGATCATATCGTACCAAAATATCATGAAGCAGATAGTAACATTTTTACTGTACTATTCTAAATATGTAACATATTAAAATTTCATTCAGAAATTCGATGATGCGGTAGTACAACTAAAAGGAAGAATTGGCACCCCATTTTTCTCATATCTTATAAAGATATCACGAAACAGACTGAAGCATTTGTATTATACAAATCTGTAACTTTAATCATTAACATTTTCTGCTCAAAATTGAAAACGAAATAGCACCGCCAAAATAATGAGTTGGCGACCAGTTATGTTTCTATAGTACTCGGATACCACGAACTGACTGAAATACTTAAATCGTATTAATCGAAAGAGACATATTAAAATTTCATTTCGAAATTCGATGATCAGACAGTACCGCCAAAATAAGAATTGGCACTTCATTCTGCTCACATTGTTTAAAGATATTACGATGCAGACTGTAATATTTGTAATGTACTATTCGAGATATGCAACTTATTAAAATTACATTTCAAA